>OX419759.1:5852145-7052145 GCA_948567375.1 Lunularia cruciata | reverse complement strand
AAGATTCAACTGGGCTTGGCACTGGACTTGCTTGAAGCTTTGCTAAGGTAGCATTTGAACCCAAGCATATGTCTCAAATGCAAGTCAGCAGTATCGAACAATTGATCATCATTTTATATTTCTGCTCTTCCCCTTTCTTCGGAGCGATTTCGCTGCTGCTTACGGTCTAAGAGATGTGCTTCACACTGGTGGCTCAAAGTAGTTTCTCCTATAGCTTCCCATGTGCGAATGATAAAGTTCATCCAATTTGGGATTTCTTGCTAGGCCTTGCATCTGTTCATTCTATTTGGCGTTCTTGCTTTAAAATTTCTGTCCATGCATTGAATTTCTGTCTTTAGATGTAAGTAAGCTAACGATATGTTATAACTTCGCAGGCTTTCCGGAAGTGACAGCAATGTAGAGCACTTCCCACCTTCTGAAGTGGTATCATATTTGTCTAGGGAAGAATTGTTCTGTCACTTAGTCCAAACTTTACTCCGAGCAAAGACACCAAGTTTTGGAAGGTACACACACAAGTTTCCCCCTTGGTCACTGTCTTCGTATTATCCTATGTCTGGTGTTTCTTCAGGTGTTACTCATGCTTGTGGTTACGCGATGTATACTAGTTCTCTGCAGGTGTTACTCATGAGATGTTTCAATTATGTCTTTACTTCGGCTTACCTTCGTATTGTTAGTTTCACCTAATTTCCATTTCCTGAGTTGCAATTCACTTCGATTTGCACATATTCATGCTTATTTTTCATCTGCACTGCATATGCACTTAGTGGGTTCTGGATCCCCAGTTCTCCGAACGCTCTCAATTCCCATTTGTTCTGGTGTTTGCGTTCTCCGTACGCTTCAAAGAGCTCGCTACACGTTAGTATTTTGCAATGAGAATCTACTCTCTATAAACCCGTCATAAAGTTAGACTCTTTTTTATTCGGGCTGAAGATTCAATATGAATTTCAACGGCGTGACTCTGGCATATGTAGGATTCTGGAGATTGTGACATCATTGACAAAGGCAAACAAGAAGGCTATGGCGCGACTATACAAGCTCGGGGCTTTTGAAATCCTGATGTGGAAGCTTCTCGCAGGGGATATACATCCAACGGATAAGACTTTGATCGCGAAGTTTTTACAGCAGACCCACCTTCATCAGGTACTGAACAGTTGCATGCCTTTATCGAGGAATAATTCTACATGTTATGCAGACATGTCAGACAATGCCCAATCAGTGGATAGAAAGCGAATGACTTTCAAGTCGTGAAACATGCCCCCCTGGCTGACTGGTCTCTTGAGCCCAGTTCTCCCCATATCACTATCTCATGAATACGCTGTTTCCTCAAGCAATATCTGAAATATCTCGTCTTGCTGCGCGTATATATTTTGTCGAAGTTTCACGCTGCAGTCTACCCTACGCCTACAACCATACGTCTCAAAGATCTTGAAAACACATCTACAAACACTGACAGGTTCTAATCTGATCCGTCATTACTCCAATACCGTACAGGATCCAGATTCACTTCTAAACGAGACAAAGCGATCAGATGAACAACATTCGCCCTGGCAGGACAGCATTCTTCGTCTGTATTTACCGGAAGGATTGATTCTGAAACTCATATCGGAGGTAAGCACTCATGCGTGAGCATCATTTGCCAATGGATATTTCTTTTGTTGTAGGACAAGCTTTCTACTTGATTTTACAGTTTGATTACCTACTGCCTTGTTTCCAAGCTGTAAATATCCTTTTGGCCTCTTACAGGGACCTGAATCATTCATCTCTCTGCTCAAAACTGAGCAAGATGCGCCGGAGGTTATCTGGAATGCCGAAATGCGTAAACGTTTACTTGAGCATCTTACGAATGAGCTGGAACCATATGTAAAATTTCGAGCTACAGATCCTATGGCGCTTTACATTCATATCCCAAGATCTCCACTCACATACCCAGAACTTGAAGGTGAGCTCTTGTGTTCTTCGGTGTTCTCTCCGAATGGGGATATAATAGGTCTGTTTGAATGTTGCAAAACTTTATCTGGGTGCACGCAATTCTCTTCTGAATCTGTGTCCAGCCGACAGGCTAAAGAGCCCGGACATAGTTGAGCTAGTTTGATCAGATGTGCTTTCTGTAAGATCATGTCATAGATGCGTCCCATTCTGAAGCTCCAACATTATCAAAGTGCTCTACTCCTATTGATAGAGGAATTTCCGCCCTTCACACCTTATTAATCAATATGGACCGTGACTTTGGGTTGGATGATTATTCAACAGAATCAGTATTTGCAGCTCCATTTTACCTCCAGAATCTGCTGGATGACAAACGATATCCTTCCTATCTGATCAATGATCCTCTAGGCTTTTTCAATAGCCTTCTGTCGGTGAGTTTGCCACCCTTTGTGTACCAGTCACTGGGATTGAACAATGCTAGCAAGAACGCTTTCGAATCCGGATTCATGTTAGATAGGATTGTTGGACGTGGAGTAGTTGCTCAAACATTGGTGTTTGATTTTCTGCAGCATCTACGACGGACTGCAACGAGTTTGACCGATGCTGGTCCAACTGTTTCAGCCACCATATGGCGGAAACAGATGCCTCGAATCCATCTTCTGCTTCAGTCTCAGGTATCGTACTGGGTTTCCTTGTTTACTACTCGCAAATTCTTGCGTTTTGACATAAAAATGTGTCTCAAAGTATGATCAAGACATCAATTGAAATAAGTATGTCAGCCAGTTCATTGTCAGGTTAGTTGTTAGCGCATGTTGGGTCTTGCTGCCTACTGGTAGTTATCATTTGCTGGGAATAATCTGATGAGCATAATATTTTGCAGGCTCTTCTGCTCGAACGTTATCCTCAATTGCTGCTACCAGATGATCTTGAAACTGTAGCAGTAGACCTAGCCACTCCTGCACTTCGAACATGTCTCACTCAAAAGGACGAAGTGCCTGTCATGGTGACCGACATCTTACATCAAGCGACAAGAATATTGAGGAGGATTTGCTTCGTGCTAGCTAAGTAAGAACCCAGCCGCTAAGTGTATTTGGGATTCATTTTTGTCCGAAATTTATCATCTAGAGAAATCTTTTTATTTTTATCGTTTTTGTCATGAAGCATTCTTCCTGTACGATGGTTCTGGTCTTTCTTCGATATATGAGAAGGATTTCGGACTTTCATTATGAATGGCTGAAAGCCACCAGGAATTCTTTTCCCTTGTTCCTAATTGGCTGCCCATTGTTGTGAACTTGCGCACTGAATGCAGGGAGAATCAAATACCTCATGGCAGCTTGAATTTTGCTCTCAGCATATTGTCGCTGGGGACAAAGCTGAAGCCAGAAGAGGAAGAATTTGAGGAAGCAAGTAGTAGCATGTCTAGTCTGGAGTCTGCGGTGGCAGGTTCTCTCTTTGTTTTGGAAATCGCGTCCTCAACAGGGTAAGTATGGAGAACGGAAAATCAGCTGAGTGCACGCCATCACATTATTGTTTGCCGCTTAATAATGCTTGACACTTGGCTTTGCTCTGTTGCTTGTCCGCGTGTATGAACTCCAAACATTGACCTCGTGTTCCTTGCTTCTGCTGTCTAAAATTGTACTTCAGAACGGGGAGGGAGCTACTCCGAGATGACATCAGATGGAGAAAGGGATTTTGGTGGGCCCTATGTACAGCAGCTGAGGATGCGGCAGCTGTACCCCCAAGGGGTCCAAGTCCAATTTCATTCGCTGCTCTAGGATGTTTGAAGCACTTTGCTGAGGATGAGAACTTTTGTGATCGCATCATGAAGCAGGTATTGTACTGGACTGGCTGGCGATGCTGAAAGTGATGTCAGCAACTGAAATGCCTGCAGTAATTTGCCGCGTATGCTAGGATTATCTTTTGGGTTGTCTATTTTAGGGGACACTTAATGCGCAACATTATACGATTCATGTGTTCTTTTTCTGGGCAGAAAGTAAGTATATGAATCGTATAGCAGCGTGAAACATTTCAAAGTACTCGAGAAGAAAATTATTTTCATGTATGTATTTGGATCCTTGTGCTCTCTTGTGCAGGCACTCTACCTTCCCCTGCTACTACTTGCAGTTCCACCTGTCGATGCAGCTGTAAAAGCTCAAGATTCAAAGTCTGCTCTTCTTTACTCGGCTGCCGATGTTCTTGGTTCTCTTGTTCGGATGCTTGGTCAGGCTGGAGGTCCTAGTCCTAATCCTAGACAGGAGTTGGGACGGGGAATAATCTCCAAATTGATTCCCTTTCCACTCTTATCTTCACTGGATCAGGATGAAGGAGTAGAAAAGTTTTTGACTCTAGTATCCACCGAATTGGTAGAGCCTCTGGCTATGTGGACTGACGAAGTCCGAACTGAACTTCGAACTCGACTTGATGAGCGTCTTCAGGAGTACAACACATTGCTTGGCTCTGGAACGGCGCCTACCACAGATGAACTTGATTGGTTGCAGGAGTTTCAGTACGAAGCGTTGAAGGGAGAACTCGTTATTGGTGGTCTATTTGTCAAGTCCCTTGCTGGTGGCCAGTGGGGCACCTCTAGTCTTCCAGCTGGTCACGCATTTTTAGACGCCTTGCTAGACTATCTGGCTGAGCATCAAAGCGTCGTATTTTTGATGGATGATGAACCCGCGGATGAAGAGAAAGTCGAGGAGTACCTGACAGTCTTGACTGCTCTCCGTGAATGTCTGAAATTTGCTATGAAAACTGATCGGGAGGAGCTCCTTGAAGTTGTGAAGCCTTCAGCATTTGCGAAAATTCTGATAGACGGGAAGAGCCGTGCTAAGGCACGCCTTCAAGTTGCCTCACTGGTGAAAGTGTTAGCAGAGCATAATGCAGGAAGGGATGCAGTGTTGCAATCTGAGTTGATGAGGGCTCTCACTGTCCAGCTTTGGGAAGCAGCATCAGGTGTCTATGACGAGGGTGCAGAAGAGATACTCGTTGAAACATTGGATGCTTTGCGGGTGCTAAGTGAAAGAATACCTGCCACTGTTGCTGCCACGAATCATTTTGCCAGTAGTGGAGTTCTCCTCCCACTCTTGGCTCTTTTCTGTAAGGCAGACTTACCTCGTCTGGAGAAAGGTGACGAGGGTGGAGGCGTCACGAAAGGTTCATCTGTCTCATCCGAAGCCAGAATATTGGCAGCCCAGACACTAGGCCAACTCTTGCTAGCTGGAAGTGGGGTTAGTCGTCGATCGAAGTTACTGAAAGATATCTCCCAACGGAAGTTGATGGCGAACGGATCAGCCAATGGTCACTCCCACTACGACGAAGGAATAGGTGAAGCGACGGACATGTACGAACTGATTAACGTAATTGAACCTAATACGGGAGACAACAGATCAGAGCCACTTGTCATCCGAACACTTCTCCTCCTCTTACCTGTGGACTTACTGTCAACTCTGGCTCGAGATCCCCATGATGCTTGTAAAATGTTTGATGGTTCGTATCAGTCACCGAGACTTGTGTGGGACGAAGAAACCCGACTTAGAGTAAGGGGTATCTTGTTGAAAGAAGCTGCAAAGGTGCAGGATATAGTAGCTACAAAAAGTCGATCAGAGTTTCCCTCATGGTCCATGGTGCGAGGACGACCTGTTTTCTTACGTTGGATTCTCGTAACAGTTTCAGACAACGAGACAAGGCCATTGTTTAGAGAAGACGAGGGAGATGATTATGCTCTGGAAATGTACCTAGGTGGCTTCTTCGTCGACCAATTCTTAAGAAATCCAGAGTACGATTTTGGAAGCGTTCTCGAGGAGCGGTTTTCACGAGAGATTAGAAAGGCTGTGGTCATCGGAGCTCCATCAGACGGAATCTATGCCGATCAATTCAATTTCGACGATCGAAGACGTCTTTTGTTGGCCTTACTGCTGCTCTTCAAAGGGCGCCCAGCATTACTCTCAGGGCATTCCAATATCGATATCTTCTTTCCAGTGTATGAGTTTGTCAGCGGAGGGAGTGGTCTGGAGCGAAGAGCTCTTTCTCAAGCTGCCATGCTCCTGTTCCATTGCACGGCCAACCATCCGGACATCGCTGATTGTATGAGTTCATCTGAGCTCATCTACACATTAGCGACATTCTTGGAGCTGAAGGTTCCACAACCTGAAGCAGGCAATGCAGGCACAGATCCCAGACTATGCAGCCTTATGCTTCTGCTACGCTTAATGCGCCTGAGTAGTTCCACTGTGGAGATTGGTCTCAAGTTGGGATTTGTGTCAAAGGTTGCAGACATTGTGCTGGATCTTGAGGACTCAGTGGTTGTACGGCAAAGAGCCGCAGAGGTGCTGGCAATTATGTGTGCAGACAAAAGGAAAGGAGCAGAGGTTTCCAGGTTATTGGACAAGCTCATTCCTGAAAATGCAAAAGGCTATGGAGCTTGGAATATACCTTTGGGCAACATAAGAGATGAAATCATCGATTCTAAGACACTTAAGCACTTCCTGCAGCATAGGTTTCCCTGCAGCTGGTGGACATTGGATACTCCGGAAGGCACAGTTGTTACGGAATTAGAGCAAACAGGCCCGATCACCGTGGTGGATGCATCCGTAACATTCCCCAAAGCCAAACTCTCAGACTTCAACGATGAAGCTGAAGGAGTTTTCCGAAGAAGTGTAGCGGCCATGGCTCACGTCGAGACACGAGATGTGCATATTTTGAGAAAACGTGCGGGCAGTGTTATGGTTGATTTCCAAGTCTTCTTCCAGCGTAGTAGACATGAATCCGGGAGGGGGTATCACTATCGGGAACCTGAGGTTGAAGCTCGTGCGTTCAAGGAGCTACTTGAAATGGAAGGCCGGGAGTTGTTTTCTACTAGGTTCTTTGAGTCTATGGGAACACCCAAGGTTACATCAATTGCTCTGAAGCACATACCACCAAAATCTCAGTTTACAGCAGACATGAATGGTTCTCATAACATGGAATCAGAGAAGGGGGTGCCTACTGTGCAGATAGTATACATGTCTGGGGGTCAAGGTCCTCCACTTTCCAGGAATGGATCAGACGTCGACGTGAAGACGATTTATGTGCAAGGCAATCAGACACCAGAACAGCTGCTCCGCGCTTCTGGAATGGACATGGGAGATCAACACAATTTTGTCATGCAACAGCAGCCTCAGATAGTTTACCAGCTACCTCCAGGCAGTATGGGGGGTAACCAACCACAGGTCATATATCAAGCCCCACCATCTATAATGTCTCCCGGTCAAACTCATTTTGTAGGTCAATCACCTCAATTTCCGTCACCTACGGGCCTACCGTCTTCTATACCATCGTCATTAGGCATGCCTCCTGTAATTTATCAAATGGCTCCTCAAGACATGAGAGGCCAGGCCCCAATGAATGTCTACCCTCCTATGTCCCATGTAGATTCTTCCTTTTTGCATTATTCAGGAGCCTTTCCAACTTCAATGCAGGCTGCCTTTACTGCCTCAACAACACAACCTAGTATGCCTCCTCCAATGGCATTTCCCTCTTCTCTTCCTTACGCGAATTCCTCAATGCCTCCTCCTCAACAGTCGAACTATGCTTCTAATGTATCTTCTCCATCTCCAGCACCACCACCATTTGCTCCACCTCCTCCCCCATCCGGGGCTGCTCCTCCTCCTCCTCCTCCTCCTCCCGCTCCCGGTGTAGCTAACCGCAGTGCTCCACCTCCACCTCCGCCTCCGCCTCCAGGAGCTGGTCGTGGTCCTCCTCCTCCACCTTCACCACCACCACCCGGTGGCCTCAATCGAGGTCCTCCACCACCTCCTCCGCCCCCACCCGGTGGCCTTAATCGAGGTCCTCCACCACCTCCCCCGCCCCCACCCGGTGGCCTTAATCGAGGTCCTCCACCACCACCACCACCTCCCCCACCAGGTGCAGGTGGTCGAGGACCACCTCCACCTCCCCTACCACCTGGTGGACTAAATCGCGGTCCTCCCCCACCTCCTCCCAAATCTCCTCTGACAGGAAGTGCCCCGAGGCCTCCTCCGTCTGGTACAGCAAGCCCCCCTAAACCAGCACAGCCAGCACAGCCAACTCCCTCACCTACACCTCCTACTGCAGATGCTGGTAAGTGTGCTTAATTAAGATGTTATCATCAATACATTTGACTTAGGATAGTTTACCACGACTGCGTTAAGTGAATCAAATATTATTATCTTCAAGCAAATGAACGTTTAAAAGCATAAACAAACTCAGCGTCATAGGGTCTAACGATGTCTTAAGAAGGTCATAATTGCGGACGCAAGTTATATTCCTTCTGAGAGTTCCTTGTTCTTTTCTTTTTCGTTGATTTCGCAGGATTAACAATGGTGAAATCGGAAGAAGGAAAGTAAGTTTGTGGTATCCTTACTGATAATGTATAGTTTTGGTTTTATTATTGTTTCAATAGTATACATACATACATATATATTCCTTCTGCTCTCATATACTTATATATATACCTTGTGTGTTCCCAAAACGGCTTCTGCTCTCATATACCTTGCATGTGTTTTAGTGGAGGTTTACTATGGCCGCCTTCTGCTTCCATCAATTTGTTTAGTGTCTCAGGACTCATGCGTCCATAGCTCTTGCTGTGATATACTCTATCCAGTCCTTTGACGATTCCCTCCTTCTCAGCCTAGAGACCATCCACTCTCTTCCCCTTTGCTCCAACTCACATTGGTTGTTTTGCTTCATGTTTCCTGTCCAGTGTGCCAATTTCAGTTCACTTGATTGGTTTAGTTTTGACTCGTGGGTCTTCAATTACAGCTTGCCTATTTCGCTACATGCTTTACTTAGCGGTGATCGATTACATGCTGTATATCCGTTCTCTACTGCTGTTGATCAGGATATAGTTGATATTTCGTTTGTGCTTGACCTCGCATTTAATCGGTTAGATTCTTTACCTTCTTTAGGGTTTCATTTCTCATCTCGATTTGCACATATCATATTTACATTTCATATGCACACCATTTGCATGTAATGAGTTCTGCATCCCCCGTTCTTCGAACGGCTTCTGCTCTCATGTCTGAATATATAATTTCCAAGTACCACAATTTGTTTCTCCTATGGATACATGTGATATATCTTTTCACTGAGCTGACCTGGAAAGCTGCGGTATGCTTGACAGGATGGTTCCTCTAGCGAAAGGTGTTGCGTTGGTGTTAGAAGGAGCGGATATTACGGAGGAAAATAGAGAGATTGCAAAAGTGAACTTCCTCGAAGCTTTTGAGGAAGGTTAGTCTCTGTTACATTTTAGAACATTTTATCATTTGATATGTGAAACAAGCGACCATGCGTTTTGCTGCATTATCAAGAAATAACGAATTTAGATTTCAACATAGTAATCTTAGGAGTCAGACGCATACGTGGGGTTAGGATGCCGCTAGTAGTCGACAGGTGTACCGCCTCTTGATAATAGTTGTAGTAATTGCTCATCTTCTGCTCTACACCTTGTATTCTGGACTGGACCCTTTCTCATGACATGCGAATGGTTTCTGTCAACGCCTGCAGATGAAGCTGAGTTAGGGAGAATGGTAGAGAAATACCCGAAGTTAGTACAAAAATATGCGCTACAACCGCAACTTTGCTATGATTTGATGTGTGTGTGGGAGGAGAACTGCTTGGATCTACTGCTTCCAGAGGAAATGGTACTAGAAGACCATTAGAGACCTTACAAGTTCTCTGCTGTTATCTAGCATGCCACGTATCTTCTTCTTCCTTGTTGCCTTTCGGTTACTTTTCTTAGTCTCGCAGTTTTATGGATGAAACACTACAACAGTGTTCCTGAACCTTGACATATACTACGACTCGTGCAGGCTAAGAATTTGCGATCAATTGCAGCATTTGATATTTGCCGGCTGGATGATCCAAAGCTTGCTGGTGAAGAGGCCAAAAAGAAGTTTGCTGCAATTCTGAAGATTCGCAAGTAAGTCGGATGTTTTAGAGGATTAGCCTTCGTTTAACACCTCTTTATGTCAAGTAGCGCAGCGTTTCATTATATGTGGAGTGTCAGGGCCTGGTGGAATTCTTTGTAGCGGTCGCTGGTATGAAGCATATAAGTGAGGACCACTTAGTTTCTGCAATTTTGGTAGTACGATCGGTCCAAGACATTAACACCGCAGGATTGCTGTTTCGATGCATGAATTGCTCTAAATAGAATGGGACACCTTGACCTTGTCCTCTCGCGACTTCACTTATCTGTAAGACTGGATCTTCCTTCTGCTCTTGACGTGCTTAACCGATTACTTACGACTGGAGTTGCTATGTTTGCGCAGAGAGAAGGAGTGGAAAGAGAAGAGTAAGCAATTAAAGGGAGACATGTCCGCAGAGCTGGCAAAGGCAGTTGGGGGCAGAAAGGTGGGTAGTTTGTCTATTTGGCCCGTAGATTCTATGTCAGTGTACGATAGCCGTATTGGGGTAAACTAGACATATATAATAGCTAAGACTCTTTCTCGGTGGATTAATCTTCCACGTTCGACCAGACTGGCACACACCTCTTCCAGAACCCATATGTAATTACAGCCTCTGTTAATACATAAGATACAAGCGGTGATAAGAACTTGAGTAGCTTCTTACTTAAAACATGATGCGCATTTTTGGTGCTGTACAGGAGAAAATGAACGTTGAGAATGCACAAGACGAGTTGAAGACAATGTCAAAGGGCAAGATTCAGAGAAAGAAAAAACCTCAAACAGGTTCATAATATTGTAATTCTAGAGATTGACTTCAATCTAGTTTCGTATGTTAGTGCGCATTTATCCCGCTCATTCATTCGATTCTTACGTGTAGATGTTAGTAACCTAGCAGATTCAATCGCACATAACCAAGTAGTGGATCATGTTACCACTGTTGGTCATTACAATCTGCAAAGGGAAATCATACCAGGGCGCAGCTCCAATTTTAATGTTAAGGAAGTAGTTTACAAGCTGTTCCGTCACGGGAACACGATAGTGTTTCCTTAGTGTGTACGAAATAGTTAGAAGTAGAAATATTGTTGAGGCACGGTCATGGAATTGGATCTGGGGATTGGAAGGAAGAGATCATTTCAATTAGCTGACGGTCTTTAGAGTCGGTCAGCTCTCGTCTTTCCAGAGCTCGGATGTGTAAAACGGCAATTTTTGACTGGATCCCATTGTGATTGGGTATCGTGAGGACCACAGTAAATTTACAGAGTTGATGGGTCCACCCTCAGGTGGATAAATGACCAGACATTGCTAGCCAGCTTCAGTCAGCTATGCTTGACCTACGGTCTTTCGGATGGCTACGATTCCCGCAAGCCTGCTCCGTTGATTGGACTACTGACCATCCCAGCTCAATAGCACTATCGACTGTGAAGTGTCAGCTGAAGATGTGCATTTCCGCAATCTTCGCTGTCTTGCCTACTATATTGAAAATGCCACACCGTAGTATCTGGTCTGACAGAAGGCAGGTCAAGCAGAGAGGAACAGCTATGGGAGGGGAGAGGCATGATCTGGACAGTTGTACATATTTTTGGATGATGGATGCAGTCATTCTTATAATGATGATTTTTCGAAGATCAGGAGATTAGTTATGTTGTTGGGCACGGTCCAAACCAGAGGACTAGCTTGGGTTCAGTACGGAGGATAAAGCAGAGACCTGAAAGCCCAGCAAGAGCATCAACCGTGACAACAATACTATAGCAAGGTGCATGCAACCGACTGCCTCCATCTCGATGGGAAGGCATTCCTTCCCCCTGCCATACGACACAAACGCGTATCTCGACACCTTGGTTTCTTATTACAACTAGTTGTATCCTTCTCAGATGACACTTAATAGCAGGTGCAAGAGAGATCAGTGAGAAGAGAGAGGTTCTGTGAAGCTGTAGGGCCCATCCGCAACGTTTTCAAAAATTTTATTACCTACGTATTTGGATGTTGTATTTTGCGTGCCCTTTGGACATGATTGCTATTGAATATTACTCAGGTTGGAAACATGATTTTGGTTGATAACTCAAGTTGTGCTCTGCTTCTTCCTGTTTTTGAATACGGTTTCCATAGGAAGTCTTCTTTTCTCGTTGTTTAACTGGAGGATTTTAACTAGGCGCTAAATTCATTTTCTGCCCTAAGAGTTCAGTTTTGGAATTTAAAGTTACCCAACGGCAATCATCGCAAAGTTACAGAGACAGCAGTGGACGAACTGCCGTCTGAACTGTGTCAGCTGTGAACTCGCCGTTGTTTTTCTTCTTACGCGCTAGTTTACTCTAAGTAACGGGGGAAGTGCCATCTCTACACACCTACTGGAATGGTTAGTTCTAGAGTCATGCTTGCGAAACTATGTGTCCTGACTTGGTACCAAGTCTGGAGATTCTGAGCTTCCTTTTGCATTCTGACTAAGGCTCCGGGTAGACTGACTGGTGGGTGCTATATCGTGCTTCTTCAGCATAGTAATCTCTGGAGTATGTACTCAATAACAGTAATAACAATCAAAATCCATATTCACTTGCAGTCGTGATATGCCTATACTCCACACTCGTCTCCCTTCTGCACTACAAACCTTTAGTTGCGGGTCCAGCAATTGGGGAAGAGTCAAAACGTAAGTTCAGATGAATTTTATTTTGCAAGTTAAAAATTGAAATACAAGAAAATGGGTTACTGGAGAAAAGTATTAGCAACTGAAGGTAGAAGAAACAAAAAACATATGTTATTATTTATAGAGCCACACCACACCTAAAATTTTTAAGCACAATAGATTGAAAGAAAATGGAAGCAAAAAAGTAAATGATCAATAAATGTACAATTAAGTCCTCTCTCCAAAATAAATAAGAAATCTCAGTAAAATTGGCCTGAACTTTTTGTAAAGAAATAAGATAAAAATACCACTTATGGTGGCTTTAACCTTCCTTCGCCACTTGAACATTACAGTAAAATAAACTAAAATGTGTGTATTGTTATTGTTAATTTTTGGTATATGTGATATTTTTTAAATAATAATTAGTAACTCTTACAGAAAAGGGAAAATGTCCCATAATCAAAGATGGATAAAGACATATAAAATTGTTCAAGTGTGAGAAGCTTACCACTGTAGCAATTTTATGACATTAAGCAATCTATAGACAAAACGTTATATTATAACTTGATCTTTAATTACAATGGTGATTTTCAAGCTCAACTTGACAAGATAGTAATCCAGCTTAGAAGAACAATGTGAATTGGGTGAACATTGCAAATTTATGATCAAATCTAGAGTATTCTTATTACCTACCCTAAATGGCTAAGGAGAGACCCTTGTGGATGTTATTTCTCTCATCCATAGATTTCACAGTTAGTCGGTCATATCCACCATCTTGCACGTTATTTCCTCTTCAATGATACAATATACAAATTACTGTGGCACCTTTTGCAATTTTCCACCTAATCTTAGCAAATTTTACACCTGTTGAGGTACAAGGTTCCACCTAATCTTAGAAAACACGTATATTCTCAATTTGTTTTGTACACATCATATGAAACTTAAAGAGCCTAATTCATTTCATGGACGGAAACTCTTCAATTTACTTCAAGAAATCTCATGGTTACATTGAAATGCATCCAAAAGAAAACCTTCCTTACCAAATGGCAAACGTTGCTTGTCGGATATGCTTATTATAAACATATCATTTAATCCAAAAAATTAGTACATACAAAAGAAAAACTAGTATCATGCAATGAGATCTGGTTTCGTGTAGTACTATTAACCACATTTACCGTTTTACAAAAACTCATAAATGGAAGAAACCCTTAAATATATAGAATATTAAGGATCTTCGTGTCCATAAAGCCACCAGAAGTATAATCTGGTCAAAGAAAGCACTCTTACAAAATAAAAGAAAAAGCAAACAAAGTTATTTTCTGACATTCTATAATATTTCCAGTCGGGAGAAGGTCCCAACAGATGACATTTTCATTTACTCTTATCGTCATTCATACTCAAATAACAACTCCAATTTCTAGCATTTATTTCATTCCAACCAGATTATCAACATTCACACTATTTCCCCTTCATTCACCAACATCATATACCATATTTTAACTTTATTTATAGATCTAGGTAATGATCCAGGTATGACACAAAATCGAAACAAAACTATACTAGCTGTAGAGTGAATGTTTCATCTACATCTTACACAATAGATAATTATCTAGGTATGACACAAAAATCGAAACAAAGATAAACTAGTAGTAGAGTAAAATGTTAGTGTATAGAGTATCGTAAATCGTATAGGGTACGCCTATATCTTACACAATAGATATTTATGTTCTTTTAAACAATTATATCGTACCACGAGTACCTTGAGGTACAATAAATGCTCAAGCGTACTGTATACTTTGGAAAATAGGGGTACTTTAAGTGTACGGATTTTCTTTACCTTTCTGTACAGAACATGTACCTTATAATAAACCAAATAGTTGTTATTTTCTAAAACATGAGGGATTTATAGTTCTAGGTGAAGAAAAAGTTACCGTTGACTGAAGGCAACTTATCTAATACAAAGTATATCGTTAGCTATAACTTTCAGATTATAACTTATGAAAGATATGGTTGCATATATATATATATATATATATATATATATATATAGTATCTTTCATGCATATCATAAGTTATAATCTGAAACTATTCTTGCCAGGATCAAACTGCTTAAACCTATTTGCCTACTTTCTCCGGATGATCTCTTACCTCTAATAGAATGCAAAATTCTTCTGTCTCAATCAACGTAAACAATTTGACAAACTGCTTAAAATTGAATCTATCTTTGCTGAGATGCAACCATAAGAACACAATTTCTAAACACTTAGGTGTCTTAAACACATTCGTGTTCTGAATCAACGAGTGATTGAGCAGCACATGCAAAGCCTTTTGAGAGTGTTCAGAAATCAACAGTACTTGAATAAATAAATAAATAAATAAAGATTGCTGAATAGATATTCATGTTCCCAAGGAACCGAAAGTGGATATTTACCAAACCAATCACATCGTTCATTTACTTGGACTTTGTTCACAATGGGTGAAGAAGAAAAGGGGTTGAAAAATGGGCTCTCTATGTACGAAGCTTCAAAAGTTTCTAACCAAAGACTATTGACCTTTTAGACCCCCCAAGTTTTGATCTCCTATAAAAGAAGAGAGACGTACCTCCCAAATGGTACGGCTTGTCTTGGAATCTGGAAAATTTGAGGACAATGACTGATCGTTTAATAGTTGTCACAAAAAGCAACAGGAGAAAAACATGTCGGTTCTTTCTTTTGAGAGAAAAGTTGCACATTATAACTATAATAGATTTGCTGAAACAACTTTGTTTTTTAAATGGTAAGAGCCGACAAGTGAAAATTGCGGAGATCATTTCTTGATAAAAAAAAAACATTCTTATGTGAAAAAAAAAGAGACAGACTGCAGTATTATTAGAAAAAGTCATTTAGAATAATAATAATAAGGAGAGATATCTACTATATATAAAATATCGAAATGGATTAGCGTATAACATGTCTTTTTCTATTGCTCGAGATCTATCACATGCTCTAGTCAAACTTGTAGCCTTGAAATCATTTGATTTTTGAGGAGATGCAGTGTAAAATCAACTGAAAACCCTTTAATCACGTGGAAAAGCAGGCAGACCCATTGAAAAAATTGTGTCCGACAAGTTGCATCTAATATAAAACCTTGTTAATTCAAAAAAATCAACCACTGTTTTCCACCAGAGGAACAAAATCTATTCTTATTTTGGTGGAGTCTTGTTGGTCATGTATATTGCAACAATGCTTGCCATGATCTTTCTTGTGATATTCTCATATACCAAGCATCAGTCTTAATTTAAATGGGAACCCCATCCACCCTCGAGACAATAAAGGCCCACTAGTGTGAAACTTTTATTTTTATTGTTTATCTTCTGATTTTTGCTCTGAGATTGAAGTTGACCAAACTCTAGTGATTCCATTTCAAAGAATATTAAGTATCCTTTAGATCTCTAACATGCTTCTTGGATATTGTTCTCTTGTTTCCTGGATATTGTGCCTTTTCTTTTGCCCTCAAAAAGCACAAATGTGAAGTACACCTTTGTGCTTTTCATATGAAATTTCGTGGTGATCTTAGAAATCACGACGGTACCAAATAATTTAAATCAAGCTTTGAAACTGCACAGTCAAACGGAAATTCCTCCTTTTTTACTAATTCGGATATAGGACGAAATCAAATCATAATGCAAGTTTCTGAAACTAGTGTAACACAAATTTTTTTAGGTTACAGGTAGTTCATTAACCCAAATGACAAGTCGGATTACAGAGTTAATCACATAAAAAGAAAGTAGAAAAATAAAGTGCATTAGGCTTATATGAAAATTGATAGATTAAAACACTTACATGGGTACAGCTACTCAGCTTAAAAATATGTATACAACTTGAAAATGAATTACGGTAATAAATGTAATAAGTAATCTTTTCAATGCATACCAAGGTGTCAATTAAGAGATCTCAAGTCAATCAATAATATGCATACCCCAAATTGTGTAGTTTTGTTGATGGCCATACAAGACGGGCAAAAAATGATTTCATAAGTCTGAGCTCTTACATTTCACGTCAATCTCGTTGAGAGTATAATGTCCTTGAATAGTTTGCTTGATATTTTCACTTCTATATGATAAAAAATTGGGATTGCAAGAAGCATGACTTTCATATCTTTGCAAGTCAAAGTACGTATATCTCAGTATTAAAGCATAGAAAATTGTGTTATCAACAAACATTTAGAAGTTAATCTATCATAGAAACGTTAAACATGTACAAGCTTTTTGATTTTAATATTACGATTCTTGTAAATTTTGTTGCTATATAGATCCTAGTTATGTTAAGCTTAAAGTTGAGGATAAGCATACAATTTGTGTTAGGACGGGAGATATCTGAGCTTTACATTTCACGTCAATCTTGTTGAGAGTACATGTTCGGAATAGTTTGCTTGATATTTTGATATGCTTCTATGATAAACTATTGGGATTGCAAGAAAGATGACTTTTATATCTTTGCAAGTCAAACTACGTATATTCCAATGTTAAAGCATAGAAAATTGTGTTTATCAAAAACATTTTGAAGTTGACCTACCATACAAAACGTTAAACATGTACAAGCTTTTTGATTTTAATATCACGGTTCTTGTAAAGTTTTTTGCTATATAGATCCTAGTTATGTTTAGCTTGAAGTTGAGGATAAGCATACAATCTGCGTTTAGGATGGGAAAGAGTAAGAGTGAACTTGTCTCCATCTCATCTACTCTCACTTCCTTATATTAGATGAAGGAAAAATTGAAAAATCTATCTATTCATATGTTAAAAGTGCTATCAATTGAACTAAAGGTCTCATGTCATCAATAATTCTTGATTCAATCATGTAAAGAAAATTCTAATGGAATAGAATTCATCATAATATCTTTATCATAATTAGAAGACTTTTTAAGCATCTTTGAGATTTCAACTAAGTAGATATCACTTAAGTAGGTTCATGGAATTGGTCCATGTGGCTCAAGGAGAGGCAAGTAGAGATTCCTACAAAAGTGAATAAGAAGCTAGGTGGTGGTTAACTTCTTGAGAAGGATGTAGAGTGTATTAGATTATTATAGGAGAAGTCTTATTGTGCATTATTAATCATATGATAAAATTTTAATATCATACTCATTTTAGCAACACCTTAATTTATATTGGTTAAGGCTGCTATAATAGTTCATTGTGAGACTGTATCTTTTTGCGTTAGAGCACTCTTAGATATCCATCTAGATTGTGTTGTTTTACATGTGGATGTTGAGAACAAGTAGTAAAAAGTGGATCTGGATCCATCCTTAAAGAGTGGATTCTTAGCAAGTATTTTTCCTATCTTATGGTGGTTCTTCTATGGTTCACCTTCTTTTCTTTACTACTAGTATAGCTTTTACCCGAGAAAGTCACTACTCTTCAATAAGTTGCAGATACATCATAAGGAGATCCCTTAGGGGAATTTATTTTTGTCATAGCATATATTTTGCTCTTTTTTCTACTATTTTGGCCATGTTAGGTTTTGTTTTTCTCTCCTTGATATATATATATATATATATATATAAAAGAGTCCTTATAGACTAGATTAAGCTGGTCTTTAACCATTTTACTATTGAGAAAATGTGTGGTGCATTGTAATCCTCTCACCTCTAGTTTCTTAAAGTGTATATTACATTTACAAATGGCTTATGTATTCTTGGGATACATGTAAGGTATGAGAATTCTGTCCTATGCTACTTAAAATTGCACTAGAAGAGATTATGTTTTTGATAGATCATTTACTAGGGAATCCTTTATTGATATTTTGTATAGTTGTCAATCAACCATCCTCCTTTGTTCTCTTTGTCCTTCTTTGAACTTTTTATCATGTTTGAGAGTCTATTATGAGAGGATCGTGGAAGTCTCTTGTGATATCATTAAACCAAGGACTTTTGTGTGAGTGAAGAAGACTTAGTATGTGGGTAGACATCTTTACCAGTTTTAGGTGGAGTAGATGACACATATAATGCTTTTTAGTAGTTGAGCACTTTTGATTTCATTGCTTTTCTCTAGTTTTGTGGTACTTGGATAAGCTAAACTTACAAACATATGCGATGGAGGTAAATAAGGGATACCTTACTCTCCGAGGACTATTGTAGTAGAAGAGAGGTAGTTTGTCCTTTCAAGTACTAGATGTTCTTCTATCCTTTGCCTCTTTGCTTTTCAATTGGACCTAATTGAATCTTGTTCCATATATTGATATTTTCAATAACCTTTATATTCTCTTCAAGTATACTTATCCATTCTTTCTTGCGATTTGGCATGCTTTTGCTTTAGTTTGGCTAAAGGTGGAGGCTCTTGGACTCTAGCTTAACCTTGTATTAGAGACATTTTGACTCAAATAGGCTACTTTATCTACAATAAGAAAGTTCTGGCTAGATTTGGTAGACCTATAATTTTCATTACTCAATTATGAGTGTGATGCTACCTTAGATATAACAAAGGTGGATATAACTCATTGCTCTTTTGGAGTACAAAGGATAGTTACCCATGATGCTATCAAAGACATAGTATTTGTGATAGCACAAGAGAGTGTATATACTTAGAGGGAACATTAGTATATATATTGTAGATAATATAAGTTATGGTAGACCACTATATGGTCCAGATGATAAAATTAAAATAGTAAATGTTATGGTTACAAATTAACACACAATACAATTTTGGAGAACATGATTATCTATCTTCCTAAATGTGCAACAAGAGGACCGGTAAGGGAGGTAACAATTCAAAGTTTCCAAGTATATACTGGCATGGTAATAATCAAGATCTCAAAGTATATGGTATATATTGAGGTCAACTCTTTGTTTCTCTAGGTTTAGAGTTATATATCGAGCTATGGATATGGATCTGGTGTATTTATGGAGAACTAAACAAGAACCTGCATACGAAATGACAAAGAGTACCAATTTCACTTTCTTATTTTGTAATTTAGTTTCTTATCTTGTGATTTATTTTAGATAATGGGTGTCTATTGCTCTTCATAAAACACACTTTGATGCAATTTATAGAGCATCAATCATAGGAGAACAATGATGCTACTTCTCAGAATACTCCATTCGTCACTACATTGACTACTTAACTCTGATATCCAGACGCATGAGAGCCGATTTCTCATTCACGGACTTATCCCATTTACCTTGACTTCATGATGATATCCTATGTGTGCCGAAAAGCAGACACACATGGGCTAATCTCATCATCCTATGTTTGTCGCGTTTCGCTAAGAGAAACTGAAGTAGAGGATTCACTTTGACATTGGCAGAAGGACACAGAACGATCATAGTTCTCTCTCATAGGATTATCTCATCATCCTACTGAAGTAGAGGATTCTTTCGACATTGGCAGAGGACACTGACAAATTCATAGTTCTCTCACACCCATGGAAAAAAATTGCAATAAAATATCTCACTCTTTGCCTCTATCCGGTGCTCTGAGCTCTCGTCCACAAAGTCACGTTCAGAAGCCCCACCACCACCATGTGCCAGAACTCACGTCCAGCATTGAGAAAAGCAGCAGCAGAAACCTCGAAAAAGTAAACGGGGAAAGTCCTCCGCTGCGGCGCGGAGGGAAGAACTCGAGTGACATTGTAAGTGAGTGTGAGCTATGAATGGTTGTACATCATCTATACGCAGCGGGGAACTCTGTCCAGCTTCTTGTCCTGCGTGAGGTAGTGCCATCATAGTGGTGGTGAAATTTGGAGTGTCAAGTTTATCACTGGCCGCCAATGCACGATGATCCCTATCAGGTTATCGAGTCACGAGTTTAGTGAGGAGGGTATGTTTCAATGCTCCAAAGCAAGGGGCGTAGCTGATTTCCTTTATCATTTCACCCACACACTCTTCGTCGTCGATTTTACCGGCTGTACAGTGGTAATGGTGAGGTGTAACTCGATTTGGAGTCTCCACCACCACCAACATCACGAGCGTCCAGCATTGGTCGTCTGTGGTTGCTTTCTTGCGATGCGGACCAACTGCTTCAGTTCGGGAGGTCTGCCCATCTGTCTGCAATTCCGAGCGCCATAGTTCTGACTGATCGAATAATAGACAGAAAGAGACAGACATTTACGGTACATTTACACACCCACACAAACATTAAGAGATATAGATACGAGATGTGGATGTCGTGCTGTTCATGCCTCCTTTCTTTACACAGAAATTAGTACCCCCAGCTACCTCTATCGCGACGAGATCTGACCAGACCAGGTGCATTCGGTGCTTCTCTGAATCTGGTGTTGGATCAGATCCTTTTGCAAAGCTTCCACTGCAGGGCATATCTTTCAACCATCGACAGATTTGTCTTGTTTCCTGACTACCCATGTCCAGGACTTCGATCTTCTTACTGAGAAGTTTACTGGATTCTCTTCATGACATTCTCGAAAGCGTTAGTGAGATGCTTCATCACATCACACTGCATTCTTAATATCAACTTTGGTACTCGAAGTGAGGGCTTATTATTTAGCTTTCTGATGGATAAATATTTGTTACCTGGACTAGACATGAAGCAAATCATTCGTCAAATTTTACTGAACGAATTGAATCTTTTCACTTCATTGTCCTTTTACATTGTGGAATCAGTATAGACCATCTTTAAATACTTCTTCAAAATGTTCTCTTTTATTGTCTTTGTCGGCATTTGTGTTATATATTTACGTTTTAGAAATTCAGCCTTCATACACTACATAGTGTGCTACTCAATTGTGGATTATGGTAACAACCAATAATTATTTATTGCTTTCACTATTCCTCGTGACATATTTCTAGAATGTATTTGGTCTTCAGGGTTGAACCAATAATACACCGATACCAAGCTCATTGTCACATGAAGGTCTAAATACACCAAAGAGAATAAGAAGATTTTCAGGGTCAGCAGATTGATGTGCTTCAGGGGGAGGAGAATAAATAATTCAGCTGGTGACAAAAACCATCATATTTTGCTGGTGAAATGAAAGTGGATGATTTTCATCCACTTTCACCTTCCATACATTTTCGTACGTGGATAGATACACGCATCGTAAGAATCAAATCCATCAGAACCTTTTTGTAGAGCAAAATAATCATTTTCTTTTCGATGACAGCAACATATACTATCTGGTACGGGTAATGCAATATGTCTGGAGATAGAACCCTTCACCAGTCAGATAGATAGATATCCAACTCCATATACCAAATATAATAAGACCTTTACATTTCTATTGGTGTTGGTTTGATGTTGTGGTAACCTATTTTGACTACTTACCAGTAGACCAGGGCTTTTCAATTACGTTATTCGATTTGCTTTCAACAAGAGTACCTTTTTAGGGCCTTCATGGAAAAAAGGCCCTGAAAACATTGGCCTCTGCGAAAACGTAGTTTATATATAAATATGAATGGGTCATGATTTTGCTGCTTTAGTTTTTCGACATTTTATTTAGCCTCCTATGAAATCCTTTTGTAACAGCACTGAAATTGCTCGTTGTCAAGAAAGAGGACAATATGAAACTTTTATCTAAAACAATAGTAATGTTGATCAGATTCCTCGTCGAATTTTTCATGTGATACTTTTAAAGTTAAATAATAAGAAAAAAAGGGCTCGTTGTATGTAATATACTCTTGAATATATACTGAAATTGAATTTCATTTATCGTAGACGGTAATTATTTGTCTCCAGGACCCGTGAAGTTGACAAGGGTAACTAATTTTGACCTTCCCTCTTCTGCATATTTTCCACCTTTACAAAAAATTCTGGTATACTTCTATCTATGACTTGAAAACAGAAAAAAATTCACTTGGTTCAAGCAGACTTTGATCTGTCTTTGTTGGTAAATAAATCACTCATAGTCATCACGCGTTTCTTTTGGATTCATGGGAAGCGCTTAAGATGTTCGAGAAAACAAACGATGAAGATTATGTGCTCAACGAGAAAACATTCTTCAGTTCACCATATATAGATACAGATTCAATTCAATTCGTGGGAGTGAATCATTGTTGATGTGCTCAACAAGAAAAACATTCTTCGGTTCAGAAGATGTAGATCAATTCAATTCAATTCAATTCAATTCGTGCAACTAGATTTGGACAGGGAACAACAAAAAACCTTCTCAGCTGCTGCTGCCTCTTCTCTAACGACTTAGACATGTTAAAATAAAGAATAAAACAAAAACAAAACAACGTAGAATTAGTTATCATGACACTGTTGAGCCACTTGTTGATTCACTGTTTATGACAAATATTCTGAAGGCATGTGCCCTATGTTTAGGGTGTGTTTAGGGTAATTTGGTTTTGTCTTTTAACTATCGTTCCTTTAGTCCTGAATTTGATGTGGCTTAGAACTCATGGGTAATGTAAAACCAATGAAGTTTAGGATATTGGTGGTGGTGGTTAAATGCTCAGCTCTAGAGAGAAAATTAATACGGAGCTTCCAGAATTGATAATAGCCTCTTTGTTTTGCTTTATTCTACAGTACTCAAACTTGAAATTTTGTTTTAGATATATGTAATATGGGTACATGATCATGTTTAATTAGTCTGAATCCAATAATCCAATCCTTTTGTCAGGAGTATGCCATATTCATCATTCACAATCAACATGCTTTTTCATAATAAAAAAAAAAAAGAGAAAGATTGATAATCAAAAACGTTATCTAGGAATTCCTTAAACAACATTGTTGAACTCAATAATTGACATGAATGAAGGTTTATCTCTATTTTGGTATCATGTCGTTCTATATGGAAATATATGCAAGAAAAATCTCCAAAAACAAAAACAAAAACAAATTCGTTAGCAATGAAATAACCTTAAACTATATATTGATATAAGTAGTTTTAATTTATTATAATTTTCTATAATGGTTTTAAATTTCATTTTAACATAAATATAAGAACTTAAAGCTTACTGTAATCTGAGAATTTAAAATCAATATTAATAATCACATATTTTGATATGAAATGGACCAAAATTTTAGATTAAAGGAGATAGATTTTTAAGAACATAGAAGTGAAAATAACATGTAAGTACAAGTGAAATACTTTTTAATTTGATTAAAATATATAGAATTTGAAAATCAGAAAGTATAACTAATTTTGGTTACTGATTAAGTCTCAGTGACATATTTATTATATTCAATGAACATGTGTAGAAAATTTGGAATTAAATAGAATTGATGATTGAATAAAAAAATTTATTTGGATAATTGTTAGAATAAATGTTAGCTTAGGACTATATATGAACTATTTAGAATCATCAAATTGATTTAATATCTTAAATTTATTTTACTGGAATTTTTGTGCATTTGATAATTTTCTTACTTATTTTCTATGTCACTAGAGTGACATATCTAGATATCCGCAGAAAAATTTGGTTCATTATTCAAGGTAATATTCTCATGTTTCCTAAGCTTTTATATTAAGCAAAAAAAATATCAGAAGGAGTTGCTTTTCATTATTATGTCTTATTGATAAATGTATAGATGATGTTTATTACGTTTTATTAATATATTAATAGATCATAATAGATTCAGATCATTTAACAAGTTATACTGAGTTAAATTTTTATGGCATTTCCATTTTTACTAAATTTTTTACTTATTATGTTTTCTATAGACTTATATAATCGACGTGATGTTTAGTGAACTTACTAATGTTTTGATGGTGATCCGTAAGTAAATCTTGCTATTAGAAACTTTACATTATTTGAACTCCGCATATGATTTATTATATATATGAAAATAATAATAATAATTATTTATTTTACTGTTCCCCTTTGAATATCTACCTCGATGGATCTTAAATACTTAAAATCTATCTCAGAATATTTTTTTATGTAATTATTCTTTATTAACATCCTTATTTATTAGCAATAGGAACATTAAAATCATATAGGACATGTGTTTATCTTGCATACTGGTATCAAATATTATATAATCATGGATATATATTTATTGGCAATTTATGAAGGATATATTTCTTGAGGACTCATTAGTTCATTGATAAACTGTAAGGTTGTAACAATAATAACTTTAATTGGACAATTTGTAAGAATGAAATAGTTCTACTACTTGAAATAATTATAAGGTAGCGATTTTGTAAAATTACTAGAAAAGAAATTAATCTTTTGAATGAAAACCATTTATATATTTAGCTTATAAATATTTTCTATAAATATTTTTATACTTTTTTCATTTCGGTTTGAGACTTTAAACACATGGAGAACATTGATAAATCAAGAGAATTAAATATTTATCACTCACGCTTATTAGAGCCAAGTTCTTACTTATACTTTGAAGATTCCAAGGTTATCTCCCCAGTAGTTAGTAATGTCACCGACCATAACAAGAAGTCTTTAATAGATAATAGAGACATGTTTGTAGGAAAAAAATGATAAAGTATAGTTTACAAGTAGTATAAATTTTAATAGTTCATCAATAAAAGAAATCCTTTATTTATTTATTATATTGCGCCGGTTTAATCTTATAACAGTATACTTTACGCACCACACATTTATCTCAAATATTTTAAAAAAAAATTGATATTATTTCGATGCTTTACACGATGTATAACAATCATTATCTTTTAAATCCTAAAAATCACTAATCAGTTCTTAAATCGTTATCCTGAAAACAATGTGATATGCAAAATTTCTCAACAGAATGACAAATCAAAAAATATAGCAATGAAAGAAGGAAAAATATAGTGAATAGATTTATTTTTTAGAGTGATGGAAAGAGTGCTATGGATTAACGAGCATTTTACTTGTACTATAAAAGTATCTATCATGCTTCGGACTATTTCTGGATAGAAACTATAGCAGGTTCAATTTTTTAGAGAAAACCTAATTCGTACGTGATAATTAATTTCTCTAACACAAACTCAAATATCAACACAAGCAGTGAATTAATCCCAGCGAGAAGACACTATAACAGTAGACTCATCGGATGATCTTCAAGCTCCAAACATCCCAACTTCAAATGCCTAAACCTAAATAGACCTTAACTATATATTACACCATTGGCTTGATGGGGTCTTCCCATCCTTCGTTTTCTCTACGCGGTCGCCTTCTACTTCAATAGACCTTAACTATATATCACACCATTGGTTAGTTACGGAGCTTTCCTGAGGCGTAGTAGGGCTTTGCCCTACGCCTAAGGAGAACCCTAAGGAAAGGCGACCCGCAACCTAAGGAAAGGGCTTGTCTTTCTCTCTTGCCGGGCTTGCGTTGCGTTCTTCTTTGATGTACTTTTCGGTGTTTTGCACTTTTTTTTTTGGTTCTTTTTTCTTTTTCCGCGGGTTATGTTTCTTGATTCAGTTTTCGTTTGCATAGAAAAGTCAAAAAATCATATTTTAGAAGAAAAAAAGAAAAATTCAAGGATTATCACTCATGGTATCTCACAGAAAGTAGACTACAACCAACATGCCGCTTCTTTTCCTTTTTCCTAATTTCTCCTTTTCTTTTTATTCCTTTTCAGTTTTTAGTACAACCAGCAGGAAAAATTCTAGCATTGACGATAGGAAAGTTGTGAAGTAGGAGGTTGAGATCCAGGTAAGCCAACCTGAAGATTTTGTATTTTTGTTTCTGGTCAACGAAACGATCCATTTCTAAAGCATGAAGTCTTTCACATTCAGACAAGCACCACCAATGGGGTGGGTTTCTGAAATCTATGCATTGAGTTGTATTTGTAGTCAACTCCTATGCTGCTGCAGTAGTGGCTTATGTTTAGTTTATAAGGACTGGGACCCCCCTCAGTTGAAACACTGGGGTTCTTGATACTTTTGCCGGGCTAGTATCTGAAAATAGTCGCATACTCCCCCAATATGATTGCTGCCTATGGTAGCTTAGGTTCGACACCCTGGAAAGTTTTAATGTTTGGTACAAGTTGACATTGTTGACATTGTGAAGGTAATATGTAGGTTGTTATAGGATGAGAGTTTTGATGCCATCATTATTGGACTCTTTGAGTGCTATCCACAATGGGGATTGATTTCTCGTGAGTCCTTTCTCGTGTTTATCTTGACGAGTGGTTCCGTTTTACTCCCTTCTTTTGTTTTAACGATACGGTATACGAGCTTAAATACCCATCCCCAAAGGGAGTTGGAATTGATAGAGTTGAAACACGTGTGATTATAACGGTCTCTTATGTTTTGCTAGGGAGAGAGTGAAGCAGAACCAGAAGAGTTCGATTTGTATTGCGTTTTGGGTCAACCTCTACTAGCATCATTTTTTCTCTTTTTTGTTTTTTCCTCTGTTTATTTATCGTGACGGTTCTCTATGAATATGTAAATACAAACTTCCTTTGCTTCGTTTATCTTACAGAGACAAGTAACCACAACCAGGAGTGTAATTTAGAGAAACTGTCTCAACTTCTTGTCTAACTTTTCAGATCAGGATCTTTTCATGATTTGATGGACGTGGAACCACTCATACTGCCACATCTTACCCAATGCACTCATGACTCGTAAGAATCCCATCAAGCGCGTCATACACGACTGGAAACTATGATACATATCCTTCCAAAATACTCAATTCATGATCAAATACGAGCCTGAACTTTACACCGATTTTACGTAGGTCCAGATGCTCAAAACCAATTACACAAGCCCTCCGTTTGATTTAACTTGTGGCAATCGACCACATACGTCTGCCATGCAAAGCAGATCAAAAGGAGTTGGACATGAGAGAAGCATGAGTAGACCACATTCTGATATAGATTATTTGAATCTCTAGCTTGAAATTATTCGCCAAGTTGTTTTAAAATGGCCCACCTTGGGCTTAACACGAGTTCAGCCAGGGGTTGCCTGTTTGGGTGATACTGTTATTGGCTTACCTCGTGATGGGTGTATCTGGGGTTTGCTTAACTAGTCCGTGGGTTGTCCCTTGGGTTAGACTAGAGGGTGGCAGGCAGAGTGAGCTTGTGTGCGACACGTTAAAGTGAATCTTCCTCCCGAGCGCCCGCCGCGATATTATCGTTGAATCTAGGGAGGCGGGTTCCGGCAACCCGATCTGTTATGTTTGTTGTTGTCGTCCAATGGTCCTGGCGCTAGATCTTCCATGTGGCACGTTCTGTACGGTACGTTCTGCTGCGACGATACATTGGGCAGAAGGCAGGTGGCAAGGTTCTTGAATCCCTCGACGGGTGCTCTGAGGGGGTACCGTTAACGCCCAGCTACTGGTTGACTCGCGGTAAAGTCCTTTTATATCAGAGTAAAGGCCCGAAGGCCGAAGGGCTCTCCCCAGGGAGGCCGGGGGTGGCCCCCCCGGGGAGAGCCCTCATAGCTAGCTTTGCTGCATGGGAGGTGCGGCTCCAAGATGGCGTCGCTAAGTACGACCAGTTCACGTACGGGATCTACACGGCTTTTGGAGGTCAGTTAGACTTCTTCAGTGGACTAACCCGAAACTTAAGTCTTGGCTCAGCTAAACCTGGGTTAGTGGAGGTCTGTAGTTAGCTAATCTGAAGCTTAAGTCGTGATTCACCAAGATTGAACAGATCTTAATTCAGTGAGAGTAACGGGTTAGTCTATCTTGATTTCCATCCGATTCCACATATTCTTGTTAAGATTTACCCCCTCAAATTCCACTTCTTTAATTGCGTAAATCTGTTTCAGTTTACATAGTTTAGTTGGATTTGCATGGTGACTTGTAACGATCTAAATAAGAGCCAGGACAGCAGCAGAACTAGAGCACTTGATAACTATTCAGTCCCATCTGGCAATTGTACTGAAGTATCTGAAAAGTTTGAATTCCTGCAAAAGCACAGTGAGGAAGTCAATAGGTGAAACGCGTGAAGAAAGAGATTTGGGTCTTTCTTCTTGCTTTGTCTATATTGTATCTTTCGTGTATCAAGTTAGTCAGGCGTGTAGGGAAATGAGAAGAACGGGAAGACCCCATCTAGCCGAATAAGGATAAAACACAAGAGGTACAATGAGCCTAAATCCCAGCAGCATCGGTATGAGAAATCTGTCCTGCAGATCTGAGATATTCGAGCTATCCGACCTATGCAAGTGAGTATAAGTCTTTCACGGTTTAAATGGCCATTATGAAGCAAAGGCAAGTCGTTGTCCACTGTAGAGCACATGGGAACCAATTTTCCCAGAGTCCTCACATCTCAAGAGTCAATGAGTTTAATGAAACAACTTGGCTATACTGTAGTTTCCACAGAATGTACAAAACTGTACGAGAAAGAAGACAAAAATGCATTTCAACCCTAGTAGGAGAACAAGTTTTGGTCCGTATGGAAGTCAAGTTCTCTCAAGTGACGTTGTAATCTCCTAATGCATTAGTAAAACAAATGCATTTCAACCCTAGTAGGAGAACAAGTTTTGGTCCGTATGGAAGTCAAGTTCTCTCAAGTGACGTTGTAATCTCCTAATGCATTAGTAATCATTGTTCTCCATGAATTTTTCTCCTCTTCGAATAAATTTCAGCCTTTATGCGTCGCTTCGCGACGCGTAAAATAACTCTACTATTGTCCCTGTAAAGAAATGTTAGGCAGTCTCATCTTTAGAGTGGAAGGGGAAAAGGCGACCGCGTAGCAAACATCTTTAGAGTAGGGTTACACCCTTGGTTCCAGCAGTGTTGACATCGTAGTTCTGTAGTCTAACTTTGCTAGGGTTGACCTGTTTCTGTGGTTAGGGTTCAGAGTGGACCATGGCAGTTTGCATATCAACGATTGGGATCTGACACACCTTGAGTTAGGGGCCATCCAATGTTACATTGTGGAGGAACACCTCAAACATCTCCACGTTGGTACACGTTACACTTGAATGTTAAATCTCAACCGTGGTTTAAACTGTCTTGGGTGGTGCACCTCGTGAGTCAGAGAGGTTCTCCTCTGAAATTCCCTCTTCTGGTCCCACGAAACCAGGAATCCTAACGTTCCTGGTTCTACGGTGGATCCTTCTGTCCTGTATAATGATTGAGGCTCCCTAAAGAGGCGGCGTCTCCTACAAAACCCCGCGGGGAGTTGCTGTTACTCTACATCGCTTCCAGATAAGTTACAAAGAATCCAGAACTGGAAGGATCTCTTCCAGTTTACCCGTGGTAGACGTTACCCTTGAAGGTTTAATCCTAACCCTGGTTAGATATGTCCCACATCTGGCCCACCACGTGAGTTCCTGTACTTTTCCAGAAAGGGAAAGCGACACGCATAAGAACCATCTTCCAGATTGGTTGGAAGATTCTAGGTTTGAGACAGCTCCAAAATGGAAGGATCTCGGCGTAAATTCAGGTTACGTTTGATCGATCTGTTTCTTGTCCTCCCCTAACTTCAAGTGCTCCGCCAAATTTAGGCCTTCGCGTCAATGTTCCATTAGTGAAGTCTGCGGTCCATGTTCTGCACATTGTGGATGTGGACAGCTCAGATAAGACAAGACCAGACTCCAAAATATCATGAAACATTTTAGATAAAGGAGCATATTATCCTTTTTAACTACGGATGCTTATATTCGTTATTTATTTTCTTTATTTTTCTTTTTAAATCGGAAAAATGCAAACCTGTAGGAAAAACGAAGGAAGGGAAGATCCCATCAAGCCATACAAGGGAGAGACAAAAAAGGTAACATGGGGCTAAGCCCCAATAGAGTCTATAGGAGAAATATGCCCTACCGCACCTAAGATATCCGAGCTATGCAAGTCATATGGTCTACACAAAACTGGAGCATCTGAAGAAACATCACCTAATGTGATTGCTCTCTTATGGATAGCACCAGCCACTGCACTCTGTAGAGAAATGGACACACGCTGTCTAAAATATGCTACAAAGTATGAGAGTGAGAGTGGTACCCCTGACGCTTAACATGATAAGCTCTTGTGCACTCCCTAACAAATGTGTCAAATGCCATATCCATCGCTCCATATGACTCCAAGGCTAGAGGAACAAAGAGGTGACCTCGTTGCATGCCCCTATACTTGAAGACCTTGCGACCTACTGCTGCACTCGTCGCCCATCCAAGGGGATGGGTAATCACTCCCTCCAAAACTGTATCCCGCGTACGGTCCATAACCACGACCTCTGCTACTGTCACCTGATCATCTCGGACCAAGTATAAGTCTGCCTAGACACATGTTGTCTGCAAGGCATACCAATGCTCCCTCCAAGCCAAGTATCCACTCTCTCGTGCCATAGCAAACACTATGTCTCTAATGGCATCATGGGTAGCTATCCTCTGTCCTTCAAAAGGACATCGTGTCATGTGGACCGCTGCTGCATCTAGTGTAGAACCACACTCACAAGTGAGTAATGAAGATGCATATGGGTGGACCAAACCTAGGCGAAACCTCATCGTTGTAGAGAAAGTAGTTGGTGCGAGTCGGAAAGCCCTAATGCACGGTCAAGCTAGGATCCAAGAGCCTACACCCTTGCCGGAGCAAGAGCGTAGCGTGCTCTAGTAGCTTGAGGAATGGACGAGTCTACTAAGAGAGAATGTAGCACATGCTCACATTGTCGCTCCATCAAGGAAGATTGTAAACCTCTAGTCCAATCTGACAATAGTGAAGCAAACGGTGGTAAATCCTCTCGTGCTTGTGGGGATAGACTATCTCTCGTCTGCCCCGAGAAAGCCCAACTACCCATAAACGCTATAGGTGTTGTCTCCTCCATAAAAAGCAAGCCAACCCCATCACATGAGATCAGCAAAGCAGTCTGTCTATGTGCCAAATCACTTGTCACACACTCAAAGGTTCCTGGTCCAATAATATCACCAAAGACTCCCATAATCCTCCTATCAAATGCTCTCAGATGTGATAGGAAGGACGGTGAGGGAGAAACTGTACAGATGAGGTAGGATGGTCAACGAGTAATATTGGAAGAGAGTATACCAAATGCCACCTGTGGATCTCCTAGTAATGGAAGGTCATCCACATGGAGAACATCCTCTGCAAAGGTAGCGTCTAAGAAGCGTGTGACAAAATCCTCCGATCCTACTAGCACTCCAAGAACACAAAGTCCATCTATGGATGTGATACACCCCTTTGGAAGCTCAAGGTGGGAAGGGATACCTAAAGGGGACCATGCCCTACACTTTGACACCTTGACTCTCAAGCCTACTAGTTGTAGCTCGGTAGTCAAGTAGTCAGAGGCCTACCTAATCTGATCTATAGGGCCTACGATGTGTGTATCATCTACCAAGGAGGGAAATACACAACCTGATATGACCAAAGTAGTAGCTACTCCAAACTGATGTGGACTAAGGTGTTGTTAAAAGTGAGAATGATGCTAAAGGACAATGGTACAACTGACCAAACGCAAAAAGTTCCCTCCAATAGCAATCGGTCTAATGCCTCCTGTGTCCTTCTCCATCGCGAGAAATTGACTAGCACCTAACACCCGACTAACAAACATAGGAATGTCTCCCTCTTGCTACTACTGCAACCACCTGAAACAACTCGGTAAAACCACTAGAAGGATCATCTACCTGGAAGCAATCTCTAAGGTGCTCATAAACCATCCCTGACAAGCCTCCTGAGGAAAAGCGAGAGGCAGTGCACAATGCTTGTGCAAATAGCAATCTATCTTTTTAAACAGCGTTTCCTAAAGAGTACAACAGGTATTGGATTGGTGAACCTTGAAATAGGGATCATTGGGTTGAGAAATGGTCACAGTTCTATTATTTTACTCATCTGTTTTATTAAGTAACTAATCGCCATTACCTCAATGGTTTGAAGCTACTCTAGTTTCTATAATACCAAAAGCTAGCCATATGATCTAGATGTGAAATTTGGTTTGGTAATATATGGAATGATGTTATACATGATGGTCAAAATAGATCAGATAGAAGTATCACCAAAAGGGTACTTCTGCTAATAGTGCAAAAAACCAAAATAGATTTGAAAACCTTAGAACCAATAGCTATACATATGATTTGAAGGTGAGAATTGGGTTGGTAATATTTGGAAGGATTTTACACAAGATGGAATAAATAGATCAGAAAGAGGTATCACCAAAAGGAGACTTCTACTAATAGAGTTGGAACCAAAATATGCCTAAAATCTTTGAAGGCAATTTTGGAGGCCTAAACAAATGAATTAGACCTCGAAAATGTGCAGATACCACCCTCTTAAACAAAGGAAAGGTTGGCCTTCCCTCCCCCTTGCTTTGTCTTGTCGAGAGCTTTCCAACGGTACCTCACCCACATGATTATGAGATTCCTACAAGAAGATTCACTAAAAGATTCCTTCCGGTCAATACTTATTTGACCAACCAAATAGGACCAGGACCGACATGTCACCCATCCAAGTAAGTAATCTAAGGGTGGAGCTTGATGACATATCACCTATCTATGTACCTAATCCTATGGTGGAACTTCATTGGAGGAAATCCGCTTTGCCTATATAATAAAAAGAGGGTGCTCCTTTTGGGCATCGGAGTTTGAACGTAAAAGTGTGTGTTTCTCTGGTGTGTTTTTCTTCATGTCTCCTATCTTCGGAATATTACAATTTCCTGCATCAGTTGAGGTATGGTAAGTGCATGGTTGACGGATGTGCTTCATAAACGGTTTGCAAGATAATAGAGCTCTATAAGTTACAGAAAATACTTGAGGTTGAAAAGACGACTTTGCGGCATGTAAAGAGTAGCATGAGAGGTTATAGGGGTTTACGAAATGATTGGAAGGTTTAAAAGAAAAGAGTTTAAATTATTACCCAAACCCCTTGCTTAATTGTGCAATTCGCTATACAATGTATTGTCCGTTGGCGGTGGAAAGAAAAAACTGCTTGGAAGAATGTATACTGTCCTTAGTTGCGATAACCGGAATGTCTATGATTCTTAGTTGAGAGAAAGGACAAGAACTTCAACGAGTTTCTAACACTTGAGGAAAAAAGTATCAATAAAATCGATGCTTTCTCAAGGGAAAGGGATATATATTATTTATTTATTTATTTCCATCACATTTTTTAATTACTTCCACCACATTTAACTTCAAACCCTCATGCCGAGACTACTTTAGGGTCGATTAATTTAAGTGTTGTGGTGGAAATAGTAAAAGAAGTGGTGAAAATAACAGTTTTTTATATACATAATGGCACTAATTCCAAGTATGGGTTTGCATGGGTGCTCAACCCACTGCAGTCTCAAATGTAAATTAGTCTTGAATTAAGAACCACAGATCAGCTAAGGTAAAGAGAGAGCCAATTAACACTAATAAGTGAACTAGCTTTGGTCAATCGAACCTAGAGATCTGGACCCAAGCCGGGGCATGACAGAGGACCAGCATGTGGGAGCTTGGGGTCTCAAATGATTCAGTATCTCCAGATCTACAAATCGAGCCATTGGTGATGTTGACAAGTAATCAAATGGTGGAGAAATAAAGAAGCAGTACAAGACAATCTTAAAGAATTTCATAATTCCGAAAAACCCTTGTAACAAGACAAGAATAATCTACGACAACATACACAAGAACATCTTATTTGAGAAGAAGGCGACCGTGTGTGATACCAAGAAGGATGGAAGATGTCATCAAACCATACAAGGAAAAAACATAGGGTGTAAAATGGGGTTAAGTCTCAAGAGTATCCGTTAGAGGAATTTACTCTACAGCATCTAATATATAGAGCTATGCAAGTCGTATGGTCTGTTCTCCAATGTTTCTTCTATGAATTTTCAGATCAAATTTTTCCCCATCTCCAAAGCATACAAGTACTTCCTTTCCTTTTTCTGGTTTCTTTTCCTTACATCCTCCTTCATTGTGATTCTCACCTTCTTGACTTGTTCCTACTTATCAATTGGATGAATTCTTCTTCATTTTTTTCACTTTGTTTCCTATTTACATTCCTATTCCACTTTTTATTCCCCTTTTATGTTATTCTAGAGTTCTACTTATATCTTTATCTTTGGTCTTGACTTTTCATTTATTTAAATTAGAGACTTGATTTTTTTATGAATCCAGGTTCTATTGAGGTTCAATGCTTTTTTCGTTCATAGGTAGCCTAATTTAGATTTTGATTATAGATTCCACTTAGGTCCTTTCACAAATAGGTCAAGATGATCATCAAGATACCTCTTAGAATCTATCCAAGATCCCATGGAGATAGACATTTATCTGGAGAATGTGAAGGGGGGAATGCTCAAGAGTGTAAGAGACTTTGATCCCCATGCATATATAAGTGATGCGACTATTGGTATGTAGAGTAAGACCAATAGCAGGTCATGCAACAGTTCTACACTATATTTATGCACAATTGTTCCAACTTGTACAGACTTAATAGCACAAGAGAGGGAAAATGGGGTTGGAGTAGAGCATAAACCAGATGTAATTTTGTAGAAGGGTGATTTGTTTAAAGTTCTGCAAGATGAGGTCAGTGATGCGTTTCATGCACTTGGTATTCCCACATCTATTTATGCACTTAGGGCTCCCCCGCCCTTGGAGATGTAATTCACGTAAACTTACACCTTACTATGATATTTTTTAAGTGGTAGTATTTTATGTGTTATAATTTAACGATTAAGTGTGTATTGGAAAGTGGGATAATTTCATCGTTTTTATAAACTCTAGATCTTGTTTTCTTTAACTTAAGTTACATATGAATGATTTATTCTTATTTCACATTTGATAGAATGAGTGGTATACATTGATCAATTGACTTGTAATTATAAGAATTGGTTGCGATTAGTGTTGTGCTTGTTCGATTTTGATCATTTCAAATGGGCATTTTATTTCCCATTGGACCTAGAGGTTGGTGTTGTTCATGAATCTCGGAATAGGATTCTCGATATCTTCCAAATTCATAACTTTATTGATTCAAGGGCTGATGCCCGAGTCCCGCAAAAATGCACCACTTCTGACCGGAGATCTATATTACTTGGGCTTTTAGCCTTGATTCAGTTATAAGAACCTCTTCTTTTTTTTGACTTTGAGGTCTATCATACTTTGTGTATCTCGAGTTCATCCTACCTCCCATTATTAATCCCATCCATCAAACATGGTCAGGTCCTGCAAGTTTGGAGGTCCACATGGTCATGTGTTTGGATGAATATCTATTAAGATGGAGATTTTACACATTGTCCTTATGATCAGTCATTAGAGTTACTATTGGATCAAGATACACTCAGTTGTATGCAAGTTTTGGAGAGATAGGTTTAGTACATATCTAAGACACTTCTGTAATCTTTATAAGGGGGCAACGAAAGTGGACTTCGGCTACTTTAGCTCGACGGCAAAATTTGAAGGAAGAGGCTCAAGCTAAAAAAGCTCATTTGACACCACCTCCTCATGGGACTGATTATTTTATAGGTAGTAGACTGCTTGTTTATAATACGTTTATTTGATTTATATTCCGTTCCTAACTTATGGAATATAAATCAAATAAACGTATTATAAACAAGCAGTCTACTACCTATAAAATGATCAGTCTACTACCTATCTGGGTTCGGGTATTTTTTTCTTAAATTATGTTTATTCTTGCCAAATTTTGTCTTGATAAAGATCTCAATGATTGAGGCAGTGAATTATAAAGAGTAAAGTAATACAACATTTGGTTGGTTCCCTATTTAATGTGTTTTATTATTTTATCTCTATTAATTCTTTACTTTAGTGCATGTAAATTATTTTAAATACAGTTGGTCGGTGTTGGTTTTATCTATGAATGTTTTCTATAGTTCTCTTGCTAGCTCCGAGGGTCTAACATAATGTGACGAGAGGATTAGTGGGAGAGACGAGAGAGAAGAGAGAAGAGAGACAACATAAAAAATTCCTTAATTCATCTTTCTTGTCAGACTACTTGCGGCACGTTTACTCTGTTTGTCTCGGCATCGGAACAACAACTATCAATTTCGAGAGAAAATGAGCAGCAAACCTATAAACCATGAAGTCGTCGAGCTTGGGTATACAACACCATACATGGGACATGAAAAATTATGGGACAAGGTATTGGACGTATCATAAGAACATAAGCTAGCGCATATATTATAAGGAATTCATACCATATCAACTCTACCAACTCAGTTTTGGTATCAGAAAGAAGATGGCATAGAAATTTGAATCTAACTTGCAACATTTCGTGGGGCTGAGGCTTGCTCAAGATAATCCATCCAGGACCTTATCTCCTTTATATTAGTTAATACGAGAAGAAAATATTCCTCGGGGCAATCTAGAAGCTACATGAGGGCCTTACTTGAGAATGGATCCTCCCTATTTCCCTACCCGATACATATTTCAATATTTCCACTGGGGTCGCTTGAAAACATTGGAGTGCGAATTTATTAGCTTTCTCTATCTGCTTATCTTGGGACTTTCATCAAAGGGAAAATGTCTTAAGTGAAAGGTTGCATGGGACTTTCACTCGGATATTAACCAAAACACGTCTTTTGTCTCTTTTTCAATCAAAATACGACATGTATAGGACTAACCAACAATCTAAGAGCACAGAAAAGCAAAATGAATCCAATTTCATTTCACAAGTCCTTCATATGTTGGAGCAATTGTGAAATTTAAGTTAAGACATCTGGCAAAAGATGTCATCGAAATTAAACTGTTCACATTTATAGGTGTGGCGCCTGTGAAGGTTTTAGTTTCTATACCTTGATCACAAAACATCTGTTAGATTAATTCTAGAGACATTGGAAGAGGGAAAAGAAGAAGCCTGTAATCTAGTTAAAAGAAGACGATCCAGCTGGGACTCTTCTGCTAAATTATGGATAATATGTGAAAGGTCTATGTGTGTCAAAGCGTAGAGTCAAATTGACTGGAGCACTTTATGATACGCACTGCAATAATACTTGTGTACGAGCACCTTGGATCTCACGAAAAAGGAATCGAGAGGAACTTTGTTGTGGAATGCCACATCCCATTCGGGGAGAGCATAGAGACCAAACCCGAGTTACTTAGTTACACTTTTGTTGTGAAATTGTTGTGAAATGGAGAGAAAGGCTACAGCGTAGAAAACACGAAGGATGGGAAGACCCCATCAAGCCGTGAAATTGTTGTGAAATCATGCTTGCGCTTTTGCTCATGCTCGTTTGGTTCAGCCATAACTTCTTTACTCATACTTCGATGCGAAAGTATGAGGCCACAGGCTCAAGTACAGGAATTGGACGAAACTTTCAACTGGTAGTACGGAGGCGTAGCCAGTGGATTTCATGGCTTGAAAGTCGTTTTGCTATCCATTGTCGTGTCATCGAAGTTCCAACTGACGCTAGAAACTCGAAAGGTTGACGGATGAAGTTTGGATGGAATTTCTCTTGGTCGTCCAGTCGATTAGAAGTAATTTCGTTTTTTCTGCCATGGATTTTATTGTCTATCCAGGAAAGTGATACTGTCGGGTTCTAAGAACTTATCTCCACGACTTGGGTATAATGAAGGGCTTGTTATCGTTGTGAAGTGGGGTCCTGTATTCAAAGATGTTCTTCAAAGCTGCTCAGCCCTTCACCACATGGTCCATCATGTAAGATTTGAATGTTCTTGTTTGTGATTTCTCTTGGGAGCTGCGCAAGAATTGACCACGTGACCGGGAGATATGCAAACACCATAGTTCACGCAAAAAGCCTTCACGTTTGCACGCCTAAATTGCCTAAATTTTCTCTTCTCAAAGAGACGTAAAACTTTGAATGGCCGGAAGCTCTGCGGAAATCTATGAACATAGGCCTCCTGGGAACTTATAATGTGGCCAAAACAAAAATACGAGAACACAAAGAGGGAGACTTCAAGATAAATAAGTGGATTTAAATTTGGTTTCTCTAACAGGGTCCAAATTCCTACCCAGTTTAGCACAATATGTGTCCTTTAGAATGAGAAAAGTACAGTACTTTGTAACTTCATGGTTAAGGTTTCAGAAATATGTTATTCACGTCCTTAGAAAAAGATAATATAGATTTAAAAATCCCTAACTCAAAGAAACGTACTTCATTAAGTCCAGCAACACTTGAAAGCAAAGCCCGAGGTGACTTCTCACAAAGTCAGAAAGCACAACTGGAGGTGCGAAGATCCCTCCTACAAATTTCCGAGGACAGCAAGTCAGGGACTCCTGGGATGGTCAAACAAATCTGCAATTATCAATACATTGGATGTCTCCGGAAGATCTTTTGTACGGAGAATGAAGAAAGAAGAAAGAAGAGATCATGTAAGGTCTATTTATTTGGATCCGTCGTACTAGTAACAGAGTATGCAATATAACCGCTGTTATGGTGATGAACTTGTGAGCAAGACCTGGGAAGTGTGTATCTCGCCACAACAGAGTACAGAGAGGACAGAGAACCAAAGGGTATAACGAGACATAGATTGTCTTTTAACGACTCGTTTTCATATCGCAATGGTAATTGATATTGCTTTTGGTCCATCATTCAGGGATATAATGTTTGCTATGGCATTATATACCTTGCTTGGAGAGAGTATTCATATGTTTGGCTGATGACATGTGTCAAAGCAGATTTTTACTTGGGCCAAGATGATCAAATGACAATATAAAATGTAGTGGTTACAGATTTTACACTCGATGCAATTTTGGAGACAGTGATTACTCATCCTCTGGGATGGGCGGCAAGCAAAGCAATAGCATGCAAAGTCTCCAAGTGTAGGGGTATACAGAGAGGTCACCTCTTTGTTCCTCTAACCTTGGAGTTATATGAAGCAATGGACATGGCATTCGATGCATTTGTCAGGGAGTGTGCAAGAACTTATCATATTAGATGCCATGGATTACCACTCTCACTCTCATCTTTTGTAACATACTTAGATAGTGTGTGTCCATAGCATTGGTTGGTGCAATCCATAGGATAACAATCACACTAGGTGATACTTCATCAAATGCTCCAGTATTTGTAGATCGTAGGACTTGCATAGTTCAGATATCTAAGATGCCGAACTGCAGATCTCTCATATTGATACTATTGGGGCCTAGTCCTTTTTTAACTCTTTTGTCTCTCTCTCTTGTACAGTCTTGATGGGGTCTTTCCATCCTTCATGTGTTTTACATGGTCGCCTTTTTTCTGTTGATATTGCTTTCCGATTTGAAGTACTGTGGTGATTAACTTGTGAACAAGACCTGGGATCTTGTGTATATAACGACAACAGAGTACCGAGAGGCGTGAGAACTAAAGGGTAGAACAAGAGACATAGATTGCTTCTGCACGAGACGCTTTGATACTGCAATGGTAATTGATACTGCGTTGCGATTCGAAATAGTCTGCTGGCAAGAGCGTGAAAGAGATACATATGTTGTCAACTCCCCGATTATCACGTCTTCAATTTCATGATTCTTAAGTGGCCACGCTGGTCTTCAGGTACAGAAGAGTACACAGACAAGTACACAAGTACACAGATAAGCTCCATTCGAAATACGCCAAAGAAAAGGAGAGAATACTTTGAACACAATCTTCTAGACAACGCTTTAGCGTCAAAAGATATTATCATAGTGACTCCAGGCCCTCCACGATTATACTCTCCACCATTTCAGCCATATCAATACGACGTTTTTGATACGTTATGAAGCACATGTTGGCTTACAAATATGAGAAGAGTATATCCTTTCACAGAAAAGGTAATGAGTTGCGATTAGACGTACACTAGTGTGTTGTACTAGAAGTTGTTATCATTCTGGCCTAACTCAAATAAGGAAAAAAATGAGTTTGTTGCTATCTTCTTGGGCTATGTGGTTTCTGATGGTCTTCACATGGGTGAGAGTTTGGAGTTTCAAGTAAGCAACTATCTTACTGAGATCCATCTCAAGCTTTGGATGTGATGCTGTTGTTATCATCTCGAATCGAAAGGCACTTTGGTTGAGATGGATGGTTGTACTGTTCTGAAGACCCAGCTGTAGTTGAATTGTTTGCATTTGCATTACGTGCCTGAATGTTTATTAAACTAACCTGATTTGGTGTGCAATGGCTGTTGGAGAAATCAGAAACTTTTGCCACATCTTTGCATGCAATTTATTCCCAGTCTGATATTTGAGATCCAAGCTCAAAGCATCATAACATTCTTGGTGTATAATTACGTTTTGTCACTTCTTTACTTTTACTTCTTCTAGACTTTCTGTACATATGATCTATACCTGTAGGCATTGCAGCTGAATATCAAATTCATAATTCCCATCTATATATATATATATATATATATATATATCATGTAGAATGGGATTCTGACTACACTCAGACCACCAGAATATCTGCTCGCTATCTGAGTTATTACCACAGAAGTTAAATCGAAAGAGAGATAGTTTTTCTTCTGACATATAAACCTAAAGATCTAATGCTAAATTAGCTATCTCTATTACTAGATTTCGTTTAGTTCTAAGTGACAGAGGACAAAATATATCTCTTTTTATTGACCTTCTGTGGTACTAATCCAGAAAGCGAAAGGATATTCTGATCGTCCCAAAATAGTCAGCATACATTCTAAACTATTTATCTGTAGATGTGAATTCTACATATCATATTCAGCTGCAATCCATACCAGTACAGATGATCCTTACACAAAGTGTAGAAAAGGCAAAAGTAAAAGTAAAAATGCCAACTTAGATTATAAGTCAAGGATGTAATGGTGATTTGAGTCTGGACTTCAAGAGTAACTTTGACAAGTTGCATGCAAAGATGTGGGAAAAGGTTTTGATTTCTCCATGACAGACATTGCATACCAAATTACGTTAGTTTTAACAATTGCACGTAATCCACATCTAAAACACTTTAACTACAGCTGGTCTTCTACAGAACATAACCATGCATCTCAACCAAAGGGCCTTTTGGTTAAGATTATAAAACAAGCCTGAGATGGATCACTATAAGGTAGTGCTTACCTCAAACTCCGAAACTCTCACCCATGTAAAGACAATCGGAAACCGTATCACCCAAGTAGCAATAAACTCATATTTTCCTTATCTGAGTTTGGCCAATTAGCTATTTATTATATGTCTATAAAGCAGACTTTGTTGTCCACTACGAAGTTCTTGTAGAATAAGAAGAAAGAAGCTACCGCACTAAATTTACCAGAATATAAAGATTTTCCAAGAGGCAATAGAAAGCACAAGGGCTGACCAAAAAAAATAATTCTTCTAAGTAGATCAGAAATTATCCTCTACAGCGGAAACAATGCTTGGAGGAAATTACCAAGTTTTGTTTCCTTTGACCTCCCTCGTATCGAGGAAATACATTATTACGGGAAGGAAGTCCACTCATTATATTCCTAGCGCCATGGCGTCATGTTTCCAAACTATTGGGCCCCCACAAAGAAACCCGCTACACATCTGCCTCCCCATATCTAACCTAGTGTAATCTGGAAGCCTCAATTCAAATGGGTGCATTCCACTTTCACTGATCATAAGAGAATAAAACGATGTGTTGCTCCTGTAGGAAGTCTATGTCCATCGCCTTCAGTAGTCTGCCATGTCCAGATTTGGTTTTATTCATTGACTTTTATTCTCATGAGATCACCCCAAGTTAAACTATGTCATTCATGCGTACAACATGAGAGAAGAAACCTGGCTTATGTTACTATGTGGGATCATGCATTCCTCATTTGCTCACGGAAGTCTTGGCTAAGTATGGAAACTTATTCTAAAGAGCTAAGAATCTCCAACAGTGTTCATACACCTTGAGGGAGACCTCGTAATGGTACAGTTGTAATATACCATCTTATTCCCAGGTTCCAAAGATGTTCTATTTGGTCGGACAAACTCTTAACAAACTTTTCCAAGCCTTTAAAGTGATGGGATGGGAAGTGATCTCCTCTATGTTTGTAAGCGCAGAATTCAACCAAATACGTTATTCGAATATATAGCTGGAAGAAGATGAATGACCATGAGCACGACAGAGCACTTTGTGCACTTTCTCTCGCTTCAAAACCTCTGGATTAAGCCTCTATATGAGGACAAATACTCGAGCTTCAAATGCCATACAGCCAGGATTTATGTGTGGGGTGGGCAGAGATGACTTTGCTCATAAATGGACAAAGTGGACAGTCACAGAGCACATGCTACGAGATAACGGCAAAGTGATGGAGTTTTACAACTTACCCACTTGATATATCTCGAGAACGGGAATTCAAAACCAAAGCTCGGGGAGATTTCCTTCCAAGCCTGTCCAAATCTTTTTCAGCGAATGGAGCCAGCAGAAATCACCAGACTATTCAGAATAACATGGTAGTGAGTTTGAGAATACTGTTCTAAAAAGTTCTTTTTTCAGTTCTGAAAAATCTCAGGATATTTATAGTCACCAAACTTCAGCCAGCGAAAAGCTAGACCAGGTGCTGCTGCACTTATCCGAACACAGAGGTTCAAAATGGGCGTATTCTCTCTCTTCTCTCGAATTATGTACATCCTTTCTCACAATAGCAGAGTAATGGTGTTCTCAACTCTACACCCCAAGTGACAAAGAAGATTCATATTCGTATCAGATAAAAACTTTCTGACAGAGTCGTCGTTCTCACGGTAAGAACTTCGTCATGAAGTGGCCTTTCGAGCATCCTTGACGAGTAGCGCTAACACCACTGGTGTTGTTGTTGGGTTGTGTAAAGAGCAGCATCTAGATGGCTTGTGTAGGGGCTTTTGCAAACAACAAAGGAGGCACGCAGGTATTGTCTAGTATAAAAGTTTTAAGAGAGAGAAAGAGCAATGGACAAATCACTCGTGTGTATAGTACTTCGACCTTCTTATCCTTTCAAAGGATTTAAATGTAAAAGACGGAGTACTCCACTATCACACTTTAAAGAAGGACTCACTCAATTCACTCTTGACAAAAAGCGAAAAGAAATTCCCGAGTATTAGGATGTACACTTTGAGGTAGCTAAGACAAAACAAATTTGTATTTGATTCTTCATAACTGTATGGCTAGTCTATAAATTTTGAACTATATCCATCAGGTTCTATAAATATGCATTATTTAGGGTGGCCAATTCGCTGCACTCCAAGAACTGAATTTCATAACCAGTTTCTATATATTTAGCTATTAACACCAAACCTTTACTTTTGTTACGGAATCATCCCCAGAATATAGCCGGCTCCATTTTTTTTTAATATGTCTATTTTTAGGAGGGTACTTTATATGTAGTATAGACAAGTACATTTTTTAATATTTATATTTTTTATATATAAAGAAAAATAAAATTTTAGTCCATGATATATGTCTCTGGACACAGGATTAAAGGTATATACTTGATAAAATAATTCCTTGAAATTTACTAGGGGTAAATAATCAAGTCACTTAGGATTCAAATGGGTAAACTAGCTATGGTTGATAGTTTTCAAAATAGAAAATGATTTTTAAGTTAGGTGATAAGAATGAATATTAAAAGAGAGAGAAATAAAATTGCAAATGTTTATAAATTTTTAGTCAATAGAATTATATTTAGTTCTAATATAGTTCTACTGAAGGGTTTTGCTGCATGATGGGTGTATTCTAGTGTTATTTTCATCCCCACTGCCATTTTAGTTGAGAAGCTAGATGGAGTCAGGGTAAGTTCTTGATTACGAAAAGTTCCCTCTTGGAAATTACAGAGATACTGAGCATAATATTGAGTTTATATTGTACACCTAATGTGGATTGATCGAAAGAAAACCGTACCAGCAACAAGTTTCCCTCTCATTGAGAGAAATAACTCTTCCACAAATATTCCTCAAGTTTTATCATCTCACCCAGGAGACCCTAGGTTTGCGATCTAGCTATGTAATCAATTGCACCAACTACCCACAGTAGTAACTCGTAGGCGTCACATCCTTCAAGATGTTTGTTCATCATTTCAACCTGACAAACACTTCAAAGTGTGGCTCCTCCTCCACACCAACAGTGTGGACAAAAACCTAAACCCTTCACAATTATGCTGGAGATGTTCCCACTTTGTAACTCATAACGAGGACGAGGCATACTTCTTAACTCCTATAACCAGAAAATCTCCTCCTCCTCTCAAGCCACTATTACTGCCGCTGAATATCTTGTCTCCTAAATAACTGCATTGAATATCTGAAGCTTGGCATAATTGTTCACCATTAAATGTTCCCATCATCTGCCCTGCCTGCCATGGCCTGGCCTCTCTTGGGTTCTGAAAAGAATGATTCTTACTTGGGATTAAGAATCATTTTGTTTAAGATTCCGTTGGCCCTAGGGTGGTGAATATAGTAAAAGAAGAAGATGCATGTACAGTAGTAGTATCCTGGAGGAGGATTTATTGCACGAGTTTTAGCTCTTCTGATGGCTGAAAACCACAAACATATAGTTTCATGAAAGATTAACACAACTGCTAAAGTAGTTACTCTAGGCTTACTCATAGATTCTCAGCTAGATTTTCTTCACTTACATTTGATGCCATGGTATGAACCAGAATCATGTTGACTTGCTTTTCTAAGAAATTGTTACTCTCGCGACCCAAAGTCTGAATTACTTACTAAGTTTTGTTTGCCTTGTAGCTTTTCTTGCGAAAGCTCAAAAGTCTAGTTTAGGGCTTTGTTACCATAATCATTGTCTTGCCACAATGCATGACCTAGAACGATGATTGGAGTGCAGAATGCCATCAACCATGAACAAGAACATGGAGTGAGTTTGGAGTTAATATTGCTTATGATACATCAGAGGATTCAGTAAATATCGGTGCTGACACAACTTTCAAGATCAACACTGAACTGATTTTAGAATCATGATGCAAATGGGATGTGTGACGTACATCAAAGTATAAAACCAACGAATAAATTTAATCCAAATGGCATTGCTTTGACCTAATACCGTGGAGTAGAACATGGCACAAGAATCATTTTGGTCAAGATTTTGGAGCGAAGATACTTGCCAAATTCTCCAATCACATGGCACAAGATTCATTTAGGTCAAGGTTTTGGGAGGAATACAGTTCCAAAATTCTCTAATCACGATGGTCATCCGATGCGTGAGGAGAAAAAGACAAGATTAGAAGAAGGGAATGAGGGTCAATAGAGAGGTTGTTGTCGACGAGATTATATGTTCTCCACGAATCGAGCACCAATACTTTTGCCTTGCCAGTTCTCTACGACAAAACCATGAAATGACTAGAACTTGGCGTGAGATTCATAATGTCGTCCATATCAAGCTTTTCTACTCAATAACATGGCTGACACAAGTTCCAAGATTTTACAATCATGATAGCCTTGTCAATGTGTGGGAGGAAAAGAAATTCAATGAACATGAACAAATTTATTCTTTTGTTCTCACGAGGAAGAAAGAGACCACGGGAAATGTACTGCAGGAAGTCGAGAGTTAATTACGGGTTAGAACGGGGTGAGAAAGTCAACCACGTCAAAGGTGTCCTTGACTGTCCCCGAGATGCCGGAGTTTGCCAGGGTATTACTCGAGAGGAAACGGGTTGCCATAATCTGCCCTGGTCTGTCTGCCCTGAGCCGGGCAGGTTGGGCGAATCGAACAGAAGGGGGAAAGGAAGCAACGGCGGCGGACGAGAGACGGAAAGGAGAGGCAAGGAATGGATGGGTCAGAAATCACATGCGATTCGTGCCGGTAATGTCAGTGCTACGGGAGAGTACTGGTAGGTGGACGGAACCGTACCAACCGGACAGACGGAAAGGTACTGCTTGCCCTCTCTTCTTCCGGAGCATACGATCCGTATACGGACGCGTTACCTGCCTGGCTTCCTCGTCCCCTAACCGTGCCAGTTACCCTAACAGAAAGCGGCGGACATGTCAGATCCCGTCGCCACGTCACGTCGCAGATGGCTCTCAGCGAATTCCTGCCCATGCAGGTCTTTCCGTCGCCTGCCCTGCGCTGCTCTGTCCCGCTCCGTATTATCAAGCCATCATTTCCTTGCCTCGAGGCCTGACAGATCCATATCTCTCGTCCTGATTGTGGCCGATAAACAGCATTACGACACGCGTCTAGTCTTGGCGGTGGTTGGGCTCAAACCTTACCGTAGTTCGGTTGATTGAATATTCGGTTACGATCAAGAACGTCAATAGAGGGGACGTTGCGCAAGATAATTCCCTCAGCTCTTAAATTGTTCGTTCACGTCTAGCGTCAATGTCGATCTTGAGATTTCTTCCGTTGTTTCTGCAAATAATTCCTCATTTCGTAACTAGAGATGTGTCTAGTCCTACATCCCATACTGGTGAGTCATATACAAAACTAGAAAGGATATTCGTAACCGAAGAATATGATACCTTTTCTTCATACTAATTTAAGAGTCGTAATTCTGGACTCTGCTTTTTGGCAAAGCTTTAGAAGAGACTCAATTTGTGGAAAAATAATAGTATCTTTGTCAAAGATATAAGCATATCTTCACAGACATTGACTTATGGGTCATTCAGAAATAATACATTATAGAACTGGTAAGGATAGTGAGATACAAAGTGATCAGTTTTAGGATCTCTGAAGAGGCGACCGCTTAACAAACACGATGGGAAGTCCCCATCAAGCCGCCCAAATGAGTGCAAGGAAGAGACAAAACGAGGTAAAATGGGGCTATGTCTCAATAATATCAATATCAAAAATCTACCCTGTTGTATTTAACATATTCTAATATATCCAAATGTACCTAACTATTTATTGAGCATTTGAGGAAACATCATTGAATATGATTGTCTCCAATGGATTGTATTAGTCTATGTTCTTTGTACAGCAACGGACAGACACACACGCTACTAAAATATACTACAAAGTACGAGAGTGGTACCTCTTTTGTCTAACATGATAACTTTCATACATTCCTTGACAAATATGTCAACAAATGTATTTTAGGTGGCTTTCGTCTACCAGAAGTTAGAACCTGCGCACTCAAAGCTTAGGAAAATGTTATGAAAAAAAATCACTAAAATATATCAATGTTTACCAGAATTGTAAATAAACTTAGAGAAGCTCCTTTAACATGATCCTTAGTATCTTGATATGTCTTTTGGCCTAATATATTTAAAAAGATCAAATTGATCAGTCGAAACTTATTTCATTCTAAAATACCTGTTTAGCATTATATTATAAAATTGAAGTTAATTGAAGGATTACAAAGGAAGTTAACTTAATATCCATGTATTAATCTATGTTTCTTTCTATATACAATAAGAATGATAAGAAAAAATATCAAACTAATTATATAATTTACTGGTATTAAAATTGTATATCTTTTGAAATAGGTAAAAACTATTTTGTGAAGTATATATTGAGAAATTAAAATATCTTTTGGTTCTTATTCTAATCTACTCATAAAGCATTCAAAATCTTCCATATCATTAGTTTTTTAAGTTTAAAAGTCTATTGTAGCAACTTACTGTATCTAGTGTATGTATATTGTATTTTTATAATGGAGGAAAATTCAATAGATGTTAATTTAAATTTAATCAATATATGATTATACTTTGGTGATATATTAAAAGGAAACTAATGTAATTGAAATTAGTCTGTGATGTACAATCATAATACATGAAAATAGTGTATGACATAACAATTATGAACATAAAAATGCATGTAAGTAAGAAAAAAGATGATATTAGATGGGTTTTGTATTTTCTTTTACTATGAAATTCTTATGTATGTAGATTCAAAATCCTCTTAAATCACTAAAGTTATTATCTATTTTATGCGTTAATTATAATATAGAAAAAATCTTATTGGTATTTTTATTGCTCTAAAATATATATTAAATAAGTGTATATGTTGTTTAGATTTTTTTTTATCTATTTAGATTAACCTTGCAGATTAAATTTATTTCCAACGATTTCTTTAGAGGACTTATTTTGTCAAGTGTGATATAGTCAACAATCAATAATTTTTGTGTATTTTATGTATATTTTTGTAACACTATAGTTTTCAGTATAAAATGTAGTTTTTTAGTTATCTGGAATTATATCTAATTTTTTATTTATTTCTAAAGTGATGATGAGGATGAAGAGATTAGAAGTGATATGTACATATATCTATATATTCCTCTAGGTATATCATGTAAAACTCACATATACATTACACCTTAATACTTAGTCTATATGATTTAGACATCTAAATATTGATTACAAATATATAATTGGAAAGAAAAATTAAAGAAATATCATAGATATTGGTCAAAATAATCAAATTATAGTCATTCAAAGGAAAGTTCAAGATTTACTATCTATTGAAATAGTTTATTATCAAAATATGGAAATACAACCAAATAGGTATTTATAAATAAATAATTAATTATGGTTGAATATTTGTGAGAATAAAGTTATTCTTTCTGAACGATTCAAGATATCTACATCAGTTTTATTTTATTTTATTTTCTTAAAATAATTTTTCTAATAATTAAGGAGAGAATAAACATAGATATGTTATCAACTTTTTATAGCTAGTTAGTTATTTCTTTGTAATTATACAGTTAAATTTAGGTATCATGTATCAGTTTGAGAAAAGTCTAGTGTATTTTGAAACAGAAATAAGCTCAATAAAGGTTCGATCTATATTATATTCAACATACATATCTTCTTATATAAATATTTTTCTGATTCATTTAGAATTGGAATTAATTATTTCTTGAAAGGTTTGGAATATTCAATTATACATATTCAGAATATATGACCTTTATAAAGGTTCATCCAAATTCGAATTTTACATATATATATGAGTTCAAAATCTCAAATGTTGTTAAGATCAATCGTTTGAAATAATTCAAAACTTTTTTATGAATAGAAATATGGTTTGCTTTCCTGAATCTCTCATCTATGAAGAGCAAAATTAGGGTTTATAAAATACTTAAAATAAGATTTTTAAAATGACATATAAGCAAGCTTTTATGCACCCACCTCCGTAAATCACAGTCGTCCAAGAGAGCCTGAAGATTTTATAAGTCCATTACAGATATCTTTAGAATAATAATAAAGGACAATGGTAAGAATATTGTTGTAAATAACAGCATAAAATCACAACATATCTTCATTCACCTCATCTCTAGAGGGTTTTCGTGGGAAAAATCAGAAAACAAAGAGTAATAGAGCCAGTTCTGTCTAAGAATGTAAGGTTTTAACACCTCCATGAGATAATAGTATTTATTCATAAAAGGTTAGGAACTAATCCAATTTCAGTAGAATGTATTACTTAATCAATGATAAATTTAGAAATGGCATTCTTTGATACATGTGGGTGTTAGATTTGAACAATCCGGTTAAGCAAAGTTTTGCCACTTAAAAAAGAAGTAAAAAGAAGTGACATATGCTATACGCAAAAACTATTTGGATAAAATTGATTATTTTTCTTGTTATTACTTTGTAATATGTTGCAACTAAACCAAGTTTTGTATCAAAAGTGATTTATTTAGCATTTTTTAGAAGATATTGTCAAGATATTATTTTAATATCCTAGCTCGATAGATCGATGAATGGATTCTATTTCGACAAGATAAATTTAGACATCATATGTTTTAAAGGTAAATTCCAGACACCTAAATATAGGTGTTGGACTTATACTATCCAGTTAGGCAATAATTTTCCAAATAAAGGAGTTAATATTAATGTTAACTTACTCATTTGGAAAGGATTTGGAGCATTTTGTAGGTAAAAGAGTTCGGGTCTGTACTATGGCGAATAATACGTTTGTCCACACTAGATATAACTTTTTATCAAAGTATTATTTTAGTATCGATCCTTGACATATTTTAACGGGTATCGCACTTTAGCTCCAGTTGTGTGTAGACCGTACGACTTGCATAGCTCGGATATCTTAGGTGCGGTAGGGCAGATTTCTCATACAGACTCTATTGGGGCTTAGCTCCATGTTACTTTTTTGTCTCTCCCTTGTACGGCTTGATGGGGTCTTCCTATCTTTCATTTTTCCTACGCGGTCGCCTTTTTTCTTCTTTTAACGGGTATCGCACTTTAACAAGAGCCGCCAAGCCAGAACGCAGGTTAGACAGATGGAGATGAGGGAAAAAGCTGATGGGATCGAAAGCAAAAGAATAGACTCACCGTGATAGAGTAAAAGTAGCTGAAGCGTATCCACGGAATCCGGTAGCTAATATAGCTACGGTGAAGTTACATTTAGTGAGAGTTAGACTATCCTAATTCAAACATGGTTACTTAGGAAGTCTTAATTAAATCCACTTACATACGTACGTGCATAGTTCCCATAACGCACATACAGGTCCCTCCTCTTTCTCTCTCTCTCACCTGTGGGCCCCACCTAGAACAATACTTAGGAATCTGATGCCGCGATGGATAACGTCTTGGGCCAAAGCCTGTGAGTCGCAGCGCCGGGCAGGGTCCAGTCACGGAGTGCTCGTCAGCCGTCAGAAGTCAGTCAGGGAGGGACAGTTCAGAAGTGGGGCCCTGTCGTTGATACCCTAGGGAGTTTAACCCGGGTCAAGTAAAGTCCAACTCATGGTCTGACTCCAAGTCTCTTTATAAGGGTGGACTGCTCGCTGCAGATGTCATCGATCTGTTCCATCTCACACTCGTCCGGTCCTATCCAGTCCGGGTTTCCCATTCCCCGCGACACACATATCTATTACTACCGAACTCAAGAAATCTACCAGCACGTTTGAAGCTCGGCGCCCACTTGTCGTGTACTTCGCACTACTTCTTCTCTCCGCTTCACATCTCTCCTCCTCCTCTCGCCATCAATCGATCGGCTCCACTCCTTTGCTCGGATTCTTTGTCTCTTCGCACTTCTTGTGCCCTTGTGACCCTCTCCTTCATAAGCTTTCGCTTCCTCCTCGCACAGATCTTGCCATCCATTCTCTTCTGCATCTTCTCTTCTCTCGCAAGAGAGGAGGTGGAGAGAGAGGTGAGAGGTTAGCGGGGGTTCTTTGAGGAGAGGTCTTTCTTTCTTCTTTGTTTGGTTGAGCTCTTCGGTTGGCGAAGGCTGAGGAGAGTGCTGCGGATTTTACTATCAGTCGTCTCTTACTCCATCGGTCGGTTGCTACCAGTTGATCTTGCGTCCAGAGTTGTGTGGGTCGTAGTAGTATTTCTTGGGTGATGAGCAGTAGAGGAGCGAAATCTGTAGTTGGAGTCTTTACGGGCGGCTTCCCAAAGACAGCGAAATCGTTGAAGTCGCTATAGCATTGGTGGTAAGGGAGGGGTAGTCCTTCTCGCTTTTCTGCCATAGGAGCCGAAGTGTTCGATAGAGCACTTGGTAAATCTGCTGCGTTTTATATATTATTGCACCAGCAGCAGCGAGAATGCCAGGAACTGCGGTGCCCAAGGGAGTGGACAAGATGTTGAGGAGAGTGCAAAGCTTGACCAGGAGGTCGTCGACCGAGAGCTTCTCGGATGGCGAGTACGCGGTTTCGAAGCAGCTGAAGACCAGCAAAAGCGGGAGGAGAACGTTCGGGGTGCTGGGGGTGATCAGGTCCAAGTCGATGTCGAGGCTGGACACTCTGCCGGGGGATATCCCACAGGGGTGCTTGGCCGTGTACGTGGGGAATGAGAAGAAGCGGTTCGTGATCAGCATGAAGTATCTCAGCCACCAGCTCTTTAAAGCCTTGCTGAAGAGATCCGAAGAAGAGTTCGGTTTCAATCACCAAGGGGGGCTAACCATAGCTTGTGATCCAGTGCTGTTTGAGCACCTGCTGTGGCTCATCGGGACTAACAACCCCGCTGCCAGAACAACCCAGTTGGATGAATTGCTGGATTTCTATGCATTCTGAAAATGGAATGCCGCTGCTTCTGTCGAGTACTTTTATCTGCACTCCACCCAAATTCATTATTCTTACGGATCTTGGCGGATTATTTTTGGCACCATCCTACGACCACTGATGCAGCTTCACTGACTGACTACGAGGAAGAGAAGAATACTCAACAGTGTTACTTTTGCGAACGAACGACTCCATCTTCGGCTTGTTCTTGCTACTTTTTGTAGTAAAGCTGCGTCGGATTAGTTTCCGGATACAGGTGTATAGCATGTGTGTAGTAGTGGTAGGAAGGTTAGCGATGGGGAAGTATTCTGCCTGGTCTATCGCAAGGCGAAGGATGGAAGGGTCGAGCTTTGGTAATTATCAGCAGCAGTTTCAAGAGCTGTTATGTGATTGAATTTGAGGCCGGTATCTGCAGCTGCTAATCCCATGTACATTAGTTTTTACTCCCGGGCTACTATGGGTTCTAAAACCTCCTTAGCCCTCTACAAAAAGAAATAGTGTTCTAACCCGCAAGGAGGGTTCGAAGGTTGAACCGGGCCTAACGTTGTGATAGTCAAGAGCTTGGTCACTTCATTTTCTCGCAGCACTAGAGAGCCATCACGTTTACAACACTGTAACATATCGATTCACTAAGGCACGATGTGAACAAAGTTTTGGTTCTATATTTACCTCGTTTTCATCTCATCTCATCGCCTTTAATGATCTTCCCGCATTCTTGGGCGTACTGCTTTTGTGCACTTTGAGATCTAAGTCCGGCTCAGTTCACTTTAAGACGGTCGCCATGTTCCTTACCACTCACCTCTCACCGTACGGGGTCCCATTTGGGACTTGTCTGTTTCCGTGATCCCCCCCTGCCCCGATTTCTGCGGTTTCGTTCAATCCTTTCAACTCATAAGTTTACTGAGGACCTTGCCTTGATAATCAGCTGCTGGATATAACTCAAGCCACCAGCCCAGATACTGTATATGCGTATACGTTCAGTGAATACACGTTTTCCTCGTCTACGGTCTTGAGTTTCTTTGACGAATCCCTCTTCCGAATGTTGGAAATATGCGCTTCAACCCACTCTCCGTTGAGACACGTATCTCAAAATGAGACAGCATTCTGCCAGTGCGGAATGCGGGAGACGAATGGAAGATATACGTCAGTTTGCCATTCCAAGCGATAGACGCAATGCTGGCCCGCAGAACTATGTAGGATACTATCTCGTTCAAAATGGTTCAAATTTGTATCACCGAGAGCTGAAGAGAAACTTGTCCGTCGTAATGTATAGATCACAAGTAACAGTAATGGGACATCCTTATAGTGTAGCGGTGCGATTTTTCATGTGCAGCAGTTAAAGAAAGCGTCTTATTGGAGCTTTGATCTGACATAGTAGCTACGCAGATGGGAAATTTCGATCAGAAGATGCAACCAGAAGCTTGGCTTCATGTTGAATATCTGAGACCACAGATTGATGATGGACTAATATGGAGGTCTTTGTCAAAGTTACTGATTCATAAGCTTTCAACCAGGTGGAAACGATCGTTCCATCTGACTTACCACGCAGTGTAAGAAAATCACCGCCAAGTTTCTTAACCTTTGGCCATTGCTGTGGATTTTCGCAGGACTCCAAAACTCCGCGAATCGGCGCTCCCCTAACGGTAGTATTCCTACGGCCACGTTCAACAGTTCACGTCACTGTGGATTCACCGCCTTACTTGAATTGTTTATCACTTGACGCGACTTTAAGGAGGGAATCATAAATTTTACCAACTTTGTCTACAGCATCCTTCCTCTCGGGCCCCGAACGACACAGAAGGAGGTGAACTCCACCAGCTCCGTGAAACACAGTTTAATCTGCTGAGCACCGAGCCGCTGTGTAAATATGAGAACTATTCAACCATGTCTCAGAAACTGCAATCAGGGTCCAGATGCCCATGTGATAAGCAGTAAGGCGGTCGGCCATTGTCCCTGCTATGACCTGCTGTTCCTCACAGCGGGTACGCGGAAGCCGGAATATATTGAGATGCTTCCTTCACGAAGTAAAGGTCCCTCCAACCCGATCGACCAACTTCCTGAAGCCATATCCATCATCTTCTTCGACGAGTCACCTATTGGACACCGGAGAAATATACCTACGCCAAGCTTCATGACATGCCCCAGGAGTTGAATCTGAGAGTGCCAAAGGACTAGAAGCAGCATGCTTGTGACGTGTAGAGTGTAAATCAAAGAGTGCGCCTCTCGTCAGACATTACTTCCCTGTGGATTGCTTTCTCGATGGGTGGGCTTCTCACGTACTGACTGGGATGATTGAACCGTGCACTGTGAAGGAGACGAAGGAATGTGTCTACTAGGAGACTGAGATTTTAGATGGTAGATGTTCAGTCTTGACAACAAGTTATTGGTGATATGGATTGACACCTTTAAACAGGTGACATGGATTTCTCCAGTTCTGTCGCCTGCCATTACTCATATCTCTGAGATATGAAAATAGATGGCAACGTTGACAAGAGGAGTCTTACAAATGTAAAAAGGTAATCTTTCTGAGAACAATAGTGATAATTTTGCAGTGAACCTCCTCCTCAGCTGCACGTTCTAGCTTCCTCAGTAGCACAGGTGTCCCGGGGAAGGTCTAGAAAAAGGCGGATGTTTAACGCGCTACAGTACAACGAAACATACACGGACTTCTTACTGAAGGTTTTGCTCTGTATCCCGTGGCCCCTCTTGGACTTCTGTGAACATTCAACGACATTCATTCATTCACGCTGTAATCGTGTAAGATAACCATATTACCTGAAGAGGACGTTCTTCACCAATGACACCACAAATTACTTCTAAATTTGCAATAAATCTCTTTGGAGGAAACCTCTCTTTTACCAGTGACTCGACGTGTTTTCTTGTTTTGGAAGGGAGTTCGGTGAAGACTTTCTTGTTAACCTCTTCCATCGGCTATTCAAAATCTCATACTGAGTTTGTAAGAATTGGAGTTCCTTTTCTAAATTGAGGAAGGTGAAGATCATCATGAAGTTGACCAGCTCTCATCAGTGACTTGACAAACTATCACCTTCGAGCAAATGGCATCAGACACATGGCACTCATAGACGCATTGCAAGTAGAGGTTGCCAGTAGAACTTTCGATACTACAACGATGTTTTAATCTTTTCACCAACATGAGGTTTACAGGAGATAATGTGATGGATTTGATCGAGAGGCACCTCTCCTGATCTTTATTGATGTCCACAAGAAGCTGATTCTGCGACCCCAGAACTAGATGGAATTCAAATCACTGTAACTAAGAACCTGAGCTTATTACCGAGGAATAGGAGACAAAGGATAATAGAGTTCGATATAATCTCTTGAGGTTGAGTGTTTTTATAAGCTCAAAAGATTACAAAATCTGCATTGCCGGTACAATTGAAATGTATGAACGCTGGGAAGGGCGATGTTCCTTCAAGTAGTTTGACTTTTACCTCTATCTTAAGCAACCAACGAAGGATACAAATCCAGATAAAGTAGAGGTTGGTTCGTGAGTTGGCAAGAAAACAAATCGTGCATCCGCGTTGAAGGAGAAGCTTTAATGACAAAAAGCTGTTCCATGCAGCAGCATGGAACTTCTTTCTCAGATCTTACGAACTGCCCTGATTCACAATCAATGTCAAGACTAACCAGATTAACGAGTATCCTACACACTGAAGGCTCGGTTTCGAACTAAGCGAACCTTAGTTAATTTGGATACCCGTCTTGCAGAAGCACGGGTTCCATGGAAGCTCTGGGACATTATCCAGATGGTATCTACAACGGCTTCGATTGCAGATTTTTTCCACCGAATCAGCATAAAAAACTAGTGTTTACATTCACTTCTGTACTCGCCCAGCAGCATGCTTTTCTCTCTCAGTACTAGCCCAACAAAATACGGTAGCATTCAGGTTTCTACTCTCCGTCTTCTTCTGTTCTGTTGCAACCAAACTAACCACTACGTCCAAAATCTTGAACGAAGTTCTAACTCCCCCATAACTCCGATTAAACGGCAGTTCTTCGCTATCGCTAACGAGAAGGTGCGTGAGCCTGATTGTCGGCTGGCTCGACACATAATGACCCGCAGAATCGCCCCGTCGCAACGAACTCAGAGTTCCTCCCCTCTCGATCTCCGTGGGCCTGCCAAATGCTTACCATCTAGGAGCCGCTCACATCCTAGGCCCTACTCCGGGGCAAAAGACTATCAATCCTCGACCAAGAAACTGCTAAATTGATCCCCCACAACAGAGGACTCGGGGCCCTACCATCTCGTCCTCTGCTCTTTTCTGTGCCTCATCCATCACCTCAGGTCTTCATGCACATTGCTCTGCAGAGCTAGATTGCTGCATTAAGGCCAAGTTGGCAGTGCAGTGGGAAATTAAAGCGTACAGCATGTTATCGATCTGTCTCTTCTTAGATCAGTCAGCCTCGGAAAGGGGTCACGGATTGAAGGATTACTCTGCGACTCGATCCGATTTCCTGCACCACGAGAACTTTAAGAGGGAGCCCGGAACAAGTCTCTTCAAGGCAGACTTATCCTTAACTTAACTATAAGTCCGCCATGGTTAGGCTACACAACCCCTTGGTGGCCATATTCACGTCGTTCCGGGCACGAAGTTAAAGAAGTCAAAGAGTCGGTAATTTGTCGACGGAGAAAAGAAAGCGACCCCGTAAAATTCAGTTAACAGACCCCTCCAGTGTCACTCGTTCCCTCGTTCACTAACTTCTACTAACATGAGTCTGCGATCTCAAGTTATCGGACCAGCCAAGCGATACTAACTCAACTGGTAATGGAATCAACCGAACTTATCCAAGTTGTTACGCATCTACAACATACGTAGTCTACCGTCGACGAATCTACAGACCGTCAGTGGTGTGGGGTCTACGTAGCCCTTGTCGTGGTCAGTCTGTCAACCTTAATCTTCTTGGTGTTCCTGACATCCAGTACTACGGCACTGTACTACCACGGGGATCCGCAGAGGCTTCGTACACTTTCTCAGTTAGTGACCAAATGACCTGAGGTTAGATGTTGACTTCACTCCCTTGTCAGCTTTTCTACCTGGGGTTCGAAGTTGACCTCAGCTTGAGGTTTGCATGACCACAAGGTAGGAGTTCGCGTTTCTGCTTTACATGCTGACAGTAAGGTCTTCCTTTTAAGCTTCAACTACTTGGCATCATTTTTTGCTTTTTTGTCCTTCCTCCAATCAGTTCTAGATACTATGTTAATTTAAAATTCATCTTTTTCTTCAGAATATTATACTTCACGATGAAAGCAAACATACCCTTAGATTTAACTGAAATTGTCTTCCAAAATGATCTCAAAATTAACGGAGCAATTCGAAGAAATATGTTTCTACATCGCTAATATGACATTTTGATGGACTAATTACCAATCAAATCCAACTCCCAATGAACTACTTATTGATGCATCGCGGAGATTCGAATCTCTATTATGATCAGAGAGCTCTGGTTAACTTGACAACTTAAGTCCTGATAACAATATTATAATAGAAATTAAGTTCGTACGATAACTGTAGTAGATTGTAAGATAACCCTAATATTTAGAAGCTCAGCGGGAGAGTGTAGAGAGAGGAGAGGAAGGAGAGATAGTGAGACAATATCTGTAATTTTTTAGAGCTTTCTAGCGCGTAGCATTCGACTGAATAGTAGATTTGTTTCATTTTTCAATTTTGGTTTCATCGACACCTAGATTAAAGACTATAGAGAATGGAGTAGAAAATTATGAGGATATTTAGATTTTTTAAGGTTTAGAGTGATCATTATACATTGAGAGTGATAGATTAGAGATTTTCATTTTCAATCTCTTGGTTTTCATGATTAAGTTTCATGAGAATTTAGTTTGAAAATTTTGGAGATAGAAATTGAAAGTTATGAGAATTTATAGATTTTAGGGTTTGGAGAGATTGTTTTTTATGTGAATTAGGATGTGAGGGGTTGTGGTTTTACAAATATGGAGTGGAGTAACATGTGTTACTATCATTATTCTTGTGCTAGCCATGGCTACACCTTCCCATGTAGGGTCGCCTAGAGCGGGTCGGGGATACACCATGCTTGGTGTGTCACTGATGCTTTACCTCACAAGGGGTAAAGATCCATGTGGGAAGGATGCACAAGGACTATGATTGACCACTTGGGATGCCCACGTGAGACGAGCGACCACATCGATAGCAGTGACACTCTGGATTATGCACGCTTCTTCTATATCTTCGTTGATAGTTCTAGGGATACCGATCAAGTCGTGGGAGTGGTTAGCTTCTTAGGCAAGTTGCATTTTGGGGTTATTTGAGACTAGTTTTCCATGTCCACGTCTATTCCATAGGCTACCCCGCACACTCCATGATGAGGCTAGATAGGCTTTTTGCCTACCATTAGACCGTTTGGCATGTGATCCCTTGGACGAGTTAGCGTGGTTCATATTCCTCTTACTCCCTCAATGGTGTCTTTGTTATGCTAGAGGGGGACGTGCAGGGCATAGAGAGGTGGCTGCTAGATTTCATCGATTCCAAGCGGGGGATTGGGCAGCCTTTCAAGAGTTTGTTAGGGCTACACAATTTAGGAGACAAGCATTGCCACAAGATACCACAGATTCCACTCGATTACGACGATGTAGGACATTGGGTCAAGCAAGAGAATTTAGTAGAGCAACACGAGCGCTACACCTTTGTCTATAGCGAGTCCTAATGATGAGACCATCTCTTCCCTACGCTCACCACATCTTATAGTAGTAGAGGGACTACCACTAGAGGTCTTAGATTATCAGCCTGAGCAACCTTTATGTTTTGGTAGGTCGCTATTTGCACAAGCATTGTGCACCGCCCCTTGCCTTTCCTCAAGAGGCTTGTCAAGGATGGTTTATGAGCACCTTAGAGATTGCTTCCATGCAGATGATCCTTCTAGTGGTTTTATCGAGTTGTTTTAGGTGGCTGCAGCAGTAGCAAGAGGAGACATTCCTATGTCTGTTAGTCGGGTGTTAGGTGCTAGTTGACTTCTCGCAATGGGGAAGGACACGGGAGGTATTAGACGGATTGCTATTGGGGAGATCTTTTTGAGTTTGGTCAGACGTACCATTGTCCTTCAACATCATTCTCACTTTCAATAGCACCTTAGTCCACATCAATTTGGAGTAGCTACACCGAGAGGATGTGAGGCTATATCTCTAGGCATTAGAGCACTCCTAGATATCCATCCGGAGTGGATCATTCTACAGGTGGATGTTGAGAACGCTTTAATAGCGTCTCATGTGCATCCATCTTTAGAGAGCTTAGGGAGGCTGGTGGATCCTTGGCGAGTCTCATTCCTTTTGTGCGGTCTTTTTATGGCTCTCCGGCTTCCCTTTACTACCAGCATGGTGGTTCATAGGAAGGAATCACCATCTTGGAGTCAATTGTTGGTACACGTTAGGGAGATCCTTTGGGGGGGGGGGGGCCCTTATTTGCCATGGCTCTCTTTAGAGCTTTCTTATCTACTAATTTGGCCATGCCAGGTTGTGTATTTCCCTCCTTGGCAGATGATACACACATCGTAGGCACTGTAGATCAGATTAGGTAGGCCTTTGACTACTTGACTACCAAGCTACATCTAGTAGGCTTGAGAGTCAAGGTGCCAAAGTGTAGGGCATGGTCCCCTTTAGGTATCCCTCTCCATCTTGAGCTTCCAAAGGGTTGTATCACATCCACAGATGGACTTCATGTTCTTGGAGTGCTAGTAGGATCGGAGGATTTTGTCACACGCTTCTTAGACGCTACTCTTGCAGAGGATGTTCTCCATGTGGATGACCTTCCATTACTAGGAGATCCACATGTGGCATTTGGTATACTCTCTTCAAGTATTGCTCGTCAACCATCCTACCTCATCCGTACCATTCCTCCATCACCGTCCTTCCTATCACGACATTTGATAGGAGGATTATGGGAGTCTTTGGTGATTTGGACTAGGGACTTTTGAGTGTGTGATAGGGGATTTGGCACGTAGACGGCTCTACCGATCTCATATGATGGGGTTGACTTGCTTTCTATGGAGGAGATTGCACCTATAGCGTTTTTAGGTAGTTGGTCTCGGCATCCCTACTTTCCTCTTGTTTTGTGGTTGCTGATAGGCCGATTTTGGAGACTTATGTGACAAAGGTGGAGAGAGGATCCTTTTCTCTCTAGGTGTCATTGCGGTAGACGAGAGATAGTCTATTCCCACAAGCATGAGAGGATTTTCCACCTTTTGCTTCACTATTGTCAGATTGGACTAGAGGTTTATAGTCTTCCTTGATGGAGGGACAGTGTGAGCATACGCTACATTCTCTCTTAGTCAACTCGTCCATTCCTCAGGTTACTAAAGTACGTCTTTGCTCTTGCTCCGGCAAGGATACAGGCTCTTGGATCCTAGCTCGACCGTGCATTAGGGCTTTCCAACTTGCACCCGCTACTTTCTCTATAGCAATGAGGTTTCACCTAGGTTTGGTCCACCCATCTGCATCTTCATTACTCACTTGTGAGTGTGGTTCTACACTAGATGCAGCAATGGTCCACATGACACGGTGTCCTTTTGGAGGGCAGAGGATAGCTACCCATGATGCCATTAGAGACATAGTGTTTGCTATGGCCAGAGAGAGTGGATACTTAGCTTGGAGGGAGTGTTTGTATGCTTTGCAGACGACACGTGTCAGGGCAAACTTATACTTGGTCCGAGATGATCAGGTGACAGTAGCGGATGTCGTGGTTACGGACCCTATGCGGGATACAGTTTTGGAGGGAGTGATTACCCATCCCCCTGGATGGGCGGCGAGTGCAACAGCAGGTCGCAAGGTCTCCAAGTATAGGAGCATGCAGCGGGGTCACCTCTTTGTTCCTCTAGCCTTGGAGTAATATGGAGCAATGGATACGGCATTTGACACATTTGTCAAGGAGTGCACAAGAGCTTATCATGTTAGGCATAGGGGGTACCACTCTCACTCTCATACTTTGTAGCATATTTTAGACAGCGTGTGTCCATTGCTCTATAGAGGGTAGTGGCTGGTGTAATCCATAGGAGAGCAATCACATTAGGTGATGTTTCTTTGGATGCTCAAGTTGTGTGTAGACCGTACGACTTGCATAGCTCGGATATCTTAGGTGCGGTAGGGCAGATTTCTCATATAGATTCCATTGCGGCGTAGCCCCATGTTACCTTTTTTTGTCTCTCCCTTGTACGGCCTGATGGGGTCTTCCCATCCTTTCTTTTTCCTACGCGGTCGCCTTTCACTAATATTTAGAAGAAGATTGAAAGTCTTCTATGTAATGTTTATAAAATCACAATTTTATATAATATCAATAGTATATTAATATAAAACAATTTTAAAAAAGATTTTTGAATTGTTGATCGCATTTGCACTCAGTGAGTTCTGGATCTCCCGTTCATGAACGGCTTCTGTCCTCATTTCTCTATATCCTATCAGTTCCATATCAATATAGTTTTTCACATCAATTTGTCTTTATTTTAGTTGGTCCTCACATGTTACCGTAGGTTAGAATCACATTATGACATCAAATGAAAGCAAAAGATATATCAATAGCTTTCAATCGGTGATAATCAGACATTGGTCTGCGAGTGTATGTATTGACCTTGGTATAGATGTCTTCTTCTAAAATCAGTAGAAGTATATTATGGAATATATATATAGTAATTATAGTATCAATCTTTTCCAAAAATAAAACTTCAAGTAGATTAAATCTTCTTTATAAAGAATTGAAATAAATTTTCAAATTGAAATTGGCATTTTTTTTCACCATGTTCAAATTTTAGAGTGGAAACTCCACATTCCTATTCTAGATTATTTACTTTGCCATGGTTGAGGATAAAGTTGAACTCTTCTTTTTGTGATTAAGTCATTAAGTGAACATTATTCTTTCACTAGTTTTTCTAGTTAATTCATTATAGTTTCATCAATATAATAATCAACTAATATCATCAAAGGGGAAATTTCAAATAATAAGAATTTTCCAAGTTCACCTTATAATGCATCTTCACAAACCAAGAACAATCATAAGCAAGTTTATAATTACGTATAATGTTTAGATTTAGTATTGGGTTGGGTAATACTCCAAGTCCTAATCTTGTTGAAGTTATAAGAAACTCTTCCAATTTTGAAGAGAAAATGTTTCACAATTCTAGCACTGAACTTATAGGTCTTCTTATTAATTATTTATCACCTAATATTTTATAATTAAGAATGAGATATAAGAAGAAAATTTTTTTCATAGCAATTACAATTTGGACTTCTATGATATGATCTAACTTTCATGATTTAAATCCGATCAAAAGAAGCCTAAATTTAAATATGATATATGCTCGAGAGTAAAGGCTTCCTTCCATACTTTCACTTAAATCAAAAGTCCGACTGTATACAAGTGGTGACTGGTGACTAGCTGCGGGGAGTTGCGGGGAGCTGCGGGAGAGTGTGGAGACAAGAGAGGAGGGAGAGACGTGAGACAATTTTGATAATTTCTGAGTGCTCTCTAGCATGTAGCATTTGAGTGAATAGTTGATTCTCTTTGTTTTTCAATTTCGGTTCCATTGGCACCTAGATTGAAGACTATGGAGAATGGAGTAGAAAGTTATGAAGATTTTTAGCTTTTTTAGGGTTGAGAGTGATGGGTTGGGAATTTTAATTTCTAATCCCTTGTTTTTCATGATTAAGTTTCATGAGAATTTAATTTTTGAAAATTTTGGAGATGGAAATTGAAAGTTATGAGAGTTTATAGATTTTAGGGTTTGGAGAGATTGTTTTCTTATGTGAGTTGGGATGTGAGGGGTTGTGGTTTTGCAGATATGGGGAGGAGTATCATGTGTTACTATCCCTATTCTTGTGCTAGCCATGGCTACACCTTCCCATGTGGGGTCGCATAGAGCGGGTCGGGATACACCATGCCCGGTGTGTCACCGACGCTTTACCTTGCAAGGGGTAAAGACCCATGTGGGAAGGATGCACAAGGACTATGATTGGACCACTTGGGATGCCCACGTGAGACGAGCGACCACATTGACAGTAGTGACACTCGAGATTACGCACGCTTCTTCTATACCTTTGTTGATCGTTCCAGGGATACCGATTGAGTCGTGGGAGTAGTTAGCTTCTCAAGCGGGTTGCATTTTGGCGTTATTTGAGACTAGTTTTCCATGTCCACGTCTATTCCATAGGCTACCCCGCACACTCCATGATGAGGCTAGACACGCTTTTTGTCTACCACTGGATTGTTTGGCACGTGATCCCTTGGACGAGTTAGCGTGGTTCCTATTCCTCCTACTCCCTTGATGGTGTCTTCGTTATGCTAGAGGGGGACGTGCGGGGCATAGAGAGGTGACGGCTAGATTTCATCGATTCCGAGTGGGAGATTGGGCAGCCCTTCAGGAGGAGTCTGTTAGGGCTACACGATTTAGGAGGCAAGCATTGCCACAGGATACCATAGATTCCACTCGATTACGACGATGTAGGACATTGGGTCAGGCGGGAGAGTTTAGTAGAGCAGCACAAGCGCTACACCCTTTGTCTATAGCGAGTCCTACTGATGAGACCATCTCTTCACTATGCTCATTGCATCCTATAGCAGTAGAGGGACTACCACTAGAGGTCTTAGATTATCAGCCTGAGCAGCCTTTATGTCTTGATAGGTCGCTACTTGCACAAGCATTGTGCACTGCCCCTTGCTTTTCCTCAAGAGGCTTGTCTGGGATGGTTTATGAGCACCTTAGAGATTGCTTCCAAGCAGATGATCCTTTTAGTGGTTTTACCGAGTTGTTTTAGGTGGCTGCAGCAGTAGCGAGAGGAGACATTCCTATGTCTGTTAGTTGGGTCTTAGGTGCTAGTCAATTTCTCGCGATCAAGAAGGACACGGGAGGCATTAGATTGATTACTATTAGAGAGATCTTTTTGCGTTTGGTCAGTCGTACCATTGTCCTTCAACATCGTTCTCACTTTTGACAGCACCTTAGTCCACATCAGTTTGGAGTAGCTACACTTGGAGGATATGAGGCTATATCTCTAGGCATTAGAGCACTCCTAGATATCCATCCGGAGTGGGTCATCCTATAGGTGGATGTTGAGAACGCTTTTAATAGCGTCTCACGTGCATCCATCTTTAGAGAGCTTAGGGGGGCTGGTGGATCCTTGGCGAGTCTCATTCCTTTTGTGCGGTCTTTTTATGGCTCTTTTGCTTCCCTTTACTACCAGCATGGTGGTTCACAGGAGGGAGTCACCGTCTAGGAGTCAGCTATTGGTACACGTTAGGGAGATCCTTTGGGGGGGGGGCCTTATTTGCCATGGCTCATTTTAGAGCTCTCCTATCTACTACTTTGGCCATGCCAAGTTGTGTATTTCCCTTCTTGGCAGATGATACACACATCATAGGCCCTGTAGATCAGATTAGGCAGGCCTTTGACTACTTGACTACCAAGCTACATCTAGTAGGCTTGAAAGTCAAGGTGTCAAAGTATAGGGCATGGTCCCCTTTAGGTATCCCTCCCCATCTTGAGCTTCCAAAGGGGTGTATCCCATCCACAGATGGACTTCGTGTTCTTGGAGTGCCAGTAGGATCGGAGGATTTTGTCACACGCTTATTGGATGCTGCCCTTGCAGAGGATGTTCTCCATGTGGATGACCTTCCATTACTAGGAGATCCGCAGGTGGCATTTGGTATACTCTCTTCCAGTATTGCTCGTCGACCATCCTACCTCATCTGTATAGTTCCCCCCTCACCGTCCTTCCTATCGTCTGAGAGCATTTGATAGGAGGATTATGGGAGTTTTTGGTGATATTATTGGACCAAGGACTTTTGAGTGTGTGACAGGGGATTTGGCACATAGACAAACGGCTCTACCAATCTCATGTGGTGGGGTTGGCTTGCTTACTATGGAGGAGATGGCACCAATAGCATTTTTGGGTAGTTGGGTTGTCTCGGCACCCCTACTTTCCTCTCGTTTTGTGGTTGCTGATAGGCCGGTTTTGGAGACTTATGTGACAGAGGTGGAGGGTGGATCCTTTTCTCTCCAGGTGTTATTGTGGTAGACAAGAGATAGTCTATCCCCACAAGCACAAGAGGGTTTTCCACCGTTTGCTTCACTATTGTCAGATTGGACAAGAGGTCTACAGTCTTCCTTGATGGAGCGACAGTGTGAGCATACGCTACATTCTCTCTTAGTTGACTCGTCCATTCCTCAGGCTACTAGAGCACGTCTACGCTCTTGCTCTGGCAAGGGTGCAGGCTCTTGGATCCTAGCTCGACCATGCATTAGGGCTTTCAGACTCGCACCAACTACTTTCTCAACAGTGATGAGGTTTCGCCTAGGTTTGGTCCACCCATCTGCATCTTCACTACTCACTTGTGAGTGTGGTTCTACACTAGATGCAGCGGCGGTCCACATGACATGGCGTCCTTTTGGAGGACAGAGGATAGCTACCAATGATGCCATTAGAGACATAGTGTTTGCTATGGCCAGAGAGAGTGGATACATGGCTTGGAGGGAGCGTTCGTATGCTTTGCAGACGACACGTGTCAAGGCAGACTTATACTTGGTCCGAGATGATCAGGTGATAGTAGCGGATGTTGTGGTCACGAACCCTACGCAAGATACAGTTTTGGAGGGAGTGATTACCCATCCCCCTGGATGGGCGGCGAGTGCAGCAGCAGGTCGCAAGGTCTCCAAGTATAGGGGCATGCAGCGAGGTCACCTCTTTGTTCCTCTAGCCTTGGAGTTATATGGAGCGATGGACACGGCATTTGACACATTTGTCAGGGAGTGCACGAGAGCTTATCATGTTAGGCGTCAGGGGGTACCACTCTCACTCTCATACTTTGTAGCTTACTTTAGACAGCGTGTGTCCATTGCTTTACAGAGGGCAGTGACTGGTGCAATCCATAGGAGAGCAATCACATTAGGTGATGTTTCTTCGGATACTCCAGTTGTGTGTAGACCGTACGACTTGCATAGCTCGGCTATCTTAGGTGCGGTAGGGCAGATTTCTCATACAGACTCTATTGGGGCTTAGCCCTATGTTACGTTTTTTGTCTCTCCCTTGTATGGCTTGATGGGGTCTTCCCATCCTTCTTTTTTCCTAAGCGGTCGCCTTTTTCATTCACTGTATACAAGGAATAAAGTTAGAGGGAATCTGTTAGAAACAACGGGCATATGCTTTCCCAAAATTTCAAAGTCCAGCAACCTAACCTAATATGTTGTACTTAGATCAAAGCACCACCAGGGTCCAAAAATCTGGACTTTCGTCCTAAATATTTGGCTGATTCAGATAAGAAGAGTATTTTAGTTACTCTAAAACAGAGACATAAATAAATAAAAAGAAAGAAAAGATCGAGCCGAGGGTAAATTTACTTCATCAGTTCTCACTAGGGAGTTGCGTTCTCTCTATAGATATATAAAACCACAAAACAATAAAATAAAAGTCTAGAGATAATACGCGAGTCTCCAGTTTTGTAGTGAGGACTAATGTAGTCAATTTAACCTTGGCTCGATTTTGGGTGCTAGCTTTGTCCACAAATGGACTATAGGCGTGCATGAGATAAACTGTAGAGGGATACACTATTTCAAAGGCTTAGTTGGAGGCTTAAACTCCGTGGAGGAACTTGAAAGTAGCCTCCCTTTGTTTGTTGTGGTTGTGGTTTGTAGGTTGAAGAGAAACTTGACTGAAACTAAGAACACAGACCTCATCATATTAATAAGGAAATGACAGGTTTCAGCTACATCTCCACCTTGTCCATTGTGTGAGCAGAATCACTAATTTGACTCACCAATAGATGGAGTGGCATGAAGCCAGTGTCTGTTATTACCAAACTTCTGCTGTTGCGATGAATCATGTGTTCTCGAGACAAAGTCGTGGATCGTAAGGAAGATACCCTCGTTCTACTGGGAGAAGGATTTTCGCCTTCATGGAAAACTCAGGTCGATCACTTTGTCATCCCAGTAGATTTACGCGCAGATCGAAGTAGAATTAAATGATACCGTTACGTGTATAGACAAGAGGGTAACTGTAAGGTGGAGCCACTGAAAGCAATGATTTCTGATTCACAAACTTTGCAACCTGTTCTGTGCCACTGATTGTCTGATGGCAGAGGCTACATGCTTCTAAGGTGGAAGCAATGTGAAAGCTAGCTCGCACTGCTTCCACCTATTGAATCCACCCAGCTTTCTCATGAGGGGTGGATATGGATTCAATTCATATTTTGCTCTGAGAATGGTTCAGGATCTCTGAGCTCCAAACCAGTTTAGTTTAGTGCAGACATGGATAGCTTCGGATTTGCGACTGGTTCATGAATCCAGAAGATAAATTTGGTGTTGACTTATGAAGAATCTGGTTTCAAGGATAGACGCTACGAAAGCTCACAATACAATGTACACTAGGATGAAAATCAAATCTAAGAAGATTTTGGCCACCAGCTTTTTTTCTTCTTCTTTTGGCTTTTTCTCTGTTGATATCACTTTCTTCAGATGCAAAACTGAGTAGAGTGAGTCGTTACCAAAGTAGCAGTTATCTGACTCAATAGTACCTGACGCAATGAAGGAACCATCATTTGATCATTTCAGTTGCCCGTATCGACGTTCATGGTAGGACGGATGTTTACATTCATGATTATTCTCTAGATCTGAGAGCTATCTTCATTCTGTTTTTATCATGCAAAACAAGCAACTGATGTGAAGATGTTTTGAAGCGAGGATTTGATCAAGTCAGGCATGACGTACATTTCTGTGCCGTCCCAAGATTAACTTTGACAGAGAAGAGTAGCAGAGCTTATATCTGATGCTTTAGGATGTTACATCACGAGCCACGAATCAGGTGTCTTGCGTGATCAGTCAGTTGTGTAGCAGGCCACCAGAGCTGTGATTGTAGGAACCGTTGTCATGATATTCAGAGAGGAGAACTGATCACCTAATACGAATTGGACTGTTTAATCAGGACCGCAAGACTGTAGGCAGCAAGTGATTGTCACCTTGCGATGGTACGTTCGGTGTAATCCTGAACGTACCTACGAGAAACCACGGGGGAGGAGGTCTGACAGTTCATTTATCACATCAGCACTCAGGTCTCTTTGCGAGTGGAGTAGGGTATGTAGGACCCTCAGCTATGTATTTGTTTCTCTATTTGACATGTGATCTGGGGTTGAGTGGACTAGGCTATGTAGGACTCTTTGTTTCGAACTTGTTTATCTAGAAGACGGTGCTTCTAGCTTTGATATGTCATGATTTAAGCTATGTCGAGATGGGAGAGACTAGCTGAATCAGACCGGTTGAGTTGTTTGACCGATCTATGGTACATTAGCTCTTCTGCCTAAAGTGCTCGTCACATAGAGGAGAGAGAGAGGGGGTGTGCTGAGTTGAAGTGTTACCTTACAGTCAGTAGGCTACACGGGAACTTCACGAGATGAATCTGCGACAGTTGGATCATGGATCTGAACACCCAACTTGGTGACGAGCAAGTTGAACTACGCTGGAAAGATGTCACCGTACATGGCTTGAATAACATATAATAGATCGAGAACTCATCCACTGTCTTGTACTACTATAACAACATCGAGAATTTCATTGATTGGAACAGGTGGTACGTAGCTTTGACACATTGCATCACCGGTCAGGTGTATTTTGAGATGCCTCAGCTGGGTGAGAAAGTTTGATCTTTAGTTTCCATCACGAGTGGCATCATGGCCTCTCTGAAATCATGACTTCAACAGAGAGTTGCTGAATTGGATAATTGGATAATTCTCTGCTGCGGCGGACAAGTGCTCGACCTCACCAGCACGGAATGCTCACTGAGCTGTGGTACATCTGAGTATAACCCCAAGAAACTTTCTGAGTCAGATAACCCTGTTCGGAAGGCAGTAAGCGTTTACATCAGATGTCTTCGATTTTTTGTCACCAGTTATCTCATGTGTTTCAAACTGACTCCGCTTATTAAATGCGGTGGCGCATTTCACTGTGACGACTCAACACGATCTGTGAAAAAATATATACCGTAAAAGTTGTGGTGAGAGTGTACAATTTGAAATGATGAATGCTTCCAACATACTCTGAACCTTGACGGTGGAACATGTTCTGGAAAGGGTACAATTGTGTCTTATCTAGTCGGTCCACTTCTCTTTAGAAAAGAAGAAGATACGGAACCATTTGCGATGATACCTGACAGGCTGTTTTATTCTTTAAACTCGTCGTTTTCTAGTACTGTCTATTTCAATCTTCATCTGCTGCTTGGATGAATTCGACCAAGAATGCTGGTTGTCTGCCTGTCTATTTGTCTGATGGGCATGGATAACGATCGACCACATGCCGGTTCTCAACCGGCATATCCTCTCACTTCTGGTACAACGAACTTTCATATCACCTTCTCTCAACTATTTAATCACTGTAATAAGCTTATTAGAACTTCGTGAGAGAGAGAGAGCCAACAACGATGGCTGTACTAGTATCTAGGAACTTTTATCCGTTTGACTATCAATCTTTGAATACAACAAAGCTCGGAATCTAGCAGTTGAAAGAGTACGATTGCAACATCAGCACAAATGGGAAACAAACCGAAAAGAATTGAACACTAGCAGCCTACAAGACAAGACATGTTGCAAGACAGGGCAAATAAGAAATGGAAATTTGGAGTATTTGGTACCCCGATTGTCGTCCCTTTGAACGCCGTCAAGCATGGTAGATTCCCGAACCTGCCTTCAGGCAAAGGCTTTTTACAGTATGCTGCCCCGACATCTGACAGTTCGTGGTGCACAGTCCTCGTCCCTCTACACATCTTCAAGCACCGTATGCCCCCGCTTCCCTTCCGCAGAACCTTTTGCGGTATGCTACCCCGACAGATGACGGATGGAGTGAGAATCAGACAACTTGGGACGTTCTTGAGAATGTGACTCAAAGATTTCTTCCCTTCATGCAAGTAATCTTGATCCGAACTCATCTAATTCATCCCTTGAGTTAGTGTCTACTCTACAGCCGATGCAGACCTTCCTCACTTGTTAGTGAAGAAGATCTGTCATATGCCACACTCTTGACTCAGGACAAAGTTGGTGCCCCATGGACAATTGTTACCACAGGTTCTTTGTTCCATCTACTTGATGTGGCGGTCACCTAAACAACGAACATTCAACTGACAGAAGTAAAATCCGCAGATAAGAAATTGTTAAGATCGAGTAGATTAGTGATATTTCGACCTCAATGTGCTCATGAGTAGAGCTTTTACACAATGTTGTTTATCTCCACTACCAGACATTGCAGGATGTTGGGGGCAGAATAGGTAGATAAGTGTGGAAATCGGTGGAGATTGCGGTCTCGTGTTTATAAATATCAGGACATGTGCAACTTGTACCGGCTCTCAAGTGGGGCTTAAGTCACAAGTTTGACACCACAGCTGAAATTTCGATGAGGACTCATGACCAGGAACCATGCAAATGTCATGTGTTTGAAAGAAACACTTGACAAACAGTCATGTCTACACATCCAGTCAATATCTTTTGTCTGTAAGGACTTCCTGTCCGGCAAATCTGTTTCACATGATTGTATACAGGAACGTCGAGCATGGATAGAGTAAGGTCGTGTAACTTTGATCACGGAATCCTGCCGCCAAGGGGTTGACACGGAGTTGTTGGCTCCAGGATCCATGGACTTCGTTTGAGAAAAGTAATGTGAATTTGACGGGGAGAGGGTCAATACAAGAACGAAGCAGGTTAAGAATTAGGTAAATGAGACACTGCCAAATGTCAAATGGCTGCAGGGTGCTGTGCCACTATCGAACACGTATCAATTTTTTTCATCAGATGCATGAGCGAAGAGATTTAAGTAAACAAGAAGGACAATGCTCGTTATTGCGGCCACATTCGCTAGGCATGTAATGAATGAAAATCATCTAATTTCGTGTTTCGATAGAAATCTGTAATCATAGTACTCTGGTGTTCGTATTCAAGAAGAATGAGTCACTGATTGATAGGATTCCTTTAGTTAAATAACCAAATCTGTCTGTTCCTTTTCCATGGGATATCCCACGCCTCTGTAAATTGCACAGTATTCTCAAATTTCTCATGTATTGACAGAAACAGTACCTCGTTCAAAATCCTTAGTAATGTAAGACGATCCTTTTCTTGCTAGGAACCTTTGCCGACTTAATTTGCTGTCTACTATTGCAAGTCGTGCTAGAGTATACTGGAGACCACAACTGCGCTCGTCACGATTCATGAATCTGTCCAAGGGTAACCTCTGATCGGGTCCTTGCCGATGGAGTTCGCACCCTGACAGAAACGAGGAGCGAACCTTGATTACTTCAGTGTTCAATGATTAGGTTCAGTATGTCACGTTGAAAAGACATAGTTGATGCAGTCTAGTCAACGATCTCAGGGACTCTGTTTGGTGTCCATTCTAAAGGGTATGCGGACGAGAGTTGCAGCTCAGATATCAGAATATTTAAACCCAACCATCACGGAGTCTTAGGGTGGGTTGAAAAGATCAAGTCGCTAAAGACAATTTGAGACTAGTTCAGTTTGTGTGAGTCTAACATACTTCACAGTCCACGCTATGTAACCCGGAATGTCGTCCGAAACGTTCTCACAGAAGAGTACGTGAGTAATTTGTATATCCATGAACGACGAACAAGAAGACGATCCGCGTTTCTCTTAGAGATAGATCATCTCGAGGTGTATATAGAAGATGAGAGAACAGACTTCTTCTAGTGTTGGTGCACTTAATGTGTGGTGCCTCTGCATCCAGCGTGTGTATGTGGATTATTCGAGTTTAGGTAAGTATCAAGTATGGTAAGTATCCAGTCTGTATGCGGAATATTCGAACTTAAGATTGATACGTTAAGTATCAAGTCTGCGTGTGTTTAAGGGAATCGTTTCTTTCAAACTTGTGCTTATCGTATCCTCGTCCATTATTGATGTGTGTCTTAAAGGACAGCTTCGCTGTTTCCCAATGCGCTTCCGGAAACTGCCTAGAAGATATGGTTTTCACTTTCATAACCCTTCCACATAATTGCCAAAGGCGATCTGTTTCAAAAAAGCGGGTGGGACCTTGATAACTAGACCGAAACAAACCCGAAATTGGCCACCATGACTTGGCGCAGGGGAATACAGTTCATTGAATACAGTATTTCTTCAATGAGTCAATGTTCCATCGGACCACTTTTCAGGTGTCAAAACTCTAATCGGCAGGGGACTAGGAAAGAGAGACTGATCCTGATGACATAGAAACTAGGATTGAATCTCAAGTCACTCGATATACCCTCCTAGTTCTTCGGCTGAAAGCTTCAGCCAGACGCCTTGACACAGGTTTCGCAACAAGCGTCCACACTGAATCCAATTCATGCTACGTGCATGAAAAGACCAAGTTGAAATCATCAGAAAACGCGACAAGAAACCTTGGAAAGCAGGAACACCTATTTCATGCACTCCTAATGCGCACATGAACATAGCGTGTCCACTCACTCTACATTCACGCAGAAAGACAATCGACAAAATTCTCCACTGTACAGAAACGATCGACCACCGCGGTGCCAAGCCAATTCGTGTGCGCTTCGAGAAGCTGTTAGTTCGTATAACTCCAGAAAGAGAGTCTTCACAACGAAGGAGCACGAATTTTTCGTTTACTTGGTTCGGAGGACATCCTCTTCTGGAATGAACTTTCTTCCAGATTCAAAACGAAATTCCCCGCGAATGACATCCTAGTCGTTAGCTTGCTTGGTCTTACGATTACGGACTTCGTGAAACTCCCACCTTAGGACCAGGTCGATAGCTTTGTAGGACGGTGGAGAGGCAGCCCTGATTCCATTAATTAAGAGTACTTAATGACTGATCAATTGTAAGAGAGCAAGATTAACATAGTATTTCAGTTCTGAAAAATAAAGTGAACTGCACCAATTTATCGTATCTCAATTTATGATTCAGATCGTAGCTTTTTAGTACAATCACTGGTTTATGATATTGAATGATTGGTTTAAAGGGGCTCCTTATTTCTTTTGTTCTTGGCCCCGGGCATTACTGGTGACATTTTTAAGCTACAGGATTAATCAACGCCAAGTTGTAACTGACGTGCGAATCTAAATGTGTGAAAACCGTATGCATTACATGGATTTAGGTGGCTTACCAGAATAATGCACAAAGAGTTAAAGTACTGCCCAGATAAGAAGATGCAAAGTAAGAAGATTTATTTGAGATTCCTTGTTTGAACTTCTTAGCTTTGGAAACAAGCTTAACAACAAGTTTAAAATATATTCAAACAAACGTCAAGTATCTGTAGACGAAGTGAGGTTTTACTCATTTATTTCTGTATTTATCTTGTAATTTGTTAATCACGAGGTGACTCAAGTCACACGGTGAAGACATCAAGTATGAAGACATAGACACAAGGCATACAAGATGACCTGGAATTGAAACAGAATTACCGTAAAATACAAGAGTTACCCGACAACAAGGAGATAATTTTATACCAGCAATGAAATAGAGCATAATAGTGCAAATACCAGCAAACGTAAATTCGAATATTCTTGTTGCTGTTGGGTGGGGGGAGAAGATTCTTGCTTTGGCTGCATTAGGGAAGTGTTGTGTCTTCAGCGTGTCCCGGCCAATTTGGAGAGTCAGATGAGATTGATGTGAAAAAGCGAGTGCGTATGAAACAAAGAAGGATGGGAAGACCCCATCAAGATGAGATTAATAGTGAACATTGTAGAACTATGAAGAGCTAAATGCTGCTTTCGATACTTGTTCTACCATGGCGAAGTTTCCTTCTATCTCGAGCTATCTTTCAGGGTAAGTACTGAAACCCACGTATATTGATATGATGGAAAAAACTGAAGTTGCATGGTTCAATAATACAATAAAGTAGCCACAAAATGGACCAAGAAAAATAAAAGCTGAATAATAGATACATTTGGACATCATAAATAAGTAATACTCATAAAATGACACATATACTTTGATTTCGTGCTTTTGCTCCGATATTGTGTGATTCATTCACCATATTTTTGGATGGATTAAATTAATTATTAACTTATTCAATATTTTTTTTTATTAATGAATATTTTAGTGAAATTATTCAGTTTACGGAGGTCAGAACTGTACATAGTACATTGTGTTTATTATATAGATTTAAATTAATAATAAATTAATTCCTGATCCCCCGTAGAAAACTTATTCAAAAGCTCCACCGTTAGGGACCTGGCCTATTCAAACAAGGAATTCAGCATTGACTGGACTCTTCACTTTGTACGTTACGTGGTGAACTGCGTAAACTGCCTTCAAACTGTGGGTGAAAGGATGAGTCTCACTTTCTATTTTGCCGGGATTTGATACTTTTATTCGAGGAATCCACTACACCAATAGATAAAATATCAAATGAGATTCTTCTCATTATAAAGACGCCTTCCTTATCATTTCCACCCGTTCTAAGTATAGTAAAAGGTGGAGACAACTCCAAGCAGCCCTAGAAGGTACCCAAAGGGCTAAAGCATTTTTTATTCGCATCCGTGCGTTTTTTCAGTTATTTTTATTTTACATATTCAAGTCATCTCCGGCCCAGAAAAGTAAGATCTATAGCCAATAGCTTCCGGTTTAGTTCATATAGGACTCAGTTTTTTTGGTATGATTCATTTATAAATATATGTACACCGTTCTGGGGATAGAAAGTTTAGTCCGAAAGTGAGAAGATGGTTGATCGGAAAGGCTGAGTAAAATATAAACATCTCAAATAAGTAACAGTAGGCTTCGGAAATTTTTTGTTGAAAATTGAATAACAACTCAAGGGCACACAAGTCTTAGAAGCCCACATTAAGCAAAGCAAGAAGATACCGAGGTGGAAAAGGGAAAATGGAATGAAAAGGACAAATTGGTGGCTCCTCTATAAGTGTAGGGAGCCACCTTCTCGTTGACGAAAGTCATATACATCTTCCACCCAAACAAGATCGAAGTCCAATACTATATACTCACACTACATTGTTCTATATTGCAGTCACTTACCAAACCAGCATTTTGTAAAGAAGAAAAGAAAACTCCAATCCCTAGGATATGTCGTCTTTGCAGAACTGTATGTAGAACTTCAACTTAAAAATCACATATTACCACACATATCTAAGCAGCGCCATGTATTACGTCTTCATAACAGTAACGTTATTACGCATCCCGTTAGCATCAATCTATAACATTCCAAAGCAGCTCGGCCCCATTAATGATTGGCACTATCGGGCTGTGAGTGTGAGAAACTCAAAAGCTTTTGGCACACATGTGCTTTGGTATCCAAACAAAACAAGACGGCATGTGAGGAAATCCCGACTGCTACGCCTCTACTCTTGAGCTCCCAAGAAAATGGGAACTTCATGCACTTGCAAGAATCTCCATGGAGACCCTTTCAGCAGCTAGTGGTAAATTGCGTGAGATCTTAGATCTGTCGTCCTTCATACTGTATCACATGAGTGAAAAAGTAAACAAACTGTCTCGTGTAACATTGTTTGTGCTGGGCCAATAAGATCGGCTCAGAAGCAATGCTATGAGCATGTCTTACACGACAAGTATGACGCAGAGAGTGAGTCACTTCTGAAGCCAAAATACCTACACTCTCTAGAGTGATGGTGAGTTATGCTCCACTGATGTTTTAGTGGATGAAATCGTCTATAAACTTATGGAGAGAGGGAAAATCTTTGGAATTGGACTCTAGTGTAGGTTTTTAGACATAACCAAATATGACTCAGAGAATGAGTCACTTATTAAGCCAAAATACCCGCACTCTCTAGAGTGATGGTTGGTTATGTTCCACTGATGTTTTAGTGGATGAAATCGCCTTTAAACTGAATGGAGAGAGAGGGAGAAAACCTTTGTTATTCGACTCCAATGTAGGTTTTTAGACATAACCAAGAATGACTCAGAGAGTGAGTCACTTTTCAAGCCAAAATACCTACACTTTCTATTGTGATGGTGGGTTATGTTCCACTGATGTTTTAGTGAATGATATCGCCTTTAAACTTAATGGCGAGAGGGAGAAAGCTTTTGGTATTCATATCCAATATAGGTTTTTAGACATAACCAGATTATAAACCCTTTTTGATCTGGTTTTGTGGCATCTGTTTTCCTCGTTCTTTTGTTTGGTTATCATGTCCACTCGCTGTATAGAAGAATCATCGGGTTCCACATGAGTTAGTCATGTGGATCCCAATCATACAAAATTTTCTTGATAATACCTTTTTCCTGATTTCTTTTCGTTAAACTCTATTCTCTTGGATGTAGGGATTAAGGTTGACGATTCTCCTAACTTAAGAACTCTTTGACTCGTCCCCAGATTCTCAGGGAACCAAGAAGATTGCCTTTGATTTGATGCATACACTGAATGAAGATGGTGTCGCGTTTGCACCACAGCTTCTTCTACCCTCCCCTTCCGCAGAAAAGTATGATATTTTTGGATCCTTCTAAAACGCTATTAAGACAAGTACCTGTAGTTCTAGTTGAGGTTCAATGGATTTGGATGCCTAAGTGAATAATAGCCCGGTTGTTGCTGCTTGCTTTTGCAGCCTCAAATCTTTGTTATCGTCCCACTTTAGCCTCTCTCTCCTCTTACTTGAGGAAGACATGCCTCCTAATGCTCGCCTAATATTGGACTCACTTAGCGGGCATCCTCCACGATTAGTGTCCTTCTCTTTAGGGGAGCTTTTTCTTTTTTTCTTTTTTTTCTTACGCATCTCTACTCCTTGTATTCTCTTTCTTATCTTCATGGTATTTCTTTTATTGACTGGGGTTCTTCTTAAGTATAATCGTGTGCGTTGTATATTCCCGAGAAATGTACTTTGTTGATCAACATCAGCATTGAGATTTCTAAAATGGTATGCGCAGATGTGTACATGCTGCTGTTTCTACTTCTTATTTTTGAAATATGGGTTTTTGCTTAGTGTTAAGCATGGGGTATCTAACATCGAAAATTGCTATTTCGAATGATAGTGTGTGACATCAGATCATTTGATGTAAGTGATACTGATTCTTCTCCTCAATTTTTTTATTTTAAATACTTTTGAATTGAAAATCGGTTACGAGGCCAACCCTGTGGATTTCGGGTAGGACTTACACTTGGAGTATGGGCCCTCATCCACAAACCCCATCACATTCTGGCATGTGTTTTCCTTTCTTTTCTTGTAAATTTTAGCCCTAGAACATATTTCTAGAATAATCGAGGGTGGTATTCCATGCATACGAGAAACTGAATATATGTATATATTAGGTCTTGTTCCCGGGTTCATTTTCGAACCAAAACCAAATTAATCGGTTTGGTTTCAGGTAATGGAATAAGTTGTGGTTCAAAGATTTAAAACCAAATGGATCCTGAACCACAACATGGGTTTTGTGAATTAATTCGGTTTCGCGAGTATTCCGTTTTATCGAGTGAGAGTTTTGATTCCATGCAGTTAAAACCTAATCGAACTGGGGCTGACACTGTATGTATCTCGACCAAAGACCCTATTTTCTTTCACTTGAATCTTAATTCATTTCATCCTTTCTCAAAACTAAACATAGGTGTGAATACACAAAAGAAAGTATAAGAATTCAAAACGGAGTTTTATACTTTCGAGAAGATTAAAATATTGTTAGCAAGAAAACCCAAAATGTTCCTGATAAGCTAGCCGCAGCATACATATATGGAATACCAGAGAGACCATGTATTAAAAGGAGTCTGTATTCCTTAACCAAAAAGGCTTTTGACTTCCAACTTATTATTATCTTTTCGTTTTAAAATTGGAAACTTAGATAAACCAGCCGGCCCACATGATCGGCGAAATTGATAGTTGTTATAAAGGGTAAAGGGCGACCGCGTAGAAAACACGAAGGATTGGAAGACCCCATGAAATGTACAAGGGTGAGACAAAATAGGTACAATGGGGCTAATACTATACAATAGCCCCAATAGGCCCAATCATTATGGAGTGTGCCATATTTCGATCACCACACGCAAGATCCAGATTTATGTGGTAGAACAATTAGCACATAACTGTAGTATCCAGATGAAGCTTGTCAAAGGACGGCAAATAAACGGTATGGAAGGTAAAGAAAGTACGTAACACTAGTATCCAAGTGTTAAGTACGACACAGTCTTTAGTGTCTCAGCCATCTTCCACGTGGAAAATGTCAAAGAAGGAACACAAAGAAGAGATTGGAAAACAGGGAACGGACACCAGTAGTAAGTCCCGAAACCGGCTGTTAACCGGTTACCAGAGATGAAGGGCAGCAGTTGGAAACGAGATCGTGCGATTCCAGGCGCGGAACTTACCCGAGGAGGTAACAAAGTCCTGGAGGAAGTAAGCTCGAATCTGGCTTGCTTTTACGCGGCTTGGAATTGAATTCGATGGTCAATCATCTCCAGGGAAGGAATTAAGGGCGGGAATCTCCGGCGAGGATCGTAGATCTGGTTGCATGGCGTGTACATTTGACTTTTTAAGGGTAAAAAGCTACTCGTACACATCCAGTACGGAGATGAAGGGTTTACGTACAGTTCAGTAACTGCCAGCTCCATCCAGGCGCCGCGACCGCCTGTTTCAGGTGCCGGTCGTCCCGTGTCCACGTGGTCCGCGCCTCTTCTTTGAATAAACTCGTCACCCCGCATCTCGTCTGGTCTCTCTCCAATCTCTGTCCCTCTTGTGTGCGCTCTCGTCGTCTCCTTCGCGTTTGTGTTCGCTGTTTGGCCTCGATCTACTCAAATTGCAGGTGGTTTGATAGCGATTTGGATTCATTCTGCTTGTGATTGCGGCATGTGTGATTCGCGCGTCATTTCGAGCAAACCTGTGTGGAGTACTCATGCGAGTTGAGTTCGATTTGAGCTTCCGTCTGTGCATGTGTGGTTGAGGCGCGGCGAGCAAGCGATTGTTGATGCAAAGGAAGGAAGGAAGGAAGAGAGGGAGGTGTATCTCATCTCTCAGCACAGCGGCTCGTGCTGGCTCTGGCTTACGTGGTTAGTAAAACACCTTTTGTTGGCGCGGAGGACGGACTACTGGCGTCGTCGTGTCTCTGCGTTAAGTTTCGGCCTTGATTGTGTTTGGGTTGATTCGTTCTTGGTTGATTGACAGTGGAAAAATACTCGTTGGAATTCGAGAGCATTCTGATTGATTACGGCAAGGTCAGCGTCGGATAAGAAGCAATCATCAGAGATAGAGACGTTTAGTGTTTGTTGTATTTTCTGTTGCGGTGTCCTCTCCTGCGGCGGCTTGTTAGTTGGGGCTAGACTAGGCGAGATACGGGATTGGTCGTTAGTGGTTACGGGAATTGTATCATGCGCGCACGCAACTCTGGGGTAGGGCGAGGGCGAGTCAGTCAGACAGGTATTTGGGCTTTCGGTCAGCGGAACTTGATCCCACAGAGATCGGGGGTTTTCTAGAAAGAGGCATTAATCGCTGTCGACGTGTTTGTTGATAGTTTTCGTGGTCTTTACGAACAGGTATGGTGGAGGTCTTCTTTTGAGAACGATTTCTGCGATCATATTTAATTGTGACACGAGAAGGGGAAGTTACTGTCAATTAGTTCAAGCTGCCAATTGGCCTTGAGTACATTCTCCTGGCGAAGTAGCTGCATCGGGGGTTAGAGGTCCTGTTTTGAAAGTTCGTAGGGTTGGAATATTGGCGCCGGAGATCTGTGCGTTTTCGTCTCGTTAGGCGACGCATTATATGGATTTGGAAGGTCTAGGCAGAAACAGGCAATGATCGATCTAGAGTGTACCGGTGGTGTTGACGACGAGGACGATATAGAATAGTGGATAGACGTATGGAATTCCAGCCTCACCTGTAGTACGAGCGTTGTTCGTGTTGTAATCTAGCGCGGTCGGGGTCGAGTTCATCTTGTGTGTTTGAGGCAGGCAAAATGCAAGGGATCAATCTGCGCAAGATGGTGCGACGGTGGCACTGGCACAGGCATCCGTCCGCAACTCGTTCCTCTGATTCAACTCCAAGATGCGCTTCGAGAATTTGGCACCGTCACCACCACCACCGGTCGCATTGGTACTTGTCCGACTCTGATTCAGACGACGACTGCCCCAATTGGGCCCCCCAGGATGTGCCTGCTGGGTGTTTGGTTGTGTATGTGGGAACCGAGAGAAGAAGGTACGTGATTGATACACATTATCTTAGTCATCCTCTGTTCAAGGCGTTGCTCCAAAGATCTGCCGAGGAGTTCGGATTCCACCACGAGGGAGGCCTCCTCATTGCCTGCGAGACCTTCATGTTTGAGCATCTGCTCAGGCTCATTGAGAATCATGACACAAGAACTCGCTATGCCGACATCGAAGACATGATGGATTTGTATGCGTCCTCGCCTCCGGCATCGGAGGCACTCAACCGACCACTCCTATGAGAAGTGCAGAAGCTCCCCTGCCATGATTTGGGAGAAGCCCTAGAAAGGATACGGGAAGCTGTTGGAGAGTCGAGGTTGTGTTGATTCAATGGCCGGTTGAATGGACTTCATTAAAAAACTATGTGTGATTGTCACCCTTGAGTCGGGAGTGATGCACCCAAGCCTCTGCGCCATACGTCAGTAGATGACTGGCGGGTACTGCTATTGAGCTGAGGATGTTATAGGTTACTTGCAATTTTAGTGTTGTAAGTGATTAATTTTTGATGATATAGTATTTTTCGGGCTTCTTTGGAAATGGTATAGATGTAGGAGGATGGGATTAATTCTTAATTTTTTATAGAACCATTGCTTCCGCTCCTCACACGGTATGAAGGTCCGAATCGTGTCTTCCTCATTTGTAGGTCGAGTTGTCGTAAAGCAGCGCAGATCCAAATTCCGTAGAGACGACTGGTCATATTGGCTATCCACGGCCAGAAGAAGAGACGAGTCTTAGATAGAGGTTGATGGGCAGCACGTCTATCGATGTTCCTGTTGCTCCAATCTGGTTGCTACTGGCCACGGCAACATGAGTGCTAAGGTCTCGTTGTGCAGATAAGATCTGCTATATCTAGCACTTTCTATCGCTATTGTCTCTGGCTCGGAGAAGGAACTCAAGCACAGCCTCGTGTCCTCCCCGAACATGTACTGCCTGCCGCGTACCATTCGACTCTGATTGACAAGAGAATGCAGACAGGCGTGGTGGGAGAGTGAAAGTTTGACCTGTTTACCCCGCACCATACGAGAGCGTAGAAGAAGAGACTTTCGACTTGAGTTGAACAGTTTAAGTTGTAAGGCTTCCAAAGCTGCTTTTGTAGGACCTGATGAGAGCCATCTTTGGCATGGTGGAAGAAGCTTTACGTACTTCACCAAATAGGTGCAAGATTAGGAAGGTAGATAGAAACACACGATTGATGCTACAGTTTGTACATTATTATTCATGGGCTGAATTGGGGCTATCAAGGGCCCCTTAGTTCATAAATTACGACACATAGCCCTTTTACTAACTACAGAGACTTCGTCAAACTGATAGTCACGTGGCAGGAATATTGCTCCATCCGAATTGCTCTTGAGTACGGACGGCAGATCATACTGTTCATCTTAAGCTGTATTGGAGGCTGAAGTAATATTGAATTAATATCCATTTATGTGAGTACAGTATGCAGCATAGGGGAGATACCCCGGCCACTAGCAAGGAGCGAAGCATAAATCTTGTGTGTTACAACGTGACTTGCTGGAGTGATTGTTCCCAAACGTCCTTCTCGCCTGCTTGAAACTTTACCAGTTGGTAGGATCTTGACTTCTAACCTCTTTCTCCGTGTTAGAGCAAAACAGACTTGCAGCTCTGTTACATCCCTTGAATGGGCTTGGAGAATAAACAGACCCCTTCATGGCCTTTTCAGTAAGTACTTGGATTGTACCTTAGCTCGATCGTTTCCTCATCTTAGACCTGAATCCTTTCTTCTGGGGTTGGTTCCGTTTGTATGGCATCAGATGGAGTGTCGCTTTTTTCAAACAGCGACCTGGAGCCTTTTCTGCCTAAAAGCTGGCCCATGATAATTGGAAATTTCCTACAGATGACAAGCATTCCTACCTCGTGAATTCTGCGTTTGTGCTGGTGGTTAAGATGCATAGATATGCACCTTCACGTCCGGCACGCGGTACTATTTCACTGAAAAGGAATAGATGTTCCCCCTCGCTTCCTGCACACGATACTACTGTAGCCCATACTGCCCTTCCTGTAACTCAATCCTCTGTACATGTGTCCACAATTTTTCCTTTCCTTCGGCCACAATTTAATCCTGTCACAGAAACGACTCCCTAAGCCTTGGTTAGGACCAAAGTCTGCACGAAGTGCACCAATAATCCCAGGTGCATGGCATTGACGCAGCTGAGTATGATATGTCGTGAATAAGACAAACACGTATTCCCCGTGATGTGATGAGAATTTTCGCGTATCCACAGCCGCCTGCGTGGGGTCAATGAAGTCACGATGTTCCAAGCAATTTCGGGTCCCTTGAACAAGGCAGTTACATACAAAGTATTATCATCACGATTATGCCGTTCCTCTGGCTGGAGAAGGAACAAGAGTTTGACTATCGACCGATCTTTGAGCGGGGTGTACTTTATCACTCGCAGCTGGATTGATGTGTGTACCATATACTTGATGTGGTACAAGACAAACTCTCATGGAAAACTTTAGTTTTCCACAGCTCAGTACTCTCTCAACCGCCAGCTATCTACTTCCACTCCAAGAAGCACGTCGATTTCTATAACTACAGTTATTAGAGATTCGCTTCAGCAGATACATGGTCTAAGTTTCAAGCAATTTACATGATTACTCATCAGGCGAAGTCAATGGCCTACTTCCGGGGAAGAACTCAAACCTGGCACTGTGGTCCAGTAAACAAAGGTGAAACAAGGGATACGCAACTGCATCAAGTGACTGGGACACCAGTTACTTTTGACCCAGATAGATGAAAACATTCTTTGCGTCTGTAATCTGCAAATGGGTACAGTTCCATACAGCGGGTGATCTAGTTTGTTCATTGAGGCCTACCAGATCGACTTGCATAGCTCGGATATCTTAGGTGCGGTAGGGCAGATTTCTCGTATAGACTCTATTGGGGCTTAGCCCCGTGTTACCTCTTTTTTCTCTCCCTTGTACGGCTTGATGGGGTCTTCCCATCCTTCGTTTTTCCTACGCGGTCGCCTTTTTTCCAGATCGATCGATGGGGAGCTACTAAAGACGATTGATTCAGCATGTACGTGATTGGATTTCAGAAATTAGCCAGGAAGCAAGGTCAGAGGCATATTTCCTTGGAACATTAATATCAGACTGACAGTCTGAAACATTCAACCTTGGTGAAACAATTCGGCTGTCACGCAGAGAATGGGGATCAGCAGCAGTTCCATAGGATCCTTCAAAAGCTGCCTTCCATTCAAACCCGCATAATTGCAGTCCCGGGTGTTTATCACCACTGAGCTGATATAGTTGACGTTCCTGGGGTCACGTATTGAACTTAGTGGTCAGAAGTTTCTTCATACGAGACTTACAGGCCCACCCACAGATACGACAGAATGTAATCTCCAATCAGTTCAGCCAAGGAATCACCGACTCTGTGTCATGCACGTGACATATGTCCAAGTCAATCAATTGCGCAAGTGTATTGAAGGCTACTATGACTTTCCGAATTCCGATGCAAAGTTTCCTGGTTTACGAATCAACCTTTCGTCTAAATCTTTTGACTTATCGTGCATGTCATCTCCTGCAACTTGAAGATGTCCTGAAGATCAAGACCACCTTCTCATTCCAGTGAAATTTCTTTGCGTTGGCTTATAGAAGTGAATTTCCTCCGGATTTCCCCGGACTTCTCGTACAGGTCGTATTTGATTTCTACCTTCTAGTGGGTCAGGGAACCATTTGCATCCCAGTGCATTTCCTTTCTGCCTCTTTCATCAGCATCCGTTCCTTGGACCCTTTACACAGTTAACCTTTGCAATTTGCTAATCTCCGCAGAAGTTACAGAATCAAGGTCTTGCTCTCTGCTTTGGCGAGTGACTTGGTCTGCACATTTGTCAGACTTGAAGATCATGAAGCAGTTGAATCCATATCACATGATTGACCAAGAAATCTACTGTCAACTCCTCCACACTCAAGAAATTAGGTAGATAGACACTACTTTCTTCGCATAAAGAACCACAAGAACTACCTACCTCACAAAACAGCTTCTCTCGGCTTATGATCATCAAAATCAATTTGAATGTGAATTTGAATCTATCTAAGTTTGGATCCTGATTTATTTAGTCCCAATTCCGTTACAGTCCATGCCGTAATGATTTGTCAGCAAATTAAACAAGTGGAATAGAAACTACACAAGTGCACTGTTAAGTTATGGAGTTAATTTGGTTCTTTCATGTTAATGGTAATTTCTCTCTTTACTTTCTGTATGTATACAACGAAATCCAGTTTTCATTCAAATGCAAGGGCTGGAGCATATAGCAATGCTTTGATTTTGTTTTTCTAACGCCCTCATGTTCATACTCACTCATGTAATCACTCCATTAATACCAAATGTCGCACATGTACTCTAAATCTCAATTGGTGTGAAGCTCTCATACCATGACACTTTGTACGTTGTATTAGATTAATTTGGATTTAAAGATAAACACTAGATCATAGTAGATACACTAATTAGTAAAACTAATAAAATATTTAGTCAATTTAATATATAATTCACATAAAATATAAAATTTCGTAAATAAATCATTTAGAATTAATTAAGTTGCACCATGATTTTGGATCTTATCTAATTTAATTAGATCATTTGGTAATCACTCTTTCCTATTTAATAATTAATCTTGTACAAAGGTATTGAGTTCAGTTGGCTTTGATTTTCTATAATCAGCCTCCCACCTACCTTAAATAATTCAATAAGGTCTTTAACAAATCCTATTCACTCAATATTTATTCTCCGCATTGTATTTTTAATAGATTTTATTTCCATATGTGGCTAGAAGAAAAATGTTGCTACAAAATTTTGAACAAACAATGGCATACCTCCAAATAATGCTACACTTCGTCAATAATCTGATGCATATTAAAATCAGCAAGATCTCATTTCTTCTAGATAATTATTAGTATTATTGTCATCAAATATAAAGGTATGATACATATATCAGTATATTTGATCAAATAATTTTCCTCTTCCCAAAGAACTTTTCCTCCAGATATATGGCTCTTCAGAAACCTGTTCTACTACAGCTGTATATATTTTTCATATTTATCTATAAATCGGACGAGTAAATAATTATTTATTTCTCTAGATGGAAACTATATTTAGATTTTATATACATTTTTTATATGTTTAAATTTCAAATTCCCAAAATAATTCCACTATTCCCTTCCACAACGCGAGTGTAATCAATCTTTGCGTCATTCAACATTTTACTTTTTCTTTCAATTGGGTAAAAGATTTGCTGGTTGGAAATACTTATACCGAGTGCACTTAACCACAGTTCAGTGCCAACCACGTAGAGAACCAGTGTCGCTTAGGATAAGCTCGAAGCATATTGTCTAGTGCCGACAAGTGGATCATGTGAGGGTGCCCACCTGTCCAGCTCCGTCCACATGTTTAACACTAGTTCGCTGTAGTCAGCAATCCCGAAATGAAGCAGACTGCTCCACTTGTTGCATCGAGCTCCTTGGCTCCGGAAGTCTTCGGTAACAAAACTCTTTCTATGCAGAAATGATCCACAATTCAATTCGATCAGAGTGTCTGTGATTGTTGAAGTGAAAGCACATTTTGAAGCCTACCGAGAAGTTCTGACAAGATCGTCGGGAGGTAAAAGAGAAAATGGCCAGCGAACATGATTTCCACCTCGGAAACAAGACGGAGCACGCGCAAGGCGACTTGAGTGACAGGACTGAGCAGCCAGCAGCAACGGTTGATGCCCAGAGGAAGGCTGGAGAAGCTGCCGAGTCTGCCCGTGAGAAGTCTAGAGGTGCGGGTGAATTTGCCCAAGAGAAAGCTGAAGAGAGCAAGGAGCACGCCGGCAATGTCTTCCATCAGGCACGTTTCCAGAATTCTGTTTTTGCTGTACGACTTTGTCCATCGTCATCCCATTCTGGTGATAGGTCAGACTTCAACGTGTCTACAGAGAAGTAGACACGTTGGGAGGTTGGTTAGTCCTCTCTCTGCTTTGAGAGAACTGCTGTAGTTTCTCTTTTTCACTGAACTGCGCAACAGCAATTTGGGTAATAGCTGATTGTAGAGCGTGAAGATCTTATTTGAACAGGAGCTGGTGTTCTGGTGTGTCTGATTCTTAGTGTGATTCTCATTGTACCTCCAGGCAGGAAATGCGATTCAAAATGCAGTGAACGTAACCACGGACGAAGTCAAGAGTAAGATTCACAAAGTAGACGCGGAGCATAGCGCTGCTAACTAATAGGAAGTTGAACACTCAGAATGGTTACATGTATACTTCAATGTACAAACTCAAGAGAACAAGGTCGACAAACCTCATCATCGGAGGAGACGACCGGGAAGGATGGCCAGTACCTATCTGCAAATTCTGACATGTAATTCGAGGACGTCTACAGTTTTTCTTCTCGACTGGTGATCACTTGTTCTAGAACTGTAGATTAAAGTTTCTTGGTGGCATAGTGAGATTATTTTATCGTTGGACGTGTAAACTGATACCCTTTCATGTATACAACACTACGGTAAGTTCTTCGAAAATTATAAATCGAAGGTGAAACGTCGCTTTCTTAGCCCATACCTATCTTCACAAAGCTTCACAAGAAGTCAACGTGAATCAAGTTTCTCACAGTTTGTTTAAAGATAGTAGCAAGATTGCATTGCTTGCTTAGACAGAACAGTAGTGCTAGGATGGTTGCGCATTCAAAGACACAACCCGAGTGCCCATTCACAAGCTGTTCAAAACTGTTGACATGATACACATTGTGATAGGCTCTTCCTCGTTCTCATGTGTCTTCACAGCTCAAACTGCACTATGATGTGCATAGAAGACTCTGTTTCTGTCTCGAAACATCCAACCCCTTCTTGAGTGTGGGACTGCAATCCTGGTTGAGTCAGCAGCTACCTAAATTTCTATTACACTTGTTTCCATTACCTGTTAGAGATAAGCTTTTGTATTCTGAATCAACGAACCTGTCTTCTCTAGACAAGACAACACAAAACATTTCATCGTGCACACAAAACATTACTCAGTCTTATCAGACGTGCGTCGGACACGACGGATATTGTTTCAATGTATTGAACTTCAGACTTATAGATCTCCACCATGAAACAATTTATTATTATTTATTACATAAATTTTTTTCTATATCCAGAATGCTTTTCTTTTTTAATAAGTTATATGGATTTCCTCTTTATCTATATAAATATTTTTATTTATAAGCATATGATGAGAAGAGGTCGGGCACTCAAAATCCATTCATTGTTGGAATTACTATTCAGAGATGGAGTTCCGTACTCCAGTATTTTCTAATTCAATATTTATCTTTTGATATTGAAAAATTAGAAAAGGAAACTAGGAGTAAGAACCAACTGAGTAGACACTGGATATAGTATAAAATAAAAAATGCTTGAAAAATACCTTAAGAAGCCATACTTCCTATTACCTCCAGCACTCAAGCAGAGAAGACACTAGATGACTATGATAGAAGGATAACTTAAGGAGCATCACTTTCAATTACATCTAGCACTCTAGTAAAGAAGACACTAGGTGGACTATGAATGCAACCATGATTGAAGAATCACTTAATGATCTTCGACAAACCGATATTGAATTGTATCAAGTTAACTGATTTTCTATATGTTTTATTCTAGTACGGAATGTTCTTAGTCAAGGCAGTCGAACTTGACATATGCATGGATGTTTTTATTAGATTATCTTAATCAAATCTCTAAGATGCAAGAATCCGCCATAAGCAAATTGTTTTACCTGTAACATATATGTTTACCCTTAAATTCAACTTTTGTAGATGATAAAGCATGGTAACTTGTCTCGTTGCATACCATAGAGAAAGTCATCTTAATCCATCTCTAATATGCAAGAATCCATCATAACCAAATTTTTTTACCTGTAACATATACACTTACCCTTAAATTCAACTTTTGTAGATGATAAAGCACGGTAACTTGCCTGTACATAACATAGACAAAATCACTCCCTCAATTGAATGAATAACCTAATCTAGAGCTTCCGTTAACTCTATTTCTAGCTCAATTTGAGGTGGTAAACTCCTCTAATTTAGCATTTTCATTGTTGGAATACAGCTATATTCTTATCTTGAAACTCAGTATACCTTTGAAATATGGTAAAATACTCTCAGCAACCATCCAAAGAGATTTTTTGGGTTTGTGTATAAATTGGTTGGTCATATTCACCTTTTAAGAACTGATAAAGCCTTATAGTAGTAAACTTCCAACTAGTTTCTCGAATAATATCACATTGACTTTCTCCTCATCCTCATAAATTTTTTAGATCTCTTCATAGATCTCAAGAGGAGTAAGTGCATCACACTCTTTCATATTGAATGTTTCAAGGATCTCAATAATCTTCTTGCCTTGAATGAACATGGAGACTTCATTTTCCCTCCACATATCAACATAAAGAGCTCTTTTCCAAGCATACCATGCATTTACTATCTTCTTGATACAACCATCCAGCAAGAGCTCTTGTATATTTCTTTCTCTTTTGAGTTTGTGATCATCCATGGAAGTGCAATCAATGTTTGTGATGTAGAAAATTATGTTTGAGAAAAGTCAAGTGGTTGGAGGCTCTTCCGTCTATCTGCTATGTAAATTCGGGATCATTAGCAATAAGTCATGAATCAAAAAATAGTTTCTCTTCTTTTAGAAGAACAATTTAAATTTACACATATGTGAGGTTTCTTGAGGGTTGTGATTCTTCACATCATGTTCACTCTTGGTGCATTCCACTCTAAAGTGCTATATTTGCAATAATAATGATACTTCTCATTTTGCTTCGGATATGAAGAGGGCACTCCACTCCCTCTTCGGCCAAATTTAGATTTATTATCCAGTCGTATTGAACTCTCTACAAGTTTCTCCTTTTAGTAAAATCACTTCCCTTTCATGAAGCAGCTACTACTGCACTCCTTCGCTTCCATGTGCTCTTTTTTGCTCTGTCTTGGCCCGAATTGCTTCCCCAATTTTAGATATTTTAGCTACGTCCCGTTCCACGGGTGAGTCTTCTTGAAGCAATAAATTGCACTTCTCCCTCATTGAGAGTGTAGTGATACGTTTTGAAAATGAAGAAGGCATATTATTGATAGTTGATAGTTTTAGATCCTCACCTTTTATCTTTACCAAGGTATGTGATAGTTGTTGTCCAAATCTTTGATGGTGGTAAGTTGCTTGCTTGCACATCCGATTATTCCATTTTCAAATAATTTAGTTGTTGCTTCAAGAGCAATTTCCTACTTGTTGTTATATTCTCATACTTGTCAAGAATTATATCCCAATTCTTGTTTCTCTTCAAGTTTCTACATGTGGAATCTTCGAGTCCTTGATAAAGATGTCAATAATCGCCAAAGTATTTACAACTGTGTAGTCAACGTCCTTGAAATGGATCAGATGTCACAATATACCGAAAATCACGTTCTCCAACTATGGCTCTTACTCTGAACTTCAAATAATACAATTTTTGTTATGTAGCTTGTTTACATCACTCCCATGATTATATGTCATATTTTTATTCAAAATTAAGCCTCCATTCAGAAATTTAGCTATATTATTTCACAAGCCTAGAAGGATCCTTTAGTGCTGTAAAAAGCAAAAAAATTAATTATTTTAAAATGCACTTTACCATTGCTCCATCTCATTCAACATATATTCCTATAGCTTATTTTATTCCTGAATTAATTAATTTTTCATGGGATAATGCTCCTTACTTTGGAGCAAGACCAGATGTGAGCGTTCACATTAAATTTTATTAACGACTCATATTTGGAGTTACTACTGGAGCTTCTTTAATTCAATACTCAACCCTTAGATTGATAGATTATAACCAAGAATTTAGATGGGAGCGTTCATGTGAATCTCAATGCAACTTTATATTTGGAGCTCCTACTCGAGCTTCTTTTATTCAATACTCAATTCCTTAACAATGATAGATTAGAGACAAGACTTTAGAATGAGATAAGGAGGGTTCATAATTAATCTCCTTAACGATTCATATTTGAAGCTACTACTCGAGCACCCTTAATACAAAATTCAATCCCTTAACATTCATACATTAGCGACAAGACTTTAGACTGACTATAAATATAGCCCTGATTGAAAAATAACTCAACACTAAATTAACTATGAATACCACCATGACTAAAAAATGACTTCGAAAACATTACTTCCGGTACTACTAATGACACAAGCAAATCCCCTATGCCCTTGAAACTGAGATACAGAACAAAGTGAACCAAAGAAACAAATCCACAAATAGTAAAATTTAAGAACATCAATATCAACCAACAAAGACAAAACACCATATAGAAATGTGAGGTAGTAACATATGCGTGCTGATCGCCATACTTTGTTACCCTTCTGTAGTTAAATAAGTGGGACAATCGCCATCATAACTTAGAATTGAAGTTGCTTTATTAAATCTTGCCTATGGACGGGAGTGAGTGAGTGAGTGCTAAATGATGAGAGTCAAAATCAATACATGCGTTTCCAGTTCTAGCCACGGTTATGTCTCTTCACGTTGAGATGTAGTCAATTGCTCTACAGCAACTGACAGCAGTTTAACTTGCGTCCAGGTCAAGATTCTGGGTTAGGAGACTAAGACAGAAAGCCTCGTGGAGTGCAACAGTGATGAAATCACAGTTTCCAGCAGTGAGACGCTGGAGGGTTTCTGCCAAGCAAACTGCTCCACAGGCAATAACCCATAAGGTTCGGCATCATTGCTAGTTCATGCGAGGAACATATACCTCCCTCTGTGTCTTCTGAAGTATACCTTTCTCGGCCTTTTGGCTAAGATCAAGTGTAGTATCTGTTCTTATCAGTTTAATATCTGATACGAGGGTCATCGACCCTCACGATATTAATCTAATTTCTTTCACGGGTGTGGGTCCAATAGGGTAGCTTGCTGCCCTGGACCCGCCAGCGTCGTCTTGGTATTGCACTACTTCCTTGGCCGGCGCAGCCCTCCTCCCGAAAGGGAGACCAAACAAACAAAATAGGATTGTCTTGAGTCTCGATATGCCTTCTCAAATCAATAATTTATTGAAGTTGAAATTATAAGGGAATATTCCCGGATGACTGGAAGGTTACAATGTGCCAACTTCGGGAATTGCCAGTGTCGCTTAGTTTTGCAGTAATCCCTGGAAAGGGCTACTGAACAACAATACCAGGATTCCTGCCTCTGCCAGTACGCAGCTCTGTCAAGGCCTCAAAACTGAGATGGAGCTTTGGCTTAGTATGTGCAAGAGACGCAGTTCATTTAGGCGACCATATTCCAGGCGACCATATTCCATCCCAGGATTGCAGATCCCGTATCACAGACAAAATGTGTCCACCAATGATCACAAACCTTGTCGAGTTGAATGCTCACCGATCTAGTTAGGAGAACTACTTGCTCTCAAACTCAAGTCTAGGCGAGATGCAATGTTGGCAACTTGTAACGAATGAATTCGTCCGTCTAAACTGAGATAGAGCTCTAGTGTGGATTGTACAAGAGACCCAGTCCACATCGGCGGCCTATGCCATCCCAGGAGTGCAGAACTCGTATCGATGACAAAATTGTAGCCACCAGTGCATTAGATCCAACCTTGTCTACTTGAATGCTCACCGATATAGTCAGGAGAACTGCTGCCTCTCAAAACTGAAGTCTAGCCGAGATACAATATTGGCGACTTGTACAAATGAAGGCGTCTGTCTAGAAACACATGATGTTCTTCCAAGTCTTTCTATACCTTACCTCGTGTATGGCTTAATGGGTCTAGCCATCCTTCGTGTTATCCTATGTGTGTGGCGTTTACCGTTGTTATCCGTTTGGTTCTTAGAGAAATACGTTCTTGAACCCTACATCATTATTAATATCTTCTCTCAGTTGTGATTTTGCAGAGAGATAAAACGTGTATAGTTTCACTATTCAAAATCTCAAAATCATCTAGAATCGAGATCGAGTCAACTGCTGTTCGAACGGAAGGAGGAGAGGGAATGGGAGAAAGAAAAGGGAGTTTTAGAGATAGAGTTTTAGAGAGCTCACCCGCATACATCACATGAGTGAATAGTTATGTTTATTTTTCAATTTTGTTCCATTGGTACTAGATTCAAAACTATGGAGAATCGAATAGAATGTTATGAAAACTTTTAGGTTTTTTAGGGTTTAGAGTGATTACCTCACATTGAGAATGATGGGTCTGGATTTTTTCATTTCTAATCTCTTGGTATTCATGCTTGAGTTCCATAGAAACTTATTTGAAAATTTTTGGGATATAAATTGAAGGTTATAAGAGTTTATAGTTTTTAGGTTTTGGAGAGATTTTATTTACTCATGTGAATTGGGATGTGATGGGTTGTGGTTTTGCAAGTAAGGGGAGATATGAGGAGGAACACCATGTGTTATTATTGTTATTCTTAAGCTAACCATAGCTACACTTTTCCATGTGGGGTCACCCCGAGCGGCTCGGGATACCATGCCCGGTGTGTACCAACACTTTACCTCGGAAGGAGTAAAGACCTATGTGAGAAGAATGCACAAGGACTATAACTGGACCCCTTGGGATATTCACGTGATACGAACGACCACATCTACAATAATGACACTCGGGTTTATGCACGCTTCTTCTATCCCTTTCTTGATTGTTCCAAGGATACAGATCAAGTCGTGGGAGTCGTTAGCATCTCAAGCAGGTTGTATTTTGGGTTTATTTGAGACTAGTTTTCTATGCACACGTCTATTTCATAAGCTACCCTGTACACTCCATGATGAGGCTAGATAGGCTTTTCGCTTATCACTAGATCATTTGGCATGTCATCCCTTGGACGGGTTAGCATGGTTCTTATTCCTCTTACTCATTTGATGGTGCCTTCATTATGCTAGAGGAGTACTTACGGGGTATAAAGAGATGGCTCCTAGATTTCATCAATTCTGAGTGAGGGATTGGGTTGCCTTACAAGAGGAGGAGGTTAGGGCTGCACATTTTAGGAGACATGTCCTGCCATAGGATACCATAGAGTCCACTTGATCACGATGATGTAGGACATCGGGTTAGACGGGAGAGTTTAGTAGAGCAACATAAGCATTGCATCTTTTGTCTATGGCTAGTCCCATTCATGAGACTATCTCTTTCTTACGCTCACTACATCCTTTGGTAGGAGATGGAATACATTAGAATCTTAGATTATCAACCCGAGTAGCTTTTATGTCTTGATATGTCACTTGTTGCATAAGCGTTGTGCATTGCTTCTTGCCTCTCCTTTGGAGGCTTGTCAAGGATGGTATATGAGCATCTTAGAGATTGCTTTTAGGCAAATGATCCTTTTAGTGGGTTTACCAAGCTATTTTAGGTGGCTATAGTGATAGCAAGGAGAGATATTCCTATGCCAATAAGTCTTGTATTAGAGGCTAGTTGACTTCTCATGATGGAGAAGGGCACAAGAGGCTTTGAACCGATTGCTATTAGAGAGATATTTTTACGCTTGGTTGGCTACACCATTGTCTTTCAACATTGATCTCACTTTCAAGAGCACCTCAGTCCAAATCAGCTTGGAGTAGCTACATATGGAGGTTGTGAGGCTATTTCCCTAAGCATCAAGGCACTCCTAAACATCCATCCAAAGTGGGTTGTCCTATAGGTGGATGTTGATAACATTTTTAATATTATCTCTTGCATCTATCTATAGAGAGCTCAGGGAGGCTGGTGGATCCTTGGTGCATCTCGTTCCTTTATTGCGATTGTTCTATGAATCTCTTCCCTTTATTATCGACATGGGCGATCATAGGAGGGAGTCACCATCTTGGAGTCAATTGTCAATACACCATAGGGAGATCCTTTAGGGGCACTTTTGTTTGCCATGGCTCACTTCAAAGCTATCTTATCTACTACTTTGGCCATATTAGGTTGTGTATTTCTCTCATTAGCGGACAATACACACATTGTGTGCCTCATAGATTAGATTAGGTAGGTCTTTGATCACTTGACTGCCAAGCTAAATCTTGTACGCTTGAGAGTCAAGGTGTCAAAGTGTAGAGCATGGTCCCCGTTAGGTATCTCTCTCCACCTTGAGCTTCCAAAGAGGTGTGTCACATCTACAAATAAACTACTTATTCTTGGAGTGTCAATAGGATCTGAGGATTTTATCATATGCTTCTTAGACAATGCCCTTGCAAAGGATATTCTCAATGTGGATGAACTTCCTCTACTAGGAGATCTATACGTTACACTTGGTATATTCTCCTTTAGTATTGCTTGTTGATTCACTTACCTTCTTTGTATGGTTCCTCTTCCTTGACTTTCCTATCACATTTGAGAGCTTTTGGTAGGAAGGATATCATAGGGCCAAGGACATTTGAGTGTGTGATAGGGGATTTGGCACATAGATGAACATCCCTAACAATCTCATGCGGAGAGGAGGCCTATTATCTATGGAGGAGATGACACCTATAGTGTTCTTGGGTAGTTGGGCTCTCCCTACACCTTTACTTTCCTCCTATTTTGTGGTTGTTGATAGGCTAGTTTTGGAGACATATGTGACCAAGATAAAGGAGGGATCCTTTTCTCTCCAAGTGTTATAGCGGTGTCACGGGGAATGTTTGGTCTTGAGGGTGCACCAAGCACATGGTTGCTTGTGCTCAGTTTGTCATTACTGTCTTTCTTTCGGATTTTTCTCGTAGACGGACATTCCTTCCCTACTCCTGGATTGTTGGGAATTTGTCTCTATATGAACTTGTTGTTTCAATTTCCCTGAGGTGTGCTTCCTTGAAGTTTTTTTTTATCCTTGACTTTTGCAAAACTAGTCTTGTTATGCAGAGTCTGGTGTTATGGTTTCTACCTCTGCTTGGTCTCATGTTCTATTTTCACATCAGGTTCAGGCTATGGTTTAGGATCTGGCAGTTCATAGACCTAGGTCAGGTGGTTCTTTAGTAAAATAAAATAAAATAAAATAAATGACAGCGAGTGATCTAACCAAACATAAACCCGAGCACCTCAATCATTTGATTACGCCATTCACAAGGACTAGACTGAGAGCTCCTAGAATGTTGTTTCCCTCAATGTTAGTCATAATTTATAACACACATCCGCTTCCAAGACTCATCATTCATAGGAATTTCAACTACAGAATTCACAAGGTTGGATAGGTCAAATAGTTCTAGTCAAGACAATGCCTGCCCTAAGGTTGCAACTGATCATCAACTCAGCCGGTGCACTTTGCATGCACTCTGTCCAACCGCATTCAAGGCAACTCACCCTCCAAACTTCTTTGTTTTCCTATGCCCTTGTTCTGTAGTTCAGATTCACTCCATTCAGTTAGGGCTGCCAATTTTGACTCTTTTCTCCTTCCCAACTTCAGATGAACTTACCCACTTCAAAATTTCTCCAGTCCAGTCTTCACACTTTCATGAAACAACCTCCTTCTCTTCTATCTCAACAACTAGCTCTTCACATTCAAAAATTCTCCTTCTTTCTTCTCCAAGTCCTGCACAGCCCTGCACACTCCCAAATTTCCCTTTTCTCTTCTGTCCCAACAGCTAGCTCTTCACATTTGAAAATTCTCCTTCTTTCTTCTCCTAGTCCTGCACAACTCTGCACACTCCCAAATTTCCCTCTTCTATTCTGTCTTAACAACTAGCTCTTCACATTAAAAAATTCTCCTTCTTTCTTCTCCAAGTCCTGCACAAAGCATTTTGAACATTTCCCCTCCTCTTTCCTTCTTGTCCTGTCACAGGCCATGACAAGTCCTTCTGAATTTTCTCTCTTTCTTCACTTCCATTTGGCAATACTCTTCAAGGCTAGTCTCCCAAAGTCCTAACTCCTTCCTTGCTGTTTCCACTCACAGACCAGTCCATCCAACTCTCAAAAATTTCCCTTCATCTAATTCACAATCCAAGAACTAATTCCTAAAAAAATCCTCTCAGCACTTCACTCCCTGTCCAGGCCAAACCTTTGAAAACTTCTTTGCTCTCCTTGTCCCAATTCTTGTCACAGACCCGACACCAACAAACTTTTGAAAATGCTCTCTCTCACACACACCTCCACTGTCCAGTGCAACCCTCAAAAATCTCTTGCTTTCTTCAGTCCTTGTCCTCTTGTCACCATCACCAAAACAAAATTTTATCCTCCTCACACACCTTCACAATCCAATTCAAGGCAAACCCTCCTGATCTCACTCTCCTGCTCTTGCCATAGTTCAACCCTTCATGCAAAATTCCTTCTCCTTTTCCTCTGTCCTCTTGTCACAATCAGTCAGCAAAATGAAAATTTTCCTCCTCACACACCTTCACAGCCCAGTTCAAGGCAAACCCTTCTGATCTCATTCTCTTACTCTTGCCATAGTTTATCCCTTCCTGCAAAATTCCTATCTCACCAAGCCTTCACTCTCATGCACATTTTCTCTGCACTTCAAGAGCTTCTCTCTCTCTGCCCTAGCTCTATCAAGCTTGCATTCTTGCAAAAATCTATGTCTCACCAAGCCTTCACTCTCTTGTACATTTGCTCTGCCCTTTGAGAGCTTCTCTCTCTGCCCTAGCTCTGTCAAGCTTGCATTCCCGCAAAAATCTCTATCTCACCAAGCCCTCACTCTCCTGCACATCTGCTCTGTCCTTCAAGAACTTCTCTTTCTCTGCCGTAGCTTTGTCAAGCCTACGTTCCTGCAAACATTATTGTCTCACCAAGCCTTCACTCTCATGCACATTTGCTTTGCCCTTCGATAGCTTTTCTCTCTCTTCCCTAGCTCTATCAAGCCTGCATTCCTACAAAAATCTCTGTCTCACCAAGCCCTCACTCTACTGCACATCTGCTCTGTCCTTCAAGAACTTCTCTCTCTCTTCCCTAGCTCTATCAAGCCTTCGTTCCTGCAAAAATTATTGTCTCACCAAGCCTTCACTCTCATGCACATTTGCTTTGCCCTTCGAGAGCTTTTCTCTCTCTGCCCTAGCTCTATCAAGCTTGCATTCCTGCAAAAATCTTTGTCTTACCAAGCCTTCACTCTCTTGCACATTTGCTCTGCCCTTTGAGAGCTTTTCTCTCTCTGCCCTAGCTCTGTCAAGCCTGCATTCCTGCAAAAATCTCTGTCTCACCAAGCCCTCACTCTCCTGCACATCTGCTCTGTCCTCCAAGAACTTCTCTCTCTGCCCTAGCTCTGTCAAGCCTTCATTCCTGTGAAATTTCTCCTTCTTGCTGCCACTCACCAAACCACTTCACTCTTTCCTGCAAAAATTTCCCCGTCCTATTGCCACTCACCAAACCAGTTCATTCTATCTTGCAAAAATTTCTCCTTCCTGTTGCCACTCACCAAACCACTTCATTTTGTCCTACAAAAATTGCCTCCCTAAACAGCCACTCATCAACCACTCACTCTTTCTTATGAAATTTCTTTCTCTCTCTTCCTCTGGTTTGTCACAACCCTAAGATATTCTTTGAACCTTCTCTCAGTGCTCTTGGTCACTCAAGGCATCTTCCTTACTGATTTTCCCCTCTATCACTCCCACATAAGTCCTTGTCTACTCAAAGCCTTTTCCTTCAACCCCACTGGCCCTGTCACTCCCTCCCCAAAGACACATTTCTTCCTTAGTCACTTGAAACTCCTGTGAAAACCCTTTGATCTCCCCATAAACATCTCCTTCCTCAAGGAATTTTACTTCCTATCTCTCTCGCAACCACATTTCTTCCTCTCAAGCCTTCTTCATGTTGTCTCCCCAAAAACTCTTGTTTTTTCCTCAAAGTCCTTTCCCTCTATCTAAGCTACTAGTTTTTTGCACGATTTTATTATTATTTTATTATTTTTTACTCCTTTGAGAGAAAACCTTCCCTTTCTTCCCTCAATCTCAAGCCCTCTACTTCTCAGTGAAATTTCCTTCCTGTTCAGCCCTCAGTCTCCTGCATACTCTTCATTCCTCCTGAAAGAAAAAAAGAACCCCAATTCTGCACTCCATCTCAAGCTCTATGCCTTCCTGCAAAAAATCCTTCATGTCCCTAAGCCTTCAAAGTACCTCTCCAATCAGCAAGCCTCTCAAAGCATATGTCCACTCCTCCTTTGGCCCTATCACCACCAAACCCTTTCAAGGCATTTTTCTTCAGTCTCTATCCACTGGAAAAACCTTCTTAGGTCACTTTGTCACTACTCAACATGGAAAATCCCAAAACAACTCTTTTGCTCAAAGTGTTCCAAATAAACTCTTTAGAGCCTTTTGCTCAAAATTACTAAATGAAACACTCTCACAACACTTATTTGCTCAAATGGCACTAAACTGAAATACTCCTAAAATCCAATAACATAAACAAAATCCTGAGCTCGTGTAACATAAATTTAAGCCCTAAGTTGGTGTAGCACAAAGAAACTCCCGAGCTCATGCATCATTTTTCAAACCTTCTGAGCTCTTGAAACATTAAAGGACATCTGAGTTTACTCAACCCTTGAAACTTCCCCAAGCTTATGGCAACACACAATAACTTCCGACTTTACAATGGCATGAAAGATATTCCCAAGATACAATAACATAACAAAATGCCGAAATCATTGTAACATAAAGTCAACAAAACTCTCCTACCAAAGGCACCAATAGTTCAAGTAGATTATTTTCCCTACAACAACAGCATATAAGAGATGGTCTATCCCCAAAGGCATGGGAAGACCTTCCATCCTTTGCTTCACTACCGTCAGATTGGACCAGAGGTTTACAATCTTTCTGCATGGAGTGATAATGTCAACATATGTTACATTCTCTCTTAGTTGACTCGTTCATTCCTCAGGCCACTAGAACACATATTTGCTCTTGCTTAGATAAGGGTGCAAGCTCTTGGATCCTAGCTTGATAGTCCATTCAGGCATTCCAACTCGCACAAGCCACCTTCTCTATAGCAATGAGGTTCCGCCTTGGTTTGTTACACCCATCTACATCTTCATTACTCACTTGTGAGTGTGGTTCTACAATGGATACAATAGCAGTCCATATAACACGATGTCCTTTTGGAGGATAGAGTATAACTACCCATGATGTCATCAAGGATATAGTGTTTGCTATGACATGAGAGAGTGGATACCTTGCTTGGAGGCAACATTCATATTCTTTGCAGTAGACACATGTTAGAGAAAACTTATACTTGGTCTGAGATGATCAGGTGATAGTGGTGGATGTTGTGGTTACAAACCCTATGCATGATATAGTTTTGGAGGGAGTGGTTACTCTTGAGTGGAGCAGCGACACACAAGGCTTCCAAGTATAGGGGTATGCAGCAAGGTCACCTCTTTGTTCCTCTAGCCTTAGACTTATATGGAGCAATGGACACGACATTTGACACATTTGTCAGGGAGTGCATGAGAGCTTATCATATTAGATGCCAAGGGGTACCACTCTAACTCTCATACTTTGTAATATACTTTAGACAATGTGTGTCCATTGGTCTACAAAGAGCATTGGCTGATGCAATCTGGAGGAAAAAAATCACTCTAGGTGATGCTTCTCCGGATGCTCTAGGAGTTTGTAGACTTTATGATTTGAATAGCTTGGATATTTTAGGTGCGGTAGTGCATATTTCTCGTAGAGTTATTATTGGGGCCTTGCTCTATTTTATCTCTTTTGTCTCTCCCTTGTCTGGCTTGATGGGGTCTTCCCATCCTTCATGGTTGCCATTCTTCTTGAATAAAAGATCAATACATGAATTTGTTGGATTGTTGGTTAAAATAAGAAAAGGTTATAAGAACCGGCTCTACATACGACAGAAACAAATGTTCCTTATAAGTCGCCAGCATAGTCTCTCAGCTGCTCTGCCTCTCAAAATCAAGTCTTGCCGAGATTGACCATAACAGTCTATCTATAGATTAACCTCCACGGAGATTTACTCAACACTCAAAGTGCAAATCAAGCCGAGAGCGATGGGTGAATCTTGGTTCGTTGAAGGCTCGGCCTCACGGGAGATGGTCGGCCAGCAACTGCAAGTGGAAGCACATATGCATAGCAAATTCAATCATAGCATGACACTGTGCACTTCAGAATGTTCACATTTTGTAACGTTTGTTTCTATATACCTTGCTCATCCGAATCATGATGTAGGATGTACGGTATGTAGTTCCCGACTGAAACCTGCAATTCAGGGAGTACTAGGTAGCCTGTTAGGACTACCATAGTTGCACCATTTGTATCTTCCGTCGTAAGATGTCGAATCCGCAAGCTTAATTGATGCACATTCTAAATCTACAAGGAATGTAGGTTATTGGGCGTAGTAGTTGTAAACTGTTTGCAGGAAAGTCTATGAATATTTGGACCTTTTACATCTTTCCAGAAATGCTGACTTCCATACTTGCACATATCTGATCACAGAAATATTCGATACCCAACATATTTTCCATTTCACTTGACTTCCTGAACCTTCCGGCCACGATCTTCAGCTATTCGTATTGACCATATATAAATCAACTGATTGCTTAGAGTAAGTGTCTGTACCGATAAAAAGTTACTCGTCCATGCGTGTTCTCAGTGAAGTGGAGACTCCCGAGTGACTGCAGATGAATTCTACTAAGTTCAACCAACAAGAATATGTCAAAAGAATTGAGTTCCATCAATCGGAAGCCGCATAGATAACGAAGAAAAATAGGAGGAGCTTCAATGAGATGTCACGACCAACATGCTAGGAATGTAATCAAGCGCAGACTAGGTAACTGCAATTTCCCTTTTTATTGACATTATGGACTTGATCGACTACAGATTTGGTATGACGCCTGTATCCATTGCCCTTTCCAAGGTTCCCTGGTTTACCTATACGGGTCCTCCTACATTAGATTAGCTGATAAGTATGGAGCATCCTGTCCAGTTCTCAGCGAATTCAAAATCTGTAATGTCCTTAGCACGGAGAGACGAGGAGATGTCATCAATAATTTGGAAGTCTAGTCTGCAGATACTCTACATTTACGCTCAGGTCATAAATTCGTAACAATCAAGCCTTTTCATGATCCTGAAGAACTCTGTTTCCATGTTTAACACTTGTGGCCCCTCGACTGATGAATAGATCACTGATACACTAATCTTTCACGCCACCAACGACCTAGGAGCCTTTAAAGAAACCTGGCTGCCATGGACGTCGTCACAGCCACGATCAAGCCGGAGACGATGGAGGAGGCAGGCAACAATCCACCTGCTGCAGAGTCTATTGGCACTGGTGCGGGGGCTTGTGCAGTAGCTACTCCAATGCTGGAGATCGCCAAAATTGCAACGATCAAGAAATGTGCCAGAGATGAACGCATGGTGGATGCCATTATATCCTTTAGAATGACTGAGAAAATAAGGCAGAAGTGGAAATCAAGTAATCACCGAAGCGGAAAGAAGCAAGGTCTCCAAGACTGTACTTCCCCGATCACTAGTACTCCAATCAAAGAGTGCTATGAGATCGAGGGGTTGCTCAGAAGCTTGGAAGATGGAGGCGATGCAAGAACTGACGCGGCCCAAAGCTAATATACCAATTGCAGTTTGGACTCTTTCAGAGGTGGATCGTTCCCTGTCACGTTGGATATATCAAATTTGCTGCCACGCGATGATGCTCATGTTGACGTCATGGCATTGCTCAGCCACAGTGTTGACTAGAGGCGGCAGGCCAAGGATTGGGAGCATGTAATGTTTAGAAGCAGCATAAAATGTTTTTCAGTCACTGTCGTTTTGCTAAAATTAAACATGCAATAAAATTCTTGACGATGTATCTCTGCATTGTATTTGACCTCTACTTGATCATGATTCTTTCTGCTGAATAAAGGCAAGAACAAAGCATGAATTGACCACAAAATCACAGCATGAGATAACTCGCCAGATACAATACTTTTGCTTGCACTCTATCGCCCTTACGAAGCTTATTGTGGCATAATGTAGCTAAACTTGTCTGCACCTGCTTGACTAGATTAGCCTAGGATTACCTACACTCGTCGGCTCCTCATACCACTCCTGGAATTATTCGTTCCGCTTCGAATTTTCAGATTCAATCCAGTTAGTCCCGTACATGTCTTCGGCCCAGAAGGCTGTTAGGACGAGTCTACCTGCTGCCTGAACTGGTGACAGGCTGTATCTTTGTTATATCAGTCCAATGGCCACTCGAACCTCGGGATCCACGATGAGTTCTTGAAGGTCAAACAAGAATTTCTCGCAAAAACGATCTCTTTTGTGCGAATGTTTCATTTCTTAGTTTAACATCTGCATAGGTGTAATCAGCCTTGACTCATATTGCTGCCATTTGACGGAGTTAAATTTCATGAGGAAGTCATGATCTATATGGGTCCTCTACAAGTATTTGGTTACATAACACGTGATCCAGAGCTCGTGATCTAGCTATAGGTCAACTGACCTAGGGTCAAGCTCCGGCGTTTCAAATTCATATCCAAATGCACAAATTAGGGATGGCGAAAGTTTTATGAAACATTTTTATGAGCTCGTGATCATACCTCTAGCTAGGTGAAACATTTTTATGTTCGGTCAATGTGATCAAGAGACAAAGACAAAGTAAACAAAGTGTTATCAATGTGCTCAAGAGACTAAGACAAAGTCAACTGAATGTTGATAATGTTGAACTCAAGATTTTTTACTTGAGTAGATCTCATATCAAATTTGATCAATTGAAGGTTTGGGAATCAAGGGTTGAGAAAGAGATGATGATAAAGTTTAGTGTTTTAGTCACTTCTCAAGTTTTGATTTGAATCAATTCATTCAAATTTTAAATATTTTTGGTTCTTGTATCTTGCACCTTGGTGTAAAAATTTCACATAAATTACTCAAATGGAATATTGAAAGTCTTAAATCAAGGATACCTAGGTCTCTAGAGTTTACAAGTTAGCATAGCTTAGGAATTGATCTCATGAGATAAGAGTTGGATTAAAATTTCAAACATCAATTAGGTTTAGAAAGAAGCATAATCAATTATTGTGTAAATTTTGGTCGATTTAAAAATTATAAAGAAAGTGAAAGTTGATAAAAAAAACTCTATGAAAAAATTTATTGTTAGCACAGTAGAGCAATGGCATGCCCAATTGTAATTGAAAATCTCCAATTTGAAATCATGAGTGGAAGTATTGAAGCTTCTTAAAGTATTTCCTACTACTTTACATGCATTTGTAGGTAACATTTGGCCAAAATCTATACAAGAATCAAAACTTTGAGCACTACTTAGGATTTCAAAATAAGGTTAAAAAAAAAAAGAACTTGCCAAGTTTGAGACCTTGTCAAGGGAGTTGGAATAGTAGATTGAGCTCTATTTTATATTGCTGGAACTTTTATCTCACAAGCTTTGTATTTTTTAAATTATTTGAATTAGACTTATAAAGTAAAATATTTTTTCATTTAGGTCTCACAAAGATTTCTCCATAAGAAAAGTTTATAATTTCCATACTTGCAATACAAATTGGATGCAACTTGGAGTACAAATTGAATTAGCTTGTAGGCATAGCAAGAAGCTTTGAAGCTCATTTGCACCAAAAGCATAGAGAGTTGTTGCTAAAATTCTTGTGTTTGGATCCTCTCCATGCTTGCATGCCCAATTGGCTTAGATTGGTGTGTGGGTGTTGTGCTTAGGTTCTTTTCTTCTAGAAATATTGTGTATTTTCCTTGGTAATGATTGAAGTGATGACTAGTAGACCAAGAGTGCATGTTATGTTGATAGGTTAGGTTGCTCACTACTCCCTTACCCAATAGAAGGTACCTATGGTTGGGCAGCAAACATACAAGCTCAGACTAGAAGTGAAATATCTACATACAATCTCTAAACCATAAGTTCCATAACCGGTATGTTCTCAAAAAAAGAGAGGAAAGTATTACATTGTGCATTCATCTCATGAGGACTTATTTTGTGTTGGCATTATCTTTGGATACTAGGCTGAGGGTTGGTGATGTATTTGGTTGGTTGGTCATAGATGACTATGTTAATGGTGGACATTGAAAAAGATCTTTGTCCTCCTTCTTTTGCATGATATTACCATCCTATCAACCAATAGAATATGGCTTATCAGTATACCATGCCTACATCAAGGGAGATCTTTGATGCGATTGGGCATGCAAAGGTCTTCAATACTTTAGTAGAATATCATCAGTTGCCAATCAAGGAGGAGGACAAATCCAAGATAACATTTTGAGATTTTGATCTTCATGGTAGGAATGTATTATATCAAAGGAGGTTTTTACCATTTGGGTTAAAGAACACTCCTCTCAGTTCCAAAGGGTTATGGATAGGATCCTAAAAGTAATGTATTTTGCTTGGTATTATATTGATGAAATTTTGATCTATAACACTATTGTAGAGGAGAATGAGAGAAATTTGTTGAAGGTGTTAAGAGGTTGAGATCTCATGGACTCAAAAAACATCTTGGGAAGTGTAAATTCTTCCATGAGTAGGTTGAGTATTTGGATCACACTATCTATCTTGGAGGACTTGGTGTTTAATAAATCAAGGTAGAGGCTATTGCATGTATTCCTTGACTTACGGATGTGAGCAGAGTGCAAGCATACCTTGGGTTGGTAAACTTCTATGGCTGATATGTTAGGGGATTTAGTGCCATAGCCAAGGCCTTGACAAAGCTGACCAAGCTTACATAGGAGTGGTGTTGGGGAGATGATCAAGAGAGAGCTTTTATAGAGCTCAAGGAGAGGTTGACATCTGCCCTTATTCTTAAGAGACCAATCAAAGGATGACCATTGCAAGTTCATATTGAATGGAGTACATTGGAGCTTGGAGCAATGCTCACCCAAAAAAATGATGAGGAGAAGGAGTTTGTTATGGTCTATCTTAGTTGCTCCAACAATTCAATTGAGGAAAATTATAGTTCATATAAAGGAGAATGCTTGGCAATAGTATGTGCAATAGCAAATTTTTGATGTTACCTATTTGGTAACTCTTTCACTCTCATCATTGATTATAAACCACTTAAGTGGTTGATGAATTCCAAAAAGCTTTCAAGAAAGCTTGCATGATGACCTCAGATTTTATAGGAGTATGATTTTGTAAAAGACCAAGGCCAAGGAGAGAAATAAGAGAATGGAAGATCAAAGTGAAAGATCACATTAGGACTCTTGAATGAGGGAAACTCCAAATGCTTAGCTTTAGCTTGGGCTTTGGTATATATATGGAGAATATAAGGCTCTTGAGAAGCTTCTCAAGAAGTTCCCTTAAGCCACTTTCTTGCAAGCCAAGTTAATTGGGAAGTTTCTCAAGAAGATTTCTTCTAGAAGTCACCTACTTGGCATGCAAGCTAACCTAGTTGGAAGCTTTCTAGAAGCTTCCTTTTAGAAACTACCTACTTGGGATGCAAGCTAAGCTAGCCAGTAATCTTTGAAAGAAATTTCCTCCTAGAAGTTGCCACTTGGCATGCATCATCCAATACTTGGAAGGTACCAAGTAGCTTCTTGGATACTTTCAGAATATTCTAGGCTAATTTGGCCTATTTTCTACTTCATTAGCCTTGGCTAACTTGGTGGTAATCTCCATATTGTTATATATTCTACCATTTCTAGTTGGTAACATCCTCATCACCATTGAAGCTTCAAACTCCTAGATGGCCATTTGTGCACTTGGAGATGGGAAAGAGACTCCTAAGTAGCATCATGAAGAGTATACCTTTTCTAGAGGACTTTGTACTCTCTATGTTGTTGTGGCCTTGTTGGATGTGGTGATACATAAAGATATGATCAACTTCATACCCATGATCATTGATAGGGATGGAAGGAGGAGGAGGATGAGGTTGGACACAAGAGGAAAAAGAAGATAGATTAGGAACAAAGGTTTCAATTTGAAAATACAAAAGATATGGTGGATGCGCATATGACAAGGCAAGGCAAGTTGCTACACAACATGAGAAATGATTTGGGTTACATCAAAAGGTCCTATCCAATTAGGAGCATGTTTAGAAACTTGGGTATCAAGTGGGAGGGGTAGGTTACTAGACAAGAGCATGACCTTATCATCAACTTGAAAGATGAGATCACAATGATGGTGGTATGCATATTGTTTTTGATGATTCTAAGCAACAAGGAGATGAGATTTGGCTTGTTGGAGAGATTGGGATATGTTTGTCAAGAAGGTGGAAGTATGAGGAACATGATAGAGATGGAGGAAGAGCAAGAAGGGAATCTAGAACAAGTGGATCTTGGTCAAAATTAAGGAAGAAAGGAGAACATCCGATGCTTGCTTGTTTGGAATTATTGTATGCAAACTCAACAACTGCAAGACACTCATCCCAATGGGGATGAGTGTCTTGCAGTTGAAGGCATTGATAAAGGCACAAAACATATCTTTCAAGGTGCAATTTTGCATGTGATTTATCCATCAATTTGAGGATGATAGGCCATGGACAAAGTAAGCTTGGTGTTGAGTATTTGGAAGAGTTCTTGCCAAAATTTTCCAATGGAGCAAGGATCACGGTCAAAGATGAGTATACAAGGCATCCTCTGATGCTTGAAGATATTGTTGAAATAGATCTGTACCAATGTTAGAGTATCCATAATATCAAAGGTTGTTGCAAAATGGATTTGCTTACTAAGCTTATCCACAAACACCCCAATTGCTATGTGACATTGCTTTGTCTTTGGCAAGGAGGTGTTGAGATCTAACATCATGTGTTCCCATTGAGTAGATGGAATGGGAAGTGGTTGAAAGAGTCCACTTGATTTTTGGGTTTGGTCTTGTTGTGTTGGCCGCTCTCACAAGATCACAAAAACTATCAAACATCTTGTGCCATGTTGTGTCACTCCTATTGGTATTGGATGCTACCCAAGATCTTCTCCACACCCATGAGACCATCAATTTGTAAATCATGGGCTTCTTGAAGGTGCACAAGTTGGAGATCACCCTTGGCTGGAACATAAGTCTAGTTCTCACAAAATAGAAGGCCTTCCTTGAAGAAGAAGGTGTCATACTTCTTGTCACAAGCTGCAAGACAACCTTGTACCATTTGAAAGAAGAGATCTTGTTGTAGAGCTATTCTCAACTCAATTTGGGTTTTGAAGTCAACTAACACCATCATAATTGCCACCGCCATTGATTTGAAGAGACTTCAAATCAGGTTGTTATGATAGGGTATCAAGGATGCCATGGAATCAACATGGTTTGTAGTCAAGTTTGATGTCAAACAATTATATTTGTTCTTCCCACCAACAATGTTGACTCTTCATGTGCTCTTAATGTAATGCTTGCAATAAAAGTTTGCATGATTACTTGTTTCTCCAAGAGATAATGTCTCCAAACCTTGGTGGCATATACCATTGCTAGTTATTCATGATCTCAAGCAGAGTAACTTCTTATTGCGGTGTTTAGTTGATAAGACATAAAGGCAATGGGATGTAACCCACATGGAAATTCTTGCTACAAAACAAATTTAATGGTAAAGTTAAAAGCATCAAAATCATCCACACAAGATAGTTGAAGGTCATCTAGTCAAAGAATGGGTCTTCAAGACATAATATGTTCCAACTTTTGAAATGCTTCTTTGTGCTTGGTGGTCCATTGAAAGCTTGAGCTCTTGCCCAAGAGGTTGGTCAATGGTGCTGCCACATGAGCATAGTAGTGGATGAACCATTGGTAAAACTTACCAATCTATTAAATGCCCACAATTCTATGGTATCTTTTGGAGGAGGACAATCAACAATAGATTTCATTTTCTCCTCTACCATCTTGATCCCTTCCAACAAGATCTTATGACCCAAGAAGGTAACTTACTTTGGCCAAAAGGCACACTTGGACTTCTTGTAGTAGAATTTCCATTGACATAGTTGTCTTAGGACTTCTCGTATGTGATTTATGTGTTCTTCCTCCATCTTGCTATAGATTAAGATATCATCCAAGAACACCACCACATACCAGTTCAATAGTTTATCCAATACCCAATGCATATGATCCATGAAGATTGCTAGAGCATTATAGAGCCCAAAAGGTAAAACTCTCCACTCAAAGTGCCCATACCTTATGAAAAAGATAATCTTTTGCACATCCTCTCTATCAATGGAATCTACCAATAGCCGCTTTTTAGATCCAACTTGGAAAAATATCATGCTCTACACAATTGATCTAGCAAGTCATCAATTCCAAGCAAAGGATATGCATTCTTCACTATTTATTTGTTGAGACTATGATACTTAATACAAAAGTGAAGCCCTCCATCCTTCTTGGAACAAATAGCATTGGTGCTTCCCAAGGAGATATACTATATTAAATGAAATCCTTCTCCAACAACTCCATCAATGTTATTCAAAGCTTGTCTAACTCCTTTGGTGAAAGCTGATAGATGGGTCTACTCACTAGAGTACTTCTTGGTAACAACTCAATCTTGAAGTGCATACCACAATCGGAGTGTAATACCTTCGTCATATCATTTGGAAATATATATAAAAACTCTTGAACTATTTGATCAACCATTTCTTGATGAGACTTATGGCCCTCTTGATATTCTCCATGTGCAATAGTCTTTGATCTACATCACAAAAATAGACTTATCTTTCTCCAAAGCTTACTCTATGGTTACTTCGTTGACAAACTTCTCATCTTGGGACTTATCTTCCTTCAAAGCTTGCTCTATGGCTACTTTCTTGACAAACTTTCCATCTTGGGCATGAATATTATTAGGTATCTTACTCATAGGTGCCAAAAAACCTAATTGGAATTTGTCATTGAGTCCAATCAAATTGAACCTTATGACGCTCAAGCTAAAGAAAACATAGAATGATATCATAATGTAGAGGTCCTACTACAAACCTCATCACTCCAAATACTTCTTCCCAATCCTGAATGTAACAAGATGTGAGGTACAAAATGTAAACCTTTTCTACCATCCACAATTGTCAATATGCTTCTAGTTACTAGCTTGATAATCAATATACTTCTGTTAGTAGCTTGATAGACATACTTAATTCCATTGCTAATTGCATGGACATGCAATTCTTTGAACTTCTAGAATCAACCAAAATCCTACACTCATTATCAAATATCATACTTTGCAAATGAAGCAAACTTACATAGGTAGAGCCTTCAATCTTGTTGGAACTAATCAAGTTCCCAATAGGCAACTCAAAATTTCCTACTAGGATTCCTCATTTCTAAGTTCATTCCGCTCCACAAACTTCATTTTGGCAATTTTTCAAGATTGCCCATCCTTGAGTGGACATTCAACAATGCAATGTCCAATTGATGATATTAAAAACCATTGCCATTTTTCCACAGTCTTTCCCAATTTGCTATGCCAAGTGGTCTTCATTGGATGGCATAAATTTCCAGTAGTGCCAACTCTTCCACTTGTGTAATGTGTTGGTAGGTTTTATGAAGGTCAAGGTCAAGACCAAGTTGTCACAACCAAGAAATCAAAGTGCTAATCCAACTATATGGTTTTTTCCAAGTGTTTTGGTTCTCACATAGTCACTTCCAATTTGGTTTGTGACTTCAAGCCTCTCACAAATTCATCCAAAACTTCACTATCCAATATATGTGGAATTTGCATAATGGTGTTTTGGAATTATGTGATGTAGCTTCTTACAAAACCAACTTTGTCAACATATCTCATATGGCTTGTGTGGCATTTATCACTTACAAATCCCCCAATTATTGCACCCTTGAATTTTCCCATGTCAGGATTAGTGTAACAAACCGCCAATGAGCTCACTCCACTCAAAAATCACCACCATATTTTTACCGCTCCATCCAATTGGCTTGAAGCTAAGAGGATCTATTTCTGTTCATCAAATACCTTAGGTTTTGAAAATGGGTTTTGGTCTTCTCCTTCTCAAAAGAGCACTCTCTCTACATGTTCTTGTAGTTGATGGTCTTGGTCATCCAACAATCAAGTAAGGTGCTAAATTTGTAGCTACATAGTAATGATAACCTTGGAGTATTGCCTCCATAGCTACTCTATCACACTACTCCCAATTCTAAATTAACAACATAGATGTTGTTGCATTCGTCCACCATTCTCCATAAGTCACAACCTGAAGTACCAAGGGTTCCTTGGACAAGGTGATCTCATTCAAAAAAATTTGCCCAAAGCATGAGGTGATAAATTGTGTGAAATAATGCTTGGGTAGTATATGGATATGAAAATCTTGATGGTTTGGCGGAAATAAATTTGGTGGTCCATAAATTCCATCCATCCCATTTTTGCTCCAATACCAATGTAAAAGGCCGAGACCAAGGAGACAAATAGGAAAATGGAAGATCAAAGTGAAAGATCACACTTGACCTCTTGAATAAAGGAAACTCCAAATACCTAGCATGATCTTGGGCTTTGGTATTTATATGGAGAATATAAGACTCTTGAGAAGCTTCCTTAAGCCACTTTCTTGCAAGCCAAGTTGATTCGGAAGTTTCACAAGAAGCCATCTACTTGGCATGCAAGCTAAGCTAGTTAGAAGCTTTCTATAAGCTTCCTTCTAGAAGTTACCTATTGGGATGCAAGCTAAGCTAGCCGAGAAAATTTCCTAGAAGGTTTCTCCTAGAAGTCGCTACTTGGTATGCATATTACCCAATACTTGGAAGGTACCAAGTACCTTCCTAGATACTTTTAGAATTTTCTAGGCTAATTTGGCCTATTTTCTATTTCATTCGCCTTGACTAACTCGTTTTTTAACTCCATATTGTTATAAATTTCATGATTATTCATAGACCTGGAGTGGTGAAACATGATGCAATGGGTTGAGTAAAAGTCCATGTCCTAACTAGTAGGATCAGATTGGAGCACGTTGGCATGCTGAGACAAATGAAGAGATGGTGCCAAGTTATTATGCATCTACCTTTCTATGTATATTTTCAGAGGCCTTGGTGGTATATCTCTTAACACATATAGGAGGAATTGTTGAGGTTATAGATATAAAAGGTAGTGATATTGGTATAAGTTTGGGAGACATTTGTGATGATGTCTTAGTGATGGATTATCTTTTCATTGGTATTTTGAGTGGCATGGTTGGTACAAAGGAGAAAGATCATATTCTTTAGTGAGCCAAGCAGTTTAGATTGGAAAGCATATACCTTTTTGTGTATGGGAGGATAATAGTGTCAATAGTACCACTTTTATCTCAAAGAACACCATTGGTACGTAATGCTCACAAGGAGTTAAGACATTTTGGAGTAAAGTATACATATAGCTTACTCCAAAGTCAATATTGGTGGTGTGATATGAAAACCAATTCACAATATTTTGTTGCTAGATGTGTGGTTTGTGAAAGTTAGAGCATCATTTAATGCTCCTTTGCCATAGTTACCTATCATAGGATTGGGTTATCATTGGAGTTTGGACTTTATTGGACCTTTATCATTGATTGTAAGACATCATCAATATGTTTTGGTTATGGTGAATCACTTCTCTTTACATAAGCCAATGAAGGGATGACTTACTCATTCTTGGGTTGGGTTCTTAGTCATTTTGGTTCACAAGTTGAGGTTTTGACTAATCAAGAGATAGAGTTCTTAGAGGAGTTTAGATCATACTACCTCCCAAGGTCACCCTAAGGTAGATAGCTTAGTGTAATATTCCAAGGACAAGAGAACTTTCCAAGAGAGAAAACACAAGTTTCACACTCAATCTTGCGATGCTCCAAAGGAGCACCTTCTCTTTATTATATAGCCAAAGAGGATCTCTTCCAAGGAAGCTCCACCATAGTATTAAGTACATGGATAGGTGACCTTTCACCAAGATCCACCTTTAGATTACTTGCTTGGATGGATGACATGTCGGTCTTGGTCCCATTTGGTTAGTCAAACAGGCTTTGACTTGAGGGAATCTTTTAGGGAATCTTCTTATAGGAATCTCATAATCTCGTGGATGAGGTACCATTGGAAAGCTCTTGGAAAAAAAACCAAGGGGGAGGGAAGGCCAGCCTTTCCTCCATCAGGAAGAAGAAGGGGATGTACACATTTATGAGGCCTAATTCATCCATTTAGGCTCAAAATTTGCCTCTGAAGTTTTCTAGCCTACTTTGGCTTTTGCTCTATTAGTAGAAGTGATCTTTTGGTGATATCTCTATCTGATATACTTTCTCCATCATATATAACATCCTTCTAAATATCACCACCCCAAGTTTCACTTTTAGATCATATGCTTAACTATTGATTTTAAAGTTTCCAAGCATATTTGGTTTTTGGTCTATTAGTAGAAGTACTCTTTTGGTGATACCTCTGTCTGATCTACTTAGGCCATCATGTATAGCATCCCTCTAGATGTTACCAAACGAAATTTCATCTCTAGATCATCTGTTTAGGTATTGGTATTACATTTAGTAGAGAGAGTGGTTAAGACGATGAAGAGATGATTATGTAAGTATGGTTTATAGAGAAGCCATATGGGAGATTGGGATCTTGAATTACCTTGGTTTACCATGGGCTATTGGTTCAGCATCCTTCTCCTCTTACTTTCTACTCTATTGAAAAGACCCATATTTACTTGTAGCCATTTATCATAATGCTATTATAGTTTTGGACTTGGATGATTTGGATGTATGGATAGTGCATGTTCCCAATGAGTAGAGATCTTTTGGAGAGTGATGTCAATTGTCTTTGAGAACTCAGCAATAGCTTAATATAGGGATACCTTATTCTATGCTACTATTTGAAGAGGAGGTATAGATCCTTGATCTACCAATTTCATCTAGGTGACTATGTATATCTATAGTAAATTGCACCGATGACACTTGATGTTACTATATGTTTCACTATCTTGAGATTATACAAGGTTTTTTTGTTTTGGAGTCCTTATTTTGGAAGGACATGATGGTGTTGTTTGGGAGGATCATGTGTGCCATGGAAACTCCAAATACCTAGTATTAGCTTGGGCTTTGGTATTTATAAAGAGAATACAAGGTTCTTGAGAAGCTTCTCAAGAAGTTTCCTTAAGCCACTTTCTTGCAAGCCAAGTTGATTGGGAAGCTTCTCAAGAAGTTGCCTACTTGGCATGCAAGCTAATTTAGTTGGAAGATTTCTAGAAGCTTCTTTTTAAAAGCTATCTACTTGGAGTGCAAGCTAAGCTAGCCAGGAAGCTTCCCTAGAAACTTCTTTCTACAAGTCACTACTTGGCATGCACGTTACCCGATACTTGGAAGGTACCAAGTACCTTCATAGATACTTCTAGAATATTCTAGGCTAATTTGGCCTATTTGCTACTTTATTAGCCTTGACTAACTCGTTGGTTAACTCCATATTGTTATAGATTTCATGATTATTCATAGACTTGGAGTGATGAACCATGATGCAAATGGTTGAGTAAAAGCCCATGTCCTAACTAGTAGATCAAACCAGAGCATGTTGGCATGGTGAGACAAATGAAGAGATGGTGTCAAGTTAGCATGCATCTACCTTTCCATGTATATTTTCTAAGGCTTTGGTGGTATGTCTTTCAACACATATAGGAGGAGTTGTTGAGGTCATAGATATAAAGGATAGAGATATTGGTATAGGTAAGCAAGACATATTTGATGATGTCTTAGTGGTAGATTATCTTTGCATTGGTAGTTTTGTATAAGAGGATGATAGAGTGTAAGTAGTACCACTTCTATCTCAAGACCACCATTGGTATGCGATGCTCACCAAGAGCTAAGACATTTTGGAGTTAAGTGTACATATAGCTTACTCCAAAGTCAATATTGGTGGTGTGATATGCAAACCAACATACACTAGTTTATTGCCAAATGTGTGGTTTGTGACCAAGTTAGAGCATAATTTAATGCTCCTTTGCCATAATTACACTCATTACCTATCATGGAATTGGGTTTCCATTGGAGTTTGGACTTTACTGGACCTTTATTGTTGATTCTAAGACATCATTGGTATGTTTTGGTTATGGTGGAGCACTTCTCTAAGTAGATTGAATTGGTGGCACTTCTTGACAAGTTCAATGAAGGGATGGCTTACTCATTCTTGGGTTGGGTTCTTAGTCATTTTGGTTCACAAGTTGAGGTTTGACTATCAAGGGATAGAGTTCTTAGAGGAGTTTAGATCATACTACCTCCCTACTATAGTCTTGGACTTGGATGATCCAGATGTGTGGATTAGCGCATGTTCTCAATGAGTAGAGATCTTTTGGAGAGTAATGCCTATGGCTATTGAGAACTTAGCAATTGCTTAATATAGGGATACCTTATGCTATGCTACTATTTGAAGAGGAGGTATAGACCCTTGATCTGTCAATTTCATTTAGGTGACTATGTATATCTCTAGTAGATTGCACCGATGACAATTTATGTTACTACATGCAGCACTATCTTAAGATTGAGCAAGGTTTTGCCTTTTGGGAGTCCTTATTTTGGAAGGACATGATGGTGTTTTTTGGGAGCATCCTATGTGCCATACCACCACCCAAACATTGATGGCACTGTGGATGTAAGCTTGGCACTTGTATGTGCAGGCTTGCGGTGTACGTTATATGGCTCTTCTTGTGGAACTACTACTATATTGGTGTGCAATAACTATTTGAGAGGATGGTATATGGCATGTTTGACTCCTCCTCTCATGGTGGCTCTTCAAAGACAGTGGTTATATCCTAGATTTACTTGATCTATAGCTATTTCACCCTTTATGTGGTATAGATTGTCAACAAATGACTAACGATGGGACTTGATAGCACCTGACCTTCTGATCTTTAGCCACCATTGGACATATCACATACTTGGAGTAGATGGCTATTTGGAGTTAGAGGGGGACTTAATGCCAGCTAGGAGTGCGGTTGTGGCACTTTAGAGTTCATTTATGACTTATGTGTGAGTTGTGATTTTATAGCATATGATGTTGACAACAATGTATATTGTGTAGTGATGTATATACACACAATAACTATCACAACATTTTGTAGCACCAAAGCTAGTTTTCTTGGACACTAGAGTGATAGTGTTTGCAGTCATAATTATTTTGGTAGCTGCTCATGGACTACTTGTTAATGGCCGAATTCCATATTAGGGTTATTGATCACATAGTGAGACCCACCATCACTTGCACCGTTTGCATCATAAGATGTGTTGTCAATAGTGCCATTAGGGCTAGAGACCTAGGTCAAGCAAAGGAGTGCAACCCTAGAGAACTCAATTCTTTGATGTTGAACCTTCAAGTTCTTGGCTATGGTGGACAGAGGTTGGTGATCGTCACTTGGAGTCTCTTAGTTAGAGTTTGTGTGGTTTGATTGTATCAATGCTTGATTATGAGCAAATTATTGAGTGAAGGATCAATTACAAATATGATTTGCATGTGATTTGAATGGCAAATAAACTGATTAATTATTGCACTTTAGATATCATGTATGACTTATGTGGGAGTTGTGCTTCTATAATGTATGATATTGATAAAAATGTATGTTGTGTAATGATGTATATACGCACAACAATATGCTTTTCATATTGACCACACATGTTAAAGCAAACTTATAATTGGTTCGAGATGATCAGGTGACTCCAAAACTATATCATGCATAGGGTTTGTGGTTACAAACCCTATGCATGATATAGTTTTGGAGTGAATGATTACTCATTCCTTGGATGGGTGGCAAGTGGAGCAGTAGCACACAAGGTCTCTAGTTATAAGGGTATACATCGAGGTCATTTCTTTGTTCTTCTAGCTTGGATTTATATCGAGCGATGGACATGACATTTGATACATTTGTAAGGGAGTGCGTGAGAGCTTATTATATTAGATGTTAGGGGTACCACCCTCACTCTCATACTTTGTAACATACTTTAGACAATGGGTGTCATTCTATAGAGAGAGCATTGGCTGGTGCAATCCATAGGAGAAAAATTACACTAGGTGATGCTTAGGATGCTCTAATAGTTTGTAAACCTTACCGGTTGCATACCTAGAATATCTTAGATGCGGTAGAGCTGATTTTTCTTATCAATACAAACGGGACCTAGCCCCTTTTACCTCCTTTTTGTCTCTCCCTTGTATGATTTGATGGAGTCTTCCCATCCTTCATGTGTTCTACATGGTCACCTTCCCCATTTATTTTCTTGTATGGTGATATGTATTACAGATTTTAATTAATATTATAAAATTAACTTATAGAAAGCCAAGCTGAACGCATAAAACAAAAAAAAAGGATAAAAAAGCCTCATCGGTTTTTTTAAAAGTTTTTGTAAGGTTAATATATATTTTAAATATAAGAATTTATAAATATTAAATAAATAAAATTTATTTTTTATAAATAGACTAATAATAATATATTATAAATTTTCTAACAATTGTATTAAAATATAAATTTTATTTTAATTATAATATATTGTTAATAAAGACTGATAAGAATGAAATGAATATTTAAATATACTCATCATCTTTTCACTACTAGTTGAAAATTTTAAAATTTTAATAAAACTAGGGTCCAAAATTAAACATAATAGATTTTGCACTAAAAAGTAGTCGAGAGACAAAGAGGGGGAAACAAATTTGAATGATTCAATGCATTCACTTTATAATTAGTTAAATTATAAACTGAAATGAAGAGAAAAAGTAATACCATGTTCAACAATAACTATAGATCTTGTTGGTTCCACTAATTGGCATTTTTGTCACACTACCAATTTATTCAGTTAGATATGATCATTGATGACTCGATTGGATCTCTTCTACATCGATCATTATTCGTTTGCAAATATATATATATATATATATATATATATATATATATATATATATATATATATATATATATATATATATTGAATAGGTATATGGGAATAGGTATTTGTATTGAATCCTGAAGATTTAAACCAACAAAAAGCTTTGCGAAACTCTAACCAATCCATGTGTTTGATACGGTTTTACCAAGTGTTTGATCGGGAATAGAATATAATTTTTTACGTTTTCAAAATGGACAAGATATGATATATCATGAACAAAATTTTGTTGTAAATCTTGTAATACCGTATCAAATTTTATTAGTAGGTGAAGTTCACTAAAGTTTCTAAGTAATTATAAGAAAGAGTACGTAAACTTCTATTAGACCTTAAGAAGACCTTATAAGAAATTGAGTTTCAACCACCTCCCTATCCCTATAGAGAAGGAGAAGAGCAAGCAGACCTTAGACCGATTGTTATTACAAATCTTAGATGCGTAAGGTAGATTTTTCACATGGAGACTTATTGGAACCATTCAACCTCATTTGTCTCTCCCTCATATGGGCTTGATGGGTCTTCCTATCCTTCATGTGTTTTATGTGGTTGCCTTTTTACTCTTACCGCAAAAGCTTTTGACAAGGACACTCGTGACTTTGAAACGCACGGATGTGGCTACCTCACGGATTACTTCGGGAACCTCCAATGCGGCCGTCCGTCGATTCCCGGCTGCATTACGAGACGAAGTCATCGATCCTCCCACTTATGGCTCTCAATTTGTGTCGCGAGGAGGAAAGAACTGCCAATTACCAGTTCTATTTTATTTAAGTTTAATATGTCTTCACCAGATTACTTACATGATACACAATATGTTAGGCAATTCCAAAATCCTAACTTTGCGTTAAATCAACTGAATCCCGGTCAGTAATTTAATTCAGTTATTTCCAATTAGTATATTACAAATGCTCATCCGGATCAATAATATCAAATTATCAGTTCTTTAATCATTAGATTATTAATTCTCAATATCATCAACAATCACTGTAATAACTTGATCAAAATCACAAAATTCTAAATTTGCAATATGTTTTTTTAATAGATTTAGTTTATTAATTTTATGATTTGTTTCTGACTGCTTCCATCCTTCTATATTTTTCTATTCTATCCTTCTTATTACCTCATTTTCTAGATGCAACAGACCCAAAACATTTCGAAGCATTTGAGTAAGAAAAATAAACAAGTGAAAGCTAACACTACGAAGAAATGGCGGGTCTTTGAATTGTCGTGTACAAACCGGCACGACCCACAATAAAATAAACCGGCGGCTGGTTACGCGAGTAATTAAATTACAGGCGGTTTAAAGCAAAACAGAAACCGGACAAGGCGTTCCCTGCCGTAGACCCCTATAGTACCCTGTATTTCATTTTCCTTGTGTTTTCGGTGATTATAAAAGAAAAATATCGAGGGCTTCCTTTCCATATTTTTGTATTCCGTATTTTACTTTGGCCAAGAGATGTATATTATTCTATACGATATTGGTTTTTGGTCTAGTCCATAGTAGAACCATCACGGGAAGTGATGTAAGAATATCTTTGTTGATATAATATATAGAAGAATACATGCACAATGCGTGTAACTGTATCTTCTGATGGGACGAGTATTGACGTCTAAATTTAATGCTATTTCTACGACTTCAAATTAAATATGGCCGACCTCCACACAATGCATCTAAACTGATCGTTATGGTGGAAGAAGGCCAATTTGGAACAAATGTCAATTTCGAAACTTGTCAGTGAAATGTGTACACGATGCAGAATAAAATCTTCCAGTAAAGACAACTTTTTATGAATAATAACATCGTCTCTTTTGTGACAAAGAGTTTTGGATATCTAATCTATAATGAATGACAAATAAATTTATTCAATAGTGATAAATGTTACAAATTGGTCCAATTATGATAAATGCTACTCAGAGATTATAGTGACATGATAATGTCAATAGTAATATTCTATAATAAGTAGAGATATGAATAGCAAAGTTCACCGAAGTGCTCAGTCTGGAATATTTAAAAAGATCTATTGGAAGCAATTAAGAGACCCTGCCTAGACCTTCCACCTAAAAGGGACAGCGCCTATACCATCAACTAATGATATTTATCTTTAGTATAAATGTACAAAACTCTTAAGATGCTTAATGGGGTGAGTAACCACATTCCAACAGTGGCATTTACCTCTAGTCCCAAAGTACATGTCACTGGGAAATTCTACTACATATTGAAATTCCCTGCATTGATTATACCCCTCACAACATCCCAAGAGTTCCCGACGATTCTAGTTCCATCATTCCCGTCTTTTCTTACGCACATGCAGTTCAAATTACATGCTATGTAGATTTAACCTTTAGTAGTGCAATGAAATTGTAATGTGCTTGTACCGGAATTGTTAAATACACCACAATTTTTTTACTAAATACACCACACCACGCACCACCACTAAATTAAATACACCACAATAATCACACCATAGTTTATTGAAAAAGGAACATGACCCAAAATCCCAAACGCATTTTGCATATTGTTATATTGCATACTATTATACATCAAGTGGTATTGGTGATTTGCGCGATGGAAAAGTGCGCTTATGGTGAGTATCTTGGACCTGGCCGCATTCACCGCAGCGATACATCTTCTTTGTACACTCAAATGCTGATGGATCACATTTTGTAGAATTGGTTTGTTTTTAGCACCATGTGGACATCCTTTAGATTGCACCAGTAACGGGTTGGCAAGTGAGTGTATCTTTCTTGCACTGAGCTCTGAGACTTGCATCAAGGCCACAGTCTGCTGAGCAGGTGGCCATTCCACATAATCGGACTCAAGCATCTGGAGCTGCTTTCAAAACAGATCTAGATGCCCAACCTGCGGTTTATTCACAAGTGGGACATCGGTGAGAGCAGTATAGTGCAGATGCCAATGTTAAGCAATCGTGTGCAATGCAATGGGTTCTTCACCGGCTAACATGATACCATGGGCACATGGTAGACGTAATGTGCATCTGAATGTGCCTCGACAAGCCGACATTGCTACTCTGGCTGCTACCTCCATCACCAAACCCCGTTGTTCCCCAATCAACTTTAACACGTATCGGCTCACATTTCTGATGAGATGTTTGAAGATCAAGACCGCTCGCAAGTTGTGCGGCACAAACATCTTCTTAGTAGCTTCTGCAACATAGTACTCTGCAACTTGACATTGAAGCATATGTGCAATTTGTTCTTGTACTACATACTAGTCTCCTATGTTGACTTGTAGGTATCTCTTAAAAGCTGCATGTGCACCTTCTACGGTGGATGTCGACAAACTTTTCCTTGTCATGAAACCAAGTGTTTTTGAGACACTGTATAAGGGTAGGGATATCCGCTATCTTAGTGAATAATGCAGATTTCTTCATTTTAAAATCCACCAGCGTCTGTGCGCGCCACATGCTTGACCATGACATCATGAAAAGTTTGTGGCAATCATCATTCTTGCTGTGCTTCTTTGATTGAGCAAGAAAATTCTTTTTGATATTCCATATGCATAAGAGATAGCAGAGATTTGTAGCAACATCGGAAATTGCAATGGAAAGCCCCTTGTTTGCATCAAACACAATAATCGCTAGAAATTAGCCATTAAAGAGAGTGCTGAGCTTGCCTAAAGCCCAAAGGTAATCACCAAGTTCTTCTCCATTGAGAAATATGATGATGATGGTGAAGGATGTATTGAAGCCAGTTTGTCCAATCACATGCAATAATGGCATTCCAAATTTGTTTGCCTTATATGTGCAGTCCAACATGATAACTGAATTAAATTGTCTAGCAAGCAAGATTGAATCTGGATGTGCAATGAGAAGCCTTAGGACATTATCGCTGCTGTTGCATTGGACAATGTGTTTGAATTGACTTTGTTGAAGTTCATCCAGAAGTGCTTGAATTAGCTTGCGCCACGATAGTTGTTTGTGCTGGCACTTTGCCTTTGCATTGTATATAGTTTTGGCAACAGCTAGCAAATTGCAGTCATGTTGACTTAACAATGTCAAAATCTGACAAGCCGGGAGTCCAATGGCTAAAGACTTATTCACAATCTGCTCCGCCTCCTTTGTCAGTCACCGGCTGCTGGGATGTCCGGCCATGTTTGTGGATGGATCATGATTATGCAATACACAGCTCAGCTCCATCTGCCAAAGGCCGTGTTGTTTCTTGCCAACCACCTTCCATGAGCAACCAACATGGCAAGTGCTGCTGCCTGGGTGATTTTGCATGGTGACTACATGTTTTTGAAACTTGCGGTATTGGCCTCCATGATTGCAGCCTAGCTGAATAGTGTTGCATTTGGTGTCCAATCGTTGGGTGATGTATGCATACCCATTTTTTAAGCCATGATTTTGGACGTTTGCTACCAAGTCCGCCGGCTCAAGAAAAATAGTGTTGGGATCAAGCAGCAATAGTTGGTCGAGGAGTGCGGAATCGATATTTGCTAATTGTGTGTGCTCCATTTTTTGATGGTCTAGAAATTGTGGTGTTGTCTTTGAAGTGGTACGTCGATATCTTCTAAGAATATTACACACTAGATGTGGTGTATTTAGTAAAAAGTGTGGTTTATTTAACAATTCCCTTACTATATGTTGTTCTTAGTTCTTATTTCTTTGCCCATGCTCACCCCGTACTATAGATAAAATGTTTCAGTTTTTTTTACATTACTCATTATTCTTGTCCCTTTGGTTTTCATAAAAAAATGCTTAGAAAAACACCTTGCACACCTAGGGTCCTCCTTCTCCATTTATCAGATATTAGGGACCTCTACATAGTAGGGGGTTTCAGAAATAATTTTACAAAGTTTTGTATGTTTTCATGTAGATTATTACAAAGCATTGTCTAAATCAGTATGAGGTGCAAGCCAAAGGAAAAAAGGAGATACTACAGAGTTCCATTCAATTTCTTTATTAATAGCACGTTCCATAGGAGGTGGTTTGTAGAAAATAAGGGATACAAAAAGCTCCGTTATTGCACCGTTATGCATTAATTACATATTAGGGTTAATAAAGTGCATTGTTTAGGTTAAGGTGATAGTGGTGGCCACCAAGGAGGCAATGGGGACCAAGATGATGTACGAGAACACAAAACACAAATGAACAAGAATATTTGATCACACAATTGGGAGATTTGGACGAGTGATGTCTAAAAACACAAATGACCAAGAAGATTGATAGCAAAGTTGGGAGATTTGTGCAGAATGAAAAAAGAGGACAAGAATGAGAAAACAAACTATGGAGAGTGAATGTGGGATGTGAAGGTTAGAAGGAGAGAGTGAATTTTATTCAATTTTATTAATTTAAAAATTCCTTGTTCTAGTATTAGTTTTGAAATGAATTCTTATCTTGTTGTCTTGTGTAATGTGTAGAGAATAGAGATTTAAGTGAGAAGTGTATAGCATGCCAAGAAGGTGTTATCTCTGGTGATTGAAGAATTGGTTGAGGAGGAGAACATGCAATCTTGTTCTCTTGTGTAATGTGCAATCTTGTTTTCTTGTGTAATGTGTAGAGAATAGAGATTTAAGTGAGAAGTGTATAGCATGCCAAGAAGGTGTTATCTTTGTTGATTGAAGAATCAATAAACGAGAATAACATGCAGACAGAGAGGTAGCATGCAACTAGAACTAACTAGAAATATTAGAAAATGTATACAATGGATTATTTGATTAGATTTGGAGTTCTCTTGGCAAATTTTAGAAGATGAAGATGAAGAAGAAGAAGGAGATGTAGATGTGCTAGAGTTATTGATCAATGGGTGGGAATATGAATATACACATTGATACTTGGAACCCTTAGTTACTTATCCTTGTAGTCAAAAATTTGTGATAAAGTATTTTAGAAATCTTGATGTGAAGGCCTTTTGCCAGCTTACTAGAATGGATGTTGATTCTTTTTCAACATTAGTGAATCTGACTAAAATGCACACTATTTTTGAGAAAAACTATTGAAGAGAGCAAACACTTGTGTAGATCCAAGTAGCTCTAGCTCTAGATAGATTTGGGTAATGGAGCTTTTGTTGCACGAGGGTTAAATATTTGGAGCATTAGTGCAAGTTCAACAATTACCTTTATTGACAAAGTTATGATGGCCATATTAGATTTGATGAGGAGTCAAGTTGCATGTCCTCAGCACAAGGAGAGGAGGAGGATATCCACAGGATTTGCACAAAAAGGTTTCCCTAGTTGTGTTGGTTTGGTAAATGGAACATTGTTTCTTCTTGCTGATTGACCCACCGTGGATGGAGAAATATATTTCAGCCAAAAGGGTTCCTATTCCATAAACAACCAAGTGATTTGTGATGATAAGAGGAGAATTATACATTTTACTAGAGGTAAGTGTTATATCTTGTATGGTTCTTTTGTTCAATGTATTGGTGTGCCTCTTTGTACATTTGCAAGATTTTATTAGAGGTATGATTTGATTTCTTTATTTGTAGGAATGCCAGGGTCATGTCACAACATGACTTGTTTGAAAAAATCATCATTGTGGATGATTTGAACCAGAGGAGGAGATATTGCAATTTTGAGGCAAAAGAGTACCTTTTAGGTGATTCTGGTTATTTACCCATGTATCACCTAGTCCCAGCTTTCAAGAAAGCTCAATCAGAGGACAAGCAAGAGTTCAACAAATATTTGGCAAAAAAAAAGGTTAATAAATGAGCATTGTATAGGAGTATTGTAAGCTAGATGGCATTCTCTTTGTGAGATAAGAGTGCAACTTAAAGACAATAGTAGAAATGCATATTTATTACAGTGGGTTTATGTGTGTATTATTTTACATAAATTGTTAATCAATAGGTTAAACATTTGGTCAGAAGATGATGGCAGATTTACCACTGAGGAAACTCAAATAGATTCAAAAATGTCTTTGAATGAAATAGAACTTGGTAGAGAAGAAAGTAGGTCAAGGTGATGCAACAATGCCTTGCTCATCACCTTGATAACATATTCAAATGAGCTTCTCTATAATAAAGTATTCATGCTTCAATTCTTCATATCTCGTAATGTTTTGGTATCCATTATCATATCCATATCATTCCTCCCTTGACCATGACAGAATATTATGTAAAAAGAAGCACTTGAGGACACACCAGGTGTCGCTTAGTTCACACTCGAAGTTACTAGATGTCACCCATGTCATGCTCAAAGTCACTGGATAGTGTAGAGTGTCGTCCTATTTACACTTGAAGATGTTGGATGGTACAAGGTGTCACTCGTTTACTTAGGAAGGCACTAAGTGACGCCAGAAGTTGCACCATTAGAGTCAAACTTGCTGGATGGCACTCAATCTCACCCACTGTGTAGAAGATGGCGTTAGGTGACACCCAATGTACATAAGAATTTGCAATATTAATGTAGGTTTTTTGGGTGACACTAGGTGACAGGTAAGGGTAGATGCAGGTGGGTGTTGGGAGGCACTACAAGCACTTTTAAATTTAGGTGGTGCCTATTGGCGCTCACCAGCACTACGTGTTGGTATGCGGAGGCACTCTGGGCCGCTTGGAGCCTTAAGTAATGGTCAGGTAATAACATGTGGCTTGCCACATGTTGCTATTGATGATTCTTTCACAAATTTGGGTTGTTTGCACTCATACAAATTTAGTTGGGTGTGGATATACATATAATTTTGTCATGTGGTGCTATATAAACCCTCCTCTCACACATAAGATTCACATTTTTTGAATTGAGCCATTTCGGGGAGTCATCGAGGCTAGAATCATTCGCACTTGAGCTTCAGCTTTGTGGGTGTTTACAAGAGAAGGGGCATAATTTGCAGTTTTTTTAATTCTTGAGTGCCAAAAGATGTATCTTTTTGATTTTAGAGTGCTGTTTGGACAAAACAAAGGAGTTTGAGTGGGGGTTTGAGAGAGTTTTATATTTGAAGACCATAATTTAAATTTTGTAGGAGAGGAGAGGAAGTATTAAAACTCGGAAGGAGAGGATGATTTGAAACTAGGAAGGAGTAGAGAGGATTGGGGAGCTAAGTCTGGACACAAGTGAAATTCAAATTTTACAAGAGAGGAGAGGAGGTATCAAAACTAAGAAGGAGAGGACAATTCAAAACTGAGGAGAGGAGAGGATTTGGGAGTTTAGTGTGAACATAGTGAGAATATAGAGGAGATCTATGGCAAAAGTATTGGGTTATGAGAAGATTGTTGACGGTCCACACATGAGAAATACTCAAGAAGGAGATTGACTCATTAGATTTCATACCATATAACACCCGGTGAACTTCATCAAATGGTGTTGGCTTGATAAACACCAAATTTGAACATTGTAGCTGGAATCAAGGAGGTTAATCTGGATGCAATCGGTCTCAAAATTACACTTAGACTTCATAACCCATGTCCAAAGGTATTATTCTTATTCAAAACTCTTTTTTCTCCATTTTCATTGTACTTTTTTTCATTGTTTATGCATTTCTCCCCTTTGTGGTCTTGCAATTCTCAGCACCTATGGGCATCACCCGGTGCAGTCTGCATCTCTCTAAGAGCCATCTCACACCATCCTATGTCTATGGGAATTGCTTATAGTTTAAACCTTAAAGTTGTCCTTGAATGCCCACCAACGTCACTCAATGCCACCGGGACCCTTTTCTTTGTAAATCCTTGTCCCGTAGTGGCGCTTAGTACAACTGTGCCTTTGTGGCAATATCTACATGTGGCTACGAGCATCAGTATGTGCTTTGTGTTGCAATGCCAAGCGCTTGGTGCAATAGCAACTATCCAGTAGCACAGTCGAGCATCACACCGTGGCAATTCGTCCCTGCAACCCCATCCCGCAATGTCAATAAGCACCAATCTGCAGCACATGTCTTGTCCAGGGGCGGTTTTGAGCAGCACCAAGCATCTTCTTGTATGAGGATGGAAGTTAAAGACTTTTTTCTTTGCGGTTTTTGCATGTTTTTCCATGTACTAAATTTGTGAGTACTTGGGACAAGAATTCTTGTACAAGGTTGGTGAAAGGGAGACAATTTCAATTGACTATGGATATAGTTAGAGATGCATTGGCCATGCCAAGGGGGAGGACACCAAGTCAGAGGACTGTTCCTTACACTGCTATTTCACATTGGTTTCCACAAAGAGATAGGGTTGCAAAAAGATATCTTGCTAGGCAATGTGTGTATCCTACTTTTTTTCTTTTTTATGGCTTTCTTCTAGTTGATGGATGCACTTGTGGCATCAACTATGAGGCCCAAGATTGTACATAGGCATTTGGTTCTCAACACCAAAATGAAGTTGAGGAGATTTGGTGTGGACGATTATGATTGGGGGGAGTTAGCATTTGGAGCTATAATTGCTGAGGTGGGAAGTTTGCAAAGCCAATTGAGTGTACCTTAGGGGTGTAGGTTCACAGTCACCTTCCTTGGATAGATACTCATTCATCTCTTTGTGGAGAGAGGTTTCATTCCCAAGGAGGCAGTAATGTACTTGAGTGATAGAGAGGAGGAGATTATACGAGAGGAAGAGGATGATCATGATCATGAGGATACAAATAGCTTGGATGAGGACAATAATGTTGATGATGGGGAGGATGAGGAAGAGGACAAGGGCGGTGAGTGACTAATTAGATTTGAGTTTTGGCATACATTTTTATGTTTTCATTGTTTGAAAACATACATTGCTCAATTTTATATACCATTATCAGATTTAATAAATGAATTAATTTAAGATACCTTAATTAATGAACTTGTGTATTGACTCATAAGTGAATTTTACTTGATGGATGACTAAATGCACCACTTGTGAATAGGTGTTCAACAGATTTGTGTTGAGACACATGCCTTACCAATAGTGAGGTTCGGTTAGGATAGTTGTAGGGAGAGAGTTCCTTCTCTGTCTTCATCCCTTGAGATAGCTCCTTCTCACTCTTCTTCCCCTTCTCCCTTTTCTCTATTTGTGGAGGCTGTACCTTCATCCTCTTCTTCTTTGGTTGACATCATGCATGTTTTAGATGATTGTGTTCAAGTGGTTGAGGCGAGAGAGAGACATTTGGTTGAGCAAGAGAGGCGATTGGAGAGTGTAGAGGAGCAAGAGAGATTAGTACTTGAGCACAAAGGATGATTGGAGAGTGTAGAGGAGCAGGAGAGATTACTACTTGAGCACAAGGGGAAATTGGAGAGTGTAGAGGAGCAAGAGAGATTAGTGCTTGAGCATGAGGGGCGATTGGAAAGTGTACATGAGCGAGAGAGATTAGTGCTTGAGCACAAGAGGCGATTGGAGAGTGTAGAGGAGCATAGTAGATTGGTTAGTAGAGAGAAGGAGACTCCTTTGTGAGCAAGAGGATACTCTTGCTGCAAAGGAGGAGAGGCATATGACCTTTATTACTTCAAAGATGGAGAGAGAGTAGAGATTAGCTGACTTGGACTTGGACATCCTAGGTGCCGCTGCCATGGCTGAGGGTTATTAGGTCCAGTTACAGAATTAGGCACAAGAGTTAGCCTTTGCTATGGAGACGTACAAGAGTGCACATGTTTAGGTAGAGGAGAGTGAGAGTAGTCTAGCTCATGTGAGGGCTAGTGTGGCTTATCTTGGACCGAGACTATGTAGTATTGCTTGCCAGGTCCATACCCGTAGTGAGATGCAGACCCACACCGATGCCACCTTTGTGATAGATGTCACCCATGTGTTACCTCATAGTGTGGAGACTTATGGGACTTAGATTGAGTTTAGAGAGAGGCTTCATCTATCAATAGAGTATATTTCATATATTCTCTTCCAAGGCTTCTTGCAAAAGAAGATTATTATTGTAGATGTTTCTTGTTTGGCATCATTATGGGGTTCATGGTAGCACTAGTTTCCATGCATGGGATAGCAGGATGACAATTGGTGCCCTCACATATAGTCAAGGCCCATAGGGTGGGTTGCATGTCCTAGTATATGCCATTTCATCCAATTCTGTTTGCTACACTTTGAGGTTATCTTGTGGATAGATCTTACTCCATATGGAGTGGAGTGATTGCTACAAAGCATGGTCGGAACTCCCAAAGAGATTTTACAATGGGTCTCATAAACATGCCTCATGGCATGTTTGTGTTCTATAGATGTTCAACAAGATGATTAGTTTAGAGGACTTATGTTAGATCATATCAACATCTCACTTCATTAGGTTTACCTCTTCATGATCTTTTGATTATGGACAACTATGCACTCTCTTATTATAAAAACCATCCACATGGTGCTATACATCCTACCCACTTTTGTCCTTATAGGGTAGAGAGAGCACTTGGTCATTTGACCCTTTGATGAGTGCTTTGGACAAATTTGTCCATGATGATAGGTTTGTTGTTAGTTGGGCAAAAGAGGAGTGGATATCTGGTAGACTAAGTGCTTGGACAGATTTGTCCATGATGATAGGCTTGTTATTAGTTAGGTAGAAGAGGAGTGGACATCTTGTAGACTGAGTTCTTATAGTAGTGACCTATATTATCTTCTTGCTAGCGTTATTAGGCACCAAGACTTGGATGAGAGCGAGTGGCCCCTTTGGTGGTCACTGAGTCTATTTAGGATTCAACATCATGTATACCATCATAGACTCAAGGATGCAATACCAACACTTAGACACCATGTTTCATCTTCCTCATCTTCTTCACCTCCTTCTCCTCTAGCATAGTGACATGATTTGCTTGCTCCACACTTATATACATAAAATGTGTATAAATGTGATAAATGTACATAAGATGTATACATTTCATGTATTTTGATCACTTGTGCAAAAAATTTATCACCCATATATGCCTTTGCATCAAACCGAGCGTCACTTGGTGCTTGCACATGCCACCCACAAACAACAAGCACCATCATGTGGCACCTTAAACAAAACCGGTTTTACAACCCTCAACCCTAACGGCATGGAGCGCCTATGTGCCAACAATACACGTCACTCCGTGCCCACATGCACCATCAAACATTGGCCTAAACCTTCCTAGCACCACTCTTATTGGCACAAAATTTGGGGTGCAACATTAGGCGGCACTGGGTGTCAATGGGCAAAACGTCAAGCACTAACGAGCGGCAACTAGCACCGACAAGTGACATCTTTTTCCATACAAAGTCATAAATAACTTTATTAAACTCCACTTTATTATAAAAGTACTCAGGTTACATGGTGGTATGCTATTTGCTATCAGCAAAGTATAATGAGTTTGGAGTAGGATCCTCACGTTGAACTTGATTTAGAACTTTGAAATATTGGCTTATTTCTTTGAGAGATTTCCTGCCTGTAGGAGACTCATTTTGATTTCATGAGTGCACTTTGACTGTATATTCTTCTCCTTGAATCTATGTTGTATGCACTAGCTTTCCTTTTATCTATACTCAATTTCTTCTCAATTTTAATTTTCATCTTCTTTGTCTCTAATCTAACACGCTTTGCTTCTATTTTTTTCATTTTTTTCTCTCTTTTCCTCATGTTGGTGGCTCCTACTTCAGCTAGTCTGAACCTCTCCTTGGATTCTATAATATTTACCTTCAACATGGTAATTTTGGCTATATGATAATGATAGAGTAGGTGACATCTGAGATACCTTACTTGTTGATATTCCACCTTTTCTCTTCTTTGGGTCACATTCTCCTTTTTGGTCGAGGAAAGTGCATTCAGACCCATCCCTTGTAGAAATTAAAGGAGGTGGTGTCACTAAAGGTGAGTCCTCTATTGGTACAACATATAGTAACTCATCCTCCGGTGATTGGATTCCATTATCCATGTAAACACTAGGTATACTTTCTGCCCCTTGGGTGTTTGGGACAAATTGGGAGTACAAGTCCGGGAGCACCAGCTCTGGAGGAGATGGGAATTGAGAACCCTCCTCTTCTGCACATGCATGGACCTCCTCCAATCCCAACCTCGCTCAAATTGGGATTTAAATCTCCCAAACTTACCATAGCAGGTGGACTAATGTTTGCTTGGTTCCTGAACATGGCTTCCATTCTAGCAAAATGCGGGCACGTTCCATTCAATTTATCTTTGGTAGTTCTCCACGCCTTGCCATATTCCTTCCCAGTGAGACCTTCTCTTGTAGCGTTGTTTTTAAGTTCGTAAGTTTCTTTGTACTGTTTCATGTAACTCAACCATTTCTTGTAAAGCTTGTCACCTATCATAGGCGTAGGAAATCCTTGCACCTCCCGGATTAAAAATGTTTCCATGAAACTAAAATCCATCAATTTATGAATGGGCTTGTTGCAATTCCCAACATGAATCTATGTAGAATGCTCGGGGTCCTCTAAATAATCTAGGATTTGATCATAATGGTGCGTTGCCATGCAAAACCGTTCATCCTCTTTGGTTTTGCTTGGCACGGTAGAAGCCATCCTCAACAGTTCTCCAAATTTCCCTAATGGTTCTTCAAGTTGCAAATCCAAAGGTGAGTGTATAGGTTTTGGATTTGCATCCAAAAGTGAGCCTTCCGCACTACAAAAAGTTAACTCTCATTACTAAATTATCGTTGCACATCTAGAGCAAAATTCCTTGACCCCCAATCAATTTCTTGGTTATCGCAAGGCAATGCGTATCATTTTCCATAACTCTCACTATCCTTTGCCACACTAATCTATGGAAATGAACCACCATACCAATGCCAAACTATTAAACCATCGTTTACTTGACTGACATAGGCTTGGGATGGTGAATTTGAATTGAGAATTTGAAATGTTGAGAGCTAGCATTTTAGATCCCCAAAAATTTCAAAAATCCCATTCCAAAACCAACTCACCAACCACGTAACCATCTTCTCAAGAAACCACATCCCCACTTTGGACAATAATTTATCTAAATTAGGCATTCCTAAACCTCAATAACCTAATGCTTGATTTTTATAAATGAATACGATTTGGATGGAATAACGCTGTAATTGATTTTACAACGCGTTCGTTTATTGCAATCACGGCTCGCTACCGAGTTCACTAGAAAAAGTTACAAATATTTCTTATTTACCCAGTAAACATCAATCAAATCTATTTCTAAAAACCCCTAGTATATCATAACTAAAAGAATTACGAATGTTTGTTGTTTACCAGTAAACATCAGTCAAATCCATTTCTAAAACCCCTAGTATATCGTAACTAAAAAAAGTTACTAATGTTTGTTATCTATCCAATTAACATCATTCAAATCTATTTCTAAAAACCCCTAGTATATCATAACTATAAAAAGTTACGGATGTCTGTTATTTACCCAGTAAAAATTTGTCAAATCTATTTCTAAAACCCCTAGTATATCATAACTGTAAATTACTTTCTTCTTTATGTCCTCGGCGTAAATTGTTAAATTGCACTTTCCCTCTTGTGTCGCGTCGGTCTATTTTCCTCCTTTTTTTATTTCATTTCTGTCGTTTTGGACCATTGGACCCGCCCTCTATCTCCTTTTGCACTTGTTTGTGCTTCCCTCCTTTTCTTTTCCCTTCGAGGGATAATACCATGTCTTTCTTCGTTGTTTCTAATCTTTATGAATGCAAAGAACAAATAGCTTCACCACTTCAAACTTCAAGTCGGAATATGTTTCTGTATGCCCTTGACAACCAACCTGTTAGCAAGGAAGTATCCGGTAGAGCATGCAGCTTTGGGCACCAATAGATCTCTAGAGTCTACACGAGTTGCCTAAGTGAATGTATCTGGTAAGAGTTTGCAAATCACCCGACACGACCTCTAACTTCTGCAATTGTCGGAGTTGCCTGAGTGTATCAGATAGAGCGGCCAAGTCTTTAATGCCTACAGATTTGGGCACATCCAGATCTTTATCGTCTGCAATCGCTGAAATTGCCCAAGTGTATCTGGTAGAGTCTGCAGGTTTGGGCACCACGGGACACCTAATGTATGCAATTGCTGGAGTTGCCCGAGTGCATCCGGTCGAGCCTGCAGGTCTGGGCACCACTTGACCCTTGACGTTTGCAATTGCTGGTTCGGGCGCCATTTGACCCCTAACGTTGGCAATTGATGGAGATGCCCAAGTGTATCTGGTAGAGCCTGCTGGTTCGGGCACCACTTGACCCTTGACGTCTGCAAGTGCTGGTTCGAGCACCATTTGACTCCTAATGTCCGCAATTGCTGGAGTTGCCTAAGGGTATCTGGTAAAGCCTGCAAAGTCGGGCACCACTCAACCCTTGATGTCTGCAATTGCTGATTCGGGCACCACTTGACCCCTAACGTCTGCAATTGCTGGAGTTGCCTGAATGTATCCAGTAGGGCCTGTACGTTCGGGCACTGGTGGATCTTCAACATCCGCAATTGTGGGAGTTGCCCGAGTGTATCTGGTAGAGCTTGCAAATTCGAGCACCGTTCGATCGCTAACGTCTGCAATTGCTGCATTTGATCTATTGTATCTATCAGATCCTGGGCTTGTGGACAGTCCCGCAAATCTAGAGAGGTCAGCTTGGACAAAACCTGCAACCTAGTGTTTGGTCGGTGCAAAGAGGAGCCGGAACGAACAAACCAACCAAAGAGATTTCTGTTTTGGCTTCTGTTCGCATTCGGGTGTTCTTCCCCTCGTTGCAGCTCTCTCTTACCTCTGCCTCCTACACGACCATCTTCCCTTTGTGTTCCAATAGTCCTTAAATGTGTCCTCATTGGTCTAGGATCTACTTCTTCGAACGAGTTGGCCAAGGAACCCCGAACATGCAAGACGACCAACTTATCAGAGGTGGAAGGTCTCAATACTGTATCCTCCGCCATGTGTAAATGGAGCATTACAAGGTTCGGTGGTAATTGAAAATGTTCTCTTTTACACCGATTGCATCCAGAAACCTCTTGTCGGACAACCAAATACTGTAATCCCTTGAGTTCAGACATTGGTCTCCATTTCTTCCACATATCGCAAGGTCTATCCTGGTCGCAACAACCTCTTTCGTCCTCAATTGCGCCGCGTGACGGTTCGATAACATAGGCAACTACTTTCTCCAATGATGCAAGTCCCTGGTGTCAAGGACGTGAACAGTATTAGGAAAGAGCAGCATGGTTTAATCTAATCTCACTCAGTCCCTGAGCAGCATGTCTAGACTACATAACTTAAATATCTACAGGACATCCACCGTTGACAATAATATGTTTTGCAAGACCAAGCCAGAGGAGGATTGAACTTCTAAAGATACCTGGTGAGCATGTCCAGACATTGGCATTAGTCTCCCCGATTCTCTTGCGATCCTCCTACCGAGTGCTCTGAGATGTTCATGCATCCGGGGTTGAAATGGAAATTCGGGGTTCTTATTCTGCTCATTATCATATACAAGGGATCTGTCCACCAACGTTTGCCACCCCACACGTCCGCTCCCGTGCACTGATGACCATGCCGACATGACTTCCCCATAAGAAAACTCATAAACTTCATGCCCAGTTGAATCGCCCTCCAATTCCGACCTAAAGATGGTGGCGCAATCAAGGAACATCTCTTGTAAATGGGGCTCAAGACCATCATAACTCAGCTTCAGTGTATACCATACCCGCTCCAAAACTCCGGCTGGCTTCTGATCTATCGCATTGAGCTCTGATAGGACCTCTTCCCACGTGCTCCGGTCTCGCGTCCGTTTCAGATATTTCCCTAGCACCTCTAGTGTGAGAGGCAATCCGCCACATCCAACCACAATATCTCTTACGACCTTTTTCAGATGTATAGGTGGTTCATTCATGTTGGAAGGAAAAGCATGAGTTATAAACAGCTTATTTGCGTCCTCAAATCCTAGGTGTTCAATGTGATGGACAAAAGTGCTGTCCCCACCGTTCATCGCTGAGAAGTTCGTGAGAAGTTCTTCATTACGAGTTGTCACCATGAAGCAACTCCTTTCCGCAGCATTGCTCTCAACTATCTCCTCGAGTGCCACCATTTGTTCGAATGTCTCAATATCATCGAAGACCAAAAGAAATCTCTTTCCCCTTACTTCATCCCACCTGCTCTTGACGTATTTACCTTCAGGACGAGGAAGCATGTTATTCCATGCTTCTTTCTTCAGCGCATCCTTTCCTCCTCCTATCGCCTTGACCTCCTCTACGAAACTGGCATATTGGAATTCGGGATTAATCTTGTTGAATGCTAACTTGGCTAGTGTCGTCTTCCCTACTCCTCCCATGCCCGAAAATCCAATGAAGCGCTTCTTTTCCTCAATCTTTGCATAGATGGTGTTTAGAACATGATCTACTCCAGCAGGTATCATCGTAACTAATAGTGGCGGCCTTAATCTTGTAGGATCACGTGCCTGCAATAGTAAAAGATTCCATTTGCAACGTGTTATGATCTTGGCTGTGATTGGAAAAAGCGTAAGCAGAAACTTGTTTGGACACAAATAGGACTCTAAATCACCAAAGAAAGATCACATTCATTTCCACCTGGACATGATGAATTAGCCGTAGTAGATGCTGGAACACTGTAGAGTTGTCAGCTTCTGGCATACAAATTGAGAAATGATCATCCCCGGGGACAGTAATGAAATTCGTGCCGATTCGTGCAGAAGCTTCTGGTACCAAGATACCACAAAACTTTCCCGGGGCCTACGATAAGCAAGATACAAAGTTATTTATACTGATGTAAGAATCAATTCCGATGGAACTAAGAGACACTTGGAAAGTTGTATGCGGTCCACAAGAGATTTACACACTAGAAAAGTTTCATAACTGGAGCAACGTAGCATGTATTACCATTTCCTTAGCAGAAGATTCAGATGGAATTGTTGTCTCACGTGCTTCTCCAGCAGCAAAAATCTGCCAATTTCTAAAATGTTCTTGCTTGCACAGCGTCTCAAATTTGGCATGTTGTCTTGCGGCATGTGTGCTCAAATGCTCCATGTACGGCCACAACGGACTTCTACACCGAACGTGCTCTTTGATCTTGGCAAGATCCTCCATTCCAAGATGAGGAGTTGCAAGAAAGTAAATTCCACCAAGATTTTTTAGGAATTTACATCTTAGGTCTCTTTGCCTAGATTCATTGACATTCTGGTCAGCAAGCAAACATAATTCTTTCATGACCAGGCCTCCAAAACTATGACCAACCAATACTATTGGTCGTCGAGTTCCTCCATCTAAAACATCTTCAATTGCCAGAAGAATCTCCGTCAACAATGTTTCTGCGATATTGGATAAATCCATCCTCCCTTCTCCCGGGGTTTCCCTTATGCTTGAATCATACGAGGCCAGAAGAACTCGAGCATCTGGAAGCCATTGTTTTGGCCAGATCTTCACGGGGTCATTTTTACAGGTCCATGTAGTCAAATGAACATATGCATTCTGCTCAAACTGAAGTCCGTGGAAGAAAATAATGTCAATATCGGGTTGCTTCGGTTCGTGTAGTAACAGAATTCCATCATTTAGCTGAAACAATATTCCAAAATTTTTACGGGTTAGATTCCGTATCTCTTCATGTATTTATTTTTAATCAAATGGAAACAAACATGTCATCTACTCAAAATTAAACCGTAGCATTCAAAGCAAACCCTGTAGCAGATAGTAGTTTACTATTCATTATAATAGAACACGAACAACTCACCAACACAGATTGAACAATCGTATGAGTTATTTGCAAAAATCATATGCTGAAGTACGAGCAGTACCTTGCGGATGACTTGGTTCTCCAGTTGAGACCCAATAGCTGAACTACTTGATGCCAACCTCTCCAGGCCTGTGTTTTTCAAATTTCAAACAAAAAAGCTTTAGATACTAAACGTTACAATCGCAAGGATGTGGGCATGGTAAGGTCTTCATTAATGACAAATCTCTGGGACAACTAATTCTTCTTTTCTTCTTCTTCTTCACCATGTCGGTGCTTCGTGGTGGTAATTTCTGGCTTTATTCAGGGATGCTATATCCATAGACTCTGTGGCTCGTACCTATGTCATAATACATGCTCAAATACTGCTTCTTAAATTCCTTTTCTCATGGCTCTCCACATCAAAGATCTGCATAATATGATGGAACGAATCGGGGAAGTCGCCTCCTTCATTGAGGATTTATAAACTCTAGACCTGTAATTCTTTTGAACACGGGCCAATTCAATTTCTCAACCAATTTAAGACACAGGCCTACGTATGGAAACTACAAAATCATACTAGTGATGGTTTGAGACCTAGATCAATGGACATAAAATGTGCGTTCACGGTTAACTTGGAGATAGAATCCACTGACAAAGGTTGTTCTGACCCCAGTTAAGATCCTACTTGGGGCTGCCTGTTTCAGGTGTAACCGGGTACTAGAGTAACAGGAGTTCGCTGCATAATGCTGAAGAAAATTTGATAAATGCATAATCGATGAGCTCGTACTGGAAAACTGGCTACACCTAACAACATGCGGAGTTATGATGCAGTCAATGTACGAATTAAATTTACTTGAAATTTGCCAGTTAAAATAAATAATTAAGTAAATAAATATATTTACTTTTTGCATATTTGGCGAGAAAGGGGCGTAATGATTATATATATAAGAAATTTTGATAATGTAAATTTTCAAAAGAAATTTACAATTATTTATTTATCTATTTCGAGTGAAATATCGAATAATTAAAATATTAAAAAATTTCCACTTGATACTTGTGATCTGGAAATTTTTTTTATAATTATTGATGAAAGATAATTTAGCTTCAGTTTGAAACGATAGATTCAAAGCAGGATAGCAGGATTGAGAACACTATTTGATTTTCTTGCACGTTAAATAACAATAAGTTTTAGATAAATTAAGCACGTTAAAAAATAAACTAAATTTTAGGGAAAAAAGGGCGGAGAAGAGACTACTTGTACTTTAGCACCTTTACAGCCTATTTCTATTCTACAAGTCTGCAGGAAAACTGCAGGAACCAGTAGTACAGAAGTTGATCTTTTAAAATACCTTGGCTAAGGTATGAAAAAGCCATTGAGTTGAAATATCCTTTCGTATATTTGATGCCCCTCCACCTCAGAGCTATCACAACTGCAAACAATTGTGATTAACTTCACAACTTCTAGATCTCCACATCCAGTCAAGCAAACACGCAGGGGTCAAGATCAGCTCTGCATATCGCAGTTAGTATAACCCAGCACAGGATCATGAGCCTACCTCCTCTTTGAGATGTTCTGCTTCGACTGAAATCGAGAACCCAATGTTAGCTCAAGGTGTGTATCTCCCGTGTTACAGTTACTCCTTTCCTTGATTCTTGTCTAACTTTCTCCACCAGACCGGTCACTCCTGTGTGGACGTCCGTGCTTTGCTCACTCGCAGTTCTAGCAAATCAACCAAACAAGGAAATGAAGACGTTGAGGTTTTCATCTCAGCTTAAATTGTGAGGGAAGAGGAGAGATACATCTTGCTCCGCGAATATTTGAAGATCTGGAAAGATACGACTCGCAAACTCGCAGTTCACAGCAAATCAACCAACACAAGGAAATGTTAAGTGACGACGTTGAGCTTTGCATCCAAGTTTAAATTGTGAAAGAAGAGAAGACACGCATCGTGCTCCGCGAATATTTGGAGATCTGGATAGATACGACTTGCAATTGCAAGTTGTATCTATCTGTTTCAAATTCGCAACTGAAAAGTTACAGATGGAAAGTTACTCACAGACAGATGTTGTGCAGATTAGAGCATGCGCATACATTGACGATTAGAGCAGATAACGTCAAGATGTCATTCCGCCTCCCACACACAAGGTCGAGTCGCGATCGATGAACCGTTAGCCAAATCCCCAGGAGAGCACAGGATGGGCAAGAAGTAGGGTGGAACGAAAGTCTCAGGTCCAAGCCCGTAATCGAATATACTCGTTTACGGGCATGGGCAGAGGCCGTTTGGTCTTCTAACATACAAAAGTCTCATATTCGACAACATGTAGCAGAGTAAAGTAAATCCCATAGACGAATTCTCTTCCAAGGTGTGAACCTCGAGGAATACAAGTAGAATTTCACCGTCATATTGAAGCTTGTATGGAAAAGATCCAAAGAAAGGAAGCCATGTGTGCATGTCGAAAATTTCTCTGTACACATCTCGAAAAGTGTAGATTTAGAGATCGACCAGTAATTCAACTTTCGAGAATAACGAAAAAGGGAAACTTTACGGATCATCATAAAGTGACTTTATCATACACGTGGAGCACCCGAATTTCAAGTCAGCAGTATTGGGACGACCTGAAGACGAGTTGGATAAGTTTGGGCGTACTCCAGGTACTGTATTTCTTTCTTTGGTCCTCACAATTGAATACTGACAAATCTAGTATTAAATGTCCATTTGGAATCCAAATTTGAAAATGGCGACCGTGTCAATTTGGAATCCAAATTGACAGCGGAGAAGTCAAGATACACTAGAACTTTTTTCGCACGTAAGCTTATCTGTCCACGTCTAAAGATACTTCACGGAGTTTTTGTTGAACAGGTTAAGTTGTTGATTTCTAGAACAGAAGCAGCAACCTAATATCCGCGGTTTATCGATGTTGGAATCTGACGACTGACATCCTCACACACCCGTACAGTTCGTAGTATCTATCTGGCTAATCATTATGCTTTAATGTCATGGAGACTGGAGATTCGAGTTCGCATCAGTTGCTACCTCATGTAAGTATAAGTGAACTACCTGAGGTAAGGGAGCACTCCTGGAACTGCGTATCATACGGACCAGGTTGTTTGTTGCCAAACGGGACGAATCTATAGAGTTTAGCAAAGTGTAAAATTGCACACAATTTACAAAATACTTGAAATACTTGGTTTGGTTTAGAGGGACCGTACGTATGATTTACATATACCATTGTGTCAGTGCATATTTATATTTGATTTGGGATGATCGGATCATAATAGTTGATATTGTGGTGGGGGTGTACGGGGCATAGTATCGGAAAGAGTGATTAATCATTCCCTTGAATCTTGGATGGGAAGTGAGTATAACATTAGGTCATAAGATTTCCAAGTAAAATGGTATTTTGTGAGGTTATTTTTTTATTCTTTTAGCCTTAGAGTTATATGAAATTATGGATATGATATTTGATGCAAAGATAAAGGAGAATAAGAGAATTATCATATTAAGCACCAAGAATTTTAATTTTTATATTTTAATTTTTATATTTTATATTATATTTTAGATAATATATGTATATTATTTTATAGAGAATACCCGTGGATGCAATTTATAAGAGGGTAATCACCTCAGATGATAATTTATGGATTGTATGATTTGCATAGCTCAGATATCTTAGATACAATAGGATAGATTTTTCATATATACTTTATTGTGCTTAGCACCATTTTACATTTTTTTTTTCTAACCCTTGTACAACTTGATGGGTCTTCCCATCCTCTAGTGTTTTCTATGGGGTCTCCGTGTTCTCGTTATTTAAGAAAGGTTTACAGTTTGTTCCTGACTCCGATGCCAATAATGAACGCTAAAGTTAAGACCATTTGGGCAAATAGAAACTTGGTGACTGGAAGGTTAGCAGTGAATTTCAGAGCTCGAATATCTTCACAAGGATTGCAATCCCCTTATCATCCATCGAGATTTATAACATATTTATGGACAACCCGTGGAACAAGTTGCTGATTCTCGCTTTCTAAGGCTTGGCCACATGAGCGGATCAATAGTACTAGTGATACTTACACACATGTGGAATGCACTTTTGGTTACTTCGATCTAGAGTAAGAACTGAAATTCCTTCGGAAGCTCGTCGTGTGGAGAATCGTGTCTGAAGTTTTTATTTGCTTGAACTGCACGCAAACTTTATAAACAAACAGTGGGTAGATTTGGAACATTATAAAGAACTATGTTAGATTCTGACCCTCTCTGCCCATAATTCTAGGTATGTTCTTACCCAAAGGTTTGACAGACAAAAGGGACGTGGACAGTTTCAGTGTTGTTCTTCTAGAAATTACTTGGGGACATCCTCCTTCCAACTGTCAGACAGAAGCAGCAGAATTGAATGAGTCCCTCTACTTCCATCTGTTTTTTGCGAAGAATTTGTTTCTCTAGCAAGCTCTATCTCAAAGTACACAATCGTCAAGAATTGGGCCTGTCCTCTGTACCAAAGTTCTTCTGTACAAAGTCCATCGAAATCTGACTAGATACTTGGGAGAATTGTGCATCATATGCGCAACCGACCAAATTGTTCTAGGTAAACAAACAAAAACCTGTGGCTATTATCAAAATTGTTGATACAGATTTAGAAGGCGGAGTCAAGGAGGAGTAGATGCAGGAAGTGTTTAAGCTCGCTATGTTTTGGATAGAGAGCCACAATTGATAAACAGGCCTCAAATGCAGAAAACTGCCCGAGATTTATGTGGCGCTTTCGACCCAGAATACCCAATCAAGGTGTAAGCTGCAGTCGGCCCCTACTCTCCACTCAGACCTTCTAGAGAATTACACAGCATGCTAGTGTGTCGAGGATCACTAAAGGACAACTCTCTCCAGATTGCCTCCAGTTATTAGGGTGTGCAATATAAACAAATCAACTGTTCAATGTGTAGATCCAGGAATATTTATGGATTAACCTGAATAGACAGTCGATTGACGCTGGGCCATCAATGTTGCATGGCTGTATGACTTGGTCTCGACAAACGGTGCCCTGGGAGACGATATTTATCGTGTTTGATGCCCGCTACAGACTTCTAGCTCCAGAATTGATCAAAGGATAGAATGATTTCAATCCCTTATGAATTTACCAATACGGTCGCACCTCTGAGTTGCAATGTTCACGAACTCGAAGTTTTCTTTTCATTGTTCATGCTAGACGGCTGAATTGACCATTGACCTTAGATTTGGACTGATTGAGATTTCTTTTCTCTGCAAATGCGACCTCGAAAGAAACGTCTCTTACTGCGAGACAGCTGGAGGTGGAACTTGGATGAATAATACCAATCACCACGAAATAAGGAAAATAAATCATGGGAAAGCTCCGATGTTGCGCCAACTTGAAGAGAAACCCATATATCTATCCGTTACAGTACAAAATCGTAGTATGATATATTTCCGTCCAGAAGAACTTGATCAGATTTCTTTGGTGATTGCTGTCTCGGATTGTACCATTGTCCGGTTAATCAATCCGTTCATATCTACCTGAAACCTGAATCTCTACGCGAAAGCAACCGCCTACGCTTCAAGTGACGATAGTTTTGCTCAATAAATACTTACAATTCCAGGGTACACCGTTTGTGCGATGAGTTGAAGATACAAAAAGGTAAACACGCTGTAAATACTAACGCAAAGAGGTATACAAATCTTTTGCAGGTTTCTTCTTATTGCAAAGCAATTCTATAAAATGAAAAATGGATTACCCCTAGGTTAGTATGCATGCAGGTCCTAAGTTATGAAAACTTTGGTTATGTTGCTTTACTTCTCCTAAACTGTTGTTCACCTATCCACCTCTCAAATATACTACTAGCAAGTTTGTTAACTATACCACCCGCATCTCAGTGGAATGAACATCCTAATCTCCCAAAGGTAAAATCTTAATACTTTAATATAGGTACATGCTGTATGAATGCCACATGTATTATTATTTGAAATGTACTTTCAACATGTAATCACCTAGCAAATATAGAATTGATGTATTTTAGGAAGTAATAATTTATTTTCACAAAAACACATGTCTGAAATGATCAGATACAAAGTAAAATGCCACATTAGAATCCATTACTATTTACTATAACCCATTGGCCAGAGACAACTCCCAAACAAGGATAATGACACCAAGAAGGTGCACGGTGAAAATGACAAAGAATAATGATTTGCACCAAATATACAAATATAAAGATTTCACAGAAAATGATGGTTCATATAACAGGGTGCTCCTCTTCTGCTAGGTTACACTAGGATGTACCTCATCCTCATTTTAGTAAGTAATAATTTATTCTCACAAAAACAAATGCCTGAAATGATCAGATACAAAGTAAAATGCCACATTAGAATCCATTACTATTTACTATAACCCATTGGCCAGAGACAACTCCCAAACAAGGATAATGACACCAAGAAGGTGCACAGTGAAAGTGACAAAGAATAATTATTTGCACCAAATATACAAATATAAAGATTTCACAGAAAATGATGGTTCATATAATAGGGTGCTCCTCTTATGCTAAGTTACACCAGGATGTACCTCATCCTCATGGTTCTTGTAGATAGTTGAACTGATCCCACAAAGTAAAGACTTTTCTCCAATGCACCTAGGAGTAACATTGGTCTTAAGGGCTATTGTGTGCTAGGAGTGTGTTTACCAGTTTGTTGGTAGGCATCATATATCTTGATGTATCCATGCAAGTCTTTGTACATTGTAGGCTACCAATACCCAATTGTCAATATCTTCTTGATGGTGTTCTTCAATGTATAATGTTCTCTTGAGACTTCCAAATGGAGTGATTGTATCACCCCACCAACTTTGTACAACTCCACTCTTCAGTTGGTATAGCACCATCTTATCAAGAAACATTGCTCTTTGTTTTAGGTCCAATCCTCCAAGACACTATAAGGTTTAAAGGTACCTATTTTCTTCCAATAAAAGGTTTCTTGTAATGTTGTCAATTAAAATAGCTCTTCATCTGGGAAGTCATCTTCTAGATCTTTGTAGTGATCTTCTATTTCCAATCTTGAAAGAAAGTCCGCATTCTCATGGTGTATACACTTCCACACTTGAACCGTGTAGGTGAACTCCTGCAATAATAAAATGCACCATGGAATTCTTTTTCAAAGGTCTACTTTCTTCACAAGATGTTGCAAAGCAAAGTGGTCAATGTAAAATACAAACTCATACCCCAAGAGGTAATGGTGGAATTGAATACACACATAGACCATGCACAAATCTTCCCTCTCTATGGTGGCATAATTCTTCTCTAGAGTAGAGAGCTGTCCACTTGCATAGTAAATGAGATAACATCTTTTCTTGTCATCCTTCTGGTTGAGGACAACCCCAATGGCAATAGATGAGATACCCATAAAAACTTCAAAATGATGGCCCTAATCAAGGGCCCTCATGACTGGTGCCTCCACCAATTTCAACTTGAGACCAACAAATTTATCTTCTTTTGTTCTTATCTACACATAGTCCTCCAATTCATGAGTAGTTTTGTCAAAGTGGCAGCAAGGATTACATAGTTTACCTGTAATAGTACCCCACATGTCCTATGAATGCCCAAAGTTCTTTGATGTTACTCGATGCTTGCAATACTTTTTTGAGTTTAACCTTTTCCACATCCACCTAAATTTCCCCTATTAAAGACACAATGTCTCATAAGTATCCCTTCTTCCATAAAATGGAAACATTTTTTGGATGAAGCAACATCTTGGAATCTCTCAAATGTCTTGCAAAGATAATAAAGGTGGTGAACTTGTCTTTCAAAGACACAAAAATTGTTGATGAAGATCTCCACAAAATTTGGAGGGAAATCCTTGAACATTGCATGCATCATTCTTTAAAAGGTTCCAAAGGCCGAAAAGCATCTCATTGTAGGCATATATCCTCTAGTAAATACTGAAGGTAGTCTTTTCTTTGTCTTCTTCATGAATAAATATTTGCTTGTATCACAAAAGTCCATCCAAAAAGCTTTAATGCTCATGGCCCACCACTTGGTCCAAAATGGTGTTGGTAAATGGCAACAAGTAGTCATCTTTCTTTGTGATGGCATTAAGTCTTCAAAATTCTTGATATACTTGAATTTTCCTTGTCTCCTTATTTTGCACAATCACAATAGGAGTACCCACTCATTGTTGAGTATGGGAAAATGATCCTTGCTCAAAGATATTTGTTAATTTCATTGTTAACCAACAATGACTATTTTAGGCTTAGCTTGTATTAACATGGCAAACAGGAACTACTCCCTCTCCCAAATTGATTCAATGTTCCCCAAATTGTAGAGGGCTGCAAAGCATCTTTTTTATGGACTATGCAAAGATGTCTTGGAATTTGTTGAATAGAGCAATGTAGGACTTGTATTCTTTTGAAGATATGTGCTTGGAAATCTTCAAGATTTTCCCTTCTTAAAGCACAACTTCTTGATAGTCATTAGGATTGATAATCCCTTCTATGTGACTCACCCGGCTTGTGCCCAACATTGCAAAGGACCTTCCTTGGTAGTTATCCTTGAAGACTCCACTTTGGGTGCTAGAATTTCATCTTCTTCACCAATTTCATAGTACTCAAGATAATTCATGATGATCTCAGTTGGAGAAATCTATTGAAGAATTTATGGTATATCTATCATTTGAGGAGGAGGTTTCTCCAAGATGTACGATCTTCTTCCAACTGATTGTAATGGTATTCTTGTCTTGTGCCCTTGGATTCTCAAATTTCATTGTGGAGTGATGCCAATTGATTCTTACATGGGCACTATACAACCATGGTCTTCTGATGAGTAATGAGTACCCAATCTTGGCAACTGGCCTTAGGACAATGCAATTCAACTAGAAGGCCATCCTACCAAGCATAGTCAACATATTTTTTAGCAATCCCTGAGGTCATTTTTGAGTCTGGTCTGCAAATGATAGGACATGCAGAGTTGACTCAAACTTTGTGTGTTCCAACTTATGTGTTGTGTCTTCCATCATCATATTAACTTTGGACCTTGAGTCTCTGCCATCATACCTCAATTTCTAGTGAGCCTAGGTCTTGTTGTTTGGTTTGGTAGATGGTTGGTAACTTTTTCTTCCTAATGTGCATCACCCGTTTGAGGGCCAAGGCTAGCTACTTCTTGTAGAACTTGCTATCTTCCCATAATTGCTTGAATGTGACATTGGCCTTAGCTGAAGCAAGGTCAGCAACAATGTCATATTGCATTATTCCTTCAGTGTTCTTCTTCCTCCTTAGAGGATCCCTTTTTACTACCTCTTCCTTCTTTCTCTCCTTCTACTACCCCTGCTCCAATTCCTCCTTCCAAAGGTTTTACAATGGTGTCGGACTTTTTGAAGGCATATCCTTTGAAGTCTTGCATGTCAAGATGGTGATTTTTGGAGTGACCTTGGGATCTTCCATTGGTTTTGAACCCACCACCTATGTATTCAACACCTCTTCCACTATTAATTTTACCACTTCCTTGTAAATGTCCAAAGGAAGACTATACTAGGTGTTGTCAATTGTTCTTTGTCCTTGGGTGGCTTCTTCAACATGATGTGCAATTTTTCCTTCACAAGAAGTTTTGACTTCAATTTCTCCGAGAGTTTGCATTCCTTCTTGGATATAATCTCTCTCCATTGTAATCATTGTATCTTTACATCAGAAGGGGATGATGAATCCAAAGAGTCTTCATCCCATGAGACCTTCTTGCAAGACCTAGTTTCTACTTGATTAACTTCCAAATTAGGCCAACCTCCTTCCTCAAAGGTAGATACATCTTTTAAGTTAAATTCCTCCATGGTGATAGAATGCACATTGGTGCAAATCTTTGTGGTAGGTGGGATATGGAAAAACCATAATTGAGGTTTCATTGTGGGTAGTTGAGGACAACTTTTCCCCCACATATCCAAATCCAAATCCATTGCAATTGGAACAACAATGGCACTTTCATAATCTACTTCCTTGGTTTTAGGCAATTTGAAGACTAGTGTCTTAACACTCCAAATTTTTAAAAAGTGCCAATAGTGGTATTTTGCTTGCAAGTCATGTTTCTTCATTGAGTTACATTGCTCACACATTCTTTATTAACATATTGTTGTATAGTGAATGATTTTTTTTGTGTAGTGGGAGGGACTTCTTGCACAACAAACAATGGATCTTCTTCTTCCACATAGTATTCTTGTGGTTTCCAAGGGGGGCCCATTCCACTTGTTGTAGAAGATAAATGGTCTTGTGGTTAAATATTTGGTGTTAGTATAGCCAAGTGTACTACAAGTGGTAAACCAAAAATTGGGATGTGAGTAGGAAGGAGTTCTTCTCTTAACTTTTGCTTCCACCAATTTTACTTTGATTTTATGAAATATTTGATGAGCTCTTTGAGCTAAGTGATTTTTTTAAGGAGAATTTGGGGTAGTTACAACCTTATCATCCAAGCAACATGAGAGAATGGGCATTGTAGGCTATGGGTAAGTCGGTGCTACAGGATGTGCATTATGGGATTTCAGGTATGGCCAAACTCCTATGGGGCTCTGATTGTGGGATTCTCCCTATGGGACAAACAAGAGAATGTGCTAGAACATTGCAAGAATGTAGAATAGTAGGAAAAAATTAGGTAAGCCATTAATGAAAATGTGGCATGCTGACACACTTAGAAAGACTGGTCTAGATTAGAATCAAGGATTAGGATTCCAATGGCATGAATGGGGTGGCCTTGGGAGGAGATGGCCACAGCGGAGGAAGGATGGAAGGGTAGAAAAAAATATTTTTTAAGGGTTTGACCCCAAGTATAAAACGGGACCTTGGTCAACTATATGCATGTTGGTTGATTAATGAAGGTGTTGGTTTAGTCTAGAGTCAATCAATAGCCACTAGAACCAAATAGGAAGTAGGACTTAGGCTAGGAGAGGAGGAGCCAAGAGCAACAAGAGCACTACTAACTAAGCAGAGACACTATTGGTCCTTTGTTTTAAAGTGACAACCCATACTAAGGGTATAGAGTTTAATAACTTGTCTTATGTGGTCCTTGATGTATGAATGTACCTTGTATGACTTCCTATGCTTTTTGATCCCCGCTAACCTGTAATTCTACTATGGGATCTCTTGTAGTTTTCCAAACATCATAAGGATTGATAAATAGAGGGTGACAACCAAGGAAGCCGACAAACTCCTATGAGTGATAGATCTATGAGCCATCTCCAAGGTTAAGTGTCTTAAGGTACACTTGGTCTTGCAAGACATTTGTGTGCAATGTGGAAATCTTGCTTGCAATTCCTTCTTGAGCTTAGAGAAGGGCTAGCCATGTAAGGGCTATCACACAATTTGTCTATCCTGCAAACAAACTACAGGTTAGCTCTTGCTTGATAACACTTTTGCTGCCATTGCTGGTTGACTCACATGTCCTTCTCACTACCTTCTACCACTTGCACCAATTGCCAATACTCATTGCCACTCCGTAAAGAGACAATAATTTTTTTCTTGGGGGATTCATTACCTTGTGTGTTATGTATGGTACCTACCTACAAGTTGAGAGACTCATTACCTCTAACATCTACAAGTGTGACAATTTCTACTTTGGGAAATACACTACCTGTATGCCCCTCAAACAAATAGGTGCAACACAGAGGGAAGCACCACACCTTGTCTATGAAATACTATTACTTTCAATCAAGAAGACACATCAGCTTCCAAGAAACTTTTGAATCCAAGAGAAGTACCACCTCCAGAGTTTACCCACAATGTTACTAACTCCCAACTTCAAGCACCATTTTTGTTGATGGCAAGCACTTCTACATGAGGGATACCCTCTAATTTGGCATCATACCCCTTGACACCATTCACCACCCCAACACTTATAGTTTTGGTAGCCCCAGTTACAATGACTTTGATCTCAAGGGGCGGAAACAATTGCATACTCCCAAGTATAGTAGTGTTCACAAGACAAGAAGATTTTGAGTCATTCTTGTGAATGTTTGAGAATTTATATATGGCATGAAACATCATGAATGATGCAACAATGACTTGACAGATCAGCCAATGCTTTATTGGAATCATGGAACACTAGTTCAATAACCTTGCTCCTACCACAAGGACAAGTTATGCTTTGATATGAGCAGAAACATGAAGGGAATACATCTTGGCCAAACAACAAGAACAACTAAGAGACAAAACAAATAGGTTACACAATGAAGCCATGCAACCATTTATTCAAAGATTCCAATATATAACATCCATGATAATCCCAACTCTAGACCCTATAACAACCCTGAACTAGTTTAAGGATGATCTACCCAAGGATATACACAAATTTCTCATATATTACAAATCTCACCCAAGCCTTCAAGGAAGCACATTGTTGTGCTCAAGCTAACAAGCAAGATATGGCTTTACCAGACCCTTGCTCTATCATACTAGGGTTCAAAGGAAGTATAATGCATAATCCCTATGCTACTACTCATGGTCTTCCCCAATCTAACTATTTCTATGAGGGAAGTCTCCCTACTGCACCAGGCCCATATATGGTAACACAAGTAGTGCCTATGTATGACCAACTGCCTTTAGTTTCTCTTGTCATTCCCATGGAGTTTCTCTACCTCTATTATCTCTCACAATTGCCTTGATACCCAAAATAACCACTAAAATGGAAGATATCTTAGTCAAGGTAGAATTACAAAAGAATCTTCATCTAGGATACCAACCCCAAGAGAGAAACCCTATGAACACCGCGCAAAGGGGGAATTCTATGCACTTGATGTCTAGGGTGCGGCAACATCAATGCTCAATGTGCTACTCTAGACATTCCAAATTTCTATGTTCATTGTGGGAGGTACGAGCTTGTCATGGCAGGCTATAGAACATTACAAAGATGCCATGAATCCCAAGAAAAAAGTGTGCATGCCATAAATGTATTCCTATAGCAGAACAAATTCAATCAACACTTTTGTGACTTGCCTTCCAAGGTGGATGGGGAAATGTGCAAGGATGTAGACCACCCCGACCTAATATATGTTGTCACATTTGCAATAAGGATCACTATGCAAATCAATGTTCACCAATTGCCCACCAATTGCACACCAATTGCATGTTTTGCTCTAGTCCTCACACTATGACATAGTGTTCAGAAACTTTATAAACCAAACTCAGCAAGCGCCTATACCCAATGACTCACACAACAATACTAGGCCTAATAGGACTATGCATTTCATCAAAGTAGAAGATGTTTTGTTTTGGGAGAAGCATTCCCCATATGAAGAAGTGCTATTGGAGAGTCCATCATCTTCCTTACGATCCGCTTATGAGGTACCATATCCTGATAGTGCTTCCACCTCTAAGAGGTACTTTGAAAGTTTAGATGAAGAGACCATGCACAAAGTAACTACTTACCCGGTCCTTGAAATGTAGAAGGCAGCCATCCTTTTTTTTAACACCCTTGCAAGGCAACCACCCACTTCTATCATACACATTTATGACATTGTGACTGGATTGGCTAATGTAAAACCCAACATTACCTTCAAGCAGCTCCACAACACATCCCCTATGGAATGAAGGAAATTATAGTACGTTTTATTGAAAATGAAGCTTGTAGTACGCTTCAAGGAACATCAAAAAAGCATCCCAGGCCTTGCCTCCCCCTTGGCAAAATCCCATAGAGTTGTCCATCCCTCTGAATAAGAGTAGCCCACATCTTCCAACTTGGGGACGGCTGTAGATGTTTGCTTTGGGAAGCCCCCATAGTACTCTTGAAGACACATTGTCACCAAGTCTCCAGGTATTGTATACCAAAGTCAACAATCCTAATATTCTTGTAACAATTGAGTGCAATGTCATCCCAAATTGTCACATAAGCTTGGGATCTCTGGTCAATATAATAACCAAGGGAGTCATAGAGACACTAAGAGTTGGAGGAATGACCAAGACTGCTACTCTTCTTTGGATGGTAGATGGGAGATGAGATTGCCTCCTCAAATGTTTATCAAAGGTCCCCACACTCATAGGTGAACAAACTTTCCTAATTGATTATTTGATCATGGATACCCCTACTCCAGCACAATTCTCCTTATTACTAAGCATCTCATGGCTAGTAAGGAAAATGTCATCACTTCTTGGTGAATAGGGAAGCCGATATTTGGAAAAATCAAAGCATTTGACACTTTTGATGTATCTAATACATCAACTTTCATGAAGGAAAACCAAAATTGATATATGGAGTCTTGCTCACACTGATAGTAATGACAAACTTGTATACACCATTGCTAATTGCCTCTTTGTTACAAAAGTTAAAATGAACGGTCTTGCAATGCCAAGATGCACCTCTCATGACCCCTTAGTAGGACTCTTCTTCGGATCCATAGAACCACAATATGTTCTTGCCAATCCCGCATCCTTGATGGATCTTAACCCTTGCTTGGACTTAATTCCCAATTCCCCTTACTCACTCAGCCAATGCTACCTACCCTCAACCAAAATTCCCTTTACCATACACATAAGAGCACACTTGTGAAACCTCCATTATGTCTTGCTTCTACATCAAGGACGATATTGATTGCCAAGATAAGGAGACCAAGCAATAGTGCTCCAACTCAATGGAGCTCTTTCTGATGAGAACCTTATCACACATGTGGAAGTCATTTTGACTTCCTTTCTTTGGTAAGACGTTCCTATAAACTCTTCCTTCAGATTCAAGAGAAACCAAGTTGCAGTACATTAACAACCTCTCATGGTGGACAGTAGCACCAAGCCTACAAAAAGATTGCTAAAGGAACAAGAAACCCATCATGCAATTCCCAAGGATATGCTACATCAATATTTTTGGAGAAACCTCCAGAGCAGCCCTCCGAACCTATTCCTCTTCCTATTCAGGTCATTGATAAGTTCTATGACCTTGACATTTCCCATCCTAATGAACAGCCAAAACAAGTCAGGATTAGCACCAATATGCCTGAAGATCACCTAGCTTATCAGACTCTCTTCTGCAAGTTCCAAGACATGTTTGCTTATGACTAAGGTGTTGATCTCAACATTGTCAGCATCAGGTCTTACTCCATCTTGATGCTATATTCATTAGATCCAAACCCTATTGGTTGAACCCAATTTATGCTCAAAATGTATGTGTGTGTGGGGGGGAGGGGGGGGGAGATCTAACAAACTACTCATGTGCAGATTTATATATCCCATAGGGGAAAAAAATAGAGTAGGCTTCTCCAATCTTGGTCATCCCAAACAAGGATGTAGGCAAGGTGCGGATTTGTGTGGACTTTTTGAAACTAAATGCCCAAACCATCTTAGACCTCTTCCTCATCCTATTTACCAATATGTTGCTAGATAGGGTTGCCCGTAACCAATGCTTCTCATTCATGGATGGGTATTTGGGCTATAATCAGATTGCTACTGCCCCAAAGGACTAATATAAGACCACCTTTGTCATAGAATGGGGTACCTTGCATACCAAGTGATGCACTTTGGTTAAAAAATGCTCTTGCAACATTCCAACACTACATGATGAACTCCTTCTACCAAGTACAACCAGAATTGGAGCTCTACCTTGACAACATGTGTGTGCATAGTGCCCGCACTAACCATGTCCAAGCACTTTGGGTGGTTTTACAAATTTATAGGCAGGTGAGGATTTCCCTCAACCCTTAGAAATGTTTATTCATGGTCTCTTGTGGCCTCCTTCTAGATCATCTTATTTGTAAGAATGGCATCATGGTACATCCCAAAGTAATTCAAACCATCCAACCATTGCCTGCACTAGAGATAGTGCACCCATTGTAGTTTTTTAGGTTGCATTGGCTATTATTGCCGGTATATCCATATATATGCAAAATTTGCTTCCACACTATTGGACTTATTGCACTCTATAGTTTCCTTTGTTTGGAAAAACTAAGGTGATTGAAACCTTGAAATGCAAATTGGCAACTGCCACACTCTTGGTTACATTGAGCTGGGCTATGACATTCAGGTCTTTATGGACACTTTAAACACTACTATAGATGCAATCCTTGCACAATATGATGAAGAACTCCAAGAACATTTTGTTTACTATGCAAGCCATCAACTCAGCTTGGACAAACAAAATTGCTCTACTATGGAGCAAGAATGTCTCAAAATGACCTTCAAAGTACAAAAGTTACATCACTACCTTATGGGGAATAGTTTTGTGTTCCACATGCACATTTTTGTACAATTCTCCATGCAATATAGTGAAGGGAAGGGTTGACATGTGGAATGATTTGTGTTGGGTTTTTGGCAAATCAAAAGGCTCGTTGCTCATAGAGAGGTTCCCATAATAATGCAAGTGTGTCACACCAACAACTCTGGTGGACATATCTTTGGCAAGACAATCACCTAGAAAGTTTATCTTGCTTGCTATTGGTAGCCATTTTTCTCTCTAGATGCCAATAGGTATGGCCACATGTGTGATGCTTGTCAACATGTCAAAAAACCCTTATCCAAGTACCATATGCCTCTCCAACCGGTCTTAACCACTCAACCATTTCAAAAATAGGGAATTAATTTTACATGACATGCCAATCTTGCAGCCCATAGAACAAGGGACTAGTACATCATTGTGGCAATTGACTACATCACAAAATGGGCCAAACTTGAATCCTTCATCAACAATTCTAGCTTGGTCAACATTCAATTTTGACAAAAAATATCAACTTGCATCTCCTTGTCCATTGTTGTAGACAATGGGTTGCACTTTTTCAACAAAGTTATATGATAATTGACAACCACTTATAGGATTCATCATTATTGCTCTACCCCTCATCACCTATAAGCAAATTGTCAAGTTGAGCACGTCAATGGTATTTTTTTTGACAATCCCCAAGAAAATTGTAAGTTTAAACCCAACTGATTGGGATGAAAAACACATAGGTGCATTATGGGCTTATTGTACCATAGTCAAGCTCACAATAAGCTTCAACCCATTCCAACTTGTCTATGTGCAAGAGGAAATTTTGCTCATTAAATCTTTTATCCTCATCACTCTAAGTCTTGACGGGCACTTTGACTTGGATGTCTCAGTCTAGCAAGGAGGAGGTCATGAAAGAACAAGTTTTTCACTGCACCACCTAGAAAAAAAAGTCTTTGGGCCTTGTACATCCAATATACCACCTAAGCCAGATGGAAAATCTCCTATGACTCCAAAACCAAAGAGGTCATTCTCTACAAAAGAGATATAGTTTTAAAATTCAATGACAAGGTCGGCCGATTCCATAGAAAATTCACAAAAAAAAGGCTAGGTCCCCACAAAATACATGAATTTTTTGACAAATGATTAGTCTAGTTGGAGACAATACATGGAGAAATTCTAGAATCTTGTACTAGTGGCATGAAGTGTAGACCTTACAACCTGCACTTCATTCCATTATGGGACAAGGAAGAAAAGATCTTAAGAGAGACTCATTATTTTCTTGTCACACAAAAGAATATTGCAAGATAATGATAGCCAGACCACCTTTATGGTAAGGAACTTCCGTTGTAGGAAATCCTTTCTTTGTGAATGGGAGGACTCCCATCACTATTTTGGGATCAATTGTGGGCACTTTGGCATGGTAGAACATTCTTGTATGAACCTACAACCCAAGAAAATGGACTGACATGGAGCTATGGGAATCATTAAAACCCTATAGCAATTAAAGGACATGTTGCTTTATATTTATAGGAAAAATAGAACCAGATAAAGGATGATTTGTCTCCAAGATCTAGTGGATGCAAATTTTATGACTATCGCCATCCAACCACAAAAAAACCTACCATGGGGCAGGTTTGTATTGTTGGCAAGAAGTACAAACCTGCCTCATAAGAGTACATGAAATGATGGGTATGTGAGGAATAGTGGGATGCAACTCAAGATCCAATGTAATGTTCCATGTACAATTCTATATTAGGCAAAAGGAGGCTATGAGAGCTCACTTGGAACAAACATTAGCAAAGAAGAAGACTAAACTTATATTATAGAACTTGGACCCATTTTTATACCCTATAGTTAAAGATATTTTTTGAGGTGATATTGTATATATTATACACATGAGAGGATTTGGAGAGATTGTGTGAGGTAGATTGTAAATTTTGGAGATTACTGTGATATTAGGCAAAACCTCAAGTTTAAGATTTGGAGTTGAAATTCTAAAACAGGATAGCTTAGATTATCTTTCAGTTGGGACACTTGAAATTATTGCAAGTGTTGGTTGCTATACGGATTGAGCTAGAAATTTTGGAAGGTGGTAGAGTAAATTGTTCCCACAAACTACATGCTAAATGGAATTTTATATAGAGTTTGTTATTTCTTCATATTTTATTGGATTTTTTTAAAAATTTTCTAAAATTCAGTGCAAGATATCATACCTTTTGGCCTAAGAATTGGAGAGAAACCATTCTTGCACAAGAAGTTATGAATTTTTAAAGTGAAGGGTGTGGTTTTCAAACCAAATCTGAAAGATGTGTGTTGAATAAAAATATGCCTAGGCTAATATGCCTAGTATGCCTAATATGCCTAGGCTGGGTGGAAAGGGTTATATTTTACAGGGGATTATAATCTAAGGTGTGATTAAGTGTGTAAAATTTCAAAGGTTTGAGAGTTATAATTTGGGAGAATGAGTTGACACTATGAGAAACTCTCATTAATGAGGAGTGTAGGTTTGACCAAAAGTATATTTGAGTGTTTAGACTCATCTTGGGAGCATGGAGGGTAATCATGAGTGGGAATTAAGGTTATGTAAGGTTCCTTGAGAAGTTGAAGTGATATAGTGACTGATTTGAGGAAAGGAGAGTTTAGAGTAGAATTTGAACAGAGTGTCGAGAGGATTCAAAAGCCCTCACCATTTGGAAGAAAGAGTGATTCTAAGTGCTTCTTATGTGGAGAGAAGGAAAAAAAGACAATTTTATGTTTATTGAGTCTTGAGAACAAGAGATTGAGAGAAAGGAGTGGCTTACTTGACTTGGGATTGCATATTGGAACTTCTTCACCAAGATTGGAAGGGAGGAGATCTAGGACCAAAGTGTTGTGTAAGGTTTGTGGAGTGGAAGGACTTCCAAAGTGCCATGAATGTAAAGGCACAATAACAAGGTTGGAGACCTTGGTGAGAGATCTTGGAGAGAGTCATAGTATCACTATAGAGAAACTAACACCTTCATCAAAAACTTCTCAAAATTAATGTTGGAAATAATCTTTCTATTGATGGATAAAATATCCATGAGAGTTCTCTTAATTTACACCTTTGGATTTGATCATGCTATAGAAATCATGGAGCAACCTGAATCCTTTGTACTACCTAGGGTGGACCACTCTCAAGTGGTGCTAGTCATGTATATACTTTATTAGTTATGGGGTGAGAAAAAAAAGACAAAAAAGAGAAAGGTATTGAGAAGCTAAGATAAAGAAACTTTTGGTTTTCTTTGGCAAGAATGCAAAGGATGTGGAGGCTTTTGAATTCAAGAGAATTCAAGAGGGTTTACATAGGAAATAATGAGATGAGGAAGAATGAGTGGGTCTCATTATTACAAGATTTATTTGAGGATGCAACTCTTACATGGTATGAGTCAAAATACCAAAAGAGAGAGAGAGAGAGAGAGAGAGGAGATGGGCAAGAGGATTCTTGGGAGAGTTTGACTATAGCACTCATTGAGAACTTTCTTTTGGATGAGAGCTATGAGATATAGATGAATTAGGTTATCTTCTCCAAGCAAAGAGATAGAGAGAAAGTGAGAGTCTATGCAGAAAGAGTGGAGAAGTTAGAGTTTAGGTTCCTCATTATGTTGAGGAAGAGTGGGGATAATGTGAAGACTACCATGATTTTTATAAAAGTCATTTTCATTAAGAATTTCATGGGAGGGTTGAAGCAAGGTGATATATGAGAAACCTTCTTCCAAGGTAGAAACTATCAAGATTGTAGTTTGTATGGAGGAGAGCTTGGAAGGAGATGAGAGTAATTTGGTGGTGAAGGAGATTGTGCATCCTCCACAAGTCTACAAATATGGTGGGGCCTCTAATCCTTTGGTAACAAGGGTGGCAACACAAGTTTAGTTGCACTTGTTCTTGCACCTTTGCCAAAAGATCCCCTTCAAACTATCATGGAGCAACTTGCAGATCTCAAGATCAATGTAGGAGAGAGGTGGACTAGAATGTTGGGAGAGAGCCTAGGGGTTATAGAAATTATCCATATAGAGGAGGCCAACCAACTACTAACTTCAATGCTAGAAATTGTTTTGGGTGTGGAGGTATAGGTCACATGCAAGGGAATTTTCTAAATTCCATGTATTGTGACAATAACCAGGCATTCCTATAAAATAGCAAACACACCAGAAGCACATTGAGGATTCAAATCAAAAAGGACAAATTGAGATCAATAAGCACAAGGAATTAAATGAGAACTCCAAAACCCATATATATCAACCTACACAACAACAAAAAAATACAACCTCCAAAGAAATGAATGATGTGCTCATATTGTTACAAATCACTTGGAAATTGATTGAATATTAACCCTTCTTGCTAAAGTAGATTACTCTATCAGCATTAGATCATTTTGCCAAGGGGAAGAGTGTCCCATCAACTAAGCCCACACCACCAAAAAGTTCCTTCAAGGCAAATGCATGAGGAATCCTCAATGTCTCTTCTTTGTCAAGCCAAGCAACCTCCTTTGCAAGATTGGATAAAATGGTTGTTATAACTCAATTAATAAATCTAGTTGTTGATTCCGCACTTACACCTCATGGATTCAATCTTCTTGCTACACATGCTTGTTCCCATTGTGTCTGAATCTATCAAGCGCTAAGTGTTATAGCTAGTTGGATCCACATTGGGATCTATGCCCTTCTTGAGGATGGCATGAAAAAATTATGATCCTTAATGAGCTTTAGCAAACTATAGGAAGAGGTTGGATCCATTTGCACTAATTTTCTAAACAAATGAGGATCTAATTTTTTGAACAAATTAGTAACAACTTCACCACTACAAAAGGATATACTCTATTACATGAAATCCTAGATGACAATGCATGGTTTTACCACTTTAAAATTACAGATTTTGCTTCCAACTCCACACCTAATTCCATATTATATTTGCTTTAGTCACTTTTGTCCTAACTTCATCCACCAATACCAGAACCCAACTCATCAATGAAACCTTCAACTTCTTTCCCAAGCTCTATCCGCATAATGCCTTTCATCCTCTTGATAAAGTCATTCCTTGTATTCCCTCTCAGCATATTAGGGGTGTGCTATAAGACAAATTTGGGACAAATACTATCACAAAGATGAAGGTAGACACCAACTATCATAAAGGTGCCAAAATTGAATAGAATAGTCACAAGAATTGAGTCCAAGATAGTCATGAGAATAACAAGTGGGACTAAGACATGAGAGTGAGAAATAAAAATGTAAGACTACTTTGGAGAACTAAGCCAGAAGAATGAGACGGAGACATGAGAATGAGAAGTAAAAATTTAAATTTTCTTGAAGACTGCACTAGGGAAGTCAAAATGTAACAAGATTATCCAAAAGACTATCACCTTTCATGATGGATAAAGAATATCACAAAATTCTCTCATAGATAAACCTCTCTCATGACATACAAAACTATTAATCTTGTGATAGACAAAGAATATAACAAAATTCTTATGAGAGACTAAAGTTCAAGTAAAAGAGGTACAACAAGAATCACAAAAAAGAATCCCGACAAAAAAACAGGAAGCAAAAAAGAGGACCATGATAATCACAACAATAGAATAAGAGATTGTTACAAAATCTCTATCACAAATAATTTTGATACGGATCTTGATATGTGTAGCACAAAAATGCAGAATTGAATATTAAAATAAGGGCAATGACTCATCTCCAAATCTCCAAAATATGCAATGACATGGTGAAAATGTGGGGTTTCATGCGCTTTAGGGCAAGATATAGGACACTTTTCTTACTTTGGTGCAAAATGTAAATTGTGGGATGCCTCTTGCACTTGGGTGATGCTAAACTGAATTCTCCCTCAACATCTCACTCTCTTGAATCTTCACTTCATGATAGAGACTAGTCAGAAAATGCTACGGTTTGGTGCAAAATCTGCAAAGATGTGTTATGGGCAGGCCTCTTTATTTGCAGGGTGGGCCGCAAATACCGCAAATAAGCTAATTGTGGCACCCAAGGAAAATTAAATGTGGTTAAATGTGGCAGTCATAGAAAATGACACATAAATTCATATATTCTTAATAAAAATTTCCCTCCCTCTCAATGTATACTTGCCACCACAAAACTCTCATCCTCTCCCTCCCCAAGTCTCAAAACTTGATTTGGATATACAAGTTTACAAGTTGCAGTGCAAAGATCCACACCATGGCCAATTCCTAGCACCTCTTGCCCTATCTTCTACAACAATTAGTAACTCCTCTATCCTCTCAACCTCAGCTTTTCTTGCGCCCAACTCACAACTTAGAGCTCCAATCAGTTGGATGCTTCAAAAACCACACAGACATGCTTTGCTTCATGCTATTGAGTTTGTGAGTTTGTGCTCTCTCTCTCACACAGTGTTCTTTTGATTCTACCTGTGGCTTCTCTTGTTCCTTCTTGACCACATTTTACTTCACCAATTCCAATCTTCCTCTCAATTTAAAACACTCAAACTCTAAACCTTCCCCAATCCTTCACACCCGACACCTGACATCATATTATCTCAAAGATTAAAAACCTATGACCAATCACCTCTCATCGGTGTTCAAGTGTTGACAATTTACCAAAAGTCCAATTAGGTCCACAAGATGAAAGACAAGAACACTCCAACACACCTTTCCTACACACCAAAGCTGCAAACAAACAAACAAAGCAACCCACCGCATCTCACTTTCTTTCCCCACTCCAATTAGCTTTAAGGTGTTAAGTTCTACCGCATTAACTCTTCAAGATATAAATACAAAACTCTTGCAGATCAGGAAAAGTGGATAGGATCAACTTACAAGATAATGGCAATTAATGAACAGAATGATTACAATGGGATCACTTGAAGTTCATCTGGTTGTCAAGTTATTGGGTCATTCAAGCCTCTGCTCTTGGTAAAGATTCAAATTATTGTAGTTCTACAATAGTTTGTCTAGTCGGTTTGAAGAGAGATGTTTGGCTTTCCGAGCTTGCTTGTATAACACAATGGTGCTTAGAATATTATCTTCTAATCGATTAGTTAATTTGGACATTCTCAAGATCAAAGGATATCTACCAATGACAACCTAGAAAAGTTCCCTACCAAACCAAAAATCTATGAGAACAAAATTCCCATTAAAACCGCAAGGGATAAGCTAATTGCTGCTCCAAAGGAAAATTAAATGCGTTTAAATGTGACAATCATAGAAAATGACACATACATTCATATATTTTCATAATAAAACTCGATAGCTTGCAACTTCTTGAACTATTTTGAATGAAGAATGCCTTCAAGCAAGACGTCACTTAAAGAAGCTCAAGAATCATCTTTCTCCCACTGACAATCAAGAAATTGCTCTCAATAGTAGATGTGCCGAGAAATGTTGTTGCGAGCCCACTGCAAATCTCACGCTGTAGCAAGAAGTAATTTTGGGTCAGCTTCCAACCACCTTCAAAAGAGGTTTGATGATCACACTTATCCAAGACAACCTTAAAACTACTCTCATGGTGGTATGTCACCTGAAGGTCTTGGAACTCTTGCTTGATCTCATTGATCTCTATTGGCGACCAGCTATGCTGCAAGTGATAGATGTGAACCTTCACAATATCAACAAATCCTTGACCTTGAAGTGCTACCAATTGATGTGGAAGTACAAGAGGCATCCTTTAAGCAGCATCTTTTGACAAGTCATGCTTAACAACAACAAAAATCACCTTGCAATCAGATTGATTGTATAGTCAACAAGATCCTATAGAAGTGCCGCCATGGTTTCATTGTCAATCGCTTCCAACTTGTTGATCACAAACCCACCTTGGTCTTTGAGCATTGTCTTGACATGGGAAAGTAGCAATGAATACACACTATCATTGGAGACAATGGCAACTTCCATATCAACCGCGTCTACCTATGCAACAGATAGTGGCCATGTGTAATACCAAGAGCTAGCCATATGATCTAGATGTGAAATTTGGTTTGGTAACATCTAGAATGATGTTATACATGATGGAAAAAATAAATAAGATAGAAGTATCACCAAAAGAGTACTTCTACTAATAGGGCATAAACCGAAATAGACTTGAGAACCTTAGAACCAATAGCTAGACACATGATTTAAAAGTGAGAATTGGTTTGGTAACATTTGGAAGGATGTTACAAATGATGGCCTAAACAGATCAAAAAGAGGTATCACCAAAAGGGGACTTCTACTAATAGAGTAGGAACCGAAATATGCCTAAAATCTTTGAAGGCAATTTCGGAGGCCTAACGTATGAATTAGGCCCCAAAAATGTGTGCATCTCCCCCCCCAAAAGGAGGAAAGGCTGGCCTTTCCCTCCCCCCTGCTTTGTCTCGTCGAGAGCTTTCCAATGGTACCTTACACACGTGATTCTGAGATTCCTATAGGAAGATTCCCTCTAGTCAAAGCTTGTTTGACCAACAAGATAGGACCTGGACCTAGACTAGACATGTCACCCATCCTAGTACGTAATCCAAGGGTAGAGCTTGCTGACATGTCACCTATCTGTGTGCCTAATCCTATGGTGGAGCTTCCTTGGAGGAGATCCTCTTTGTCTATATAATAAAGAGAAGGTGCTCCTTTGGGGCATCAAATGTTTGAGTGTGCAATCTGTGTTTTCTCTCTTCTCTTTTCCTCGGAGTATTACACCATGTCACATTGAACCAACCAATGTACATAAGTACCATGCAAATTTTGCAATGCTTCACGTTGTTGTGACACTAAGGTCATAGACCCTTCAAGGTTACAAAATGTTGTTGTTGCCACATATGAGATTTTCTCAATGAACATCATCACAATCCACCAAGATGAATTGGGCACCACAGCAGGCTTCTTTCCATCCAAATATCCCATAATCTCCATGTGATACTTCTTGAACAAGGACTCAACCTTGGTCATAGACTCCCAACAAGTTTTATCAACAATTGGGGGTTCCAATTGTAACTCCCCAATGAACTTTTTCTGCATGTACAAATACGCGATCAATGTTGCAAGCCTGCAATAGAACTCCTCTCCTATCAAGGACATGAAGAATTGCTGAAGCTGAAGGTCAAGCTAGTGCAAAACACACCAAATGAGGTAAAAACTAGGTAAAATAGCCTACTCAAAACAAGTTGCCACACCTTGGACATGCACTATCATCTTGCATTCACCATCAATAGAAATTGAAACCATCATATTCTTCCAGCCAGGTATGATGACATTCAAAGTTTTGACAATATGCATATATATATTCTCTAATGTATGTTGAGTGAGCATTGGGATTGCAAGCAAGTGGAAGTTAAAAATATCACCCTTCCAATGCAATCTGATGCAAACATCAAGGTATGAGGTGGTCATGTGAGTAGACATGTCCATCACAATGGAAATGGTCCACACCCGTTTGAGCAGATTTTGCATTGATTGAAGGTTTAAGGCACACATATATCTGGCATACACAACAACTTTTCCATAAGAGAGAGAGCCAAGAGACGCTAAGCCAATTTGATCTTTTGCTATCCTCAGAATTTGTGCAGCCATACAGAAGGACACTCCCATGCCGAGATAATTAGAAATGAGGTAGAATTGAGCAAGATTCATCAATCTAATCCGGTATCTCAATACAGCGACATCAGCTCCATTACCATCCAAGGTTTTAGATTCATCTAGGACATCTTCAAAGATACTGAGAGTGCGTTCCTTGCTGGTGTTGTTACCATCATCTTGCTCATAAAATAATTTACCAATGATAACATCAATAATATCCTTGTCCACAAACAAATGAACAAGAGCATGTGAACCACCAAAGTGCAATTTGATGGTGTTGCGGAAAACAACAAGAGCATTGTCGTCAAAAAAGTTTTTCTTCTCACAATTGTCGAGTGCCGAATAGTCCTTCCAGTGTTGGGGGTGTTGGGTCTCCATGCATCTACGGTACATGTCCGCACGAAATGGTTTCTTGAAATACATGACATTGGTTGATGACATTGGTTGTCCGATTGCCTTTTGCACCGATATTCTTCTCGCGACCAAAGTGAATGCAGAACATGCAAGAGACTGACATCACTACGTTTGTCTCAACATCAAGCTTGCAGATTTCGATGCCAAACTGCAAACAATGTTCCTTCTTGAATGGAGTGGAGCACGACATTAGAGGAGAATGATCAACGACCAAGTGTATTTCTAGCTGTTTTCAAGCGAAGAAAATTTTGGGTTGGGATTTTGGGATTTTGGGATTGTGATCAAAACATATTAGGGCATGCTACTTTAATTTTCTATGCAGGATGTTCCCCTTAAATGCGGAGCCGCACAAAAGTTGTATGCAGCTAAATGCGGCATTTCCACTAAAAAAGCAGCTAATAAAGAGGCCTGGTTATGGGTGAGCAAGAACAAGCAAACAAGAAATGGGCAAGATTTCCAGTGACCGTCACAGTTCTGACACTTTGGAGCCCACTATTTTGAATTGTGTTTACGGTAAGGTTAATTGATGCATGTCAAATTAATTAATAATTACAAATACTATTCATAAGCGTATAATTCATATGAAACTCAAAATCGTCACCCATCAAAATTTTATGGTAACAGAGCTCTACTTGTAGAAGAAAAAAGTTCCCCAACCCAACTTCTCCCTTAGACTTCCAGTATGTATCTATCTTAACAAAATTTACGGATATTTATGGAAGTCAAAATCACGGTTAGTGAAATTTTCTATGGATACGGGGAGAAGTCTCAAAAAATCTAGATATCTACGCCGGGTACCTCATGAAAAGTTGGGATCTCGCGTAGACTTCCGGTGAAAAGAATCTTAGGGGATTTCTACAGGAACCCAAAAATGATTTTGAACAAAATATCACGAGATCTTTACAAGAATCCAAAAATGATTCTTGAAAGAGAAATTGCAAACCCACCTCACTTCTGTTTTTTTCATCCACTTTACTGGTACAATACAAAGTGCAAATAACAACCAATCAAATCATTGTCGCTATGTTATGACTTAGGCTACAATGTTAAAATATGATGTGCATTACGAAGCGCAAATAAACCAATTAAACTATTCTCGCTATGTTATGTTATGAGCTTGAGCTACCATGTTAAAATATAACATAGCATGCAGCAACGACCAATTTCACACAATTGAACAATACGATTGGCTGAAAGTGTTAGAACAGGAGGGGTGAAAGTGTTAGAAAGTGAAAGTGTTAGAAGAGGAGGGGTGAGGTGAGGTGAGTTTACAATTTCACTTCTTGAAAGCGATAGCAGGCGACCACATAGAAACGACACACTTCTGAAACACCCTAACTACACATTCTGTGCTTTTCGTGTTTGCGGCTTTCCTTTCTCCCTGTATTGCTTAAGAAAACATAATTATCTTACATCTTTGATCAGGTCGTATTTTCCTCTCAATTCTCGATTCCCCCCTCAGCTTATAGTTGTGTTCAAATAAACGTAGGCGTGTTTTCAAATTTAAAAGATTTTACTGGCATTAAAATATCATCGCATTGCAGGTTACAATATGAAGCTTTGGTTTACAAAATTATGTAACAGATCAATATCAATCAACAGATCCAAATGTAACCGCTCATGGTTGATCGAATTTTCCTAACAATTACTTTACGTATAAATGGCTATCACCTATTATAATATACTTAACAATATAATCAATGTCAAAAGGACATGACGGTAGTGTTATATATGATGAGGTCTTCAATGTAAAATACTTGTCAACATGGAATCAGAGTAGGAGTTCTAGTGTTTGATATAAGAAGACGTATACTAATATTGAAGTTTATGAATTTTTTTCTTAATTTTTTAAAATTAAATAGTAATTCTATTTAACTATTAAAAATCATATATAAAACCTCATAGGACCTCCTAAACCTTATCTTGAGTAACAAGAACTCAACCTTGGAAGAATAAGGTCACCTACTAAATTTAATATTTTATTAAAAAATTTAAATTTTTAAAATCTTAGTGTGTATAAAAAAATTTAAACATATAATGGAAAATATAAATAAAACTATTAATATAATACTACCATGAAAAATTTTAATTGAAGTGAATGTTGATCTACTTATCCCTTTTAAATGAAAATTTTTAATGTTCTATAATGACAATTTTCAATTCATCATACGGATACAAAGCTAGGAATATTTATAAAAATTAAAACCATCTTAATCATAAAATAAAATACTAGAATATGGAAAATATGAATTTGATATATGTCAAGGCGCGTTCCTTGGGAGGTGGACCATTCTATCATTGCTCCACGATTAGATTCTAACTTGACTAGAGGAAACTCTGGTCTTTGAATTTGGATCTGTATTACATTCGCAATGCTCCGCGATTAGATTCTACCTTGACTAGAGGAAACTCTGGTCTTTGAATTTGGATCTGTATTACATTCGGCTGTGATGCACAGAACTGGAATTTTAGAACTAGGATACATGGATTACAGACGACTATTCGGTACGAGGGCCCCTCTTATCGAATAGTCGTCTGTGAACTCATGCAGAAATGTCGTGATATTTAGGCCTATCCAGCAGAGAAGGGAATTCAATCGAGGACCACGACTTGATAGAATGGACTGCCGCAGAATCGACATATGGACATTCGTCCTTATGAAATCGGATAAGTTCCTCGACGCACTGATTCCATTCCTCCACGTCACGAGTACCCAGCTTCAGGATCCAGTGTCCTTGCGATATTATTCTATCGTTAGAGAAGTGTCCACCCGTTTCCCAGCCCCTTCTGTCCAGATGCCGATTCTCAACTCCCGAAGCGAACTTCATGGGGGAGCTACCAAAGGTTGAGTAGGATTAAGCATGGCTGAAATGTTCATGCAGTTGAACAACTCTGTTTATTGAGCCCAAGAACTGGAGAGATTTCGACAAGCAGAAATTATCTGAACATTCCACGAACCCAGACCTTCTGAGTACTCAACGAACTTCTTAAAGCTCATCCGGTGCGCTCGCCCCGAAATTCGGGGTGAGCTCCCCAAAACTTTCTAAACAATCAACGATTTCTTTCGAAATTCTGCCCGAACTTCCGGGGAAGTCGTCCGGCCCCCCGGGAGTGTCACACAGTTCAATGGTTTGGTAATTTACGTCTTTCGATTCGACGATAACTCAATTCGCGCACACAAGAACGCATCCACACTAACTAGTATATTCGTTGCCAACTTAGAGAATCCATTGCGACGTACCACGCCAAACATGGGGTACTGCTAAGTCTTTTGGCAGACTTAGGTCCCGCTTTTATTCAGTATATTCGTTGCCATGTCCGCCACATCGGTCTACGTTCACCCATGGGGTACTGCAAAGTCAAAGTAGGGGTCCTGTTAAGTCCATTTCCAGATCTTGAACTCCGTACTCATAGAATTAGTTCTTGACCATGTTCTAGATTTGAAATAGGGAACCGAGTGATTTCATTCCTGTCTAAAAGATATGAGTTTCTTGGGAACATCTGGAGCCAGGTGACAGCTAAAACTATGGACGAACCTCAGTCAGGAACAAGTTGTAAGAAATTGGAACTTCTCATCTGGATCTTGAAGGCTTAATAAATATTAGGCGTGTCCAGAGGATCTACACTGTCAAAAGGAACACTCGGGCTTCATTTCATGAGTTAAGGAGTGAATGATGACAATGTTTTAAGATCAAACTAGGAAGAACCATAGTTCAACGGAACAACCATATCGTGATGCTCTAAGAAAGTACTACCAAACTTGGGCGAAAAATTGGGTATATACCCACAACTAAACTAGGTTGACAAGGACTCTCTGTTCAAAGCTTGCCGCAAATCTGTGCTGATGCTGCCGCGCCGATGTAATAGGATCTAGACGCATTGGAGCAACTAAACAATCCAAATTGCATAAGAATCATCAAATTCAGAATGTACAGTAGACGGTAACTGCACGGCAGCTACCATTTTCAGAATTTCAACAACAGTTGCAGTCAGAACAGTCCAGAGACAACTCTTTGAAGTGAAAATCTAGTAGGAGAAAGAAAACCCCGTGCTTCAGACCACAGCAATCACAGTCCAGGCCAGGACATACAAAAACCAGTATTGGTAATTCAGGTACAAAATTTACATGTCAACTGGACCTGGTGATTCTACGTGGATCTTTGAGCTCGAGTTGGAACCTAACGTTCGGATACAGCGAGTGGGTGGCATCTTCAAAACGGTAGTCTCGCCCAGTGCTCTGTACATTACTAGCGTGTTTGCACCTCCTGCCTTCTCTATTCGCTGCACTAGGCAGCTAAAGCTCATGGAAATTCTCTTATGCAGCTTTTGGCTGGTTTCTGTCGACCAGTCGATCATACGAATTTATACAACTGATCGGCTGCATCAGAAAGATGATCAGAATTCTTCTACAGCACATTCAAAACTCAGGTAAGTGGGGATTCGCAGACGCGGCCGTTGATTTGAAGTTGAGCAGGTTACTAGAATATTTCACCCTCAACTATGGTCTCATTGCAGGATACACGGACATTGGCTCTTCCCGCACGCTTTTGCAAAACTGCAAAAGCTTGCAGAGCTTGCCGGATGCCAAATTCCAAGTGTCAGAGCCACGGGGTTTCTAGATGGAATTAGTGCCTTCAATGCTTGCAATTGACAAGGAATTACTCCACATGAAAGCCTCCAACTGGAGCAACTCGAGCAACAATTCCAAGAACGCCTTTAACATCTTGCAGAAGGACAAGCTAAATTTGCTCCTCTTTGGGTCTCTTCCCAGGCTCATGAATGACGACCTCCTCGATCGCCTCCTTTCTGTTCTTCTTCCTGGGTGCTCCGCCAAGGGTTTTGGGATGCGCCTTTTTCCTTCCACGAATTTCGTTCTTCACCTGCTCTAGCTCTTCAATCAAACCCTCTATCGTCTTTTTGATCGTGGCGATTCCAGTAATGTTCGGACGTTCCAGTCTTATCTCCACTCCCTTAAGATTCGAGACTTTGAACACTTCGCACAGCATTCGTACTGCGCTGTTCCCGAACCGCTTTATATCCGCTTGGGAGGACCCATACTCTTTCACAAACTCCGCAAGATCATCCAGTCGAGACGCTTCACGCTCCAAATCAAAGGCGTCCTTCCTGGGACTCTGAAGAACAACGGAGCCTTCCAAGCTATCACCACGTAACCTGGAACACTTTCCCACCGCGATGGCAGTAGAATCTTCCACAGTCTCACCACTCAGCCTGCGAGATTTCCTTCTTTGTTTCGGAATCGTCTCCGGTTGCTCTTCCGCGACATCAATAACCTCTTTACTTCGTTTCTTCTTCTTGGCTTTGCTCCCTTCCATCGCCTCTTCCAATCAACAACCCCCAACTCCCGAATGCAACGAGCAGCCTCACACTCAAAGATCGGCTTCTTACGGGAACGATTCACATGACTATTCAGCAATTGTCTCTCAAGAATGCTTATCAAACATCACCTGAGCGGCAAGGAATTCAAATCCGGAACTGTGGTCTCTTGTGACGAGGAAGTAATGTGAGTTTGTTCCGGATCTCATGCTAGACAGTAATTGACAGTTTCAGTCTGACGGTGTGGGTCCCGGTTCACTTCGACTATAGGCTGATCTGCCACCAACCATCCGTTAGCTTGAACGAGAAGCTTTCCCTTTCCGGTTCATGCTATGGAGCACCCTTCACCGTTCGGCCCATCTCTCGACACCTTCGCTAGTCTCGCACGTACTGTAGCTGTCTCCTTCCGCCGCCGCCCCCAGAATTGATTCCATGCAAAAGACGTGTTCGACCTCTGAAACGTCGACTTCTTGTGTACATCTTCAAGAGAAGAAGTGTGAGCACTACAGAGACATCCCTGGTAGGAATCACTCGGCACATTTTGAACACATCGAGGATTGCAATTGTCTTCGATGCAGCTAGCTTCAAATTCGAGTGTAGATTTTCTCACAGAACTCTCTATTTTCAGAAGCAATTGTCTCCAAATAAAACGTCTTACTATCACGATACTTAAATCATATATTCACAAGAAGTCAGGCTATGATCTACAAATCAAAATGTATGCCATCATTCCTAGTGGTGACGGAAAGGCCAGGCAAGATGAACCCACTAGAGCTAATCGTGCCAAGCAGGATTCTTTTGCACGCATTAAAGGGGTATTATACTCTGTCATCGCTTTGCATCTGGCTTTTGTCTCTTGATAAATCAGATATGTCATGTCATTCAAATACAGGGCTTTATGTTGATAGTTCTTCACCATAGAAGAGAGGCACAATTCTACTGTAGTGTAGTGAAATGAAACTGAATGTTTGGAAAATGAAACTGAATGTTTGGATAATGAAGATCCCAATCAAATTTCACTAAGATGGAAACTTGTGGGTACTGGTTTAGGTAGTTGGGTTGGCGTCAACTTTGCTTTATAGATTATGTAATGTCATATTATGGTTATCAAAATTTATAGGCTATTAAAATGGATGATTTCGTCTACTACTGATTTCGATAAACTACTTCGACACAGATATTTTATATAGCATGTTCATCTACAGTTTGTATTAGATAGGCCGGAGATTCTACTGAAAATGAATCAACTTGCAACGTGCTGTCCCAGCGATACATACATATCGCTCCGTGTGGTGAACTACCCAACTCTCTGTGTAGATAGAGACTCCAAAAGTTTAACGAAATTGCGACTCGCATAGATTCACTGAAAAGGTTAACCATAGATTAGCTTAACGTAAAGCTTAACCATCGTTTCACTTGCATCTTAATCTTGCTAACTTCTTTATGGAGGAAGTCCATTGGCTCCAGAGACCTGCAACATGCATCCGTGCGCTACAGCCCCGATGGAGTATCAGATATCCAAACTTTCCGTGCTTGGTGAGATGTACGTTCAATGTCAAGAATGTCAAGCAGAAACTTCGACTTCAGCCAGTGAGATTTCAGAGCCGCTTGTCGATGCACTTTCATGGTTAGCATGGATGTAAATAGCAATACAGTAGGACTATTGTAGCATAATCCATTGCCTTCCTCATCCATGTGCGCATGCATATTGACTTCCCCTACCTTCCTTTGTGGTTCTCATGTAGCATGTATCTGTTTGCATGGACCGCAGCCTCATCAGTTGCAAGCGTACCGATTGTTGCACGCATTTCTGTACATGATCAATAGTTTCCGAACTACAGCATGCCTCTATGCACATTATGGGGATACACTCGCCCTTTTGCTCATCAGTTATGCCCCGGATGGTAAAACCATCCGGGGCGCCGCCGGCATCGACCATAAGCACAATTCATTTATCATTCCAGAATTGCTGTCTTGCACTAGTAATCTATGTTGTAAACTGTTTGGAGATAAAAGCAAACAAAGCAAAATATGCTCTGCTTTGTCCGATTTATCTGATCAACGAGCACGAGTTTTTTTCTTAATATTCTCTACAGGAAGTGTTAATGCACACTACATATATGCAAAGTTTAAATACCTAAAAGGTGTTCTAGAGAACTCGAAATTATAGCGCATTTGCTTTTATGATGCTAAGAGAAACAAACTTTCTTCAATTATAAATAAAACTAAAATAAACTGAAGTAAAATTTTATGTTTCCTTTGTCTTTTTAATGAAACCTTATACTTGTATCGACGGTTTTGGGTAACCAAGATTTTATATATATATAGAGAGGTACGACTTTAGTTGCAGCAACCTGGACCATTCCATATACATCAGCTTTATTCTTATGATTAACAGAACATCTACATGTTAGTCATTAAGTATATAGATTAAATAAGTCCTCTTCTCCCGTCAAAGAGAAGGAATGAAAGCAGTGATTGACCTCATTGACCACTTCAATTCCGACCTTGTCCAGAACGATGGAATCTTCGCAGATTCCATGATTTTGGTGGGTGAATTAGTACACATGATTTTGGTTAAGTTTCCTAATTAACCTGGATAATCAAAGAAACATGGGCAGAAAATACCACACTCCGGAGTAGATAACTGTCCGATCCCTTATTGTCATATAAGTCGTGGAAAGCAACTCAATCATCAAATCTACAATCCAAGAAAGATCAAGTAGATCTAAGTGCACAAAACTTTTCAACACTTCCCAACAACAATGATTGGCATGCTAGAGGTCATGCTTATGCATTCACTAAAAGTGCCCACAAGCACAAAGAGAAAGAGCTTGGAAAAAATTCGAACGAACTCTTGAAGCTGACAGGACTGTGGTGGTCGAATGGGTTGTTGGAGACGAGTTGGCCTCGAGCAGAGAAAAGACATCGATGAAACGGTGGATACAATTGTTGAAGTCACGTGGGTGAAAACTGTGTGATGGTTCGGAGGTCTTAGAATTCTATTTCATGCTTCGAGATGGAATCTAGTCGGGTGAGAAGAAGACGAGCGAGGCTGTAGGGTGGGGGGAGGGAGCCGAAGAGAAGGATGAGGAGCTGAAGAAGAAGAAAGAGAGGAAGAAGAAGTTTGAATTGGAACAATATGCAGAACGCGGCATTGATGGGAGCTTGCGCTGCTTCGACAGTGGCGCTTAATGTCGCCATGCAGCAATTCGCCGGAGGGTCGGATGTGGGAGGCGAGAGTGGGAATGGTTCGGAAGACGATGATTACCCTCCCACTCTACTGGCTGCAAATATGAATTCGCAGTTTTTAGCTCTAGCGTGTGCAGAAGGGATCAGCAGTGAGGAGGTGTTCGGGTTGAGTGATCCTCAAAAGTGGTACATCAAACCTCGATCCACTCAGTGGTGGGATGTTTTCGTCAATCGACCTGAAGGCGAGGAGCCTGAGAAGTGGACATCTCTGTTTAGGGTTTCGAAACCTACGTTTGAATATATATGTAATCTTGTGCGTGGAGATATGGAGACGTTTAAAACCCCTAGCAATTTTTCCCATATCAAGGGGAGGGAAATCACGGTGGAGAAGCAGGTGGGGATAGCTTTGCGCAGGCTCAGCTCTGGAGATCCTGTGTCGTCAGTAGGAGAGCTTTTTGGTATCGGAAATGCTACTGTCTCAAAAGTGACATGGAGATTTATTAAATCGATCGTTGAACGTGCACGCCACCATTTGAAGTGGCCAGAAGGGGAGCAGATGGAGCGGGTTAAGGCCTCTTTTGAGGAATTGACTGGTTTTCCAAACTGTTGTGGAGTTGTCGGCTCGACTCATATTCGAATCCTCTTTCCCCCGGAGGAATCGTCGGTTCAGTGGATGGATCGAGTGGGGAACGTTAGCATGGTTTCTCAAGCTATCGTGGACACAAATATGCGGTTTCTTGATGTTTGCATTGGATGGCCAGGAGCTAATGAAGACTCTGAAGTCCTCCAAAATTCAACATTTTATAGGCAAGTACCTCGGTTATGGTTTTATGTCACTCAGAGTCACCAACCCCTCCTATTCTTAGGCCTACGTGTTCTTTAATTTCTCTCTTAGTTAAATTCTACTGACGGGTTTGATTGTGAGGAAGGTTTCTTCGCTTATGGTATTCAATTTTCTTGTCAGGAGGTTTTAACTCTTCGCTTATGGTTCCTATTTTCTAACTTGCAGGTTGAGTGAGTCTGGAGAAAGGCTAAATGGCCCTGGCAAATTTATACTCGGGAAGTCCATGCCTGAATATATTTTGGGAGGTGCAGGACACCCTTTACTTCCATGGCTTATTATTCCTTATCCACAGAGTGTTGGTACTTCAAACAATGAATTCTTTGCAAGGTCTTTGCAGTCAGTCTATAATGAGCGCCATGAAACAGCAAGAATGATTGTGGACAATGCGTTTGCTTACCTCAAGGGAGTCTGGCGAATGCTCTACAAAGCGAACCGGAATCCCAACACACCAAAGCTCTCAAGTCTTGTCTTTGCTTGCTGCTTACTTCACAACATTCTTCTTGACCGAGGGGAAGTTATTGATGAGGAACTCTTATTGAATGGACATCACGACGAAGGTTATACAACTGTATGTGCGGAGCAATATGCAGAATCAGACGGCTGGCAATACCGAGAAGCCATAGCGGAGTATTTAGCTCTACACGACCGTCTATGATAAGCACAACCCGAGCTATCGTACACGGAGAGTAGTGAAAGCATGTATTTTGTCACACTTGCAACGCTCTTCTTGTCAAGGTGACTGTTCTTCACTCCTGTGCCCTCAGCGCTCCTATAGTTCCTCGTCGTTTTGTATTCTTGTCGTTTGAAGGTTCTTGGAGGTGCTTGACAGCAACTCACTTCATGCCGAACATCCTCTTAAGTCCTTGTAGCTTGATTACTACATCAAACCTGTACTGGTCTTCATGCTCTGAGATTTTTTCCTCTTCATTTCTTCAGAGCCCTGTTCATTGAAAATCATGTATTAGCATTTAGATTTCTGTGAACGTTACATTTCACTTACTCAACCGTGACTGGACTTGCATCCTGTTTGGCTTTTCTTCGTGCTGTCTTCATACATCTTAAATCCAGCGATTTGCTCCATTACTTGTGTAAAGATTGGGACTTTCAAAGTAATAATGAAGGATACTAGATGTGCTTTCTTATTTTAATTGCGATCCTTAACATGTTGTTGTGATCAGGTTTGCCCAAGTCCCACGATGCGGTAAATACCTTCTGTTTCGTCAAAGTGTTCTCATCAGTTCTCCCTACTTCATCTGTAAACTTGGAAAGGTACAAGAGTGCAGGTTTTGGTGCTTCCAGATTGTTTTGGCTAGCTCTATGTCGTGTTTACCTCGTATAACTTGTTTGGTATTGCTGCATGAGGAATTACTGAGGAGATAAGGGGTGAATGGTCATCCGTATGATGTTCCAACAATTAGCTATTACTCGGTTACTAGTCTCTAAGGGTCTTGACTAATCTTCACGGAGTTTTATGGTTCGGAGAATCGCTCCACATAGATTGCCTGATTTCGCCATGCATAAAGTGATTCGTGGTTTAATGGGGCTAGTATCTGAAGAACGTATGCTAATTGTCGGGTTTGCTGTCTTCGTCAACTCAGGCTTGAGGAGAAACAATCAGTGGATTGAAGCATCCACTCAGTACCGGTTCTACTCCAAAGTCCAGAACATATCATGTAGTGGCAAAGGGAAGCATGCCAGTGAAGGATGGCAGACTCCCGTAGTTGTCGATAGCCTAAAGTGGAGAAATGACACACTCAGATCAGATGGTGCTTTTAGGCTCTATGTATTATATCGAAGTTGGTAGCTCTTTCAGCACCGCAATTTTGGATCAACTGCTGAACATTATCGTGTGGTTGATGAATGTCTTGTGTAAGCTACATTTGGAAGATGTTCCTTGTGTCTCGCCTCCCACATCTAGCGTGCACCGCCCCGTGTTCCATCTACTCCTTAGTGAAGTCCTAGAGTGTCGTTGGCTCGTATATGATCCTGAAGGGTTACAGTGATTGTTGGCTTCCTTCCTTACTTACTGACGTGAAACTGGTCGAGCTCGTTGTTGATGCCATCTGTATATGCTATCGACACGAATTTGGTTACATACCTGTCTTCCTCTCCTTAACTGTGAAGCTTTACTGCTTCTTCCAGCTTCACCATAAGATGCTGAAGAGAATGAAAATCTCTTTGTTCAAAATTGCTTATGCTGCTTTTTCTGATCCAAAGGTGGTTGCGAAGTAATGCCTTTTTGATCTAAATTTATGGTCTGACGTCTAATGCTTGTAATCGACTTTGCTACAAGATCGCAAAAGGTGTTTCCTAAACAATGACAATCACCAGAGGTTTGTTGAGTGCTCGCATGTGTCACTCGGATCTACTAGTTTGTCTGTTGGCATTTGAGGCTCCTATTGGAACATCTTCAACCTTATTCATGCTATGAAGAATGTTTCGTGGTCTTGGAAGGTCTGGTTTCTTTGGCGACGGAAGTCTGTCCATGGATGGTGGGATAGGTTTTTCTGGTTTAGCTGGAGGCAAACAGCAAGGTCGCTGTGGCTTCCAAGTAACAACATCGTACATTCGTGCTCCACTTTGTTTGCTTTGTAGTCTGAGAGATCTCATTGATTGACGCCATCTGTAGCCACTCCCACTAAACAGGTCAAACCTAGAAACTTGTAGAGTACTGTCAAGCATTTGTGTATGGCACGTAGCCTTGGCTTGATTTGCTTTACTCTATTGAATTATCTTGAATTATCATATTTGGAAATGTCCCTAAGCACTTGCCTCAGGAGCCGTCGAGATTTATCGTGGGAGGGGGTTATGCAAACTCACTTGCCCATGTGATCCACGTATCGGAGCTTGTCTCCTTCATAACCTCCGGTGTACCCGAGTGTAACGATGTCGTAGTTAACGCTACTGAAGTTCACCCGCCATCCAGGGTCCTTGCGAAGTATTGCCTCGTTTTCTATCTTGGCTAAATACTCCCCTTCTCTCTTTTCGAGTCGGTTAAACTCTCTCCACCTCTTGGTATTTCTGAGCTTTTCGTCGATACGCTGCAAAAGGTTGAAGGTAAATCCAAGTATGAAATTTAACTGAATTTTAGACCAAATTCTCATAGAGACATCCATGAATACAAACGTACAAACGTACAAAGGGAAAATGGGATTCAGCCCCAGTGGTGACGGAATGAGAAATCTATCCGATTATCCGATAACACGGAGAACGTCTTCTATTTACGGAAGTTGAATTGTCTATATACCATTGGAACACCAGAAGATTGCCCCGACCAATGCTCTCACTAGAGCAACATTTATTTTCAAACATTTCCTGTGCATCGCCATGTATTGGGCACACTAATTTGATGAGCTCCAGCCAGAATTGTAATGAATATTTTGGGTTCCTGTCAGTCTTTTTCCACTATTTAGGAGACATCACACTCCCAGCTATTTTCGCAGCTCCAGATGTAAAGGTACATTAGGCTAATCAAACTCAAAGCTTCAGGATCTCCTTCGGTCGCACTAGACTCAATTATCAAGATGTCGTCACTATCTTTGTGAGAGGACTGATGAAGTTGCCATGCCTTGTAGCGTTTCCATCCCTAGTCAGCAATATAAAATTTAGGCATTGCTCATTCAGTGTTTAATCCTTAGTTGTAGTTCTCACTTATAGCTTCACAGTTGGATGTGGGTCATTGCGTTTGTTGTTTCTTTCTTCTTGGAATAATATGTTCGAAAGCACTGCAATTGCATACAATTATTCTACTTCAGCTTAGTAAACAACCTTAGCATTTGCTAATCTCCGATCGTTTTCAGAGTGCAACATCTTCTCGGAGTCTCGCAGAAACTGATCGCGAGGTTCAACGTAACCAAGACTCTGGCGAGCCTCTCCCTCCCCCCAGAAGTTTGTTGGGTTCCTGTACTTCACCCAGTGCCTTTGAAATCCAAACTTTCTGGCTTCTAGTCTCTGCTTTAGTAGCGTATCCTGCAAGAAGATCGTGACCAAAGACAAGTGACCTGCGCGACAGAGTAAGCCATTGCCAGTATTTTGGGTCCAACTACTTCTGTCCTCTCATTGACACCTCCTCTGTCATTGATTTTGAGTCCAAAGCTGAAATTCAAGTGTTCTCTGATGGATTCAAGACAAGTGTTGATGGGTCAGAAATATGATGCAACTGACAGAACAGTACGTTGCCAACATTTGGGTGCTATACGGGCTACGCAACATTTGTGACACGCATTCTCGAACAGCAAAGTAGACAGATATGAGAGTGTCTGATCGCAACTCAAAGAGCTTCAACCCACAAAGATTGGTCGATCTACTTACATGTTCACCTTTATAGTGATCTTTCTGATGGATTTTCGGGGGTTGATGGTCGAGGTAACCCCATTTCGTCACCGGCCCCCACATGTTCCTGGGGTACATCTTCAGTGCAGCGTCGATCCGCCTTCTCCACTCTCTGCCAAGTTCCGAAGGAGTCATAGGCCTCATTTCTGGCTTCTCCTTGCCGCTGTTATTCGGAGGAAATGGAGGATATACAATATCTGTAACCAGAGTTTCGCCAATTGGCACCCTCTCCACAACCGCTAAACTCTTGCCTCGAAGATCAGAAGTGGGGTCGTAGACAAATTGTTTAAGCTCAGGATCTGTTCCATCCGCTGACTGTAGAGTAAAAGCCGGAGATCCATCTGATGTTGCAGACAATCGTTTTGATGGAGCTGAATCTGTTATGGTTCCAATGGCTCCAGCCAGCCTTTTGTAGGAAGATGCAGCAGAAGCAGGAGTGCTGGCTCCATTACTCGATGGACCCTTCGGGCCGTTGCCAAAACTGGTCACGGGGTAGGATCTCACCACCTGAGGAGTACTCCCAGTCCTACGACTTGCTCGTTCAAATCTTTCATACTTCGCCATTTTGGCTCGAATTTATTAGGTCCAACCTTGATCTGTGGATCCTCTACTTTCTTTCCACCATATTAGTGAGACCTTTGGTTGAAAGATAAGAACCAAGACCACATATGGCCAATTGCGCTACTTCGAACTCTACTGGCATGGATTTACGGACATAACTTTTCATGGTCACTTTTCGCTGCCCTATACATCCAACGCTTGAAAGTTGGGGTGCAGCAGCAGGGTGATTCCAGTGGGGCTGATTTGTCTGAAATTGCTGACGGTTCGATAACATTGCGCTCGTAAATAGTCTGCTGGAACCTTTGCTGTGTGCAGTCATCATCACAGCACCCAAATCGTTGTGGCAGAATTAAAACAACGGAGAAATTTCATGTCTGGTAGTGCTTCAGAATCAATGGAGACCCAGAGAGAATATGGTCACGGAAGAGATTCACAGCCCTAAAACTCCTCGTTGAAGGTACGGTCTGAGAAGAGAGATGGCGAGGAATGGGGAGATGAGGCGCCAGAGGGCAGAGCACACGACAAGTTCACAACATGTGGAGTTTTGTATGCTATATTCCCCTGCTACTTTGACTGCTCACAGAATTCCTCGGACATAGATTGGATCTCCTGAGTAGCCTGGCTGTTATTTCTGGTGAGCTCATCTGAAGCGTCAGGACTACGTACACTTCGGCTCAAGGCACGGAGTGCTGTAATTCTCTGCAAGTTCTATACTACCTAGCATAACAGCAAGCAACATTGCAAATCAGTTTCCGTATCTGAAGCTGCAGCAGCAAAACAGAGTCTGAAATGGACCGAGATGTTCTTAAGATCAAGCTAAATGGATCAACTCTGCGGATAAGAAAGACCTTAACTGAAGAAACTGCTCAAGATGTTAACTGAATACTGTGCAGTGGGATTGGAGTCACAGCATGGTGTATTCAAGGGTACCCTGGTGCTTGTCAACCTCACGGATACATAATCAATTCGGTTTCAAAATCGCAAACGATGTCTAATCCACCAGATATATATCATTCCTTCGCGATCCGGAGCATCCAGGAAGTGAGAGTCTAATACCCCAACGTTGACCCGTCAGCCACCTCAGCCACTAGCACTGTCACGTCTGCCTATACAGCTGAACACTGGATTTCTTGGCAAATTTAAGTCTCACACTTTAAACCATCATCATGTCCCATCCTAGTAATACTTCCACGTCAGTCTCATCTCGCGACTTGTAACTGAAGCGCACTGACACGTGGAGAAGAGTTACTTAGGATGTCTGCAATTGCAAATTGCGAAATCCAAAAGCTCTGCAGTAGCAGGCTTTCATCTGGTACGAAGGCGGGCTGAGAACAGTGGAGCCAAACTTTCCTGGCCATCAACCGCGAGAGTTTCGATTTTCACAAGGGACAGATTCCAACCGCTTATGATAATTAATGCACGGCTTGGACTGCCAGATCTCAGCTAGAATTGTCATGCTGAGGTTCCTGTTTAATCAGCTGAAATTGAGTTTATAATTGAAGGCCTATGGTGCAGAAGACTCGAAAACACCCACAAGACGCAAAGTGAACAGGGAGAAAGCCTAGAATGTGGAGAACAGGGCTGTGAAGATCTCTTCATGTCTTAGACCTCTGATTCTCAGAAGGATTTGATATTAGTCTGACATCGGATCATATATATGCTGAGTATCCCTCTTAAATCCAGATGCTGAGCAAGTACAATAGTTGTCACATCTAGGATGAAAATTTCTTTGACCCGTTCACAGTGTTTCAGTTTCTTCCTTCCGGTCTATCATTGCTGAAGTTGGGCAACAGTTGTTTCACTTCTGACTTTGAATTTTGGAGGTGGGATTCGGTATGGTACGGAGAGAAGGGGGTTAGACCACTAGGACTAAATGTGATTTAGCTCTGTGGGTTTTGTCTGCGATAATTGACTCTGGAACTCGGCAATCAATTTGAATGTCTTGGGATTCGAACGAAACCTTCTAATAATGTGGAGCACGTCATCCGGGAACTTTGGCACCAGCATGGTGGCCAAGACCACCACCCTCAAGCTAGTTTTATAGATCATAATAGGTAGAAGCGTTGAACCAAAGCATGGCATCTCCAAGGATTGGATGACATCTTGTTTTCAAGCTGAGAATTATCAGAAAGCTTCCAACCAATCTTCTGAGAAGAGAATTTCTACAGCTTTAAGCAGAGACAGAAGAGGAAGACCGAAAGTGAGAATCTCGTCTGGCCGTAAGAAGTCACGGGGTGAAACAACCCAAGCATCAAGAAATTAATCTTCAGATCAGGAGTCGAGCATTGCGTCGATGAATTTACGACATGGATACAATCGACCGACCCCCCTAGCCACAATTGAAAACTAGGCGGGGACGAACTGCTGACCATGAAAGAATCAGAATTGTTTCTCATCAGGAACTCGGGGTCTCGAAGTGCCTCGCCTGAGACAGGTCCGGGAGAGGGCCAAGTGCTCGGAGCAGCCGTTCTCAAGGCGCAAAAAGTAAGAGAGTCCCGAAAACTGAGTTGGGTGGGTTACGAGGATTTGATAAAGCAAAGAGCAGGAGAGGATTTTGGTAGATCGTTAAGCGTTAGTCCCAGCGGAGCATCCCGTCTTTCGTCTCGTTTGGCTTCCCCGGATACCAGCAGAGCTCCCTCAAGAGGCCCATCTCCGGCAGAGCCACCATTCCCTAGAAGACCTTCACCAGTTGACATCAGAGCCAATTTCGGACAGGAACCTCCAGATCTCTATTCTTTTCCCAAATCCAAAACTCATGTAAGGTTCTCCACTTCTCTAGCCAATTTGCCAGATGATTCATCTCCGATCCGAAGAGGCTCTCCTGTGGAACGAGGTGCAGAGCTTCAAGTGGGTCCAGTTCCTCCAGCATCACCTGTTACTTCAAGTCCTAAACATTATGGGCGCCCTTCATTTGCAGGGTTGTTGTCTGAGCATGATAGGCGGTCTATCTTTGGTGGTGGCGCCATTTCTCCATCAGAAACCGAGCCTGCAATTAAGGTCACCTACACTCCCCGAGTGCCTGGAGATGAGGCATGGAGAGAGGGAGATTCTTCAGATCCTCCGCCTGTAGCAGTGAGACTGGAGAATGAAGGATTGAGTTTTAAAGTTCCTGATTACTTATCAACTTTGAGAGGGACCTCAAGGAATGGAGTGGATCCTGCTCCGGGTGCACGGCTCTCGAATATTGCAGGCGTTCCTGTGTCGGGAAGCCATAGGAGAAGCACGTTTGTTAGAGCTGTTGAGGCTGTGACTATTCTAGGAGCTTCATTGATTGCACCCAGTACTGAGAGAATAACCAGCAAATACGTCACCACTGCTGCCAAGAAAAATAGTACGGTGATTGTTCCTGTTAATGCAAAACAGTGGCTGTTGCAGTCCTTAAGGATGAAGGATTGGGAGCTACGTGAGTTGTTTGACCAGGTTAGTTCGCCGTTTCTGCTTCTGGAAGAACAAATCGAAATTGTCAGAACACGAGCACATCAAAAGGGAACATCACAAACCATTCTCTGGTTCTTACTATGTATGGCATAAAAATTGTCAGTGTAGCATAATTTGCTATTAGGTCAGATGTTCAGCAAGCATAGTAAGAATCACAGACCTGAGGGAAGATGGGAGAAACTTTCTAGTGGAGAAGCTTTCCTTCCGTCTGGAATTTGATTTCAGATCCGTGTGGCCTGTACTTTTAATTTGAGAATTGAGGTTTTTCTTACCGTATGAGCATATCCACGTCTTCTTCAGATGGAAATGATACCCCAACTTGCAGCAGACCATGTCAGAGACGTACGAGCAGAGTGGGAATCCTTGGAAGCTCGATCTCTGAAGGTACCACCGGAGGCGGATATGCTTCTCAAGGATCAGCAGCTGTTGGAAACCACAAAAGCTCTACTTCGACGCTTTATCGAGGTTGTTTCTAAAGACGAGACTGTGGAAGGAGGCCACATGCCGCCACAAGAAACACCAGATTTTATCATGGGAACAACCACATCAGAACAGGGTGATGCTGCTGCTCCTCAAGGCCAGGAAGCAAATGTGGACAAGGAGGATATTGAAGCTTGGCGTGAACAACTGAGGAAAGAGAGGGACTCGTTCGTCGCCAGTACTTCTCCTTCTTGGAATAACCGAGGTTCCTTCTCTCCAGTCCAATTTCCTCCTCGCGAGAAGTCAGGCAGCGTGTTGGGAAGACCTATCTGCTATGCTTGTGGAAGAATGGATACCTCAGCTCCTAACACGATTATCAGAGGAAATGTTTTACCAAGGGAGAGCGTGTACCAAGAAAAAGCATCTCCAATCCCTCGCCAAAACCTTCCTTCCTTCATCCCTTTTGAAGATTATGTTGTGAAACAGTCCGTTGTCAAGGTACAATACAGACTCACGTTATATTGTCAATCTTACCAAATTAGTGAAGGCACAGTTAGTTCCTGTCAGGAACTCTGTAAGAGATTGATGTGCTTGAAGTATAAGTGCATTAGAGCTCAACCGTGATGCTTTTTGAGTACCGAACTTCACTGTCCTTGCACCTATAGCTGCAGTACCAGATATTGTTATCGAGTATAATGTGCAACGTGCAGTGCTTCCCTTCTGACTGGCATCCATTCTGGTTCGTTTGCATAGCCAACTGGGAAGTCTGACCAGTTCAAGACAACATACAGTCCCTTGGACAAACGTTGGTATACCGTGCTCTTTCCTGCATTACAGGTAATCTTCAAAGCTTCAAGGGTGCAAAGACTTAAACTGAATCTTTCCAGCTAAAGAACAGAGATCTTACCCCTGCTCTTCCAAACCTGGTTCCTGCGAGATAGGGATATATTAGTCGAAGCAAGGACACATCTGTGATGATTTGTCATCTTGACGACGAGGAGGCGATTATAGAGTTGGTAGGACAGAGCAAAAACTTCTGAGGACAGTGATGACGGCTTTGTGCAGCCAGGGAAAAGAGAGGATGTCACCTTGCTTAGCGAGTGGCTCATGCACGCAACTCGACGAAACGGTGTGGAGGATTCTCATGGCCATTTCTCGAACGTGGAAACGGCTTTTGTACTACACTGTATAGCATTCCTGGAGATTGTGCGGCAGGTACCATAGTACATCATTAGTCTTCTGGCTCCCTCGCAATTCTGTGCATAGATTCGTATAAGGACTGGTGGTCCATCTGAATACAGCACACTCAGAACCTATGATACGATCTAATCATATGATTTGTCCCAGTTGTTATGAAGGAACGGAAGCTATCGATGACTTATATCTGTCGAGGACAGTTTTCTATGTTCATTTTGTATCCCGAGAGGTCGAGAGAGAAGACCACTTGTTATTAATTCTCGGATATGAGTGGAGTTCTATGACAGGTTCGTATACACTGTGAAGAACGAGGTGACATGATTTTGTATGTCTGGCGGCAACTGCTCCGGATATTCAACCAGGTTCATTTTCTTCCGGGTTAGCTACTGCGCTTTCTCAACGTACCTGTGACGCGACGCTACCTAGTGTGAACATTTCCCTTTTGCCTCTACTTTCCGCCCTGAAAATTGTCCAGCATTTCAGAAGAATCCCAGAATTCGAAATGGCAGAGTGGGCTTAATTGGCTTGATAAGTAAAATCGCTGAATGCAATCAATTTGCTCAACAGAAAGGTAGAGGTTTCATCTGTCTTAGAGAATCTGTCCTCGAGCAAAGAGTTTCAAATGGCTAAATTGAGAAAAAGAGATCACAATTCGTGGTAATTACATATCTCACTGCTCAAGTTGTAGTGGAACATGACAGGTGATGACAAGGGCGGAACCTAAAGTAAAATCGTTAGAGGAAGAAGTTACCAAGCTAACGGAACTTCATAATACGGAAGCAGCAAATGTCAAACGACTTACTGCCAGCGTCGAAAAGCTCACCAAGTCTTTTCATGATACTGAGGAGAAACTAAAAGCTAAAGGTGTAGAAATCTCAAAGTTGAAACGCTGCAGACTGTGTTTAGCTGGCAACATGACTCCACGCACGAGAGAAAATTACATTAAAAGGTCCATGATGAAGAGGTTCTCCACAAACCCAAACGATCCTAGAGAGAAAGCGAAGGCCGACTTATTCCAAGATGCAATCGCTGAATCGGCTAAAGAACTAGCTGCAGCTGCATCCAAAGAAGCTGCGAGAAAGGGTAAGGAATCAGGAAAAGAAGGAGGAGGAGGAGGAGGAGGAGGAGGAGGAGGAGGAGGAACTGGTCAGGACAGCGCTACTGAAGGCTCTGGGGAACACCAGTCTCAAACTGCTGAGGGCTTAAAAGGACCTGACGGTAAGCTACTTGCACCGGGAGAGGGAGGTGCAGTCGCAGGTAGGAGTTTGAAGTCATCCACCGTTATTACCTTCCTCCGTGCAGCCCTTCTGAAACGATCCCAAAGACTAAGCTTGGATGAGGCTGCAAAGATAACAGTAGCACAAGACATGGCTGAAATTGAAGCGAGTCTGGCTCCAAAAGCCATCCCCAAAGAAGACAAGCAGGTGCAGACGGACGAAGTCACAGTAGAGGTACCAAAACCATTTGCTCAGGTTCTTAAAAGATCTGCTAGTTGTCCAGCCAGAATGTCCTATATTGACAGCTTCGATCCAGAGCAACACGCTAAACACAGATCGTGGATGGAGGAACAGGGCTTGGTGGGTGGTAAACATGGCCAGGTAGAGAAAGAAATTCCTGAAGGAGGTGAGGATGATGAGGTTGAGATTGTTGTCGCGGATAGGGCTATAAAACAACCCGAGGTGACAGCCGGGGGGGTAACAGGAGGGGAAGGAGGCGAAGGAGGCCACAAGGGGGAGAAAAAGACAGTGGGCCAGGTTCACAAGGCAATGAAGAAACATGTGAATAAGCTGGCAACTGAAACTTTGGATGCTCTTGGGGCTCTTGGGGCAGAACTCAGTCAAATGGGAGGAGGTGCTGATGTAGCCTTCAGAATGGCAGCACTGATTTCCAAGTGGAAGAAAGTTGCAAAAGCAACGTCTGGACAGCCTGGAGGTGGTCCAGGAGGAGAGGGTGGTGCCGAAGATAGTGGAGGGGAGGGTGGAGCAGGTGGAATGGAGGGTGGTGGAGGTGACGGTGAGGAGTTTGAATGGGAAGATGCTGAGGACGATGGAGAAGATGGCGATGGAAAGGGAAGGAGAAGGAAGAAAGGGAAGGGAAGCTCAAGAAAGATATCGGGGTCCGGAAGTGCAATAGGTGATGAAGGAGGAGGCTCTGGGAAGGTGAGGAGGAGCGTGCTTGACCTTGCTGGTGGAGACAGACGGAAGAGAGGAACGGGGAAAAATTCGTACGGAATTCAGAAACACCCTCCTGCCATCCATAATAAAGATGAAGTTTATATGATAAAGTCTTCAATAGTTATGCATTATGTAATCAATGAAGTCCACAGCATAGACATGTCTGACCTCGGCTAACTCCACATCTCTGCGACTTTCCTCAAGTACTCTACTTCACAAACACTTTAAGATCCAGTCAAAGTACACCATATGAGGGAAGCATAAAATTTACAGAAACTAAAATCGTTAAACTTTATTTCTACTTTGACAATTTCGTGAGCTTTCTTCCCTCGTATAAGAGATTTAATACTACTTGCAACGCATACCCAAGTGCGTCTTGATGTGGTCACGTTCTCACAGTTTTTCGCCCCCATGATCAACTGATCCAGATTTACATTTCCATAATCCAGAACGTCATCAAGAAAGGGGATAGTAGTTTACACGATATCCTCACCGTGGTCCAATCAGTTTTCGGACACAATGACCATCCTCTCCTGAAATGTACACATTGCACCTCTTCATTCTGGAAGACAGAAACTGTCCAAACATACGACCCCCTTGTGCTGTTCATTCATCAATTATGGACATTACAGAGAACGGATCCTTCCAGCCTTCGATTTTGAGACTGACTGAACAAACATCCAACAGGACAAGCAAACATGGATACAAGCTTTTTTGTATTCAGAATTCTGCAGACGGATATCGTGAGTGAAACATGTGCCAGATTGACTATATACCTTCCTTTTCTGCAGGGGAACCGGATTCGAGTTGGGCAAACTTGTTCCGCTTGGCTTTGCTAAGATGATGAACATCAACACTCCACCTAAGGTCGTTAAGTTTTTCAACGAACGACAGGTAGTATTTGGATCCAATCTACGCTCATCAATCTCCATTCCAACGTACAAGCCTACAGAACACATTGACAGCCTACTTAGATTCTAAAGTAACTCCCGTCCACTTTGTTTGCTGTAAGAAAAGACTATTCAAAAGCCTCTACCAGTTCGTGTAGATTCAACAGTGCTGAATCTTGCTGTGTGAATCTCAGCTGACGAAACTCATCACGGCAGTATACACCTCTAAGATCGAGGCTGATGCGGTGGATGATGCAGCTGATGGCGAGCGTCAATCGTCTTGTGAATTCGTTTACGACTTCATGCTTAACCTGTATGGGTTGAAAAGGCTAGCCGAGTCTGCTGTCTGGGGTCTATTCAAGAAAATCAAACAAATACAACAACAGAAAAAGATAGACAAAGCTCACAAGGTATGTATAGCTGATATTATCACAGATTCTGTTTCCTGTTGATATATTCCAGAAAGGTTTTCCAACACAACGAAGCCCTGACAAGATATGCATACCTTGTACTCTAATGAAAACTAACACCCAATTCCAGAGCGAAATGACATGACCACGGAGTACTCTCCTTTGAGCTATCCGGAGATATTCCAATTCTCTCTCGAAAGAGTGAAGATTCTCCTAATGAAGAGCTATTCTGACATATTCCAATTCATCTCTCCATCTGATTGCACCCTTAAAAAGTGGTCCTTGCCATACCGGCTGTAAACACAAGCTCTAGAAACTTACAACAAGATACTACTTATTTTCATCAAAATTTATCCAGAGGAGTAGCGATGGGCAAGACTGCTTCCCATGGACCTGCCTACCCTCTCAGGTAATGCCAAAGAATTATCTGACTGAAGATTGGCTAGGAATTATTCAAACCAGAAGCTGATCTTCCCTTCCAGAAAGTCAGATGTACAGGGAATTGCTTTCTCCGTACGAAGGACATGTCACATTGTAGAAAGTCGATTGTGTCATGTGTTCATTGATTTCCCCCATTCAGGTCCCTTTCTTCTTATTGAGGCAACAGCGTCGACTGATCGCTCCTCGTGCCAATATTCCCAGCTCTCAGAGACCGCACGAGAACGCTCACCCGCGATATGGTTGGTAGTCAACCTATATAGGTCTCTCGACGTGCTGACTCGATGTCACATGAGGAGATCACTGTTATCCATGTACAAAAACACGCCTTTCTGGTTCCGATCATCTGCCGTAAGCAATTGCTCCAGGTCCCAGTTATTCATCCATGAGGTCGTCCCCGTCTTTTCTCCTCGGCTTCTTCTGTTTCTTTCCTCGACCTGCTTGTTTCTTCACTGGAGGATCAGGTGCTGGAAGAGTGTTGGTTAAGTGTTGCTGAATAGCAGCAAAAGGATCTGTCTTAAACTCGGGGTGCGACAGCACGGCAGCTAGCTGCTTGGTTTCTTTGACCACAACCTTTTGATGGGACTTTCTAGTCAATGATTTCTTTTTGAAAGATAACGGTGATGCTATGATTTCCTCTTGAGTAGGGAGACTTTCCAAGAGTGAAGAAAGATTCCCCAGATGGCCAAGTGCTTTCGCTGCCTTCTCCCTGGTCCGCTTCCGCTTCTTTCCGATGGTCTTCTTCACAGACAGCACTTGATTGTCCTGTAACTTGGTGATGAACCGTAGCTGCTTATCCTGCTTCCGGACCTTACTACCTTTGGTTGCCTCTCCATCGCCGGCAGGCTTGATAGTCTTGACGGACTTGGCTTTCTTTGCTTTTACCTTGGCCTTCATCTTGCAATAATCACGTTCAGATGCAATGCAGCCTGAAGATGTAAAGAAGCAAACATGTGAGATACCCAGGACTGCACATAACTTTGAGTACGGTGTTGAGGAAAACAAGGCTTCGATGCTATCGAAGAGAGCTGAAAACATCGCCTTCTACCTGATATGTACCTCACAATCCCTGTACATTCAGGAATTGGGAGGTACGTGTTTGGTCCTAGGACAGCGAAACCTTATGGACTGCTAGACCACACACAAGATAACACGTACTTGAACAAGCCCACAATTTTACTTGGTTAGATGTCTCACTTGATTTACCAAGCTTTCCTCGTTATTTCAGGCAAGAATGTTCAACCGTTTCTGTGGTATGGACGACAGCAAATTCTACAGCGAGCGTGATCTGTACCTTTACTTGAAAGTCCTGGCCAAGGGTATGTCTAAAGCTGGACTCTTCTATCCGTCGGAGCAAGACGACGGAATAAGCTTCGTCAACTGTGTCTGGGCAGAAACGTTTGCAGAGGAGCCAACTCTCGTAGAGTACTTGGGGACTCAGGCTGCTGCGACTGAATTTATCAATCAATTTGTGGCAGCTCATGCTGTCAGCGACAAAGTATCTCTAGAGGTAATACTGAGATATAAACCCGGACTTAAACTACAGCTCTATGCGAGGGAATAGAGCTGTGATATGTATTCAGGATAATCTGAATATTCTAAGCTAAAGTCTTGAGATCTTTCAAGTAAGCATCAAGGAGTCATTTCAAGCAAGTTCTATTCCCAGTCTTTGTCTCCGTAGCCTGAACGCTAGAAGAAGTCTAGCAAGTTCTGTTTTCCTCGGTAGCTTGAAGAGAAAACTACAAACCGCACAGGTACAAAACCTTTTGTGATCCAACACTCACGCAGGCGGCTAGAGGGCTTTCCAACCAGCATACGTGAAATGAGAGCAGAAGTCGTGCCCACCAATATACATAGATGTCAGTTGCTGAGGCCAGAGTAGATAGACAAAACAAGCAGAAAAATTTGTTCTTGGCTCTCTGGCCAGAAGGCTAATCTGCAGCTATCTGATTTATATGCCCTCTTCATTTGCACGCTTGTGAACCTAAATCCCTGAACCATTTGAAATGTGAATGATTTGATAGCGATACATGGGATGTGGACCAAGTCCGTAACTCGAGGCTAATTTGAACCGCAGGTTAAGAAAATCACGAAGTCTCAAACTGTGAAGAGAATTGATTTTGATGAATTGATGGAGGCGATACTTGAGAAAGGTTCCATTCAATCAGTAAGTCTTCGTTAAGCTGTCTGGAGGTAACTAGATCCATCTAAAGTGTGCTGTGTTGACTCGTAATCGAAAACCTGAAAACAGGTGCTTTTCCGAGAAGGATTTTGATGTTATAGTTTACGGAGGGTATAAGTAGGGTTCTAGACTGAACTTCAAGACGGATTATGTATCTTTATGAATAGTAACTTATTCAGGAGGATATGCAGAGTCGATATAAAAGTAAGCAAAATGCTTTTGATAGCCTGACTTTGAGTTGATTGTTGCCAGAACATGGTTATGATACCGAAGAAGGTCAAGAAAGGAGACAAGGGACCTAAGGGACCATTGACAGCAGAAAAAGTAAGTTTAGTTTGCTTTGAAGTAAGGATCTCAGTCTGCGACATTCTTCAGACTACATTATACTTAAGTAACAAACCGAGTAAGGATTGATAAGAAACACCGGAGACTCCCGAGAATAACATGAAAGTTAAACGGGTTTAACAAGCTGCCCGGTTAGATAAAAGCTTCTCCAACATGTTCAGGAATACTCAAGCATCAAGTACTGACTTCGTCTGTCTGCTCCAATGACAGAGGCAAGCTCTAGAAAACCTCTTCACAGCAGGTGACGCGAATCAGGATGGTGTGCTGACATTCACCGAGTTCCGAGAGATACTAAGCAGTGCAGATGAATCTATTTCACAGCAGACAGCTCTTAGAATATTCCGAGAGACTCTTCTCCTTGAACCTGAAGGGGGAGATAAGATCAGTCCGCTTGCTTTTGCTACAGTGGCTCACAATCATAACATTGCTGCTCCTCCTTCTGTGATCTTCAACCTTCTGAAGAAGACGTACCTTCAGGTCAAGCATAACCACTTTATATGTTACCGTTTGGATCTATACCCCTAACGTTCGACTAAAAGCCAGGATAGCGTATAGGAACTCAACAGTGATATTAAGAACAACCGACTTTACGCTACTGTCTGTCTTTTGCAGAAGCTAAATGTCTGTTATTTGCTACAGATCCAAGGGGATGTAAATGAAAACAAGGTGAAAGACGAAGAATCAAAGAAAGAATCAGATGAATTAAGAATGAAACTGGCGAAATTGATCGATGAGGCCAAGGAAAACACTACCGATGTCGCTGTCCAGATATTCAAGGAGTATGTCCTCAAGTTCTGTGGCGCCGAGGAAGGGGATGAAGAGCAAACAGAGGAGGAGGAAGAAGTGGAAGATGATGAAGTGGATGAAATGGCAACCCCACCTAAACATCGCGATAGCATTATCGAGGAAAGAGAAGAAGACATGGTGGATGAAGCGGGCCCGTCAAACTCTTAACATCATACAGGAGACCTAATGTGGAGTTTGCAAGCAGAGACTGAAATTTCACTAAGAGATAAATTGAAGTCCCGGAGATAAAACTTTTTGTCGAGGTTGTAATCCCACTGAAGTTTTATAAGTCTGAGGTGAGATCCCAGTGTATTCCCAAATCATGGATCAAAGCGTTTGTGGAATCTACCTAAAATGCCTGTTATTTCGCAACAATTCTACGCTCAAAAGCAACTGATCTTCGATATTATACTCTTCTAGTCACCAAAGGTCTGCTGATCAGTATAGCCTCAAGCGAGATGGCCAACTAAACCATACCTCAATCAACCAAATCGCTTACAGCTGTATTGCTTGTTCCTCCCACCAATGCGCAGAGCGTTCAATACTCTGGCGTATGGTGAGGCTATACTGAGCTTAAGAAACTTCAGCTTAGCCGCTAAGAAGCTTGCAGTGGTGTTACTTGTCCTTTACCTACTCTAATTTGGGGGCCGTAGGGTTATCTCTCCTCAGCACTCGTTTCTAAACGCAGAAAAGTCTTGCAACATCCACGCACAGCTTGAAGCAAAAAACGATGAGCAAGATCCACTCATCCTGGTTGAATTGGTACGCAGCGTCAGCACTAACGCCGTGACGAAAATTTGAGGATGATAATTTGTTAAGAATCTTCAGATACTTTGCATATCCAGGTAGGTGATGACAGAACAGAACTCCATTTACTCCACCCCTCTGGCTTGGAATGAGGGGACGGCGGAGGCTAATCTCTAAGCCTTTCTAATCAGTGCTCTGATTGGTGAGAAACTAGTAGCAAAGGACGAGGCAATCTACTCCAGCCTCGTAGAACAGAATCACAACCAGAACATAGCGAGATGTTTCTTCGATTCAATCACGCTTCTATTGCATCAGCCAGCTCTGTCCAAACCATAGTGAATGTGCTTTCCCCGAAAGTTTCAGGAGAAAAAACGCTACAAATGACGTGAACGACTCCAGGAAAAGACAGTCTTCAACAATTGAGAGAAAGAAAACTATGTTCACAGTTGTTTAGCAGCTGCTAGACTCAAATAGCAGTCACTTCACTCACCTCACAAAAACCTCGAGCTCCAGAACTCTTTCCGTGCACTCAAAAATCGCTCCCACTGCTCTGAAAACAAACTTGATGATGCGAACGAAGTACATACCGCTCCTCGGCTCCGAGTACGGTCAAAGCAGTAAGACGAAGAAGGGTCATCACTCTTCTGGGGGTTTACGTCAGGGTTTAAGACCGACCAGCCCGAGTTCTCCTAAATGTTAGAGGTCCACTTTACACTGCGGTTTCTGGTCTTTGATCTGTAAAAGTTATAAAGTAGCAGTTATAGGGGCTCTATGGCAACAGCCCATGCAATGAGTTATCGAGCATGTTATCCTGAAAAGTATTATTAATATAATAAATCTTCTTTAGGTTTTAGGATGAATAAAATAGTAGTGAGCAGAGATCCTTATACAAAGATAGATTTAAGGACTCTACCCGCTGTTGCTTTAATTCGCTCATCGTAATGCTGTCGCATAAGGTCTGTAATAAAACTCTCTCCAATTAGAAATTGCAGGAAATTTGAAATATTTTAATGAATCAATATCTTTGAGTGCTTTGCTGGGAATTTGCTGCATGGTGGGTTCCATGGAAATAATGTTAGGAAGTGTGAAAGTCCACACGAGATAATTGAGATAGTAAGGTGATTATAATCCTAATTGCACTTAGGACAAGTAATTAGCGTGTATATATATATATATCCTTTTCTCAGCGTACAAGGGTTTATGAAGAGCATAGTTTACCAAATTCTGTTTAAGCAGTGAAGCTTCGAGGGAACCTACCGTACTATTAACCGGGGTACACGGTTGAACGTAGATCACGCAACCAGGGTTCTACCTGGGGGTTCTGGTTCGAACCAGTACGGTACTCGCTCTTCCTCGATTGAGCGTCCCGTTTCCCATCCTTTGAATCTTGAAGGTGGAGAAATTGCTTCCACCAGTAGGGGCGAGTATTGAAGCAGCTATGCAATGGCACTTGAAGGAGCTCTTCTCGGCGCCGTAAGAACGAGATTCACGTCCAAATTCGACGGGCCGGCAGCGTGTTCGAATGCCTTAGCACCTTCGCGCAGAACTACTGAACGAAGAAAACAAATTTTCGGCTGTCCGTTGCTGTATAGACAAGACGTGGAAAGTTTTTCCAGGTTGAGAAGTGAATTTAGGCGATTCTGCAACCGAGATGGGTATCCAAAAATCAGGGCGGAAGCAGAAGTGGCTGATGGATCAGCCGGGCCGAATACTGGAAATGCAGCCAGCGGAAATGCGAGAAAGGGAAGGAATGATGATGGTGACAATGGAAAAGCTCAAGCTCTGAGCGATTCGGCGATTTATCCTGTTATGAGGGTTTATCGGAATGACCTTTGTTCATTGGAAGTCACGGGAGACGCCAAGGCGTGGGAAGTTGTCGGAGCCATGGCTGCAGATGGCGGGTTTACGGCATCCGAGGAGCTTTCGAAGGGCAGGCCTCTGATGACTGTAGAAACAATTGTTCCAGGTCGCTCTGAAGACCATAGCACGATTTCAACCAAGCTAGTGAGTGGTTTACATCCCAAGTCTTAATATTCTCACCAGAATTTTGATGTGTTTCCTTCAAAGTGCTGATCAATTTCGTCGTGAATGTTTCTGTCATCAGTTTATAAGAATGAATTTCGTTTCCTTCTTCCTTCCGTGAATTAAAAGATAATTCTACATCTTCAACTTCTTGTGGTTTACAGTTAATTAAAGTTTTTTCTTCCCTTTGATGTAACACGGCTTGGTGTTTGCAGCTTGCACCCACTCAACTGGTCAACAAGAGGGCTAAGCAGATGTGGGCCAAGGGAGTGGCTAAGAAGAAAGTGAGTCTTTCATCAGGGAATGCTTTGGCCAGGGCTTTTCAAAGTGTGGTGATGCAACGAGTTTTAGCATTTGACGTTCGTTTACAGGGTTCTGGAACTGTCAGGGACATGGCCAACCTGGCAAACGAAGAAGAGGTTGGTTAATAACCCTTGCCTGTGTCAATTTTCAATGTGAAAGTTAAAACTTCATCCGGTTTCTAGAAAGAGGTTTCAAAAGGTAGACCTTATTCCTGCGTTGTCCTTATGCTCAAAAGTTAGCACGCTATGCATATTGACATTTAAAAGGTTTTCTGTGACATTGCCCTGCTTTCCAACTTGCTCTCATACTCTGGAGGGATCTGAACATTAAAGAACCGAAGACCTAATATCTCACCTTTATCCATGCAGAGTGGAAGTGTTGCAAGTTTGGAGTCACGAGATAGTAAACTTCTTGACGGCCTGGCTGAAGCTGTGTGCTCTTACACTCTAGCAAACATCAAGGACACTTCACAGCGAAGACTTTCAGAGAAGTCCAGATTTAGTAAACTGATACCCTCTTGGAATAGATCTAATCGAGTGTGGGCCTTGGAAAAGACCATTTGCGTGAGCTCCCTATCTGACGGTGAAGTTTGGGAGAACACACGGAAAATTTTGGAAAAACCAGCTCTGTTAAGAGACAGTACTTCAAGACAGCTGGATAGAACACATCCATCGTGGTGGCCCTTATCGGAGGTTTCATCGGCCAGAAACGTTTTCGTGGAAGACACCATTAGTACTTTCACCAACGAGTTTGTTCCACTTCACAAGATAGAAATTGATACGAGCAAATTTCGAGTCGAAGTAAACGGCTGGCAGAAGACAAAATCCGAGAGCGTGTACGAACTACAACTAACTCATGCCCAACTGGTAAATGTGAAAGCCTTAACTCCGGTTGACTGTTTCTTTGGCTCCAGTTCTGTTGTTGAGTTTCAGTCTCTCATCAACTGTTGTTTTTATCTGTTCAAGATACTAGTCGTGAGATTGCTCAAGATCGGTCCAGAACCGAGGGCGTTTAAGTGTGTTCAAGGACATTTTTGATTCTGAGTTCGCCGCTGTCCTCACATAAATTAAGTCACTCATCTCGTTGTGTAATGGGAAGTATTGATTACTTAACAGACACAGTTTTCTACCTAGTTTAAATGGTTCAATACATGTCAATTTACAGGTAGATTTTGCCGATATGTTGGATCTTTTTTATGAAGATGGGTTTACGGGTCCTGCAAAGAAGCTGCGGAGTGGCATGGAGCTGAAAGTATCTCAACATTCACGGAGTAAGGTGCTTAACTCTACCATCTGGATTTGAGATTGTGGGATAGTCATGCAAAGGTCTAGGAAATTGTATTGTGCCTGAAATGTCTAAGGGTTCGAGTTTGGCAGAGGAGTTTGGAAGGTAGCCTTCCACATTTGAGTTTAACAGTAGGGTCTCGCTTATGTGGACGCTCTTGTTGCTGCAAAGTAGCCTGCATTTGCGTGCTTGAAGTGTATGAGTGAGACTTTGCAAACTTGTGTTGACTCCCTTGCTTCTCTTGAGTGAGATGCATCGGGCTTGAGTTATTCGAATTAACGGAGAGATTGCACGCCCACATAGTTCGCACGTTTCTAGTTGTTTTTGCATCTAAGTGAGATGTTTGCACTGGCTTTGCTTGTTTTTCCTCAGGTCGTGAGAGCTTTATGGACAGTGTTAGCATCGTCTCTAGCTGGAGGAATATTGATCGTCGGCTTACTTGTCGGGTCGAGACTAAGAAATTCTTCCACTGCTGACTTAAGAACCAACAGTAAAACTTTGTCATCAACTTCTCGTGCATCTGATGAATCATTCAAAAGCAAATGGTGTCGTCCTAAAAACAATGGGAAGGTCAGTTTTCATGTGTGCTGTACTGCCCCCTCTTCGCCTACTCGTTTAAACTGATGAGTTCATTCGTCCCTCAAGCATGAATGTACTCGTTCGAGTTGCTTGACGGTATTTGTTATTTCTGTATTGTGTGTCCTCACATTGCCAAGGATATTGCAGGCCCTTCTTCCGAGTAACAATGAAGTCCCAGCTGAAGAAATGGAAGAATTATGTGCGCAAGTGGTCTCTAGGATGAAGGATGCATTCCACCTCGAGGGTGATGTTGAAAGTAGTCCTGAAAAAGGTGCCTGGCTTGGGACAGATATTACAGCCTGGGGAAAGACACGAAGCTCAGCGCAAATAGCTGACCAGGAAAATGCTGTTGATGACATGCCGAACAGCCTCAGGGATGGATCTGTCGACGAGATACCAAGATTAGGGAGAAATAAAGAACCTGAGGAAGTTGTGCTGCTTTACCAGGTATGGAACTGCTGCAGTTATTTCCCCTGTTCTACATGTACACTTGATGGGGAATTGCTGAGACACATGAATCAGGATGCAGCGTTATTGATAGCGCAGGATCTGCGATAACCCTGACCCTGTACCCGCCGTGGATAATATTAGATGAGAACAGCTAGATGTCGATAGGATCATGATTTGTGCAAGCTCTTCGTGACAGATCATGAATTTGTTCTGTTCTGATTGAAAATTTAAGCTCTTTACTGTATACGCTGTATACATGTTAAAGGGGGCTGGGCTTGGGCTGGGGCTTCTAATAAATTGTAGAACATTTACAAGGATGAATCATGTTTCACTTCCTAGGCGTGGCCATAACTGAGAGTGGATATTCATTCAAGTTTTTCTTATATCCTAACGTCTTTATTCTGCTTTCTTTGGCTCATCACCAGGTAATGCTTACAAGGGACGGGAAGGTGTTGGGGTTTCAACCCGGCAACAAACCTGCCATCAGCTATTGGGCAAACTATCCTTTCGCGGAGGAACTTCACCGAGGACGCAACTTAGGGCCAGGTAGGATCATGCAAACTAAGCAGCTTCATTCTGCAATGGTGTAAGATAGCGATCTCAAATAGATATTTTCTTCCGAAGTACCACTATACTTCAGATGAAGTCAGAACGAATTCCCTGTATAACACCACTGACCAGATCTCAAAAACAATGGATTTTTGTTTCCCTTGCAGGCCTGATAGAACCTGGACTGAGGTATTTGGAGCCGCCGGAACAAGCTGTAGCTATCGAGCTGATATGTCGGCCTCATTCGATCACGCCTTCTATTGCAGCTAGGCCCTTAGAAATTTTAGATAATCAACATGGCAGAGAGACTGTAAATTCTGAATAAAAATTTTCACTCGTTTCTCTCAATTCACTCGACTCTTCTTTCCCTCATGCTGAGTCCCCCCTTCTCTACTCATAGATGTGAGAAACAGAGTCTCACTTACTGGCAGAGGCGTATTATTAAGCGGCCGCTGTCTTGTATCGAAGCCAACAATAAAAGTATATAAAATCCGATAGTACCTGAAGTAAGTCCGCTACTGCGTTACCTCTACTTGACTGATCAGGACGAGCACAAATTGACCTTGTTCTCCACTATATAACTCTGAATAGTGCTGGTCTCTCAATATCCGAACAGTTGTCGAACTATCTTGATAATCACCTAGCCATTTCCTTCACAGATTCTGAAGTTCATTCACAAAGAGCTCCACAATTTAGAAATGGAAGCATTAATAAGCATGTTCACTCGTGTCATGGGTTCGCCTACAGAACGTGACTACGTTCCATCTCTAGATTTACGCGACGCTTTAGATGATATCTACAAAAATGGCAAGTACGAAGTGGATTGCCTTACCCTCGCTAAGGGTTATCCATCGTGCAATTTCGAGAGTACTGCCACCGCTCCTAGTTCTTTTGATGTTTCTCCCCCAGAAACTCTGCTTGTCGCTGTTCCCAGGGAATCGGGAACTTACCCAATGGTTCATTTTCAGCACGGATGGTTCATGAAAATCGAATTCTACACCCAGTTTCTGCAGCACGTTGCGTCCCACGGGTTCATCGTCGTTGCTGCTCAGGTGCCCTTAATCTACTTAATACCTTGTTATTTCGATTTAGTCCAGTGGATATCTGTACTCGCTGGGAACGCGGCCACTGGACATCTGAAGTCAATTCTTATCAGTCGAAGCTCTTTGGATCTGCAGCCCTAGTTGTACGACGGGTCGAATCAAACTTCCACTACAAGTTGAACTTGACCTTCAAGTCAAAAATCACAATGATGTGCTTTCTTTTGCATCGTTCGTTCACTTCGATTTGATCTAGTTTCCAGTGGTGCATCTTCTGTTCACTTCAACAAAATGCTACGGTTGTGGACAGCTCCGCGATCGATCTATGTCGATAGAAACAGAATGTGACAAGTATAATTCAGTGCATTTGAGAAGGGTATTGAGTATTGAATCATAGAGGAGCTCACGCTAAGAATAGCATGTAAGCTGAGCTAGTTTTCAGTTTACCTTAACGACAACTCGTTCAGTTGAATGATCGTGATGGAAAGCTTCCGAGTTCACTACTCGTTATGCAGATGCCGCAAAACTTTGAGCTTGATGCGACCGAGGATATAAAACGTGGCGCGAGTGTGCTGAACTGGTATCCCAATAACCTCGAAGCGGCACTGGGCAAGATTCTCCCAAATCTCGTGATCAAGCCAGATCTGAACAAGGTGGTTCTAGCGGGACACAGTCGTGGAGGGAAGGTTGCATTTGGCCTGGCCACCGGCGTCTGCAAATCTTCAGTGAAGTACGCTGCCATCGTCGGACTGGACCCCGTCCATGGTACCGATGAGAATAAACAAACAGAACCGAAGATCCTCCTCAACAAGCAGTACGGTTTGAATCTCCCATTCCCTACCCTTATCGTTGGCACTGGGCTTGGTCCTCAGGGGGCAGGTCCTTTGGGCAAAGTTCCTCCAGCCGCACCTCGAGGAGTTAGCCATGAACAATTCTTCAAGGACAGCGGTCCTCTAGCTTACCACTTCGAGGCTTCCGAGTACGGGCACATGGATTTCCTGGACGACAAACTTGACGGTCTCATAGGATCGCTCGCAAACATTATGTGCAAGAATGGTCCCTCCCGAAGGCCCATGCGAAGGTTTGCTGGAGGCATTCTTGTCGCATTTATGAACGAAGTCTTATTTGGAGACAATGCTGCCATGTCCAAAGCCCTTAACTGTAGCATCCCTTCCGCCGCTCCAGTGACATTGAATGACCTGAAGCCACTATACATATCGCCAGAGCTTTGTTGTAATACCAGCCTCTGTTCCAGTGTTTAACATATTTAGTGGTTACTGTGTTGTTTTAGATAGTGTGGCCATGTAACTAGAGTTGCACACTAAATGACCATCAGCGATTTTACTGTATAAAATCAATTAAATTAAAATTCATTCCGCTAGATTAACTAGCGTATACTTATGGATATTCGTGTGTATACTCTAGCCTATTCATACACTTCTCTACACATGCTTATTATTAAGTCAACCGTGTTTAGGTAAAATTATACATTGTCAAGGTTATCCTTCTGTAAGTCGTTGGAACCAGGAAGAAAATGAAACAAATGAACAATGACCCTACCCACCAGTGAAAAAGAATCTGAGTTGAGACCTTTATACACTTAATTAGTCTCGCCATGTCAAGTTGCACCATTGCTCATGGAAAGGCGAATCATGCTACCAGTTTGGCTTCAGTTTTGCATCCATTTGTGAATGCATATATTGCATGTTTCTGGGTGGTTTCGGCTCGGTCCTGAGTGGGTTTTGGGTTCCCATTTCGGTGACAGGCTTCGTCCTCTAGATCTGTTTTATTATTCATATAATATTAGACTTAGTTCAAGCACTTAGATTTTGTGTTTAAGTTACTGTGGTGTGTCGGCCACTGGGTCCTTGCCCGGAACTTTAAGAACTTAGATAGTCGTATGAAGTTCCTAACTAAGGTCCCATGTGATAAACGTGGGTCCTGGGAGAAAACTAAACCTACTCCATGCGCACGACCTGAAACTTGTCGTAACGCGGAACTAGCTAACGACCGGTGGTCGTCCAATTAGTTGTGATCGACTAAAGTTGGAGCTGTAACTGAAAACTTTAACTTTATCACCAATCCTTCATTTGGATGATGTCCAGACTGCTCCATTGACCACATTGACGCGTACGACTAGAAACTTGTCGGTTTCCGGAGGGCGTTGAATTGTTTACCAGGAGGATTGGAGGGATGCAAACAGATCTAGACGAAGCATGTCACCGAAATGGGTATCCAAAAACCTCTCTGGACCGAGCCGATTACGACATCCGGAAACATACCGTGTCTTTATTCACGAACGGACGTGCAAGCCAACCCCAAGCGAGCTCACTTCGCTTTGAACAAGTTCATGCGAATAGCATAGGATCCTGAGTTAAAGTATCAAACCAAATACACAAAATTAATCAATCAAGGAGAACATAATTTAACAACATTTAATCTCGATTACTTTCCGGCAATTGCAAGGCAATGCGAGGGGAGGAATGCTTCTAAGAGCAAAACTCCAGGACGAAATTTGTTCATTCAACAATCCTGAAGAAAATGGCGTTCAACGGCTCTGCTCTGCGATATTGCTGATACACCGAGCTTATGCATGGTAGCGATCTTGTTCTTTTTCCTGCTATAGTGGTGTCAAACTGGGAACCAGAAACTCTATTTGATTGAAGAAACACAAATTAAACATTGTCTCCATAGTCAATTAAAGCCAATTGGATCTATTACGCAAGTGAAATAAATCCCGTTCAAGCAACTATCAGCTAGGGAGATCCCCGGTGAGCTTCTGTTACTACCAAAGATTAGCACCTATGGATGATTCGAAAGCCCGAGAAGCTATAATGAAATTTGTGGCCATTTTGACCGCCTTACAAAAATGTGGTTGTCTAGAACCCGTTTGTTGTTTTATTTTTGAACACTGTCAGGTTATTAAAGATCTGGAAATGACATTGACGGAACCAGGTGTCTTTGGAAGTACAATTGTGAAACGTTGAAATGTATGTGAAGGCTGTGAAGATATTGCAATGAAACTCGGTGCGGAAATAGCTGCGATGATATGTATAGAGGCAAGCTCATAGAGGATAGAAGATTAAGCCGGGTGGAATAAACAGGGAGCTCGAATAGGCTAAGATAATCATGAGTCATGCAAATCAAGCTGATTAAAAGAATTTTACTCGATCACTTCAAAGGAAATATGCATAGTGAGACAGATGCAGTATAACCGCGCGCATCGGAGGGGTTTCACACCTAAACAATAACAGGTAGAAGTTAGATAATATTAATTTGGCTTAGATAACACCAAGATTGCACCTAATACAAGCACCAGCAGGTTCAACCACAACCCTAAACGTAGGCGCGAAAACTGTAAACCTGAACTCCGAAGGACCATCACAACTTAATACTAACAGGTTCGACTATCCATCTAAACGCAAGCCCGAAAGCTGTACACGTAAATCCGTTTCTTCATCAAACTGCATCAAAACGCAAACACAAAAGCAGGAAGTCCGGTCACTCATGAAAACACCAAACCGAGCTCGAGGACTGTTAAGGTGCCATCATTTGCGCTCTCTGCTGGTTAAAGCAATCTCCTTCCTACTAATATAAGCTGACCTGTATACAATATTTGCAAAGAACGTGGGAGGAGGTATCACCACTCCTCTCGATCAGACATTTACAGTATATACACCAAAATAAAAATCATGGTCCTCCAGTGGTCTTCCACCTGTGTTGCCTCGTCGTTCCAATTTCAAGCTCTCTTAGCAACTCCTCGCGGTATCAAACTAGTGATCTGGCTATCCGCCGCGCGTGCTACTTCAGCTATTACTTCCGGTCGCTCCGGGTGGATAAAAAGCTGAAAAGAGAGAACACAGCCCCATGAGGAAAAGGCAAAGCTGAGACACTGAACAAAATAAACAACACAATGAAACGAAAAGGGGACTTGATAAGCTCGTACATGCTGAGGTGCCTGACCTGTGGTACTGCAGCTGCAACAGGCCATGCTATGGATGCTGGGTGCTACTTCGCATTCGAGCCGTTCCTGAGTGTTTCGAGCGAGATCCATCCTCGTGTACAGCTCGGCCTCTCCACCTTTCGGAGACTTTGTCTAAACCCTTCTCAATTATCTTTTCAGGCATGTTAGTCTCCTCAACGAGACTTGCGGCTGTTCCACGCATTATCTGCTGCGGGATCCCAACGTGCACGGGCACGGTCGGATCACTCTTGCACGGGCACGCGTTTTCGGGGTCGAAACCTAGGCTCTCCATGATTATTTTCGCAGGAAAATCCCCCACTTCACGAGTGTCTTTGACGAGGGAGTGTTCGTTGAAATCATGTGCGAACTTCCAACAATGCCGTACTACATTATCCACTCCGGGTAGCATTGCGTTGAGAGAATGAGCATGAATTTTTTCGAGAAGTTTCTTTTCAACTCCCAGGGACCCGATGAATAGCATACTGACAATTGCTCTCGAAGTAAAACCGATGACAGCATTTCGTCTTTCCCCTTTCACATGCCCTAAAGGACCATCCTCATTATTTGATTTCTCCTTAAGGACTTTGAAGATGATCTTCTTGGTCTTTCTGGCTGTCCTCAACCGCCATACACTGACACCAAATGGTATCGCAGTCGCAATGCAAGGCAGCATGACCACTTTGAGCCCAGAGAAAAGGGATGCGCAAGAAGCACCACCCTTATTGGAGCAGGCCTCTTTATACATCTGCAGGACATCTTCTCTGGGCATGTCTGCCAAATTGTATCGTAAATCTGGATCCGTTTTCAACCCGAACCTAACTCTCAGCGAATCACTCTGTTCGTACGAAGGACCTCCTCTTATCGTTGACAGTGCCATCTCTGCAATTACAGTCGGGGTATTCACCGGCTTGCCGCTTCAGCCGAACAAAGGCTTGCTACTTCTTCTCTTACACAGACGATTGTTCAAGAACAACTGATCTGTCAAGTTTAAGAGCCATTACGGCGTTCCCTGATCAAGTTACAAGGTTGCGATTGTTGACAGGTTATGCAGGCCTTCAGCAGCTTGAGATTGGAGGGGGCTCGGAGGTGCTGTGGGGAAATGAAACTCCTTGGTTTTAAATAGGAAGCGAGGATCGATGATAGAGAGGATAAACCTATCGAACATGAAAAGAAAGAAAGTCACAGACCAGTCCAGTTTTCCTGTCAAGGTGTTGACTTAGGACCGCTATAGACTAGTGTACCAAAATAGAGTTTTGTCCAATCGTAACTTGGCAATGTACATTGTTACGTGGAAAGCAGGTTCCATAGTAATTGTAATTTAGTAACGTTCATTGCTCTATAAAAAGCACTGATGTACAATTCATAGAAAAGCACCGGTAGTGAAATCCATTTTGATGCTACATTGGTATATTGGTACATTGATATATATGTTACATTGATTGAGCCTATAGCATTTTTGGGTAGTTGTGCTCTCTCTACACTATTATTTTCCTTTCATTTTGTGGTTGTTGATAGACAGGTGCAGAGGGATCATTTTCTATGAATTGTACATAGTCTAGCCACACACGAGAGATAGTCTAGCCACACACGAGAGATAGTCTATCCACACACGCGAAAATATTTTTCCTCTTTTGCTTCACCATAGTCAGATTGGACTAGAGGTTTACACTCTTCTTTGATGGAATAATAGTGTGAGCATACACTACATTCTCTTTTAGTTGTCTATTCCATTCCTCAAGCTATTGGAGCACCTCTTTGGTTTACACTCTTCCTTGATGGAGTAATAGTGTGAGTATACACTACATTCTCTCTTAGTTGGTTATTCCATTCCTCAAGCTATTGGAGCACATGTTAGCTTTTATTCCTACAAGGGTGTCTGCTCTTGGATCCTAGCTTTACCGCGCATTAGCGTATTCTGACTTGCATCAACTATTTTCTCTATAGTGATGAGGTTTTGCCTAGGTTTGGTCCACCCATCAGCATCTTGATTACTCACTTGTGAATGTGGTTCTACACTAAATGTAACAACGGTCCATATGATATGGTGTCCTTTTGGATGATAGAGGATAGCTACCCATGATACTATTAGGGACATAGTGTTTGATATGGCACGTGAGAGTGGATACTTGGCTTAGTAGGATCGTTCATATGCTTTACAGACAACATGTGTTGGGGTAGACTTATACTTGGACCAGGATGATCAAGTGATAATAGCGGATATCATGGTTATAGACCCTACGCAAGATATAGTTTTGGAAGGAGTGATTATCCATCCCCTAGATGGGTGAGCGAGTGCAGGAACTGGTCTCAAGGTCTCCAAGTATAGGGGCATGCCGCAAGGTCATCTCTTTATTCCTCTACTTTGGAGTTACATGGAATGATGAATAAAACATTTGAAACATTTGTTAAGGAGTGCATGAAAATTTATCATGTAAATTTCCGGGGTACCACTCTCGTTCTCCTACTTGATAGTATATTTAGACAATATATGATCGATGCAATCCATAGGAAAGCAATCACACTACGTGATGTTCCTTTGGATGCTGTTTTTTTTTAAGACCAGCTGACTTGCATATTTCACTCAGGCGTGCACGGCCGAGAACCAGGTGCGTCTTTGTTCTTTCTAGCCATTACGGGTAACGGGAATCAAACCCATATCCTGTGCTTGGATGGCAGATAATTTTGGCAAGTGCTAATAGTGATTCCGAATGTTTCCCTTTTATCTTCTAATCTAATAATGTATTGGCCTCGTAATGTGGTCTTTTAAAGCTGTTTTTTCACTTTGTAAATGTTATCCTTGCACGGTTTGATGTGGCTTCCTATTCTTGTTACCATGTACGATCGTCTTAATAGGATGGAGTTATGTCAGAGATCTTTTGAATTGCCCTTTCGGCAAGTAACATTGGCTGCCGCCTGGAATTCTCTTTGCTTCCGGTGGAAGAATTAGTTTTGTTGCGGTAATCATTCATTCGGACCCCACCTCCCTTTCTTCCATGCCAAGCAAGGAAGAATTTGGTCTTCTAATACAGAATCCAATGGCGCACGCAGAAAAAGTTTTCGATGCATGTATTGGTTGTACTCGATTATAAGAGCTTGTCCTACCGATGTCAGCTCGTTACCAACAAGATTTTGTAGCTATTGCAAAGGACAAGTTCACCTTTGGAGTGGCTCTTGTCGTAATGATGGTTTACTTCTTAAATATTCACTGTGCAATACATGCACGCACTTAATGCATCCACGTATTCACACTTGAACTACCACGAATTTGACTACCCTTTGAACTTATTCCCACACAAATTGACTTAGATGTTTCTTGAGAGGTAGCACTAGGTTGTTTGCGTAGACGAGGAGTTATGATTGTCTCTTTACCTAAATTTGCGTTATACTTTAGAGAGAATCTCAATCGCATTGGAAGATTCATAATTAAGCAGTTAGGAAAAAAAAGCCCATCGAGTTTAGTATGTTATCTTCCCATCTCCCTTACGTGCCGCTGGAAGTACTGGTCATACAGTTCAAGAAAATATTATTTTGAATTTGTGTTCTTTGCTTTGCTGCGGGGAAGTAGGGCAAGGCACCGCATGTAGAACATGTGTCTAGTGCTCGCTCTTTCCCTTCAAATTTTATGTATTCGATTTTCGTGCCAGGTATAATACTTGGCTCAATACGTGGTACTTTTGTCTTTTCATATCATATCAGTACCTCGTACGGAGGTCTGGTGTTCTCCAGTTTCAAGTTGCGTATCAGTGCGCTGGACTACACAGACGGGACTAAAGCGAAGTTTCTGGATGTTTGACTAGGAAAATTTTAACCATATTCAAATCTGGGCTTATTTAAGAAAGTATATATATATATGGGATACAAGGCGAGGAAAACATAGAATCTGATAATAAACATCAGAACATCGTTAAGAAATGAACCAAACCTAAAAATTAAGATGAAGACGCTGGAAGGAAGGAAGGACCAAAACGTTCGACTTGGCTTTGGGATCGTGTAGGGTCTACTATAGTTACTCCAAGTGCATTCAGAATTTTGTTACGTCTACAATGTGATAGAACTAACTACCCACGATTAAGGAGAGTCCATTTGCAAAATACAACCTTCCATATTACATGGTCTCCGCGAAACCATCCTCACCTCACATCCCGTTTGATTTATAAAATTGTGATATACTACATACAGTAAGATAGTTTTCTCCTTCTGGTATTATTGTAATTTAAGCTCATTTTACTTCATAGTTTATCTTTATATGGGATACCATCGAACATTCGTCTCATTTATTTCTTTAGTTTTATCTTTTATGGCTTGACGGGGTATTGATATCTTTCTTGTTAACCTGTACGAGTCCCTTTCAAACCTTTTTCCTCTAAGGCTCCTCCTTGCATGTCATGCAAAACATAGAACCTCCACTCCAGGTTCAGGCAGCGCTTGTCGTTACAAGCGCTACAGTATTCATAAACGCGTAGCAGGTAGCAGGTAGTTGGAGTTGTACGGATGCTCCAGTGATGTATATCCTATTGCTCTTTGCCTCATACTCCTTAGTAAAGTTTCTCCTTGTAGCTTGACGGGGTCTCATCTTTTTTAAGTCTGTAAGGATCCTTTAAACCTTCTCCCTAAGGCTTCTCCATGCATGTGATGCGAAAAATAGAACCTCCGCACCACGTCCAGGTAGCGCTTGTAACTACAGTACTCACAAATGCGTAGCAGGTAGGTGGAGTAGCACAGATGCTATAGCGTGAATATCTCGTTTGATTCACATAAATCCTCTAGGTCCAGATAGCAATTGTAATTAAAATATTCCTAAATCCGTTTAACGTTAGCGGTTTAGTCGAGTACAGGTTCTCTCAATCTAACAACTAGAAGAGAACTTATCCTTTTCTTTATGCAGGAGGAACGATGCGAGAGAGAATCTTCAGATCGAAGTGGAGACCGAAAAATCTCAAAATACGAGAGGCAAAGGTGTAGAACCTTCCATATTACATGGTCTCCCCGTAACCATCCTGAGCTGACCAATTTCATATATATCGGCGGTCATACGTTTACATTGAATTCAGGAGCCTACATTATTCTCTGGAGATTGTCACTCTACGGATAAATCCGACAACTATATATAACGTATGTTATAACGAGGACGTTGCTCTTAACAGCAGGCTGCTTCGCGGCAATTTGAGTAATACAAAACCAACAATACCATCCCACAACCCGAGGAATAAAAATGCAAGGAAATCTTCCAGATTGCTCTTAACACTACACTGGTACCATCAGTTACGCTTTTAGTTTTCCTTGACATTTCTTACTACTTTGTATTCCTTTTTTGCTTATTATATATGATGACCTGCTTTTCGATTTCTACTTTAATTAGCGTCAGTTGCGTCCAGTTTTCGCTTTCTTTTCCTTCTGCGTTTCTTCGTGTAATATCTGGGTTGATTCTTCCATTAAGACTTTCGCGCATGGATCAGTATTTGACTATTTGACATCGAAAATTTTGATCACAATCAAACTTTTCCCCGTGTTTACGAGTGGCTTCTATCAACTTTAAGTACAAACCAAAAGCCCTTCTAGTTGTTGACCGAACATGGTCCAGGCATAGCTTTCCGGATCTTCCTCTATGATTAGCATCAGGTTGGGTTCGGGGTTTCTTTGCACTTTGTGTTCCTTCGCTGTATAATAATATCTGGGTAGATTCGCCCATCAACTGTTCCGCTGGTGGATAACCGTACATTGTGGCAGGTAAAGAAGGAATAGTATCCCCGCATTTGCCACGCACAAAACCTCGACAATGCCCCTTGAAGAAGTGGCGTGTGGGCATTTTGGGGTAGGGGATGTAGGAAACAAGAGGGATTGTTCTGAAGACAGTCAGTGTAAAGTAGAGAATAAACGTTCAACTCCGCTGTAAAATATGGTCATTATAACACGTAGAGTCGTTCGAAACACGGAACATCTAAATCCTGTTGTCCATTAAATTCATCCATCAAGAATATGTCATGAGTCAGTCACTGCGCTTCATGCCTTATCTGAACATTGTCATCATCCTCCGATTTCTATCTTCTACAACTTCAGTGCGGAAGATTTGACATCGAAAACGTTGATTACACTCAACTTCTCCCAGGTGTTCAGGCGTAGCTTGTATCAACCATCAGTCGAAAAAAACCCCTTCTAGTTTTAGATGGAACATCGTCAAGCATAGTCTTCCAAATGTTCCCGTATTTTAAAACGTTTCCCGACTAATAAACACCTGCTTCCTTTCTGTGGAAATCTCCCTGGCCATCAGGAGCAACTAAAGGCCTGGTTGTTTTACTTGTCGCTGGAGTGCTCCTACCACGCGGATAATGTAACATGAAATGACACTAGCTTACAATACACTAGTTGACGAACCTTAAATGACGAATCTTACTCTTTCCCTTGTGTGCTATGATCTTACTTTCGTGTTTCCCCGATGGATTATGAGGTTGTATGGTCATTGTAAGGTACATCGCTGACACACATGCGCGACATACAACTAAAATGCTATGCGTTATTGTGTTTGCATAGTCAGGTTAAGTTAGTTCGCACACACCAAAGCGTGAATTGAAATGCCACTAAGTATGTTGCTGCGCCGTTTATATCTGGAAATACCATCTTGACAAGATTTTTTATTCCCGTGAAACTTCCACACGAAGGCCTCTGCTTGACGCGAATTCCATTTGCCCTCAGTGTGGCGCAAATGACATAAAAAGGCAGTTACTCTGGTGAGTTCGAGAGTCATCATTACTAGGTGAAAGAATGGCATAAACCAAAGTTCTAGAAAAGAATTTGTGGATCGACGTTGATGAAATCCTTGTTCCGGCCCTTCACAGCTGCTGAGCGATCATTTCATATTAGTATCTCTTTCTTCGTGCTACACCGTAACACTAGCAATAATACCCGCAAAATTCTAAAATCCTGGATTACACACAGGGATTACGCTTCCACGTGAGTCTTTCTTGGTACTTCACACCAAGTATATTCGGACTAGTGCCCGTTAGGCATCTTTCAGAGGGTTGGGTCGGGGTGAACTGTGAGGCCGACTAGCATGTCGAGAAATTTTTAGGGATAGATATATAGTTTGGGACTAAAACAGGTCCTGCGGTTGTATGATTCTCGTGGTCGATCGTAAGAATTAATGTCACCACCTTCAAACGAGCAAAGTCCAAGACGTAGTGACCATAAAGAATAAGCCGATTGGGTAATAGATGTGATTGTGAAAGAAGGCCATGCCCCAGTCTATTCAAGAAAGCCATTGCCAGTTGGCTGGAGAAACTCTATCTCACTTGGAGAGGTTGAAAGAAATACTCTATAAATCATTAAAAACGACGGGGACTGTTAAACATCTCGTCGTTGAAGACCAAAAGAAGGAAACGGTTTACATTAAGTTGTATTGATCAGAAGTTTAGACGCTGGCATGCTCTGGTCTTGTCTAGTCCAGACTTTGAAGTAATATATGTTCATAAGCTGACAGAGGGAACATATGGCTTGGGGTGGAACGTGTTACATTGTGTCGATGCTCAGTACTGTATCCAGCATAGAAGCTGGGAGCAGCACTGTATTGGGTGAACTGGGGTGGAGCCTGTAACGTTATGCAGATGGTCGGTCACCATGGTAACCCAACACAGGATGATGGTCACTATGATACTCACAGCAGGAGATGAGAACAGCACCCGATGGAGATCATCTGGAGCAGAAGACTACAATACACGACGCGATTTGAATAGAAACTGGGAAACAGGAGATTCTGGAAGGCTTCTTTTTGCTCCCAATGAACAAGAGGGATGGAACCGCAAGCCGAGAAACCGTGAAGCTTCGTCTTTCAGAAGCTTGATGCTGACTGACAGCGTGGCGTTGATATATTTATGTAAACACATATTCATTCGTCGAGTCTTCCCGAATTGCACTGCCCCCACAACCTCCTCAGCACTTCTATTATGCAGTCAGTAAGCCATTGTATTCCAAGGTTATTTGACCGAAAGAAACTTGGATTTGATTTTCGGCTGTCCTGATCATTCACCGCTGTGTAATCGTCACGATCCTCCGTTCTCGATATCGTGGAATTCTGTGTACATCAGATTTAGCTACTCATCCGTATTTCTCTCCCTATCCGATCGACCATTTAAGCCAGATTATATGAACCTTGGATTGAGATCATGTCCTCGATAGTTTCGCTTGAGTGGATTACCTAGTCTGATAAGGAACCCCTGTATGTTCGTCTTATCCCACCAGGTCTTTGTTCATCATGATCCGATTCATCAATCTCCAATCACCTCCCATAAATGATAGCTCATGCAAGCTTCGGGTTTTATGTGTCATTTCAACGAGTGAAGGAAAGATCTCCAACTTTCTTGCCGTCTACCACTCTTGTTCTATCCTGCTCAAAAGACTCTCGTCCATTGTGATCAAGATCGCATACTGAGGAATATAGTCCTGCTTCAACTTCCTCGCAAGGGCTTCGGTTATTACTCTCAAGGACGCGTTCCAAGTAACACCTGTCACGCATAGTAACGTTCACAAATATACGATGTTGGTTAAGCAAGATTGCAATACGAAATTAATTTTGTCCCAAGTCTGAATCGAGGGGTGTGATTGACGCGTTCGTTGGGCCCGTTGACTTCCATGGTTCAAGTAATTCAAGTAATTGTGAGTGGATTTTAGTTCTTCCAGTATCGATCAACCTAGAGGAGGAAGCATAACGATGAGTTTCTTTCTGTTCTCGAGATATAAATGTATCAGATTTGGCTTCTCTTTTCCATAATTCAGTGTGCGCTGGCAGTTCGTTTCTCTAGATCCATCCTCTGCTTTGTTCCTCTGGTCTGGTCTTGTGAGCTGGTCACAGGCCCAACATTTGCTTGAAATTGAAGGTTTTCGCGTAAACATGTCAATGGAGACGTCGCACACGTCCGGAGCTATTCCAGATGGTTCAGTGGCTAGACGCCAGAAGTTCGTCAGGGATACAAGTCAGCTCGGCAGAAGGCGTCGACAAGAACAAGAAGTTACTTGTTAACCCATTCATGTGTTTGTCTGGTGGACAAACCTTCAGACGGCATATTTTCATCCGCATGGCGTCCGTTTCCAAATGATGCAGAAATATACTTGACCCTAAACGATGCATTTTAACGTGAGCGTGCCTGTGGAATCCGTGATATACAAAGGTGGAAACTTAATTCTGACATTGCATATTCCACTTTCTTGGTGAGGTTCCACCGCAGCAGAGTCCTTTCTCTTCAATTTCTTCGTATGATGCCGAGATTCACTTATCACTCGTCGATGCTTTTGGATCCGATAGAGCTACCATAACCATCGAGTGTAGAATCTTCTGAGAAGGAAAATTGATCCACACCCTGCCTGTGTCGGCTTAGGCCTGGTCTAATCCGCTATAGCTATGCTGTACCAAGATTGATATGACAGAATTCCTATGTTTATGTCATCATGGTGTCTTTAAATTAGAGCTCGGAGTAGTTCTGTCATTTTTCATCGTAAAACTATCATTATGCCAATTATCTTGTAGAAGGAGAATTGTTATCATGTCACTATTGTTGCTGAATCCATTTCCTCTACAACGGGTTTTTGTATATTGTGGTGCTCACCTTTTTGTGTAAGTACTAGTCTATTCTACCCTTTTGGTAGGAAATCCGATAGATAATGCAAATCGGATAGATTGTGACTCACGAGCTAGCAACTTGAATGACAGAAATCGAGTAGGAGGAACAGCTAAAGGAATAATGCATAAAACGAACTAGGGACCAATGGGTGCAAACAAGGTGACATTCGACCCCATAGCACTTCGCCCCGTAATCAAAACTCAACGGGATGAGTTTATCCTGTTGCATTTCTTTCCCGTCTCAACACCTGGTAAGTATATTAGACCAATTTGAATATGAATGGTTTGGGAGAGAAGGACTTGGACAAGAAGTGCTCCGAACAAGATTGAGATTCTGCCCTATAGCACTGCACCCCATACTTAAAACTCAACCGGATTAATTTATCCTATTGCATTTCTTTCCCGTCTCAACACATGGCAAGCATCTTATACCACTTTGAATATGCCGCCAACAAATTTCAAGAACAACCTTTCCAAATCAAGAGTGGTGGTTTGCACAATGAGGAGTCATGTTTACAGTTTGCCCAATGCCTCCGGCAAAAGATACATACCATTCTACTCATTTTACCAAGAATCAAGAAAAGGTATTTGAAGCAATCCAAGTATTAGTTTTGAAAGTTTAAAACCAAAAAGATGAAGGGTATGTGGATATTTTTTCATGCAAGGAGAACAAATTACTAGAGGAGCAACAAGGATAGAATAACAACCAATCAAATCTATTGGAGGAGTAAGTCATTGTTTTATGGTTTATTATCTCTCTTTCTCATTAGATATACAAATGGATTGTTAAAATTGTATTTGCTTCTCTCTTTGCTTTCTCATGTACTTAATTTCTTGGTTTGAGCATTAGTAAACAGACCATTGTATATTAACGATCCTTGTATATCACTTAGTAGAATTTTTTAATTATTATTGTGATAATTTTTAACTCTTGAGTCTAATAAAGATCCTTGCATATCACTTAGTAAAATTTTTTAATTATTATTGTGATAATCTTTAACTTTTAATTTTTAATCTTGAGTCTATGTGGACTCTCTATTATTTTATATGTTATCGTCTAGTTTTGGTAATTTAATATAATATTTCATTTTTACCAATTATTTAATTAAATTTTTAATAAATTTTTAATATTATTTTAGTGCTTAAATTTCAACACTCATAACTCTATGGACACTTTCTTTTTAAGTTAGTGCAAAAGCTAATTTTTTTAAAAAGTTTGCATGCCTTTCAAAACGTTTTTATTGCTCTTAATACGTTCTTTTTAACATACAAGTTTTAACTAACAAGTAATCATGAACTGATGCAAAATGAATCGTATTGATGTCATCTTAATACATTCTTTTTAACATACAAGTTTTCATTAACAAGTAATCAGGAACTGATGCAAAATTCATCTTATTGTTGTTGGTGTCAACTGTTTGAGGACTGTTGGTTGCGTTCATCTGAAATAGAGTTCCTCATATTAAATATTTATTTATAATAAAATAAAATTATTTGGATGAAATTAATTATTATATTAAATTACCAAAACTAGAAACTAAAATAGGTAACTCTGACTTATAGAAATTTTGTGATGTGATTAGTGTTAAATTTTTCTTCTGAACTTTTTTTGATACGGCCTACTTTAGAATGCATTGTGAAATGTTCAATTTCAATACATAAATACAATACTTTGATGATCTTAAATTTGTTAAGACAATTTATTCCATTTTATATTTCACCTTTGCTTAACTATAGATCACTTGAAACATCTGTAGTAAATGATTTACTTTAAATAAAAAAGAATTGATATTAGATTTCTACAATCTTTTACAGTATAATTTATCATATGGATATTGGGGAACTTGATTTAGAAATTAATTTGGATGATCATCATCATACTTTAGAACCAATTAGAAAACTTTCTCAATTATTATTACCTCGCCACATATGCAATAATGTGTATTTACTTTGTTAAAAAAGTTAGAATAATGATATAATATGGAATTAAAATTATTTATCTCATTTTTAAATAAAGTAAAAAATTTATATTTTTCCAGCTTATGAATCTATTCTTGTATTGATAAATGATAGATATGTATATAAGGAAATATTAAAATGTTGCATTTTTTTATTTAAATAAAAGTGAAATATGAAATTTTATTCTTATTTTAAATATATTTTTATAAGAAGATTATTTAATTTACATAATACCTAAGTGTAAACTCAAATTATCCTACATTGATAGTCAATCAATCTTGGAGAATTCAAATGCCACCACCTAGACAAAGAATAAAAATTAATGAGCATTTGACTTGGCAGAAATGCTTGCATGCATGAATAGTGATGGTTCACTAAGGATACACACACCAAATTTCAAAATAGTTTGCCCTTAGCTATAAATTCAAAGCTCTTGCTTACACAACTTCTTTCAACTCAAAAAATTTGTGAATTTGTATGTAGAGTGTCCATAAATGATAAATGTAGTTGACAAGAAACAAGAGTTGAGAGTTGAGAGCTTGAAAGATTGTGCAAGTGAGTATTTGGGCAGATATTGTCTTTCTATAAAAAAATCATGAGTAAGCATGAGTGAGCATGATGGTTCTCCAACCAAAAGAGACATAGAATGCTCCGTGAAGTGATTCTAAAATCCACCAAAGTAAGTAAGTCGGGCATCCATTGTGGGGAGGAGTTCATCTGCAGCAAGAAACTTGATTTCTTATTGTGGAATTAGAATTTGAGTGACCTAGCAATGATTTTGAAATTAGATGAGCAGTACCCTGGGTTAGAATCATTAAAGGGGAATGTGTTGGCATAGATAGATGCTCACTTGCAAAAAGTGCTTGAGCATGTAGTAAAATCCTTTGCAGATGTGATGACAATAGACACCCAATGGACTTGTCCTAAGGGTAAGCTCAACCCTTCAAGGCATCATTCAAGGAGAAAAGGTAAGTAATAGATGGAGAATTGGAAGATACAAAGACCCATACAAAGAGCAATTATTAAAGCAATCATGAAGCTATTCAAATCCAAGTGTACCACAAACACAAATCAAGCAATCTTCTTCTAATACTTTCATAAGAAGTGACCAATGAACTGGGCCGAGATGTTTCATGTGCAGGTTCAAGACATGTGTAAAGACATGAATAGAACCTGTCTTACGGCACAATTTGATGCACAATTTGATGGATTGATTCCCCTTATCCAGGAGACAACAACAAATCTGCTTCAAATTGGTACATCATCTCGCGCAAAAGACTCCATATACCAGCCATGTACATACCACTTCTGAGAAAATCTGCAGCCGAGTGCGTAAAGAGGTTTGCACCTTGGAACGAGTGGCATCATTATCGTAAATGCAAAATCTGCTGCAGAACTTTGTACGCGGTGGGTAACAATGTGAGAAGGATCATGACGAGATGCATGCTCCTCCACAATATATGTAGACCTCAGGACTAACATCTTCTAGGAACTGAGCAAGTCGCTTACTTGTCAACCTGCTGTCAATCTTAAATAACAGGAGGGGGTGCATAAGTCAGCTTGGTTAATTATGTCAGGTTGTCTTCTCGATTGCTGAAACTGATGAAAGATGAGGTCTGTCCTTTGTTTTAACTTTGAGTTTCACGCGATTTGCACTAGAAAATAGAAACGAGACCTAAGACAGGTCATTCTCTTATTGGAATATCGACTGACATACCTGCAATACAACATCCGGTCTCAGCGATTGAGCCACACTGTTGCTAAGTAGAATCTGATCGAAGTTGTGAATGATATTCACTTTCTTTTCACCAACCCCGGTTTGAGCATAGCACTTTACCAATCCGAAGACCAGACAATATGTCTGGAAGTACAGGCCATCCAAGATGTTGTGCAAGAAGTGCAACTGCCCAGGTTTCTTCAGGTGCTGAGAGTGCACCTACAATGATTAAGCCTTCCACAGCACTTTCAAATAATTCTGCAACGTCCTCTAAATCTGCTACATGAGTTGGGTGAACAACCCCCAAAAGCTTGGGTTTGCAGTCAATGTATCGCGTATATGGAGCCGCAGTGGCACTCCACCTCTCCAGGCCTTTCAGGCAGGAAGGGTTCCATGGCAATTGGACCCCAGCAAGTGGTTCCCTGGATCCAATATTGATATGAACAGGACCGGAAGGAACAGACACTGCCTTGTTAACTGCAGGATCTATGATGGTGAGTACCAATCTAGCCAGCATCTTATCGTCGGTGGCAGGAAGGTTGGCATGGTAGCGGACAAAGCCTCCAAAGTGTTTCCTCTGGAATCAGCAACATATTAGTCGGTTCCAAAGGGGAACTAATCTCATCAAGAATACGGCGTATCCTGGCAATCCTGGCAATAAGATTAGTCTTATCCTAATCAAGACATGACAATCTGCTACAGAACAGAGGCTGGCTACTATTGTCTTTCAATACAAATCTTTGCCAACGGTACGAAAGTGAAAATATTTCTCTCTCCGGAAAATAGAATACAACTGCTTCTAAAGGCAGTAAGTGCTTACTATGTGAGCGTATATTTACTACAGTATACTACTGTCAGTCTAGGCTCCTATTTCGTTACAATTTCAGCCAAGTCGGAAGATCCTTTTGACAGACCAAAGGCGAGGGCAGGTACCAGGTACCCATAATATGATATACGTGGCTGTCTTCAGCTCGAGCTCACGCCACTCGGATGAAGATGTAGAATCTTCTACAATCACAACGCCTGCATAAAAAAAAATGCATGTCCCCTGCCGATGTCGAAGGTCAGTGGAAGTCAGATAGAACTAAAGCTTAAGAAATGAATCCTCTTTGAGGATTCTATCCACAAAATTATGTCTTCCAAATTATGTGAATTCTCTCAAGGCGATGAAATGTTTATTTCCCTGGTCCTGCACTCTCTCCAATGCCCACAGATTTTCATTTTCATTCCTTAATTCAGACCACAGTAAATTCACTGTTGGCATTGATGAAATAGTCGTTCCTCTACAGCACCAAGAGCCTTTCGACAAGTTTCTCGTGGTCTTCTATTCACAACATCAAGATAACTAATTGTGATAGTATTTGCTGAATATCCTAGTTGATTGAGCCTATCGGTTGGCCACTATCAGTAGCCTCCCTTTGGTTGAACTGTCATCTCTAGGCCCGTGACTTCCTTTGCCAAAGTCAACGGATATGAAATAAAGCAATTCAGGTTGAAAAATGAACATTTCAAGGTGACATGAATTCTTCACAAAAGTACAAGCAGGCCGACCGGTGACTTGACTTGGTTCTGGGTAGTGAAAGACAAGTAAAGATCGCTGACGTTCTGTTTCCTTTGACTTTCAGATACCGGAATTTCTTGCTCATTCGTGCTGGAAATCCCCACATTACTCACCATATCTCCTGCAACACCGGAAATTGACATTTGTTCGCAATATGAATGAGCAGGAAAAGGCACGTTTTGAAATTTGCTTGAAACCCCCGGTTGAATCAGAGATGAACGTATGCCCACAGAAAATTCAGCGCCATCACCGGGTCCCACATGCAATTCTCTGTCAAAACCACAGAAACAAGGTTCCATTTAAGCGAGACAAGCACGCTGAATCATAGACTGCTACTCAAATGTAATCAGAGGTTCAGCCTCTGAATGCAGCTTGTTAGCAGCAATTTGGCACAACTTGCATGGTTGCTTGAAAGCTGTCCAGCTCATAGCATAGCAAGAGGTCAAAGCCACAGGACCTTTGGAGATTTTAATTGCAAGATCGTACATTAAACACTCAGATATTAGAATCCATGAGATGTGATCGAACAGGTGAGCTACATTTACAAGAATAAACTCCAGTGGAAAAGACGCCGGCGGCTCTCAGCTTAACTCTTCACCAATCCTATTTACTCCATTCCTAGATTCAAGTATCATCGTTCACAACAACAGCCGCTTTACATGTATGCTTACGCTTTACATGATAAATGGTTAGTTAACTGATGTCGGAACTCCACCTTTATGCTTCGCTTCACGCTTCCCCGCACAATATCAAACTCGGGGTAAAACTCGATCAAAAGTGTTTATTCTAAAGGGACTAGAAAATTGTAAAATGGAGAGAAGTCTAGTATTGTTAAATGTAATCAAAAGTGTTTATTCTAAAGAGACTCGAAAAAGCTGAATATGTGATTAGTGATATCTGACAAATTAAAGATTAGAATGACTAATCGAATTTCCACTTCAAAGAACAGAAACAAAAGTTCTCGTCAGCAAAAAACAGAAACAACAGTTCTCGTCAACAGATATCCCTTTCCATCTTCTAGATTGAAAGAGAATCACAAGAGAGAATATCACATACACCTGAGGATTAACTCCATACCCAACTGAAAGTCTTTCAAAGCACCATTGCCTCGGTCTTCGGTTCCTGCAACCGCTTCACTAACCACCAGGAGCCCAACCCTTGCGAACAAACGTTCTGGCTGTCCTTCGAGAGAGAAGGATCATGGTTAGAGCGTCATCACTCAACCCAACATTGCTTTTTACGCATATACTTCAGTTTGTATTCCCGTATACCGGGAATACCCATAATGAATTTCACGAGTTAACACAAATTGAGATTTCCATGACAGTTGCTAAGACACTAAAGAAATGATAAAGATAATCATTCTTGACTTACTGAGCTTCCAATGAAGGTGCTCCCGTCAAGTACTCGGATTGCAAACTGGTAGGCATTGGGATCTTTTTCCTGCAGAGTCTCGGTTAGCTTAATTTGGTAAAACTAATCAACACACTACGCATACTAGCTGAGGCATGTAGAGTGTTCAAACTAAGCAGAGGATTCATTTGGAGTCCAACATGAAAGATACAGACCTGAAGACAAGCCAAAAGACTAACAGGGTCAAGTTGATCGTTTAACTCCAGCTTCGTGCGTCTTGCCATCACCACCTTCCAAAATATGACTTCATCAATGAAATTTTTCAGAGCATCTGGCCGAACGAGCAATAATCGCTTAAGCATATAGCAGCAAGAATATAAATTTTAATGTGTATGCACTTCAGGCAGATTTATCTTGCTCCGGCTACTGTAAAAGGTTATTTGCTTAAGCAATTACCCTGAAGATCACTGCCAGAAATCAAATGTTCAATGTATTCCATGCCTCAGAGATCAAATTGTGAACTGCAATATTCGAGTTCTACAAGAACCCAAGATATCAACCAAAATGTAGAGTGGTTCGTGTACCTTCCCCTTAGTCCTTAGATCTGTTTCTTACTTTTGAAAGAGATGGATGACCATAAGAAACTGTGTTGCTGAAATGGGACTGAGGTACATCTGATATTTCTTCCCCGCAAAATAGCTGAAGAGTTTTGTGCAGTACGGCATGCCAACTCGGCTCATCTTGAAAGTGTTCCCTTCGTAGAACTTGAGCGAGCGGTCTCTCATTGTCTGGGCAGATCCGCGTGGACTCCTGAAAAAAGAAGTGTAAGAGCAAAAGATTATACCAGAAAATATCCAGCAGACGACCACCGTATCGTATGTGCATTTGATCGAAGCTTACATTGGAAACATCCCAAGATCAGAGCAGAGCCATAGATTACAACTACGATACTTCAGCGACTCACGCTTACTCTGTACTGACATGGTCCCAATATACAAGACCCGCTTACCGTTTGCATAACAGTAAGACAACTTTCCAGTGCTTTTATTAGTGTCCAGCCCATTGAATTGGCCCATACGACGTTTACTGCTAACTGTGACCAGCCCTTACACTCGCATAGCTCAATCTGGAAAACAGGGTTCACTGACAATCATTATAGGGACCAATTTCGAAGACACACAACAATTGTCATTACTTGTGGTGATGTAAGTCAATAGAAACAGTCATACTCTGATATTCATGCCATCGTCACCAAGAACACGTGGTAAAGCCCGTGCATTTCCAACGTGTTTCAAGTCCAGACTATCCATAGGACCATAAAAGCTAATCATGTAAAATGTAGGCAGAACCTAAACAAAAAGTAACATACGTTTAGAACTGAATTCTAGGACATTCTATGAATTCTAGGATCTTGCTGCACCTGAGGAACTTCTTTAAATTCTTACCTGAGGAATAAAGAAGTAGAATGATCCAAATGGTTGCCATTCTTTAGATGGTTCTGTGTTGGGATTGAAACGCATGGCTCCATATGCTCTTATAATCGGGTAAGCTTTCGAGAGGAACCTACTACGTAGTTAGCATAAAAGCAAGTGAGCAACATATTGCCACACTGAAATCGATATGGAATTTCTCTTTCCTCCGTCGCTGAGTCTTTCCTAACATCTCCTTAGAAATTTGATTGTCCGAGATTTACAGTATTACGTCCTCTGGAATTATGAAGGCAATAACTTCTTCGCCAAACAATTCACAGGACTTGGCCAAGAGGTACTCGGACCTGGACGTGAATGGATAAGAAATTATAGGTACAAACTACCAACCTTTGGCGAATCTGCTAACCTCTTCATAGCCTTCCAGTCTTTCAGCGAGAAAGCTTTTGTGCCGTTGAATAAAACCGCGGACCCAACGCCAGCGACACCGCCTACACTGTTCATGTTGATAGTGTGAAAGTCTTTGCAGTTGTCGGAAGTTGTAATTTCTTCGATGCTAGTTCCTCTAGTTGCTCTTGGAGAGAAAAAAGATCTTGGCAGAAGATGGAGATGCTGAGGCTGAGATTGGAGCCATTGCAAGGCCTTTAAGTCCTGGTGGAAGGGCACCTGTACTGATAACCAACTTTACTAATCAGAAACTGCAACCTATATAGAGGTAAAAGTGAGTAAATACCCCAGTTTTCTCACGGATTCATGAGCGCTGCCACTCATATTAAGTTTTGGATACTTAATCTCCTACATCAAAATTCTCTCGTCTGAGGTCACAGTCAGGTGATTAGTGTAATTATATTCTCGAGTAAGATTACCGACACATAAATAACGCCCTTGTTACATCACATATATGAAGCATTAGGAGTGTGCTAAAGCCTTCTTACGGAGATCAACAATTTATGGATTCCTTTTCTCCAAGAACTACATTGGATATGGAATTTGCTCTCCAAAAGTCAGATACATGCAGTAGCGTTCCGAGTATAAACCCGTGCCTTAAAATTGTGCAAATCAAGGAAATCTGCTAAAAGGAAAAGAAAGACAGTATATGATAGGGAAGAGGAAATTTACACAACAATGGACCCTCTAGATATACACGGGGAAGATCTTCCTTCAAGATTGGAAGAAAATTGTGTCTTGCAACGAAGAAACTAACCTGGAACTTAACGTACCTTATTCAAAATCAAGTGGTTCGCTTGTAATCTGACAAGCACCAAGCGATTTGTATGACATCATGGCCTCATCGAACGAATTGCAGCAAGTAAACAGCGGTTTCACATATGCTGATATTGCTTTCAGGTCCCCCCTACTCCTTCAAACACGTCAAAGCTGGTGGCTGTCTTGCTTGTGGCTTCATCACAGAGCATCTCCGATTTCAGTGCGGCAATCAACTGCACAAGTGTAGAGAGATTCATACACGACTTGAGCACAGACCCGATCTACATTCCATTTTATGATTAATTCTTCAATTTCTATATTCCAGAATGCTCAAGGAATGTTGTGAAGAACTTTGACAACGTTCAAATCAAGGTTCAATTTAGTTACCAAAAATCTTACAAGATCGGATTTGCTTTTGTATATTGTTTGCGCGAGCTCCGACGCTGATGCCATGACTTCTTAGAGTTTACAGAGATCACCGCTGGGGTCCAACTGTGGGCACTGGAAGCACCTTCACCTGGTAACCTGAGAAGTCACTCTTTGGCCAACTGCATTTGGAGACAGAAGAATCTGATGGAGACTTCCTTGCTTATGTAAATTTTGTCTTGTGTAGCTTTGTCTTGGTTATTCTTCCCTTTGTTCCTTCTTTGGCAAGGCTAATAAGCTGATCCCAATGGTCCTCCAATGTCTTCATCATCTTTGTACATATCTCCGTACTCTCCTTGGTATTGTATAGGACTTGGACCCCGTGGTGATCTCCTCTTGTATCTTATGTTTTTCTTCGGCCCTCTCCTCCTTCTCCTTTTGCAACTTTGCTTGTAAGATCCATAGCCAAAGACCTAACTCCTTCCAATACCTCTACATCGGCAACTCAAGAGTGGCCTTCCTTCCTTACTCTTGCTCCAAATCTCTTTGTACTCTTTCAACATCTGCATCTCTCCAACTACTTTTGCTTTTGAGTACTTGTTACTTGAAGGGCACTGAGGTCTTCTTGGATTCTTTGTACTTTGTCCTTGGAAGTCTTCTTCTTAGCAACCAATGAACAATTCTACCTCTTCAACTCATGGTTCTCCTACATCAAGGTGTCACTTCTCTTACACTCCTCCATGTGCAATTGTTGGTTTTGTGCCACCTCCTCCTTCAAGACATCATTATCTGCCTTGTATGCATACTTGTTTGTATGCATCACCTTTGCTAAAGAAACATTATTTACTATTTCTAGAAAACTATCCTTCTATAAAGGCATGATCATCTGCAAAATATTTAAGTATCAGATAAATTGAGTCTTATACAAAGGCTGCTCCATGGATGCATTCATCATCTCTTCTATTGTAATAGCTCCTTTCCCTTTGTTGTGGATTCTTGTGGAGACCTCTTCATTTTGGATCTCCACATCTTTTTTGGCATATTCTTCTTCTATTTCATTTACTTTTGTTTTGGATGGTGAGCTTGGGTGTACAAGATCTTCTTGGTCTTTGGCTAGACAGCTTCCCTTTGCAACTTTTTCATCCCTTGGAGGTGCAGACTCAACATCTTTGTATTTGAGGTCTCCTTTAGACATGGTCTCCATGTCCTACAAGGTGAGTTTCTCCTCTTTGTCCTCACTTCTTCTTCATCTTTGGCTTAATCTTCTTCAAGGGAAAATTCTCACTACTTGTAGATTCCTTCTTGCACTTTGTTATTTTGGTGGCCTTCATCAATGTGGACCACTTTTGTTCTATGGAGGACTTGTCCTTGTGCATCTCAATAAATTTCTTGGTTTGGGCAAATTCCACTTCTTCCTCTTGAATTGCCTTGTGATTATCTTCACCTCTGGTTGAGCAAAAAAGTATTCTTCAAACAATAGTGGCTAGGGAACTACTTCCTTTCTTCACTCAAAGAAGATAACATGATTGATGGTTAGACAGGTAGTTTGTTACAACAACTTCATCAAGGAAGCAACAACCACTTTTTATGTAGTGTCCTTGTGATTCTTCAATGCAATCCAAATACATGGATAGAAGAGAATTAAAAGATGGTAATCATAATAAATGTGAGTATTCTCAAATGACTTACATTTGACATAAAGTTTGGAGTAGATAAGGAGTAGATGAACAAGAAGACTGTAGACACCTTCAACAAAGGGAGATCCATGAGTAATGATTGGAGGGTAGTGAATTCATTGGTTCCTTGCGCTACTTACTCCTCATCTTGTGGACAATTGTTGGTGAGCTAAGGTCCCAATTCCAAAGCAAGAATGTCAAATGCTTACTCTAGAGTAGCTCATTCCCGACATGAATATCCCACTTGTCCATCACTGGATAGCAAAGGATAAAGTTTCTATTTATGCTCTTACCATCTTGTCACTAACAAAGATCTATCCATCCAAAGAGGGCCTAAGTCCAAAGATTCTAAGTTCACCTATTGCTCTTGGATTACTTGTAAAAAGTTGTGGTAGAAAGTGAAATTACTTGGCAAACACTCAAGTTTATATCAAAGGCTCTTCAGGCAATGGTGTTCACTATCCTCATGTGAGAACTCTTTGGTTTGTGCAATCAGTCCTTGGTGGCGGTTCTTTGCTTATATAGTGGTGCATTCAAATTATCATACAATCTTTGGCTTTGAAATCTTTTGGCAAAGAATCTTTACACATGGCTTCTTTGTACCTGCTTCTTACCTTACAAGTCTTCATGTATCAGTTCTTCATATCTCAGCATGTACAAAGATGGATCTAAAGAATACCCAAGTAAAAGGTTTCTTCCTCCAAACATGAAAATATTTTACTTCAACTTAACAAGAAATAAAAAAAAGGAGAAATGAAACATTTACAAAAATGTATGCACTATAGTACCTCCATCTCTCTCCACTAGTGTTTTTTTCCTTTTTTGGACTAATACAAGCAAGATATGAATAATCCAAAGTAAAGAACTTATTCCTCACATATAATTACTTCTATTATATAATACATGCACTTATTTATTGGTACTTTTTCAATATCTATGTTTTGTCTTAATCTTTCTTTTACTTCAAACCTAATTTTGGAACAACCAAAACAAAAGATAAAACTTTGCACTTGTGAAAATTTTGGCCAAACTTTTTCCTATATATAGATATATATGGCTTATCCAGAATACCATAAAATTTGATGGATCATCAAAAAAATCACTCGTGAATTTTATGGGACTAAGGAGGTAGCCATAAAATTCATGTTAAATTATATAGTTAACCTCCAAAATATAATACATGTACTTATTTAAAGTTGGGAAGAAGTTTTATCGGATGAAGCGCTGGGTCGTAAATGTTTAATGAATTATTCCTCGGTGTACAACAAATTTAACGAACTACACTAAAAGAAAGTAAAGGAAGTACATTGTCAAACTCTTCTTTACTTCAAACACAATTTTGGAACAACCAAAACAAAAAGTTCAAACTTATCACGTGTAGAAATGTAGGCCAAATACTTTTCCAATAGATTCTATGGTTTACCCGCAATACCGTACAATTTTATGGGTCACGGAAAAAAATGACTCGTGAAATTTTAAGGGACTGCGGACATAGTCATAAAATTCACATGCCTCCAGTCGTGCGGCTTATGGATTTCACGCAAAAAATGATTCCAGAATTGTTATCGGACCCGAAAACCCTAATTGAATTTCAACTGGAGACATTAGGGGGTTTAAGTAAGTTTGAGTTTAAGTAAGTAAGTTTAAGGGTACCCGTAACAAATTTGCAAGGACTTTACAGAAACGCAAATATGTAAAGCTTATACGAATAATCCAAACCGTGATAATCATTTCATAAATTTTATAAAATATTAAGTAGTACATTTTCCAATCACGTGATATCATTTACATTCTTCTCACTCTTGGCATGTATGGATCCTGTTACAATTATATGTATAGATTTTGTTATAATGTGTAGGATAACTTATCTAATATATCTCGCAATTTTCTCTATAATCCAATTCATAATTTATTTTATAATTTTAAGAACTAAAACCCTCTAAAGGTATTCATCATTTGTGAAAATTTTGTCTTTTGTGGCTCTCATCAAAAGGAAATCATAAAAGATTTCGATACCCTAACTCATCCATTATATCTTTAGGAGAATAGTGATTGACAAAACATAGATTTGATCGTATAATCTTTTACATGAGATGAACGCAAAATCTTTTCCACTCACTACTTATATATTTCAAAATGATAAAGGTGCATTCATTTACGTGAATTATGTTTTATTGAAGAGTAAATGATTAATCTTATTTCCTATTTGATGTTCACGATCAATATGGTAACACAATAGAATTTCACTGAATCTAGGGTCACCAAAGCGAGTAGAATTGGACTCTGAGGCATGTGCACTGATTTCATATCTTGGCAGACCAAAATCTGTAGAAACAACGGAGAGCTTCAGTTATAGTTTTATAAGCTGTGCAGCACAAACATCCCAAGTTTAAACTTTTATATGGTAAAGATCCACGAGTCAAAAGCAGGGGTAATCTAAAAGGTGACCCTCAGCCCTTTCCAGATTAGTGTCGTTACCCATAAAATAGAAGAGTAAAGGACAATCACATAGAAAACACAAAGGATGGGAAGATCCCATCAAACCGGACAAGGGTGAGACAAAATAGGTAAAATGTGGCAAAACCCCAATATAATAAATATCAAAAATCTGCCCTACAGCACCTAAGCTATGCAAGTCATATTGTCTACAAACAACTGGAGCATCCAAAACAGCATCACTAGTGTGATTGCTCTCCTATGCACCCACCACTGCACTCTGTAGAGCAATGGACATTCGCTGCCCAAAATATGCTACAAATACAAGACAAGGGTGAGACAAAATAGGTAAAATGGTGCAAAACCCCAATATAATAAATATCAAAAATCTGCCCTACAGCACCTAAGCTATGCAAGTCATACTGTCTACAAACAACTGGAGCATCCAAAACAGCATCACTAGTGTGATTGCTCTCCTATGCACACACCACTGCACTCTGTAGAGCAATGGACATTCGCTGCCCAAAATATGCTACAAATACAAGAGTGAGAGTGGTCCCCCTGATGCTTAACATGATAAGCTCTCGTGCACTCCTTCACAAATGTGTGTCAAACTCCGTGTCCATAACTCCATAAAATAGATAATTTCAATATTAAAATCTTCACCTATGAAATAGAGTGTTCAATATTAAGATCCACTCATATCTACCCGGTAGAGTATGCACATCAAAAGAAGTTTTACGGGTGATGAATAGCTCTAGATGGTTTCAGTTCTTAGAACTATAACTAAATTATGGATGGGATTATGGAGAAAGTTGTAAGATGTATTAAATAAATTACTTTACATATTGTAACATGATCTATACATGTTGGGAATACGAAGGACGTAGGTGGAATTGGGGGGTTTCATTTCCTGAAATTAAAAACTTAGAACTATAACTAAATTATGGATTGGATTACGGAGAAATTTGCAACATATATTAAATACGTTACCTTACCCAGTGTAACGGGATCTATACATGTCTGGAGTAAAAAAAAGATATATGTAAATGGTACTACTTGGACTGAAAAATGTCTTAATTAATGTCCTAACAAAATTTTATACAATAATCATCACACCTTCATTTTTACGGGTCACGATTTTGATTATCCTAATTAACATCCTGATAAAGTTATATGAAATAACCATCAACCCAAGGAATCTCGTGATGTCCAGATTCAAATTCAAATTTTACTTTCAATTTCTTAGAGTGATGGTACAAAAGATAAAGTTCCATAAATATTAGAAAAAAATTAAATATTAAAGAAGTAAGATAAAACTTTTAGTCTGTTTTTATTTGATATATTATCTACACTCGTCTTTGTGAAATGAATCATTCTTGCCTTTTCCACTTTGTTTGTTTGGCATTGAAATTCCTACTCTTTCAATGGTTCAAGCCTCAACCAGCGGCACATGATACGAAATATTTCCCTGCTTTTGATTTCAAAGGAACTTCCTATGTTTTAAATTTCAATTTTTTAATTTAAATTTAATAGAATTAAGTAAATTTATTAAATTGTCTCGAAACTTCTATGGTCGTGCTTGTACGATTATTTTGCAAGTGTATTGCGTTGAGGACCCTAAAGTGTCGGAAAGATATAATGTAGAGTTCTGGGGGGAAGTTTGGCGGAGTCTGGGACCCGGAATTCGAGGGCTTTTGGAGTTCAAGGAAGATCCAAGTCCCGGGTACGAGGTTTTGGGACCCCAAAATCCGACCCGGAGGATGGAACTCCGACATTTGAATGCAGGGTTTGAAGGAGTTTTGAATTTTATTTTGTATATTTTTTATTTATATAAGATATCGTATATAAATTAAAATTTAATAACTGCGAAGGTCACATCAGCACTGAAAATCCACCTGGTCAATTTCGTTGCCACCTGGGTCCACGTCAAGTTTCAGGTACACCTTAATTAAGTCTTTCTACCGCTAAATCGAGATGCCAAAACAAAATAAGCTACCGCGTAGAAATACAAAGGATGGAAAGCCCATCAAGCCATACAAGAGAGAAACAAATGGAGTTCACCCCAATAATATCGACATGAAAAATTTACTATGAGCTATACAAGTCCAAAATTAGAGTATTGCTACATCCATCTCCGGATGAAACTGAGTTACTGCCCGCCCGCCAGTCGCTCGTGCATGTTGATTTCTTAGTTTGGATAAGAGACGTGAGTACTTCGGACGTAAGAGAAGAAGAACGTGATGAGAAGCAGTTTCTAGGCTCGACAGGATTGGCTGTGAACGTGAGAGACGGTGAGTGGTAATCCTTGCATGAAACACGAGTGCTTTCTTCTACAACATGCAAAGGATTCGCATTCAGACCAGGGGGTCCCTGGCTTACCTCGGAGAATGGATTCGTAGCACAAGGCCAAACGTTTGTAGGGTCTGAGGAAACGACAACTTTGCAGATTGAGCTGAACGTGTTCGCACCTCACCCTTCGACTGCTGCTGCTCTTGACCGTATCCATTGCCGGGGCTGCTTCGGCATCGAAAATTGGCACATATGCATGGACTCGGCTTCTCGACGTATCAGTTTGGGGTTTCGCAGGATTCTATCGTTTATGTCGCTGGGATGTCTGATGAATGGGCACGAAGAACAAGTTCCTATTCGGATATCTCATTGATGATAAACTTTTTGCCAAGACTGAAGACTTGCTAATTTTCCATGTTTGGGTTTGATTGTACCCAAGTTGGGCCCAAAAAGCTTAACAGTACCGGTATCCTTCAAAGCCCTCAAAGACGTGATACGGTAGTCTAATTTTAAGTATGTATGTTTGCTTTTTATATGTACACAACGGTATATACTACCGTATTTAAATTAAGAGTTTCCACGTTATCAAGTAAATTATTCATAGCTCGGATATTTAAGGTAGATCTCATATCGATACTATTGGCCGTAGGATCATTTTACCTCTTTTTGTCTCTCCCTTGTACTTTTTGTCTCTCCCTTGTACGACTTGACTTGATGGGGTCTTCTCACCCTTCGTGTGTTTTAAGTGGTTGCATTCCAGTAAATTATTCTAGTAGTATAGACTACTCTTATGTCTCAATCACCCAAGGTGTGCATTTCAAATCATTTGTCAAGTTTAGTAAATAGCCTTACATGTCAGACATGGGGATGGTCGATTCAAATGAAAGTGTACATTACCCCTCGAAGAAAGATGACGTCTTGTTTGGCGATGATAAGGATGACCTACATAATGTTAGTACTCGATCTTGACACACACTCCTCTAACCAGGATTAGTTCTGCCCGGTTTCGTAATTCGACCAGACCTTCACGATCAGCTTAACCACTGGCTTGAGTTCCGCTCGATTTCGCTTGAACTTGAACTCAAGCCAGTGGTTAAGCTGATCGTGAAGGTCTGGTCGAATTACGAAATGGTAAATGAAGTTCTGCATTTTTCTTCGTTGTTTTAGCTATACTTCATGGACTGTATATCAATTTGAGATATTTTATCTTTTATAGATATGATATTTATTTTTTATCTACATTCATTATCTTTGCATTTGAATATAATAAGTCAGAATTATTTTTGCAATCAAATACCCCTTCAGAATCCAGAATTACCTTCCTTTATCATAATTTTTCTGTGAATAATTTTATTTCCCCTTAATATCTAATTTAAATGAAATATACCTCATGTTTGGTAAATATAATTGCATTTACATATATCTAATTTATAATTTAGCTATGTCCATTCGTTCTTCTTCATCTTTCTTTCTGTGTTGTAGCCAATCACTCTACTTGGTGTCTTTATTGAAGTCGAAAGAAAGAGGCTACTGTGTAGGAAAAATGAAGGATGGGAAGACCCCATCAAGCCGTACAAGGGAGAGACAAAAACGTAACATGAGGCTAAGCCACAATAGAGTCTATATGAGAAATTTGCCTTACCGCACCTAAGATATCCGAGCTATGCAAGTTGTATGGTCTACACACAAGTGGAGTATCCAAAGAAACATCACCTAATGTGATTGCCCTCCTATGGATTGCACCAGCCATTGCCCTCTGTAGAGCAATGGACACACGCTGTCTAAAATATGCTACAAAGTATGAAAGTGAGAGCGTTACCCCCTGACGCCTAACGTGATAAGCTCTCGTGCACTCCCTGACAAATGTGTCAAATGTCGTGTCCATCGCTCCATATAACTCCAAGGCTAGAGGAACAAAGAGGTGACCTCGCTACATGCCCCTATACTTGGAGACCTTGCAACCTGCTACTGCACTCGCCGCCCAACCAAGGGGATGGGTATCATTCCCTCTGAAACTATATCATATGTAGGGTCCGTCACCACGACATCCGCTACTGTCACCTGATCATCTCGGACCAAGTATAAGTCTGCCTTGACACGTGTTGTTTGCAAGCATACAAACGCTCCTCCAAGCCAAGTATCCACTCTCTCATGCCATAGCAAACACTATATCACTAATTGCATCATGGGTAGCTATCCTCTGTCCTCTAAAAGGACACCATGTCATGTGGACCGCTGCTGCATCTAGTGTAGAACCACACTCACAAGTGAGTAATGAAGATGTAGATGGGTGGACCAAACTTAGGCAAAACCTCATCGTTGTAGAGAAAGTAGCTGGTGTGAGTTGGAATGCCCTAATGCACGGTCGAGCTAGGATCCAAGAGCTTGCACCCTTGCCGGAGCAAGAGCTAAGATGTGCTCTAATAGCCTGAGGAATGGATGAGTCGACAAAGAGAGAGTGTAACGTATGCTCACACTGTCGCTCCATCAAGGAGGACTGTAAACCTCTAGTCCAATCTGACAATAGTGAAGCAAAAGGTGGAAAATCCTCTCATGCTCGAGAGGATATACTATCTCTCGTCTACCGCAATAACACCTGGAGAGAATAGGATCCTCCTTCCACCTTTGTCACATAAGTCTCCAAAACCGGTCTATCAACAACCACAAAATGGGAGGAAAGTAGAGGTGCCGAGAGAGCCCAAAAACACTATAGGTGCCGTCTCCTCCATAGAAAGCAAGCCAACCCCACCACATGAGATTGGTAGAGCCGTCTATTTACGTGCCAAATCCCATGTCACACACTCAAAGTCCATGGTCAAATAATATCACCAAAGACTCCCATAGTCCTCCTATCAAATGCTCCCAAACGTGATATGAATGACGGTGCGGGAGGAACTGTACAGATGAGGTAGGATGGTCATGGAGCAATACTGGAATAGAGTATACCAAATGCCACCTGCGGATCTCCTAATATTGGATGCTCATCCACATGGAGAACATCCTCTGCAAGGACAGCATCTTGGAAGCATGTGACAAAATCCTCTGATCCTATTGGCACTCCAAGAACACAAATTCCATCTATGGATGTGATACACCCCTCTGGAAGCTCAAGGTGGGGAGCGATACCTAAAGGGGACCATGCCTTACACTTTGACACCTTGACTCTCAAGCTTACTAGATGTAGCTCGGTAGTCAAGTAGTCAAAGGCCTGCCTAATCTAATTTACAAGGCCTAGAATGTGTGTATCATTTGCCAAGGAGTGAAATACACAACCTGGCATGGCCAAAGTAGTAGATAGTAGAACTCTAAAGTGAGCCATGGCAAATAAGGGCCCCCCCAAAGGATCTCTCTAATGTGTACCAATAGCTGACTCCAAGACGGTGACTCCCTCTTGTGAACCACCATGCTGGTAGTAAAGGGAAGCAAGAGAGCCGTAAAAAGACCGCACAAAGGGAATGAGACTTGCCGAGGATCCACCAGCCTCCCTAAGCTCTCTAAAGATGAATGCCTATGAGACGCTATTAAAAGCGTTCTCAACATCCACCTGTAGGACACCCCACTCCGGATGGATATCTAGGAGTGCTCTAATGCCTATAGATATAGCCTCACATCCACCATGTGTAGCTATTCCAAACTGATGTGGACTAAGATGCTATTGAAAGTGAGAATGATGTTGAAGGACAATGGTACGACTGACCAAACTCAAAAAGATCTCTCCAATAGCAATCGGTTTAATGTATCCCATGTCCTTCTCCAACACGAGAAGTCAACTAGCACCTAACACCTGACTAACAGACATAGGAATGTCTCCTCTCATTTTTACTGCATCCACCTGAAACAACTCAATAAAACCACTAGAAGGATCATCTGCCTGGAAGCAATCCCTAAGGTGCTCATAAACCATCCCTGAGGAAAGGCAAGGAGCAATGCACAATGCTTGTGCAAATAGCAACCTATCAAGACATAAAGGTTTCTCAGGCTGATAATCTAAGACGTCTAGTGGTAGTCCCTCTATTGCTATAGGATGTAGTGAGCGTAGGGAAGAGATAGTCTCATCAGTAAGACTCGCTATAGACAAAGGGTGTAGCACTTGTGCTGCTCTACTAAACTCTCCCGCCCGACCCAATGTCCTACATCGTTGTAATCAAGTGTACTTTGTGGTATCTTGTGGCGATGCTTGTCTCCTAAATCGTGTAGCCCTAATAGACTCCTCTTGAAGGGCTGCTCAATCCCCCACTCGAAATCAACAAAATCTAGTAGCCACCTCTCTATGCCCCGCATGTCCCCCTCTAGCAGAACGGAGACACCATCAAGGGAGTAAGAGAAATAGGAACCATTTTAACTCGTCCAAGGGATCATGTGCCAAACGATCAAGTGGTAGGCGAAAAGCCTATCTAGCCTCATCATGGAGTGTGCGTGATAGCCTATGGAATAGACGTGGACATGGAAAACTAGTCTCAAATTGCCCTAAAATGCAACCCGCCTGAGAAGCTAACCACTCCCACGACTTGATCGGTATCCCTGGAATGATCAATGAAAGGATAGAAGAAGCATGTGTAATCCCAAGTGTCGTTGCTGTCAATATGGTCGCTCGTCTCACGTGGGCATCCCAAGTGGTCCAATCATAGTCCTGGTGCATCCTTCGTACATGGGTCTTTACCCCTTGCAAGGTAAAGCGTCGGTGACACACTGGGCATGGTGTATCTTGATCTGCTCTAGGCAACCCCACATGGGAAGGTGTAACCATGGCTATGACAAGAATAATGATCATAATACATGTTGTTCCTCTCTATATCTCCCCATATCTACAAAACCACAATCTCTCACCTCCCAACTCACATAAGAAAACAATCTTTCCAATCTCTAAAATTTATAATTCTCATAACTTTCAATTTACATCTCCAAAGTTTTCAAACAAAATTCCTATGGAACTTAATCATAAAAACCAAGGGATTGGAAATGAAAATTCTTGACCTATCATTCTCAATGTATAATGATCACTCTAAACCCTACAAAAAACTAGAAATCCTCATAACTTTCTATTCCATTTTCCATAGTCTTCAATCTAGATGCCAATGAAACCAAAATTGAAAAACGAAAAGAATTGACTATTCACTTGAGTGCTAGAGAACGCTAGTGCTAGAAAAAATAAATATAGTCTCCTGTCTCTCCCCTCTCCTCTCCACACTCTCCCAAATTTCTCCCCTCTCCTCTCCACACTCTCCCAAATTGATTATACTGGGAGAAAGAAAATCTGAAGAAAATATAAGAAAGAAAAATGGGCTCGACTAAATAAGATAAAGTTTGGTTGAGCGGAAAAGTAAAATCTCAGTGTAAAAGTAAAATCTAAAATCCGTGAATTTCTAGTAATTCAAGCAAAGGGAGGACATCGTATACCATGCAACGACCGTCCGGCCGCCGTTCGACGTATGGTTTAATTAGCAAGAGCTGGGCATATGGATTACCGCTCGGTCAACATATAGTCCTGAAGACCTCCTATTCGTATTCGAGGCGCCACCACAATATGTGAATTATCTTTCGTCATTTTAGCGCATGTTTCTCTATCCATTTTTTTCCCATGAAAAAATTTATTAAAGTCAGATTTATCGATTCTTATAGTCTTATAAAGACTAATACGCAAGACATGTCCGGTCAAATGCTTGATTTGTTATTTCTAATCCAAATGTTTTTCTATTCCTTCCAATATAAATGTTCCATCTGCTTATCTTGAAAACTTTCATCCAGTTCAAACGAGTGAATATCTCACCACATTCCCTGTATCTTATCCATATGTCTTTATTTTCCTGACAGTTTTGTCGGAACTCGAGACTGCCATACTAAGAGACTTTCATCAAGGTTCGGGCAAAGCATGTCGTTCTACCCATTATTTTCTTTTCTCCACAAATTTACTGGAAATCAGATCCACAATTCTTAAAAGACTTTCATCAAAGGCCAGATTAAGGCGTCTGTGACCTCATGCCTGATCTGTGGTTGTGAGACAACCACTGCTAGTTATTTTGGTATGCAGATTCTTAAGTACATTGCATAATGGACTTTATGTCCATTTAGATTTCTTAATCGTCTCTTACTGAGAAATGAGATATTTTTCGCCGACAGTACCTCTCTGCTACAAACTATAGATAGTTGGACACCATCCACATCCATATAATCCACATGGCATCAAAAGTAGTGAAACTATGGCAATTCGATCTACCGTGGCATCACAAGTACCGTTAAAGCTGTTGGCCAACTTGGAATCCTGGAAATCGGAAGAGCTAAGGTTAGGGTGCTGTGAAGTCCTTCCTTGAAATTCAAGTCGGGTGAACGTTCCTTGCGGTTCCCTGGTCGAGGTGAAGTCCGACTGCACTCTGGGTAACACAGACAGGGACAGGCATGTCTTCGTAAAGTAGTACTCTGCCGAGATCCAGCATCTAACACTGTCAGGAGAGAATGCTCCAGTTCCTGTAGTAGCTTTCATGCAGAAATACATCCGCCCACCTATTTAAGTTTCCCGGCACTGCAGATGGTGCTGCACGTGCTTCAATCCCGGTCGCTGGGTGTATGCATCCATATTTGAATCAGGGTCCAAGATGGACGACTCCGCACGGTGGCTAAACTTTTGCTGCAATCTCCGGTTGCATCACAGACCGTCCTCAACCAGGAACGATACTCTGAAAGAGGCTCTCAGTATTCAAACTATTTGTGCCAAGGCTGACACTCAGATCGTTGACATTCTACGAAACAGGGCACATATGCTCGAATGGATAATCACATCTTGTTTGGAGTACGTAGCACAAGTGTCATGGCACAAAAGATAGTCTCTATTTGAACAGTTAATTAAGAGCTTTCAATAGAGCTCTGCAATGAGAGACTTCTCGGTAATAATCAGGAAATTACAAGCCTGTGGCACCTGAAGCCAGTTGGACTACATACCATGTGGTACAACTTACCAACTACTTCGGTCTCATAACTCTCATAATCCATCCCATGAATTAATAAGCCTTTTCTGGCATGCACTGGCCAGCTGGATACTAAGAACCTGTTTGCACTCCCTTTCCCTCTCTGAGGACCAATGGTCAGAGATGTTTCCACAACCTGAAGCCGGTCCCCGACCTTCTCCTTCGATGAAAACCACTCTGGGCTTGACAGTTGACAACTCTTCGGCAATTTCCCGTGTGCGGTTTCAAGGTGATCTGCAATCACGAATTTCTAATCCCTTGCAGAATTTCATCTGTGTCATATTCTGGAATAGCTTATTGACAAGGCAAGGTGGAAAAAGCCTTGTGACACCCCTTTTCCCGAAGTAGAGAATGCAGTCTCTTAATTTCAGTATCTATATACAACAAACTACCAGGCTGGAATGAATATGTGGAAACAGGGCGAACAGACATATCGCAGTAAAGGTTACAGCATTTGGGATCAAGGTTGAGTGATCGCTGACTTATTTCACTAGCACTACGAGGAATCTGAAGGTGGACTACCGACCTCTCCTAACCAATCTGACATAGGATTTTGGTACAACCTATTATTTTGGGTCTCTAATGAGAGGCGAGTGTTCTTGATTTGGGGGCTATGGAACAGGTTTTTGCTAGATAACTTTTGAATCGGAGAGTTCGTTCCTGCGCGACTGGCATCCTCCCTGTGCCTGTAGTAAGTTCCAGGTTCACGCTCTGGAACTGGGGGGATACTTGCCAACGACAACCCGACCTTCGATGAAGCATATCGCAGTTCCCGCCTCTTCTCAAGTAGACTCTGAAAGTCGCTTTCAGCTGCAGACAAATCGTTGGAGGCTTGCCGTGGAGCCGCTTCGCTCGCACTGACGACCTTTGATGCTTCGGGCTTCGCTGTCTCGCTGCCTTTCAATACTGGAGATTGCAGTCTTTCACCTTTGGCCGTCGGGGCTTCACGATCACGTAGCCCAAACAGCTTCATTGTTTTATCATCTAACTTTGTAGTACCGAAGGGTGGTGGTGGAGGTGTTAAGGCTACTTCGGCACTTCTTTCCAGAAGAGGCAGTTTCTCACCAGTGAACGTTGATCTGGCCAGTTGCTCCAGTCTTGAAGAAATTATGGATTTTTGAGGTGTCGAGTACTTCCCAGTCGCCCGTCGAGAGTAAGACTGAGCAGCAGGTTCTTCCTCTACCACTTCATCCGTAATCGGATTGATCTCATCTGCCTCAGCTCTTTCCCACAAAAGAAACTCTTTAATAGCATTTTTCACTGTACTGCTGTCCCGTCTCAGCAGTTCACCGACAACCTGATCCAAATCTTCCCCGGAGGAAGTGGGAAGGGCATCCGGTACTTGATCAGATGTATTCGAGTCATTTGAAACTGCTGAAGGATCTTTACTCCTAGCACCAGCAACGGGAGAAACAGGCATCTCGATTACCGAGACGTTGAATTCAGGGCTTTCAAGGTCCTCCTCATCCTCCTCGTCCTCATCAAGTTCCAAACCTATGCCACTGGCACCTTTGGCTGAAACACCGAAAACAGAACTGAGAAACTCATCACAGACGGCATCGTTTGCTGCTTGAGCCTCAGTTTCCAGCGATTCCTCCGACGACAACAGACTCTTCACTGAACCACGGAGACTTGAAGACGGGCCAATCCGGATTGCAGGATTGGGTCTTTCAGGAAGAGTAGGACTAAACTGCTCGGCAACGAGCTTCGTCGCCTCTAAGACAACATCACCCTCCGACTTGACAGCTTCACTTGAATCGTCCGGAAGTTCTTGAACCTCCGTTAACTCGTGAGCCGGTGTTTCCGCTTGAGTTTCTGAGAAAGGAATTTGGTGTGAAACGACCTCGAGCTGAGATTGCTTAACACCCGAAGGTGCCGCACTCGTAGAATCTCCTGTTCAGGCAGCCACTCCAATGTTAGACATGTCTCCGTGTCTCTTGTCTCGTTGTACATAATGACTTTTTATATCATTATCTTCCACAAAGCTAAATAACAGCGTCAACTTGCCTGCAGGAGGTGGTGAAGCAATTGCGCCCGTTCCCTTCAATTCCTCCAACTCCTTCTCCATCTTCCGTAACTTCTCCTCAGCTTCCTCGAGCTCAGCCTCTAGCTCTTGCAATTTGATTTCTTGCCAAGAATTGAGCACCTTCCGCAAAAGTCTAGCTAGCTCTCTAGGTGGAACCCCGCCACCAGAGTGGCTAGGGACCTCTGCAGGAACAAAGTCGTCATTATCGTCATCCCAGTCTAATACTGCCGGTAGCCCCTCAACAATCAAATCACGGTCGGCCACACCTGCCACACCTTCGGGGTCCAACTGCACATTTTCACACGGCATATTCCACCTTTGTAAGCGACCTGATCTTTTTCAAGTGTATGTGCAAAGTAGTGGACAAAGAGGATGAAGGAGATATTGGGTGACGGCCTTGCATAAACAAGTAACGACGTCTCCGACCTCCAGTTCTATTCAGCAGAACCTTCACACTAGTCTGGTCCCTGTTGCTACGGATTGCAGCGTGGAAGAGGTCCATTACCTCTTCAAAATCTGGTGTTCCATTCAAATCCTCAGAGATCCCGCCAGTAAGCAAACCTAGCTCCGCTTCCAGTTCTGCCTCCAGTTCGGCCATATGCTCTATCTGCTGAGGAGTTTCCGGTGCTTCTCTCCTGAACAGATCGGTTCTCTCTCGTCCAGTCTCATCGATGAAGGGAATGAGCCCCATTACATTTCTTTGAGCTTTGTTGTTACCAACCTATAAGAAACATACGTTGTAGACAAACGATTTTAAGCAATTAGCACGATGTAAAGATAGTGAACACGAATATCGAGAGGAGAAACTAGCCTGCTAAGAACAATCCTCCCGGTTTTTAAGGACTAAGAAGGTAGCTTGCTCAAGGAGATAAACTGGGTACAATCCCAGTTGCGTACCTCTACGTACACCCGTCCATCACTAGACATGCTGCCCGCAAGAAGCAATTGCTGTGAGGTCAATCCACCCAATTCGGCAGTGATTACTCTCGACTCACTCAACAGATCGTTTAGGTGTGCAATCCTTTCTTCTGAATCCCGCAACAATCTGCTGAGCCTCTCAACCTCAGTTTCCGACGACTCCATCGAAGACATAACACCAATTCCAACTCCGAAACTGAAAAGCAGTCCCTCCATGGGTGGAATGACCAAAGCTGTACCCATTTAGAAATCCCCGTCAGACATGTGCAAAATAAGGAACAACAGCTAAGAAGGTTGCACAAACAAGAAATAAGAAGTGAGAACTCTGTAAATAGGTAAAAAAATGTTTAACATCAAACAGGCTAAACCGGACGGAGCCAAACGAACATGCTTCCCATGGTCTACGGTCTTCCGGCCTTTCACTTGGTAAAGCAGACAAACCGATAAACAGCAAATTGATCACAGAATCCTCAGGGTGTCACAATAGGATACACAACAGAAATACCAACATTGAGTTGCTAGGCAATCCTAGCAAATATAGGGACTACCACTCAGCGAAAGTTCTAAACATGTACGGAAAATATATCATTATTCTCAACACACAATTCTCGCGAAAGAGAAATTTTGATGTGAAGGGAAGCTGACACATTTGCTACAGCCTTGCATATACTCGAAGGAATTAAGTGCTTGTACGAGAGATGGTAAAAACCATCTACATATCGTGGCACTGGAGTACTCCCATGATTCGTCTTATGAATATTTAACGGACCAAGTTCTGTGAATTGCTCCGCATCTTGTGGTATCACTTTGCATATACCAGACGTACTAGAAATGAGTTTGCAAAAGGTAAAACAAATGGAAGTGGGAGGGCGCACCTTCAAACTCATAGGCATTTCCTTTGCTATCCGGTGTAGTAGATGAGGGTGTCACAGCTTGAGAAACTTTCCTTTTCTTCAAAGAAACTGGAAGTAAAGTTCTTCTCCAAAGCACGTCAGTGAGCTTAGACTGGCTAGGGTAAACTCTTTCGGTTTCTTCCGAAACTACACTTCTCGGAAAGTTTGATTCTGCGACCACTAACTCCAGCCCTCCCTTGTACGGTTGGACTTCCTTGCTCTTAGAAGATCCTCTCCTTGGAGGTGTCCTTAGGAGAGGAAGCCCTATCACAGCCTTTAGCTCATCATCATCCAAATCTGTATTTTCCCCTTTATCATCGTCGTATTCTCTCGTTGGGGTGGAGGAGCTCGGAGAAGGAGACCCATCGGATTGACCAAATGATGGGCTGCGTTGCTCTCCTCGACTGTAAGAAGAAAAATTCAAAGCCCTCGCAACATGAGTACTCTCCTCCCTGAACTGCTGAGCTCTGAGACAGCTCTCGATTGCAGACACAGGTTTAGGGGATTCTCTCATCCTGCGAAGATTTCTGTTTCCCGATCTACTCATATTTTTAGACCTCTTGGAACCTCTTGCTGGGGACCTTTCCTCTTTAGGGGAACCAAAGAACATACTGTCAAAGCCAAAAAAGACTTGAGACAGATCTATGGGCCCAAATACAGAAGCCAAGGAGGATTCCCCTAGGTCGTTACTATCCTCATTTGCTACTTCCCTGTCTTTCATTCTCTTGCCGCTCGTGAGAGTTGCTTCGATAGACTCCAGGGATACTGATTTATTAGAATCCTTAGTTCTTTTTCCCGGCAAGAATGCTGGTAGTAGTGTGGCCTCCCCTTCCCCAGCGGTCTTGCCTGCATCTGTTCTTCTTTTGCCTTTTCCACCTGGAAGGACTTCCACCTCTTCAAGACTGGTACTAGCGATACTGTCTAGCTTGAGATTTCGCACTTTTTCCCTTTCCATCGCGTGGGCCTGAGCCTGAGCTTGAGCTAGGGCTTGAGCCTGTGCAAGATTTGCAGCCCTCAAAGAAAGGACGGCATTCACAGTCTCGGCCCTTAACGAAAGGTTCCCTTTGTCTTCTTTACCATCTGAACTCGAAGATTCATCTTTCGAGGAAGATGAGACAGTGCTCTTACCATCTGGTGAGACTTTGGAGTTGGAACTGGCTCCTATCCGTCCTTCTTCAAACTGAAGAATCTTCTGGCGAATACCACCACCCCGTGATGATGATTCCTCACTAGGCTTAGGAGGCTGGGTACCATCCTTGCCTGCATCAGCATCAACCACGAAAAGCCCCGTGAGAGACTTGTCCAAGTCAATTGACTGGCTAGCGCTCTGAGTCGCAGAAACAAACTCCATGCTGGTGGATCCAACACCTGACGCTGGGGTCTCTTCTCCGTCGGCGAGCAGTGCTTGCAAGCTACGAGAACTGGACGAAGCGTTGTCCGAACTGGATTTTCTCCTCTCCCTAACCCAACGAAATTTCTCACCTGTTCGTTTGAGGCAACCAGCTGACGACTCCTTCTCGCTACCGTCCACTGACGATTGTTTCTTCTTCGCTTTGAAACTGGACCACGGACTTCTCTTGTTGTCCCCCAACCTCGTCCCTTCCACCGATTTTTCAATCCCTCCTGCAATGAGCCTCTTGGTATCATCAGGACTGAGCACCGCGGTCGAATTTCCTGCTGCGTCTCCTCCATCCTTCTCTTTTTGAGGGTTCCTGGGCGCCGCTTGGCCCCCATCGGAGAAGAGCTTCTTACTTAGTCCCTTGGAAGTGAAAGACCGTCTAGAACCTCTGGGGGAAGTATGATGGCCGTGTGATGTGTACCGCATTCCATTCGGGGATGAGCTATCGATAAGATGCGGGCTTGAATAGTTCGGACTCCCGGGCCTCTCGTCGGGGTCGTGATGAGCATGGTCAGTGAGTTGCGCATGAGGCCCGGGAGGCTTCAGTGTCTTGTGCCAGCATCTTGCCAGGTACCCTGAGCCTGCGGCTACCAACAGGAGCCACATTTCTCTCTTGAATTCATCCAGCCTGCCAAACAAATCCTTCTTCTCTCCCGCAAATTTCACCCTCAAAACTTCTTGCCAAATTTTCACCAGGAACAGCCCCCTCCGCAAATGCTCTTCGACCACAGCCCTACTACTCGTCGACCCCTGTTCTTCAACGACAGCTGCATCTCTCATTATACTCGCTCGACCATTAACCCATCACAATTGAGTTGCTGTTCCTCAACAACCCCGCTGCACCTATGCAGTTCACTCCCTTCCATGCCCGCGCCTCATTCTCCTCCCGTCACCGTCCATCGCACCACTTCCCCGTCCTCCTCTGCTCCCCCTCCTCCTCCCCGTCTCTCCAACTCCTCCACAACGCCTCCCCCATCCCGCAAAGCCAACTCTCCAATCTCGATCCAACTCCACCTCGCAAGTTCTCACAACAACTCCACCACCACAACAACTCCCCAGCCTCCTTCCCGACTCTCGTCTCTTCTTCTTCTTCTTCTCCTTCAGCTCTTCCTATTCCTCCAACTTTATTCAATATCTCCCTCCACACTAAACCCTGAACCCTGCATTCACCATTCCACTCGTGCTAAACTCGATCACTCGCTCCGCGGCCAAAGACTCGCTCTCATTGTCAAGAAACTGCCTAGGATTTCGTGATCGCCGCATCGTCTCGTGTCTCTCGAGTCCTTCTCCACTTCTTCTACTTCTTCTTCTCTCCTCTCCTCCACCTTTCTTCTCCCATCTCTCGATCCATTGTATTCCCCCTGCTGCTTATCTTCCTCCCCGGACCGGCTGCACCCGTCGTCCGATCTCCTCTCACTGGTGATCCCCCGTCGCCGGTTGCATTTCACCCGCCAGCTTTTACAACTCCAACTCCAACTCCAGGAGCATAGGAGAAATACTAGGGGCCTCTTTGCCGTTTCTTCTTTCTCCCACTGTTTATATGATGTAAACCTTTTAACTTCATTCACATTTTCCTAATACATTCTTCTGTTGACAACTACGGTTTGCATCTAAAGTTGTTTCTTTCTCCACTTTCCTCTGCTTTCCCCCAACTCTAAAAAGAAAGTTGAACATAGCTCATCTCCCCTTGTTTCTTCGCAGCATGATCTCGACAATATGATTCAACATTTTTCAGATATGCACGTGACAATCGACTTTAACAACTACAGTGTCCAGTTTAAGGTCTGAACGCCATCTTTGGTGGTTCAACAGTTAATATTATTGTAACACTTAGGAACTAAGGTTTCTTCTGAATTAGATCTTGTTCTAATCATTTCCCGGTCTGATATTAAAAGTCCTTCCAGTTTATTTTCGTAAAAACGACGAGTTTGTGGTATATGTATCAAACAAAAATTTTGATTAATGGTATCGGACTCTACAAGAGAGTTCCGGCATTGGCGTCTTTATCATCATTTCCATAGAGCAGAATCGTTAAATTTCATCTGTTTCTCCGCCCTTCTTCTTGCTTTAGGATTGTCTGCAGCGGACCAAGAGAGTGTCATTCCATGTGCATATCGAAAGAACCAAAGTAACACAGCTTATTGATTTTAGCAGAAAGCCATGATACAGTAAACGATTAGGTAGTGTAACTCTCCAATCCGTCGGCAGTGTCCATAGTTTGCCACTGCAATACTGTAGTCTACATTCATACCCATTTCATGCCATCTGGACTTCCTGACTACGCTGCCCATACTTCACAGTTCTGTGACACAAACTTCAACCAGTAAGGACGTCTAATTTAGTCAGAAACTGAGCTGTGTAGTTGAAGTGAATACCATTGGATTGAGAATGTATGCAATCAATTTCATTTTCTTTAGTCAATTTCTCGTGTTGTAAGCCGAGATTAGAATAGGCACAAAAAAAATTTAAGGTTTTTAAAGAGAGCATGTGCAAGTAAACCACGTCATCTAAATTTAAGCCTAACAAACTCTGACAAAGTGGCCAGTCTGCAAATGCTTTTGCAGGATCGAAGTTCTGCAATATGGTCTTAGACATGTTACCAAAATCCTGCCTCCAATCATCTAGTAATATCTCCAGTTCCTTCCAGGCTCGCTTTACGGTACAGTTTTCATCACCATGCATGTAGAAGGTTGTTAGTGTCAACCTGGTGTGTACATGGGGCCAAAAGTTTGTGTATTCATACGACATCGAGAGCTGTGTTCCATGCCTTGGACGGTGTCTGTCAGAAGCGATTCCCGTTCTAACCATGCGGTATTCTCCATGAACAATTACGAAGAATGAGCACGGTAACTAGGAGGATCGAGGTGCATGTAGAAAACTTAAAGTGTGTGAGTTTTGATGACAGGAAGTGACAAAGGTGAACATGATCTACATAAAATAGAGGTTCAATTCAGTCGCCCCACATTCTCTGAAGAACGTGAGTGTTGCTCTTTTGAGATAGTTTGGCCGAGAAAAGTAACAAGATCCAAGGCCAGGAGACGTAAGTCAGTACGTAACACTACGAATACGCTACGTTCTCTCGATTTGGAGTTTAAAGTGGTGCGCAGTCTACTCCTGAAGTTGTACAACATATATGCTTTCTCGTCTATTGAATACAACATATATGCTTTCTCGTCTATTGAATCCAAAAGTTCTAATGGATATACTGCTGGATGTACGTCCAAGACATTTACTTTCACTTTATGGTTCATGCACATATAGCATAACAGATTAGAGTGGATAATAACCGCTTGGAGTATAGGCCTTCTTGTCACAAAATTTATCAGCATTATCCGGAAGGTTAGTAAACATTCGACATGATTTCCGTTCAAATTTCTCGCTTGCATTACATTTTGTGACAGACATGTAACATCGTCCGGAAAAGCCTACGTAACCCAAGGTAAAAGAAGTCCAAATTCAACATATAAAGTTTCTTCCCTCAGAGGCAAAATTTACAAGATTAGCGTGGTTGTCCGGAGGCCTTTCTCTGAATAATATATATACTACGCTCGCGAGCAAATGATAGAGCTGCTCTCCAAGTCTTCTTGTTGATTCGAGCACTCTACTCCAAAACTCTAATCTCAATGATACGAGCGTAATCTACAGCATGGAGTAGTTGGTCTAGACGTGTTTGTGTGCCCGCAAGCTAATCTGCCCACTGTTACCAGCACTCCGTTCAATCTGTGCGACATTGGAGCAAGATAATGTGCTATGCAATTCAAGCCAGCTATTGCAATATCATGACGGGATAAAATTTATGTTTTGAAATGACTCCTTGATCTACACGACGTGGAAGAAGAGACCTCTTGAAAACTCTTGAAACATCTTGAAACTGTTATCTACGTCGAAAGAAGAACCGCTAGGACAGGTGAGTGGACATGGAAACAAGTTAGGCAAAGAAGCTAATATCCTTCTCCTCGGAAATTGCTGAGTTTATCCTGGATATCTTCCCTCTCGTGGTCGAATTTCCCCGGACAGGTGGATGGTATTACAGTACAGTACTGAGCTTTCCGATCAGGTCAGAGGAGAGAAAACTTCCCACCTTGACCGTTTTCTCCCCACATGTTGGTTGCCTGCCCGAAGGAAGGAAGGTACAGGATCCCCCGATCCCTGTGACAAGTTATGTCAGTGGGTGGCCCCACGTGAAAGAGAAGACGAACGGGGAAAACTGGAGACTGGCAGACGGGCAGTAGCCCGTAACCTGATGGGATAGAGTTGACGAGCGGACACGTGGTGTGATATGAGCATAGTTTTCTGGTGACCTTTAGAGAGGGATGAGGACCAAGCTTTTGCAGCCCCATCAAATCCCTCCCCTCTCTTCTCAGGCCTTAGAAATCGCTGAATTTGTGGTGGTCTTGCATACGATAAGCTACTTTCCGAGAGGGCTCACTTTTCGGGTGAGGATCTGTTTATGGCCGAGAAGTTTCGACCACAAGTGACAAGCTTACGCATTCTATACGGTTGCTAGTGTCGTTATTAGCATTCTATCGACCATTTTTTGGTACACGATCTTACCACGTAAAGTGATCCCTCTTCACCTGATTCTTCTTTACCTTGTCAGATACCAGTTTATGGAGTAAACACCTAATTCGACTTCTTTATCATGTTTTATCCTTTGACTTTAACTCCGGAGTACCACACGTAGATTGTACCTTTTTTCGCTGCTTCGTTTTACATCTTGCGACTTTGTTGTCCAGTAAAATAACACTTGCTACACTTCTCCTTCACACTTATGAAGCATAATGTGGTTTATCTCTGCCCTCGGACAGTGATTACTTCGAAGTGTTAGACTTTGCGGTAGATCATAGAGTAAAAGTTATTAGTTGGTTCTAGATTTTGAAATTTTAGTTTTTGACGGAAAGAGCATGGATATCCTGTAAATTATTTTGAGGGTACTCGTAAAATTGTCTGTCAAATGGACGCTCCCGGTAAATCTGGTATGGGGCTTAGCCCCATTTTACCTTTGTTGTCTCACGCACCCTTCTCTTGCACGGCTTGAGGCGGACGCTCCCGGTAAATCTGGTATGGGGCTTAGCCCCATTTTACCTATGTTGTCTCACGCACCCTTCTCTTGCACGGCTTGAGGCGGTCTTCCCTTCCTTCGTATTTTCTGCGTGGTCGCCCTTTCTGATAAATCTGGTTGTGGGTATTGAAAAGTCTTTTCCTGCCGGGAGCGGTGCTGTTCATAAGTTCAGATTAATGATCATTTAAGGATATTAGATTAAATGAAATGTCAATGTTACCTAATCATATACGGTCAAGTGGATCGGAGGGACAAAAGAAATGAAACTCTCACACTTGTTTGAGTTTTTTCAAATGCTTCCACCCAATTTCTTCATATGTGTTGTTGTGTTCATATATGGATTTGTGTTGTCTTTCCGCACGCACTAGTGAATAAATACACTACCTCTCTCGAACAGTCCCCCACACTAGCTAGCAAAACTCTGGGATTAGATTGATAGAATAGAGGATTTTCAAGCTCCCACTCCATGCTTCAATTGCAGAGTAGCAAACTCGAACAATCTCAATTTACATTAAATCCATTTCCACCTCTTCCATTTCAAGAGCTCCTAGAGAAAATAGTCTCTAGGTTGTTGATAAACTTAGCAGAAGATTCACTTGGCACCCATTATGGATACCGTGAATGCTAGCCAAGATTTACTTTGATGTTGTCTTCAAGCACCATAAGATGCACAAGGTTCTCATCTCCGACCATGATTATCAATTCATTAGTAATTTTGGCAAGCACGCTTCAAACTACTTGGCGCAAAACTTGGTTTGTCTATGTCCTTTCATCCTCAAATTGATGGGCACACCAATCACACCTTGGAAGATATACTTTGTGCCTTTGTCAATGTTCACCATACAAATTGTGACACTTGTTTTGCAACAAGTTGAGTTTGCCTACAATAATTCCAAGTAGGCAAGCATCATGTTCTTTCTCTTCTTCCTTAATTTTGTGCAACTTGTTCTAGATTTCCTTCTTGCTCTCTCACCAACTCATGTTCCTCATACTTCCACCTTCTTGTCCATGTTATCTAAATCCTTACACCAAACCAAGTCTCATTTTCTCGTTGCTCAAAATTAGCAAAGGCAATATGTTGATCAGCACCATTGTGATCTCACTTTTCAACTAAAGTCATGTTTTCTTCAAATAACCTTCCTAATTCCCAGGTTTGTAAACTTGGTCCTAATTGGATATGATGTTTCTTGGATTATTTTTTCATACCATTTGTAGCGTCGCACCTAGATTGCTTGGACTCTAGAGTAGTAGTGTTGGTAGTCAAGAGTATTTTGGTAGTTACTCATAGGCTACTTGTTGATGGTCAGATTTTATATTTGGAGTACTGACTACATGGTGGGAACCACCGTCACTTGCACCGTTCACACCATTGGGTGAGCCGTCAATATGACTGTTAGGGTTTGAAACCTAGCTCAAGTCCAAGGGGTGTACTTTCAAAGTGTAGCTCCAAAGAGCTCACTTCTCCAATGTTGAGCCTTCTAGTTCTTAGCTTTGGTGGATATAGGCCGGCAAGCTTCACCTGGATTCTCTTAGCTAGAGTGGTTGTAGCTTGACTGTAACTAGTGTCTAATTGTTGGTAGATTATATAGTGATAGAGCAAGTACTGATCTGATTGAGTATGATTTGAGTTGTGTGAATGAATTGATACATCAAAGAATTGAGGTCAAAGGGAAATCAAGTGTGTGATCTAAGAGTGTTGTTGGTATCTCCAAGACTTGTTGATCATTGGTAACTTGATCAGAGTTCAGGTTTTCCCTAGTGTGCAAAAACTTGTTTGATTGGTTCAGATTTGGTAATGAGGCAAATGGTGTACAGATGCACTGGCCAAATTTTGAGCAAAGAGAAGTAATTTTTTAGCAATGGTTGTGATGTTGAGCTCAAGAGGTGAAAGCAGGACCAATTTGGTGCAAGTTGTGCTCAAAAAGTGAAATTGAAGATAGATATGGGAACCCATCCTCGTGAATTTTTCATTTGGAAAAACTTGTCATTTCAATTTGACTTGAGTGGAGAGTTAGTAGAGGATTTCGCAATCTTCCAACTTTAGGGATTTATGCCAGATTTTTGCCACAATTTATGTCAGATTTTGGCTATGTGGAGGAGTTTTGCTCATTGGCTAAATTTGGAGGCATTTCACTCAAGTTGGAGGAGTTTTGCAGATTTGGAGGAGCTTTGCTAGATTTGGAGAGGGTTTGAAGTGGCAAGAAGAAAGGCCTCATTTGGTTGAATTTCAGCATTTAGAAGCATAACTATGGGAGCCTATGAGAGGCTACAAAGGCCTAGAAGGGTCAGCAAGCCAACTTGTTTGCATGAGGCTAGCTAGTTTAGAGTAGATTTTGGTCACTGTTTGGCAAAATCTACCCACCCAACTAGATTGTGCGCAATAGGGTTTGATCTCTAGATCTTTGATCTCTAGATCTTTGGTTCCTAGATTGGTGCCCTAGCCAATTAGTCCACCTTCATTTGTTGTCCTAGAGAATGTTCCACTATTATCTATATACTGGAAGCCTTGGCTAAGAGAGATAGTTTGATCCCATTCTTGGTGATCTTAGTAGCATAGGAAGTAGATAACTCATATTATGTCAAATGCCAGATGGTGGTAAAGTTAATCCAGCATTGATTTATGAGATGGAAGGTTTTTGTATAGATTTCTTAGACCTCTTCTATTTATTTTTTCTTGTTTGTGCACCATGTTTGTGTGAGGTGCCCTAACTTTAGAGCGTTGGTGCTCTGGTGTGCTCTTGGTGGTGAGGCTAAGGTGATGACCAGTGAGACTACCTATGTTTCTCTTTGGTGAGGCAAGATGTGATGACCTACAGGCCATGAGTGTGCATGTTGTGATGGTAGGTTATAGGTTGCTCTTTCCCCTTGTGTAGTTGTTGTAGTTAGAGCTACATTAGTCGGTGATGTTGGCACTTGGAGGTCTTGGCACTTGGTGGTGATTTTTGGTAGGATACTTGTAGTAATTTTGATTGCGGGTTGCAATTCTTGGTTACTTTGTCATGATGGAGTTCTTTGGGGATCCAAGAGGAGGTAGCATTGCAATATGTAGGAGGTTTACTTGGAGTGGTGCTTGATATCAACCTGCATCTTAGGTCCCACTGAGAGAGGAGATTGACTCTAAGTTGGAGTTTGATGTAGAAGTTGATTTAGTTGAGAGTGCACTCGGTGTGTCTGTATTGTTGTTGTGGGACATGGACAAGATTTATGGAGCCTCCAAAGGTCCCAAGTGTTACTTTGGTATAGTAGGTACCATTGAATTGGATGTCTTCATCTAGGAGTTTGATAGTTGGTGTGATCTACAGTAGATGCGGAACCTAAATTTGTTCATGAACCTAATACAAAATTTATTCATAGCTTAGAAGGGGTTGTTTCAACATTTGGAAGGTCCACCAATGGATAACTATCATGAGTTCAATGGAGCTCACTTGGAGGACATTGAACTATGGAGATAATATTGGTCTCCAAACTATATCTCCATTACTTCAAGCTTGGTTTTTAGGGGTAGATCGGTAGTACCTACAAGTTCTAGCTCTAGTAGCATTGGCGGATCTCTTGGAGATGGTGCTACTACAAGTGGAGGTACTATAGGAGGTGGTTTAGTACCGGGGTTTAATCCCTTAGTGGATTTCTTCCAATGTTTGAGGCAGAACTACCAAGGAGTGCAGACTAAAGTTGAGGAGCTTGCAAGAGTTCTAATGGAAGGTTGGAGAGAGCCTACACGAGGCATACACTTGCATGAGATGGCTAAGCAATTTTACTCAAGGAGTTATTGAGGTCCAATGTAATACTCCGAGGACAAGAGAAGAGAGAAAACACAGACTTCACAGTCAAACATTTGATGCCCCAAAGGAGCACCTTCTCTTTATTATATAGACAAGGAGGATCTCCTCCAAGGAAGCTCCACCATAGGATTAGGCACACAGATAGGTGACATGTGAGCACGCTCCACCCTTGGATTACTTACTTGGATGGGTGATATATCGGTCTAGGTCTTATCTAGCTGGTCAAACAAGCTTTGACCAAAGGGAATCTTTTATGGAATCTTCCTATAGTAGTCTTAGAATCATGTAAGGTACCATTCATCCATTTAGGCCTCCACAATTGCCTTCAAAGATTTCAGGCATATTTTGGTTCCTACTCTAATAGTAAAAGTCCCCTTTTGGTGATACATCTTTCTAATCCATTTAGTCTATCATGTGTAACATCCTTCCAAATGTTAACAAACCAATTCTCACCTTTAAATCATAGGTCTAACTATTGGTTCTAAGGTTCTAAAGTCCATTTTGGTTTCTACACTATTAGTAGATGTACTCTTTTGGTGATACTTCTATCTGATCTATTTTGACTATCATGTATAACATCATTCTAGATGTTACTAAACCAAATTTCACATCTAGATCATATGGCTAGCTCTTGGTATTACACCCAAGTAGTCCAATTTTGGTATGGGATATTGGACAAGGAGTTGCGATGTAGAGTCCATGATGCTACATTATTATAGGCTACTTTGCCTACTTTGGCAGTGGTCTTTGGTTTGGCTGAGAGTATTGAGCTCAACATGTTGGAGGAGAGAGTAGTGACATCTAGATTTGGTAGGGAGACCTCATCCACAACTATTACTTCTTCCAAAGTGTAGCAGAATGCGCCATGCCATGTTGGTTTTTGAGGACATGGTGGATAGCCCAAATCCCATGAAGCAAGTGGGAGGCCTATTGTAGCTAGATCCTACCCTTCATTTTTGGGTCAATGACAGTCAATGAGTAGTGGTGTTGCTTGTTGGACTTATGGTGGACCTCACTATAGGAGAGAGTGCACTCAAGGTAGCAGACCTAATACCTCCAATGCATCACAACCAACGCAAAGACAATGTGAGCATTGTCACAAATTTGGTCATACCAATGACCAATGCTTTGACCTACACCCAAAGTTACAAAGTGGTAGAGCTATTATGGCAAATGGTAGAGCTGGTGGTAGAGATTCCACACCTAGTAGAGGTGCAGTACCTACCCTTACTTTTGATACAGCCATGGCTACTTGGATTGAGTAATTGGAGAAAAGATTGACTAGCATGGCCATAGCTTAGAGGAGATCAAATTTGGATGTTGAAGCTTCTACTTCATATGTTGGTGATAGAGAATGCGGAGCAGCATAGGTGGATGCATCTACCATAATGACTAGGAGTGTAGTACGTGTGTCAGAGCCTAGATGAGCATCAATGGAGTTGGACCCACAAAGAGGAGAGTTTGGGACATAAGTTAGACTTCCCTTGTGTTTTCCACTCTCCAAGGAACTACAGATGACATCCATGGCTTCTAAACATCCTAGTGCAAGTGTGGTAGGTGGTGATGGGGTGCATGATAGACTACCTACTAGTCAGCCACATGCTACTACAAAAATTGAGTCTAGCATGATGTTGGGAGTGGCTTAGATGATTTTGTGCTTTCCATTTCTCTCAACCAATGACATATGTATTGTGAACCGGCATGTCTCTCACTTAGAATGAACCTCTAATGGTTATTATGGTTGCGCACCATGGACTAAGAAGGCAGGGAACCCCAACTCCTCCAAGGCTGACACTCCAAGACTCAAGACATTGCTCACTAGAGAACTCAATGAGAGAGAGACAATTGCAAATGAAAGGATGTTGAGTACTTCCTCATCCCTTGTTTATATACTTGTGAAATAGTTACACCCTAAAGTTACTATTTACTAGAGTAACTCAAGTTACTAGGCTAAAAGTCAAGTAAAGTCAAGAAGTATAAAGGAATATCCATCCACATGGGCATATCCCACTAAGTATGTGATCTTATCTTGTGACCCAACAACCAAGTCAAGGGTTCCTTCACATGGGCTATCCTTGGACTATAGAAGAATCCAAAACAAAAAGGTTTGCATGCCCGAGAGTTTTCAACTCTTTCCTAAAAGCCAAACACCTAGGAATAATACCAAGTCAACACACTAGATCCCAAAATAGTGGTGCTCATCTTTTCCACTTCCTCTAAAGTAAGTTCTTCTTTATCTTAGTTATTACTAATTGTACCTAATCATGACTTATGTAGAACCATCCTTTATCTATATAAATAATATCTCTCAAGTACTTGTTATACTAAGCTAAATATCACAATATCACACACATGCCCAGATGGGTATTATAGGTCAAGATAAGACCACATGCTTAGGAGAATATTCCCATTAATAGAGATCTTCCTTTAGATTTTTGACTTTATTTGACTTTAAGCCTTGTAACTTGAGTTACTCCAATAATTAGTAACTTTGGTGCGTAACTATTTCACATGTATATAAACTAGGGGAAAGGAGGTGCTCATCATCCTTTCATGTGCAACCATCTCTCTCATTAAGTTCTCTAGTGAGCAATGACTTGAGTTATGGAGTGTTAGCCTTGGAGGAGTATGATGGAGTTGGGGTTCTTTGCCTTCTAAGTCCATAATGTGCTACCATAATAGCCATCATAGGTTCATCCTGAGTGAGAGACAGGCCAGCTCATATGACACACCACACTACACAAGTAGTTGATGGAAGTAGTCCTGGAATGTCTTGACCTTTTGATCCCCTTCTTCTTTTTACACAACTATTTTCACCTAAGCTTGAAATCCCAATCATCTTACTCCCATTTGGAGTCTCTCAAAACTTTCTTCATTGGATTCACTTAATTGTATGTAACTCGATTTCTTGCATAATGTGAGCAAGTTCCTCATTGGAATACCATCCTTTGGCTTCTCTTCTTGCTCTTCTAGGACATCATTTTTGCTAAGTCTATGCAAGAGACATCAAAACCTTCCATCTACCTAGTTTCTTCATGGAAATCCCAATCCAATCTCATATCCTCACCTTTCAAAACATCTTTTGCACTTTGGATTTGCTTTCACTTCTTGTGCTTGAATCCTAACTCTTAAGTGTTAGCTCTTCCTCCTCTTCTAACTCCAAGTTTGACTTAGCTCTTTCATCTTTTGCTCTCAATGACAAGTCCACAATTGCTATGGCTTAGATCAAGTTTGGTGTTTTGGCTATCTATCACTTGGCTAAGGATACAACATCCTCAGGTTGTGAATGTTTCTTTGGCTTTGGGATGGTTTTTGACATTGCCTTCTCTTGTCTTCTTCTAGAGAAACACTAATCATTCCCTTGCATCTTTGCCACGTAGCACATTTCTTTGGTCTAATAATATGGAGGTCACAAACAAGTTAGTCAAGGCTAATGAAGTAGAAAATAGGCCAAATTAGCCTAGAATTTTCTAGAAGTATCTAGGAAGCTACTTGGTACCTTCCAAGTTTTGGGTAATATGCATACCAAGTGGTAACTTCTAAGAGGAAGTTTCTTGGGAAGCTTCTTGGCTAGCTTAGCTTGCACCCCAAGTTGGTAGCTTCTAAAAGGAAGCTTCTTGAGAATCTTCCAACTAGCTTAGCTTTGCATGCCAAGTAAAAAACTTCTAGAAGGAAGCTTCTTGTGAAGCTTTCTAGTTAACTTGGCTTGCACTCCAAGAAGTTTGCTTTAGGAAAATTCTTGAAAAGCTTCTCAAGAGCCTTGTATGTTCCTTGTAAATACGAAATCCCAAGTTTATGCTAGGCATTTGGAGTTTCTTTCATTCAAATATCCCAATGTGATTTCCCACTCTGATTTTCTATTCTCCTATTTCTCTTCTTGGCCTCAATCTTTTACATTGATATCAAAACAAGAATAGGATGATGGAATCTATGGACCACCAAATCCATTTCCACTAAAACATTAGGATTTTGTGTTTTTATACTACCCAAACATCATTTCATGTAATTCATCACCTCATGCTTTGGGTGGAATTTTTTGAATATAATCACCTTGTCTGATAAACCCTTGGTATTTTAGGTTGTAACTTATGGAGAACAAGGAACGTGTTCCATCTATCTATTAATTTAGATATTGTAGGTAGTTTGATAGAGTAGTAGCCATCCAGCAATGCCCAAATTATCATTACTATAAGTAAAAAATCAAGCATCTTATATGATTGTTGGAAGAATGAGACCATCAATCACAAGAGAACATAGAGAGAACATCATTTCAAGAAGAAGAAGAGCAATTCCAAAACCCAAGGTATTAAAAGGCAAGAATCTCAAGAATAATGGAGAAGTTTGTATTTGACTATAAATATTATTTTGAAGCTACAAATCTTCAAGATGAACAAAAATAAATTCTCTTAGCTTCAAGCCAATTGGATGGAGTGGCAAAACTATGGTGATGGTTCCAAATGGAGCAAGCTAAATAGTAGTTGTTGCACCAGTCTTGATATGGTAGAAATTCAAGAGTGCAATAATTAGGTAATTCCAAGCAATAAATGTCACATAAGCCGTACTAGATAAGTTGGCAAAATTAAAGCAAATTGGTTTTGGAAGAAGCTATATCATAAAATTCCAACAAATCATTATGCAAATTCTAGATATATTTGATGGTGAAGCTCTAGACCAATTTGTGAGGAGCTTGAAGTCACAAACCAAATTGGAAGTACTATGTGAGAGCCAAAACACTTGGAGGAAGCCATGCAATTTGTTGAGCATCTTGACTCCTTTGACTAGGTCTTGACCTCAACCTCCACAAAACCTACCAATACATTACACATGGGTAGAGGAGCCAACACCAATGGAGATTAATGTCATCCAATGGAGACCACTTAGCATAGTAGATTGGGATAGATTACAACAAAATGGTGGTTGCTTTTATTATCACCAAATTAGATATCACATTGTTGAATGTCCACTCAAAAGTGTGCAACCTCAACAAATTTCCCAAATAAAATTTGTGGAGCAAAATAATCAAGGAAACAAGGAATCCCAATAAAAGAAAAATATATTAGATTGATAGATCCTTGTAGGATCCAATATATCTAAAATCAAGCTAGATATATTGGATGGATCAATCAAGCCTTCAATCCTATTGGAACTTAATTAGTTCCAATGGGATGGAAGGCTCAACCTGTGCAAGTTTGCTTCACTTGCAAGGTATGATATTTAATTGTGGTTGTAAGATTTTGGTTGAATTTGGAAATTTAGAGAATTGCATGTATATGCAATTAGTAATGGAACAAAACTTCCATTGACATATTAATCTTAGGACTTCTGGCATGTGATTTGTATGTTATATCTCTATCTTACTAACACACAAAAAGAGATATAACATACAAATCACATGCAAGAAGTCCTAAGATGACTATGTCAATGGAAGTTTTACTATAAGAAGTCAAAGTGTGCCTTTTGGCAGAAGGAAGTTACCTTCTTAGGTCACAAGATCTCATCGGAGTGGATCAAGATGGAGAGGAGAAAATCAAGATTATTACTAATTGGCTTACTCCAAAGGATATTATAGAAGTACATGCATTTAATGGATTGGCAAGTTTTTACCAACGGTTCATCCACTAATATGCTCATGTGGCCACACTATTGACCAAACTCGTGGAGAAGAACTTGAGTTTTCAATCAACCACCAAGCACAAAGAAGTATTCCAAAAGCTAAAATTATATGGTATCTTCAAGACCTATATGACCATATGACCCTCAACTACCTTGTGTGGTTGATTTTGATGCTTGTAACTTTGGGATTGGAGTTGTGTTGTAAAAGGAATTCCCATATGGGTTACATCCTATTGTCTTTGTGTCTGGCTAACTGAATACAACAAAAAGGAATTACTCTACTTGAGATTGGAAACAACTAGCAATGGTATATGCCTCCAAGGTATGGAGGCATTATCTCTGTGGAAAACAAGTGATCATGCAAGAATTGATCACAAAAATTCTTGTTGGAGATATTACATTTGGAACACATGGAGAGTCAATATCATTGATGGGAGGAATAGTTACAATTATTTGAAATTAAACTTGAGTACAAACCTAGTTGGTTCCATGTCATCTCCAGATGACTCATCATGACAACCTGATTGAAGTCTCTTCCTCTCATCACGGTGGTAATTAAGATGGTGTTAATCAACTCCAAAGTCCAAATTAAGTTTTAGGATAGCTTTACAACAAGATCATTTTTTCTAGATAGAACAAGGTTATCTTGAAGCATGCAAAAAAGAATACAAAAACTTCTCCTTCAAGGAAGGCCTTCTATTCTATGAGAACTAGATCTATGTTCTAGCCAAGGATGATTTCCAACTTATGCGCCTTCAAGAAGCCCATGACTTACTAATCATTGGTCACATAGGTGTGGACAATACCTTGGGTACCCTCCAATACCAATGGTAGTGGGCCAACATGGCACAAGATGTTCAAGAGTTTGTTTGATCTTGTGAGAGTTGCAAATATAACAAGGCTAGCAACCAAAAACCAAATGGACTCCTTCAACCACTCCCCATTTCATTTGCTGAATAGGAACACAAGAGCTTAGATCTCATCACATCCTTGCCCAAGACAAAGCAAGGTCGCAAAAAAATCATGGTGTTTATGGATAATCTTAGTAAGCAAATCCATTTGATATCAACTTTTGATACCTTGGATGCTCCAACATTGGTGCAAATCTACTTTGACAATGTCTTCAAGTATAATCAAATACCTTGTATACTCATCTCTAACTATAATCCTCAATTCATTGGAAAATTTTGGCAAAGACTCTTCCAAATACTTAGGCACCAAGCATGCTTTGTCCATGGCCAATCATCCTCAAATTGATAAAAAAAAAACAAACATGCAAATTACGCCTTGGAGGATAGGCTTTGTGCCTTTGTCAACATTCAAATTGGGATGAATATCTTGTAAGTGCAGAGTTTGCATACAATCCTTCCAAATATGCAAGCACCGGATTCTCTCTTTTCTTTCTTAATTTTGGCCAAGACCTACTTGTTCCAAATTCCCTTCTTGCTCCTCTTCCATCTCATATTCCTCATACTTCTATCTTCTTGACCACCATATCCCAATCCCTCCAACAAGCCAAATCTCATCTCCTTGTTGCTCAAAATCATCAGAAACAATATGCAAACCTCTATTATTGTGATCTCACCTTTCAACTTGGTGATAAGATCATGCTCTTCTCTAGTAACCTTCTCCTCCCACTTCATACCCAGGTCTATAAACTTGCTCCTAATTGGATAGGATCCTTTAATGTCACCCAAATCATTTCTCTTGTTGCTTATCAACTTGCTTTGCCTTCTCATATACGCATCCACCATGTCTTTTATGTTTCCAAGTTGAAACCTTTTGTTCTTAATCCATCTTCTTTCTCCTCTTGTATCCAACTTCCTCATCTTCTTGTCTCTATCAATGATCATAAGGAGTATGAAGTTGATTGTATCCTTGCACATTGCTATATTCAACAAGGCCACTTACAAAATATAGAGTACAAAGCCCTTTGGAAAGGGTATCCTCTTCAAAATGGCACTTAGTAGCCTCTTTTCCCTCTCTAGGACTCACAAACATCCATCCAAGAGTTTGAAGCTTCAATGGTGACGAGGACATCACCAACTAGCAATGGGAGAATATATAACAATAGGGAGTTTATCGACAAGTTAGTCAAGGCTAATGAAGTCGCAAATAGGCTAAATTAGCCTAGAATATTCTAGAAATATTTAAGAAGCTACTTGGTACCTTCCAAGTTTTGGATAACATGCATGCCAAGTGGTAACACCTAAGAGGAAGCTTCTTGGGAAGCTTCTTGGTTAGCTTGCACCCCAAGTAGATAGCTTCTAGAAGGAAGCTTCTTAAGAAACTTCTAACTAGTTTAGCTTGCATGCCAAGTAAACAACCTCTAAGAAGAAAGTTTCTTGAGAAGATTTTTGGTTAACTTGGCTTGAACTCCAAGAAAGTAGCTTTAGGAAGCTTCTTGAGACATTTCTCAAGAGCCTTGTATGATACTTATAAATACCAAAGCCAAAGCTCATACTTGGCATTTGGAGTTTCTCTCATTCAAGTGTCACAATATGATCTCCCACTCTAATCTTCAAGTCTCTTATTTATCTCCTTGGTCTCAATCTTTTACATTCAAGATCCACAATTCATCATAAATTGGGATACCATGCTCTGCTATTCTTTGGCTGTAAGCAGGCTCAACCCAAGATACAATTGGGCTGCAAATGGTATGAAGTAGTGTAGTGGCAAGTCAATTTTCCACTACAACACCATTTACCTCATCCATTGGGAAAAGCACCCCACCCAATTTACACTTGTACTAGGAAATATCATGTGGAAGAAGATGGCATGTTGCTTTGTAACATAAGTGGTTTGCTCCAACCTCATCCTTGCTATCAATGTTCCAAAGATACTTCACCTATGGGATCCACATAGGTATCCACCTTGTAATTTTTCTTCTTTAATGTGTTGAAGACACCTTCAACTCCTTTGTTTCCTCCAAGGCATCACACTTCTGATCAATAGTAATCTCCATTGGCTCTCTTACATCATCTCCCAACACAAGTCTCCAATCATCTTTGGTCCAACATGTAGGATTTCCTCTCTCCTCCTCCTCACTTAGACCCTCCTCACAATTGCTAACTATTATTTCCACCATGAACCATAGAAAAGTCAGATTCCAATTCCATGCCAAGAATCTAATTTGCAATTGGCTAAGGACTTTGAATCTAGCTATCATGTCTACTTTGGACTTCAACTAATTAGGTTTTTAACTAAGATTGTAGAAACTTGGTAACCTCGCTTGCAAGGCATAGTGACTTACTTCCTCTGACTTGGTTTTGCACATGGTAACCCGATGGCTTGCCCTAAAACTTGACTATGATTCACAAGACTACATGAAATAAAAAGATGAATTTGATTGAGCATTGCAAAATCCTCTTTGCCAAGTCTTGGAGTAATAGTTTTTCAAGTTGTTGTCATTCTTTGATCAAAACTCAATCAAAAATCACATCTAATGCATGTTTCGTGAGCCGGCCTGTCTCTCACATAGGATGAACCTCTGATGGCTATTATGGTAGTGCACCATAGACTAAGAAGGCAAGGAAACTCAACTCTACCATAATTCTTTAAGGCTACCACTCCAAGACTCAAGACATTGCTTACTAGAGAACTCAATGAGAGAGAGATAATTGAAAATGAAAGGATGATAAGTACTTCCTCACCCCTTGTTTATATACTTGTGAAATATGCACCAAAGTTACTCATTACTAGAGTAACTCAAGTTACTAGGCTACAATTCAAGTAAAATCAGAAGTATAAAGGAATATCCATCTACATGGGCATATTCCACTAAGCATGTGATCTTATCTTGACCCAACAACTAAGTCAAGGATTCATTCACATAGGCTATCCTTGGACTATAGAAGAATCTAGAACAAAAAGGCTAGCGGGCCCAAGAGTTCTCAACTCTTTCCTCAAAGCCAAACACCTAAGAATAATACCAAGTCAACACACTAGAATCCAAAATAGTGGTGCTCATCTTTTCTACTTCCTCTAAAGTAAGGTCCCCTCTATCTTAAATATGACTAACTTTAGCTAATCATGATTAATGTAGAACCATCCTTTATCTCTATATAAATAATATCTCTCAATTACTTGTAATACCAAGCTAAATATCACAATACCGCACACATGCACAAATGGATGTCACATTTACCCCTGTACTAAGTTTTCACTTTGTCCTCAAAGTGAGGGTCTCTCTATTTTCTATGATACATCTTCAACTTATCATGGTTAATCCTATCAAAGTGCTTCCTCCCAACTCCTTGAGATCATAGGTGTAATTGCCTCACCCCTTCTCCACTATGAAAGGTCCAAAGTACTTAGGAAAAAACTTCTTTTGCACTCTCTTGAACCAAATAGAATCAAATAACATTACCCAGTCACCTTCTTTGAAAGGCTCTACCTTCTTCTTGCCTTGCCTCTTGTCATAGCTCTCCTTTTGTTTCCTTTGGGCTTGCTCCACTCAAACCATAGCAACTGCTTTTGCATCTTCCAACTCCATGAGTTGTTCCTTCCTTGACTTCTCTGCATCACTTCCTTGTACTTTCTTCAATCTCCTATGAATGCTTTGGAAGGTCGGAAGATCAAAGTAGATGAATCAATACCATATACCAATTGAAATGGAGAATATCTAGTGGAAGTCTTCATAGTTGTCCTATACTCCTACAAAACCGTATGAATCTTCTTGTCCCAATGATGTTTAGCCTCCTCCATTTTTTCATCTTTGGCCAACATCATGCACAAGGTCTGATTGGTTCTCTTTGCCAAGCCATTGGAATTTGGCTTATAGGATGTAGTTACTCTATGTTTGATGGAGAAATGTTGTAGCATGGCTGTAGTGATGCTTCCTATAAACTCTCCTCCTCTATCAAAAACCAACTCCAAAGGGCATCCAAATCTATGATAATGCATTCACAAGAAATCTACCAACTTCATCTTCATTCTTGTCCCTAAATGGTCTAGCTTCAACCCACTTAGTAAGGTAATTAGTAACTACCAAAAATGTATCAATTGTTCCTCGGGGTTCCATTGAGAGGACCTACAAAATTTATTCCCCACTTCTCAAAAGGTCCTAGAAATAGAATTGATCTAAGTGGTGGAGTGGATGTTGACTTTCTAGCAAAAGCTTGACAAACATGACAATTTTTGCAATAATCAAGACAATCCTTGAAAATCCCTCGCCAATGGTAACTTGCATCTAGAATCTTGAAAGTAGTCACCTTTCCTGCAAAGTGTACTCCACATACTAAACCTTCATAAAACTCCTTTATGAGTAGGATAGACTCTTCCTTACCCATTACTCTTTGAAGTAGACCATCTGCTCCTTGGTGAAAAAGAATATCCTCCACCATTGTGTAAGGTCTAGATCTTGCTACAAGGGCCTTATTCTCCCTAGCATGCATCCCTTCTAAATAGTTACCTATCGTCACAAAATCCACAATCTCCTTGTACTCCATTGAAATTGTGACAACCCGGCAAATATCACTTTTGCGGTAATCAGATAAGTAAAGTTTGTGCCCGTAGAGATACGAGTCAAAAATGTCCAAATACAAAGTCAAACAGTAACATGTAGTTCTTCTTGGTTGCCTCTTTAGTCTCTCAGGTAGAAACAACACCCAAAAGAGAGTAACAAGCATTGACTTGCAATCTTGTCACAAATTCACACTCCTTAATCACAACTCCATCAATTCTTTCCAAACAATCTTGATTGTGATGATTTAGGCTCTCCCAAAAATGGCACTTCACTGCAAAATGACTTTACCTCAGAATTGTGTTCTGCCCCTCCACTGAACGCATTACGTCATTGATCAAAATTGCTTCACATCAACTTCACATTGCACTCACAAATGCAGAATACTACCAACACTACAATTCCTCTTAGATCTGTCAAGGCATTGCTCTGATTGCACTTCACTCAAGATCAAACACACAAAATGAAGATCAAGGATGCGGAATCCAACATCCATCCAACAAGCACCCTGACTTGCACTTCAAATTTCTCCACACACTCACAAACACAAACACAAAGTTGATACTTGAAATCAAGCTCAAGCGATGAGCACTGCTTCACAACACTTTGCTTTATCTATTCTCAAAAATAATGAGCACTAAATAACAATTCACTACAAATGCCACTCTTAAATAGTGAAGCAATGGATAGTTATCTTCCTAATGTACCTCTTCCTTACGACTCTACAAACTTGTAGATCCAAAATGACAATGCACCACTTCATATTTGCCTATTCACATCTCAAATCGGTTACTAATCGGATTTGATGTCTACTTCTTCTTCGGCTTTCAAACCCAAACCCGAAGTAACTATACTTCCTACTACTCTGTCCTTGGGTTTCACAATTCCTACATCTTCTACCAAATCTAACAATTCTCTTTCTTGATCTGACATTTCACTAGTGAGTAATCTATCTAACTCCTTATCTACTGACCCACTCTTCTCTAATGTCTCCAATGGTAACTCCAAAGACATCTACACTCCTACTTCATCTACTTTGGGTTTTGCTCTAACATCTTTCCGAAGTTTATCTATCTCTAACTTCACTAGATCTAACCTAATTGTGATATTGTCTTTGACTTCCAATATCTTCCTATCCACCCAAGTTTTGAGACTAATTAACAGAGCATTCAAGTCTATATCCTTTGCATGTTGCCTCCTTGTCTCTTGCACCAACAACTTCAACTCGTGCAACCTCATTTCTTCAATACAAACACTGGCCTTTGTACTCAACATCACATTCATCTTGATTACAATCTCCTTCAATGGCTCCAATCTCATCTTCCTTTCATGCTCTTGATCGGTAAGCCAATCTTCCCTGTACATTGCCAACTTTGCCTTGAACTCGGCTTTCATAGTTTCCTTCTCCTTCTCCTTTTGCATAATCTTCTCCTCTTGATTACGAAGTAACTCTTGTAATCTCTCTTCCTCCCTATATCTCACTGTCAACTCCCATTGCTACAGTTGCTTCTTCTCTTCTACACTCTCCATCACTCTATTGAGCTCTTGTTCCTTCTCTGCTACCCTCGCCATAGCATGGATAATTTCTAGTCTTGAATCATCAAACTATTGCTTCAAGATTTTGTACTCTACTACTTGTCTCTCTCTTGCTATGTCATTCTTCTTCACAAGTTCCTCTCGATACCTTGCTTCTCTCTTCAAGTTCTCAATAACTTGACATTGCACTACTGCATTCCCTTGCAGTACTTCCCTTTCCTCGCCTTGGATTATACTCTTCTCCAACTCCAAGTTCTCTTCTTCTAGTCTTGCTAATACCTGCAACACAATCTTCACCTCCGGACATTTTGACTGCATCTCTTTCTTCTTCTACTCTAGCTTCACTAACAATGGGCACACAATTTCTTGCAACACAGTCTTCACCTCCGGACATTTTGACAGCATCTCTTTCTTCTTGTGCTCTAGCTTCACTAACATATGGGCACACAATTTCTCGTAGGTACTCCACTCCATCACTTGCAACTACTTCCACCTGTAGAGTGATCTCCTTCTTTACTTCTTCTTCTCCCAATACTCATCTTCTTCTCTGCAGTTGTTGTATCGGAATAGACACTTCACTTCCCGAACTAGCATTCTCCTCTTCCCTTGCCTTGCTTGGACCCGCTTCACACTTTGCCTTGCATCTCAATCAAACTCCCCTTTGAATCATAATCTTCTTCTCCTCCGGCTCAAGTACCTCGTCCTCCAACTTTGCATTATTTTCTTCCTTGAGCTCCACCCAAACTTCTTCTTCTTCTACAGCAAGTACCAACATCATCTCCCCACCTTCATCACTATTGCTACTCATATTCCCACTTTGTAGCGTAAGCTCAGGTTCTTCCTTGTATTCCGAGTCTTTGGACTTGCACTCAGCTTTGCCTTTCGAGTCTTCTTTTGATGACGCAATCACCACCATGCCTTTCTTCAGGTTTCCTCTCTTGGTCTTCCGAGGTCTTGTCTTCTCTACATCTTCACCTTCTCCTTGTCAACTCTGCTTCTTTGACTTTGGAGTACTCACTTCTACCTCCGCACTCTTGCCTGTCTATGCATAGTACTCATCAGTGTTTTGGATTTGAAGAATATATTGTTGCTCCTCCGCATCAACTTCTCTTCTCAAGTTGGGATGAAAGTGAGACACCATTCTGCTACGCTCTGCCAAATTGAGCAAATTCAACCCGAGGTAGAAATGTGCTACAAATGGCACAATGTAGTGTGGAGGTCACTTATCCCACAAATTCCACACCATCTACCTTGTCCTCCTATAGGAGCACCTCGCCCAATTGATAGGTTCTCCTACAAACATCTTATGGAAGAACACCGCTTGGTGTTTCATCACATAAGTCGTCCTCTCTGGCTTCAAGATTGCCATGAGAGCACTCACAATCCCTCTCTTCACCGGATCTTTGTAACTCTCGACCTTATACCCATTCTTTGTTCTCTTCAAAGAGAAGGCATCCCTCACTTCTTGGGTTTCTTTGGCTACCTCTCCCTTCCCCAAGAACGTGAAACCCTGCTCCGTGCCTGCCTCTCTTCCGAGCACCAATCTCCAATCCGACTCTATCTAGCGAGCCAAATTTCCTCTCTTCACCTCTTCCTCGGGGCCATCAAGACACTTACTCTCGATTATCTTAGTCATGAAACCTGGAAAACTTACGTTCTAGTTCTACGCCAAGAACGTGATCCAAAGTCAGCTCAAGACTTCAATTCTTGCAATCAAATCTAACCTCCAAATTGCATGATTTCTCACAGTGAATTCAAAGTTCTTGTTTCCTCTTCCTATCTTTCATGCTTCCTCACTGTCTCTCAATTTAACTCTCTCAAATTCTCCTCTACACACTAGCGCGTCTTCAACTCTACTTCTATTCCCACGATCTCCTACAAGATGACTCCTCAACGGCGAAGGAAAATTGCTTGACATTGCTTTGTTGTTAGCCCAATTTTTATAGAGTTGCACCTTCTTTGTCTCTCTTCAATTTGAGTTTCTACCGAGAAATCACACCTCTTATGCGCCTATCATTGTCAATTGTACTTCACACATATGACCGTCGGGTTTGAATGGTCCCTTCTTGAATTTCTCGCCTCAAAGAAAGGTTGTTACACTGTCTTCACCTTGGGTTGAGCTCCCCCCAATACAAAGACTTCTTACTTTGGGTTATATGCTAACAGGGCAAGTCCGAGCACTTCACCTTATGACCCAAAGCCACATTACTTTAGGTTTCATCCCAAAGATGCTTTTCTTTGCCTTCTTTGGCCATACAGGCGCAATCCAACTTCTCTATACACTTCTTCTTCTCCATTTCAAAAAATAAATAAAATGTGGGTACCACAAAAACCTCTTGAGTGATTGAGATTGTCATGAGCTCCTCATCCGGGAAGGTATCATCCACTAATTCATCTCTGTCATGATCATAGGCCTTAGATAACAAATCTGCATTTGCATGTTTCTTCCCTGGCCTATCCTCAATGGTGTAGTCATACTCAGACAAGTGTATCATCCACCTTGCTAGTCTTCCTTCCACATTAGGCTTGTTGAACATTTGGGCCATTCTTGAGGGTAACTAATCTTCTCTCTACCTCCTCAAGTGCAAATGGTGATTTTTTGGGTCCTTCAAAACCTCTAGCTTATGTGAAAAATCCATAGCACGCAAGGGATATACATCTAAATTAGATTCAGATTCATCCTCCTCCAAGGAAGTCTCCTCTTCCATGCTTGTGTCCACACTTGAAGCTCCTTCTTCAAAATTTGATTCCCAATCATCAAAAGATGGTGTATCTGAATGTGAAGTGTTGGTGGTATTAGTCACAAGAACTATGACTCTATGGTTTGATAGTCCAATCCTCAAGTACCCTTTGTGCCATTGATCAATTCTATATATTGCTCTCAACCATGGCTTCCCAAGAAATAAGTCATCGCTTGAATCCTTCAAGACTTGGAAAGTCATGAGATTTTGAATTCCCATAACTAAAACTACTACTTTATCCATCACCCCTTCTGGTCTAACTTGATGTTTATTTGAATATTCACCACAAATGTTAAAGGTTTTGAGGGTATCATACCCAGCTTCTTCATCAATCTTTCTAACATGGCATTCATTGCTGATCCTCCATCAACCAATGCATCCTTGATGTTGTGACAATTTACTCTCACATCAATCTTGGAGGTATATTCACAAGTCTCCCATGGTGTTGGTTTAGCATCCACCACCCCCATTGATATTGGAACTTTTGCCTTCTTCTTCCTCTTGCTCCTTGTTGACCTGAAACCACCTTTAAGCTCCTTTTTCAAACTAGGATTCAAAGTAATCAATTGGCCCATTATGATGTTAGCCTTGTGACTAACATCTTCCATGACATTGTAGTTCCATTGTTGCTTTGAGATCAAGAAGTCCTCCATCCCTAAATTCTTCCTTAGAGTCTTTGTTGTTGATGGTGTTGAAAAACTTGTGCAAGTGCTCCTAGTAGGCATAGGAGTATCTTGGCTAGGAGTAAATCCTTAAGAAGAGTGCACATCCTTTGCAAAATGATCTCTCTTCTTCTCTTGTGCCAAAAGCTCCAAATTAAGACTCTTGGAGTTTGAGCACTATCCTTTCTCATACTTGCTCTCAACACATCTATAGATGTTATCCCTTTACCTTTGTTTGGATTAGGAGTCACTTGCGTTTCACTACCTCCCTATTTCCCTCTATTGACTCCCTCATAACTCCTTCCTCCATGGTAAGTGGAATTTAGGCAATTCCTTTGGATATGGCCTCTTCCTCCACAACCAAAAAATTTCTCTCATTGAAATTTTTGGTTGGTTGGCATCCTCTATATGGATAACTTCCATAACTCCTAGGCCTTCTTCCCACATTTTGATCCACCTCTCTCTTTTCCCATAGTTGCACCACATTGATCTTGAGATTTGCAAGTTGTTCTCTAATGGTTTGAAGTGGATCCTTTGGTGGAGGTGCAAGAATTAAAGCAAATATTACTTGTGGTGCAAAACCCTTACCACCAAAGTATCAAAAGTTCCACCATACTTGTAACCTTGAGGAGGATTCACAACCTCCTTCACCACCAAATCACTCTCATCTCCTACCAAACTCTCCTCCATACGAATTGTAATCTTGACAGCTTCAACCTTGGAAGAAGGTTTCTCATATCTCACCTTGCTTCTAATATGTGGTCTCAATTCTCCCACAAAATTCTTGGTGAGCATAGCTCCTTTGCCAATCATAGTAGTCTCTACATCATCCCCACCCTTCCTCAACACTATGCAAAATCATGACTCTAACTTTTCCACTCTTTCCACATAAACTCTCACTTTCTCTCCATCTCCTTGTTTAAAAAAGGTAACTTCACTCATCAATCTCATAACTCTCATCTAGAAGAAAGTTCTCAATGAGTGCTAAAGTCAAACTCTCCCAAGACTCTTCTTCTCCATCTCTCCTCTCTCTCTTTTGGTATTCTGACTCTTACGTAAGTGACAAAGGTCTTTAGTACTTTGGATCTTTGAGCAAGATATCATCAGTTGCCAATTAAGGAGGAGGATAAGTCCAAGACAATATTTTGGGCTACTGATCCTCACAGCAAGGATGTGTTATATCAATGGAGGTTCTTACCATTTGGGTTAAAGAATGCTACTACTAAGTTCCAAAGGGTCATGTACATGATCCTAACTAGATTGGATTTTGCTTGATGCTATATTGATGATATTTTGGTCTATAACACTATGGTAGAGGAGCATGAGACAATTGTTGGAAGTATTTGAGAGTTTGAGATCTCATGGACTCAAATTACATCTTAGGAAGGGTAGGTTCTTCCATGAGCATGTTAAGTATTTGGATCACACTATCTACCCCTGAGGACTTGGTGTTCAGCAGACCAAGGTAGAGGCTATTGCGTTTGTTTCTTGGCCTACGGATGTGAGCAAAGTGCGAGCATTCCTTGGGTTGGTAAACTTCTATCACCGCTATGTTAGAGAATTTAGTGCCATTGCCAAGGCCTTGACAAAGGTGACGTGATGTGTAAGTGTTGCATCCTCAAAGAAATCTAGTAATAATGAGGCCCATTCATTCTTCCTCTTCTCATTTTTCCTATGCAAGCTCTCTTGAAGTCTCTCACATAGATCTCCACATCTTCTCCATCCTTGCCAAAGAAAACCTGAAGTTTCCTCACCTTAACACTCACTATCTTTCTTTTCTCTCAATTGTTTTTTTTCTCTTTTCTTTTCTCTCACTCTATAATTAATATAGTATATACATGACTAACACCATCTGAGAATAATCCACAAAATTTTCAAGTTGCTCCAAGATTTCTATAGCAACATCAAATCTTAGAGTGCATATTAATCAAACTCTCATGGATAGTTTATCCATAAGTTGAAAGATTATCTCCATCACTAATCTTGAAAAATAGCTGATGAAAGTGATATTATTTCTGTAGATGTAATATGTCTCATTCCAAGATCCTTCACCAAAGTCTCCAAAAGTGCTTTTACTCCACTACACTCATATCCTTTTGGAAGTCCTTCCACTCCACAAACCTCACACAACTCCTTGGTCTTAGATCTTCTCCCTCCCAATCTTGGTGAAGAAGGTCCAACATGCAAACCCAAGTCAAGTAAGCCTCTCCTTTCTCTTAATCTCTTGCTCTCAAAAGTCAATGGACATGAACTTGCCTTATGTCCCTTCTCGCCACATAAAAAGCACTTAGACTCACTCTTTCCTCCAAGTGGTGTAGGTTTTTGGATCCTCTCAACACTCTTTTCAAATTCTATTCTAAACTCTCTTCTTCTCAAATCCACCCCTATAATCACCTCAAACCATTGAGGAACCTTGCATAGTCTCAATTTCCACTCTTGATGACCCTCCATGTTCCCAAGATGAGTCTAAACACTCAAACATGCTTTTTGTTGCTCTCACTCCTCATGCATGAATCTAAACTCTACAAAATTGACCATTCCTCACAATGTCATTCAAATCTCAAAATAGGTATATCATAGTCCTCTGAAATTTTTCACACTTGATCAAAACTCTAGTGTGTCACTCCTTACAAATTTCAAATATTTTCATCAAGCCATTTGGCCTAGGCACCTTTCTATTCAACACATATATTTCAGATTTGGTCTAAAAACCACCCCCTTCACTTTAAAAATTTATAACTATTTGCTCAAGAATTATCTTTGTCTAATTTTTGTTTCAAAAAGTAGAATATAATGTACTTAATTTTCTCGGAAAGTTTCACTACTATCCACTCAAAATTGAAAAAATGGTACACTCTGTACAATTTTCTAGAAAACAAGCAATTGCGATTGCAGTTTACCCTACCAACTTTCAAAAATTCTAGCCCAATACACATAGCAGATATCACAATAATTTAAAGTGTGCTAACTGAAAGACAACACACTCTATCATGTGTAAAAATTTCAAGTCTAGATCCTAAACTTGAGATTTTGCTCAAAATCACCTTAATCCCCAAAAATTGTAATCCACCTCACACAATCTCTCCAAATCCTCTCAAGTGTACAAGATGTACAAAATCATCTCAAAGACATCATAATGAAAATAAGTCCACAAGGTATAAAAATAGGTCCAAATTCTCTAACATAAGCTTAGCTCTCTCCTCCCTTAAAATTATTTCCAAGTGAGCTCTCATACCCTCCTTCTGTCTAATATAGAATTGTACGTGAAACATTACCTTGCCGTCTAGAGAGGTCCCGGCAACGGAACCAAAAATGTGAGCCGGCCTGTCTCTCACTTGGGATGAACCTCTGATGGCTATTATGGTAGTTCACCATGGAATAAAAAGGCAAGGAACTCTAACTCCATCATACTCCTCTAAAGTTACCACTCCAAGACTCAAGATATTGCTCACTAGAGAACTCATTGAGAGAGAGATAGTTGCAAATGAAAGGATGATGAGTACTTCTTCACCCCTTGTTTATATACTTGTGAAATAGTTATGTACCAAAGTTACTAATTACTAGAATAACCCAAGTTACTAGGCTAAAATTCAAGTAAAATCAAAAGTATAAAGGAATATCCATCCACATGGGCATATTTTGCTAAGCATATGATCTTATCTTGACCCAACAACTAAGTCAAGGATTCATTCACATGGGCTATCTTTGGACTATAGAAGAATCCAAAAACAAAAGGCTTGTGGGCCCAAGAATTCTCAACTCTTTCCTCAAAGCCAAACACTTAAGAATAATACCAAGTCAACACACTAGAATCCAAAATAGTGGTGCTCATCTTTTCCACTTCCTCTAAAGTAAGGTCCTCTCTATCTTAACTATGGCTAACTTTAGCTAATCATGACTAATGTAGAACTATCCTTTATCTCTATATAAATAATATCTCTCAATACTTGTAATACCAAGCTAAATATCACAATACCACACATATGCACAAATAGGTGTTACACTTCCCTCTTATCACTTTTGAATATAAACTTGCATGAAGTAGGTAATTGTGAATGGAATCCTTTCTTGGTTGGTACAGATCAAGTCAAGTTTGTAGTTGAAGCCCATTAGATTAGTTGTCTCACCCTAAGGAGAAGTCACCTTGCTTGTTTATGATCCAAGTATCCTTGCTTTGGATTGATCATCCTTCTCACTCCAATCTAAAGTCCAAGTGCCACTCTAGTACAAAGTCAATCAACTTTGTATTAGCTCCTTGGCTTTGTATGCAACTTCCTTAGCTTGGATTGGACTTCTTACTTCAGATCTGAATCTCACTTGTTTCCTACAACTAACCTTCTTTTCTACTCCAAATGTCACTTCCTACTCCTAAAACTTTAAAAAAAATTGAGAGTACCACACAAGCAAACAAGTTGATAATGAGATGGTACATAAACCATAAGGAGCTGCAACTAAAGATGGCCGGGTGTTGCAATCACTATGTATGTGGTGTGACAATTCAGCCCATCATAGAGGTCATAGAGGTCAATGTGGAGAATTCAAGGAAGCTTTGCAAAAGAAAGTGGTCTTCTTCAAGGATAACCTGATTTATTTAAAAGAGATGGATGAACAATTGAAGATACATTTTGGCAAAGCATGGATGAAGAAATCAGCAAAGGATATTCAGAATTCTCATGCAATGTCATTGGTAGAAGTTTTGACTTGTCATATACAAGTTGAAGACTAGGATAAGGAACATGAATTCCTTTGGTCACAAGTTCAAAGCTCTATACGTGAGCAAAAGGTATCTCAAGATGTTCAACAAGAAATAAGGAATACCATCAGAAAGTCTACTAGTTGGGATGATCCCGTAGACTCAATGTTTGTTCATGCTAAGTATGATGTTTGGGTAGAAGAGAAGAGAAGAAGAGGCAAACACAATCTGGAAGGAGTCTTATACCTAAATCTGATGTAAAATGGAGGCCAATGGAGGCCTACACAAAAACTTGAGAATAAGTAGGGCCTACACCAAAGTTAAGCAAAAACAAACCATTGGGAAGGATATGCTCATGGATGAAGAGATAGCTAATGAAGAAGCTCAAAAAACATTTGGAGGGGGTAGGAAAGACCAAAGAGGTAAATTGCTCACTTACAAACTCCAATTAGAGATAAAAGCAACAAGTGATTTGAGGAAGATTCTAGAGGACAAGAACTTGAATGCGATGGTGGAATTTGTGCTTAGAGAAGTACTTGCCATTCCCAAGAGGGAGGTTCATGAAGTGATTATTGATATAATCAAGAGAAAGAAATATGGGATTGAAAGGCTTAGATTACCTAAAACTCAAACTACAAAAGTGTATCAAGGAAAGGTAGTGGGCAGAGAGGACAGATGTGCTAAATTTGATCACTCCAATCCTACCCATAAAAGCCATTAGTATGGTTTGAAGATGATGTTGGAGCCAAGGAAGTTGGAAGCCATTTCAACTATAACCATTGGGCGAGAGCTACAATAGAAACATCAATCAAGCTCAAAGTTTTGGAAGAATTAGTTGTAGCTTGGATTGATCATGGCTCAAAATTTCCAAGGATCTATACAATAAGGGGCCATGGCTATTGATACTGATCATGATTGGAAAGTCAAAGGGGTAAATGATAATAGAAATGGGTTGTATGGGACCTGCCTAATATTAAGGGGGGATGTTTGTGCCTCTCAAACAAAAATCATGAGAAGGCTACATATCTAGTCTTGTTGAGTCAGCCTTATATTACTGGACTAAGGATGGAGACAAAGGTTCTATATGATGGATATGCATATGCCCAAATAAGGAGTAGGGATGGCACAAAGGCAGTCCAATTCTGGATTGTAAGTGCCAACCACCATCAAACTAGGGATAAATTATGGAATGTGTCCCTGCCTATGATATAGAGGCAATTTGTGCAATGTCCTTGATGAAGCAAAAATTTAGGAGGTGCCATTACAAGGCAAAAGTGTGGTGGCACTTATTACCATGGATTCTTGCTTCATAAGGATGAAGAAGAAAATTTATTTTCTACAAATTTTATGGGTTCCACTCAAGGTAATTGTGCATCATTTACTATGATAAAAAACTTAAAAGAGGAAAAGTAGATTATGTAAGAAATATGCAATGTATGTTGGTGGAGGACAAAGAGATAGAAGAAGGAGAATTTTTATTATGGATTTTGGAGCAATATTTCTTGGATGATTTGAGTACATTGTCAAAGATTGGAAATAATTCCATGGATATAGGTGAAGAACCATTATACATAAATGTTCAAAGGAGGTAAATGATATGGTGGATGGGTTTTATAAGAAGAAGAGAAGTTTTGTGTACCAAGAAGTGATGGTTGAGATAAAGTATAGAAATATTTATAAGAAAGTGAAGCTCTTTGCTCAACCACTACATATAGATTTGCTACAAAAATTAGCACAAACCTAAAAGGAGCAAAGTCTTAGAGAGCTTACAAGGGTGGGTTGCTTATTCACAAAGGAGAAATTGAAGATGTTGAAGGTTGGAGAGGGAAATTTTTGACAGACAAAGAAAATAAATTATTTACCAAAATGTTATCTAAACATGGTAAAGCCTTTACTTTTCATCCTTTTGAAATAGGATGTGTGGATCCAATTGTGGTATCATCAATAATTCTTTTCATAGTCCTGCATGTTCCATTGAGTTTGAGACTAGTTCTTGTTCTTAAAGCTCATTTGCCAAGTTTCATTGCTATGTTGAATGAGAAAGTTCAAATGGGAATTTTAGAGCCAACTACAACTCCATATTCTAGTAGGTGGTTCATAGTTCCTAAACCAAATGAAAAATTGAGGCTTATACAAGATATGCAACCTGTAAACCAAGTTACTATCAGGAATATGGGTGGGACACCTATAGTAGAAGAGTTTTCATATGAGTTTACATGTAGATCCTTATATTCTATGAGAGATCTATACTCTAGATAGAATCAATTCCAATTAGCTAAGAGGAGTAAGATCTAAAAACAATGAGTACACAATTGGATTTGATGAGGATGTGTACCTTACCTCAAGGAGCTACAAATTCTATAGCATATATGAAGAGTGATATGCATAGGAACTTCATTCAAAATAAAACTATGTCTTTCTTGGATGATGTACCTATTAAAAGATAAGAGGAAATAAACAAAGATGAGCATTTGAATATAGAAGGGTGCAAGAAATTTGTCACTGATCACATAGAAAATTGTGAAAATGTTCTATAAAGAGAGAAATCAACTATTGGGGGTTTTGAAGTACTTCTAGTTGGGCATTTTTGTGGACTTATGGTAGGAAGCCAAGTTTAGAAAAACTGCAAGCCATAAGGGAGTATTCATGAAATATGTAGCACCAAGACAAAATTTAGAAGGATTTTAGGTGCTTGTCTATTTTACATAACTTGGATTCCTCACTTTGCACATGTTGCAGATCCTTTGTATCAATACTAAGGAAGGAGGAGAAATTTTGATATGAAGAGAAGTAGATTTATTCCATGCAAGAGTTCAAGAAACTACTAGTTTCTGCACTAGTGTTGAGGAAAGGATTGTATGATGGAGATAAGTATGTCTTTCTTACAGTTGAAACTAGCCCTATAGGTGTTTATTGGGCAGTGGGACAAGAGAATAAGGACGGGCAAAGATACATGGTCAAATTTGGTGCTAAGGTTTTAAACCATAGGCAATGAGATTATCAAGTTACGGGGGACTTATGGGAGATGGTATTTTCTCTAGAGAAAGATGAGTAGTACTTCATAAGAACACCATTGATTATGGGAAAAAATACTTGCCCTACTTGGTATGATCATAGGTTGTTCAACTCTGGATATTTGTAATACCAAGAGCTAGCCATATGATCTAGATGTGAAATTTGGTTTGGTAACATCTAGAATGATGTTATACATGATTGTCAAAATAGATAAGATAGAAGTATTACCAAAAGAGTACTTCTACTAATAAGGCAGAAACCAAAATAGACTTGAGAACCTTAGAACCAATAGCTAGACATATGATTTAAAGGCAAGAATTGGTTTGGTAACATCTGGAACAATGTTACATATGATGGACTAAACAGATCAAAAAGAGGTATCACCAAAAGGGGACTTCTACTAATAGAGTAGGGACCAAAATATGCTTGAAATCTTTGAAGGCAATTTTGGAGGCCTAAACGAATGAATTAGGCCTCAAAAATGTGCAAATTCCCCCCCCCCCCAACCAAAGGAAAGGCTGGCCTTCTCTCCCCTTGCTTTGTCTCATCGAGAGCTTTCCAATGGTACCTTACGTGATTCTGAAAATTCCCTGAAAGATTCCCTCTGGTAAAGCTTGTTTGACCAACCAGATAGGACCTAGACAGGACATGTCACCCATCCAAGTAAGTAATCCAAGGGTGGAGCTTGCTGACATGTCACCTATCTATGTCCTTAATCCTATGGTGGAGCTTCCTTGGAGGAGATCCTCTTTGTCTATATAATAAAGAGAAGGTGCTCCTTTGGGGCATCAAATGTTTGAGTGTGCAATTTGTGTTTTCTCTCTTCTCTTGTCCTCGGAGGATTACAATGGTATCAAAGCAAGTATTTTAGTCCAAGAGAGTGGATCACTCCTCTTGGAATAGCACGAACTACTGAAATTGAGTAATTTGAGGTGGAGAACATAGAGTAATTGCTAGACTTAGGAAGGACTTTAGAGAGCGAATGGGATGGATGTGTCGGGAGGACAATTTCCCGCACCTAGCTTTCCATTCTCAGACCCATTCCACATCAAGGTTATGTACATCCAGCGTGAGCAGATGAGAGTATCGCTAGTTTATCACTTTGGTGCAAAGTTCATGGACAGAGTGATGAACTCACCAAACCCGATGATTCTACCTGTGGTTATATATGACAGAGTGTGATTTGACAATCTAAATTCTATTATGATAATATGGATATGAATGTCCCAAATCCTCTCCCTTTCAACACTCAAGTAGAAATCCGTTATGTCATGAGACCAAAAGTGATGTTTAGAGATTTTGTGATTTTGGTGAGGAGTATTATCAACGAGTGATAGCTTCTGAGGTCCCAATGGTAGTTCCGATAGTTTGTGCGCCTTCCAAAGTGATTATATTGACTCGGTATTGAAGTAGACATTAGCAATTGAGTGTTGTAGGAACCATGGATCCGCAATTGCAAGAGCTTGTGCAAGGAATGCAAGGGATGTTGAATGAATTTCAAGAGATGAAGATGACCATGGAGACATTACAAAGTCAAGTGCAAATCCTCAGGAACGATCAAGCCATGCAAGAAGAAGAGCCATCTCAAAACCCAATACCTATGACTGAAGTACTTGGAGAGGCACCCATGCCTACAAACCCTATCAACAATGAAACCACATTGCTACTCCGGATGAAGAAGACCTGCAACATCAAGCCTTACAAGGTGCAGCGTATGATGGGAGTAGTGGAAAATTGGATCTCTAGAATGAATCAATATTTCTGATTATTCTCAACAGAGATCACAAAGCATGTTATATGTGTGTTTGCATGTGGGTACTTGACTGATAAAGCCCTCACATGGTATGATACTTGGGAACAATCCATGTTGGCAGAGAGAAGGGAGGTCACATAGACAGCAATGCAAGAAGGACTATTGAAGAATTTCCAATTGGTAGATTTTGTGCAGACGGCTCAAACCCAACTATGGGGATTAAGACAGAAGAATAGTGTACAAGAGTATGTGGAGGCATTCTTGGATCTACAAGTTGCAATTACCAACATGAGTCTAGCAGAGGCTCTTGACAATTTCAAACAAGGGTTGAAAGAGCAGATTTGCCAAGAAGTCATGGTGCAAAATCCTCGCATGGTATTTGAAGCCATTGCGTGTGCGCAGAGAATAGCATGAGCATTAGGTGGAGGTGAAGGAGTAGTTCCACCTCAATGATATGGGGCAGAAATGCCACACATGGGTGGACCAGTACCAGGCAACCTTTGATTTTGGGATCGAGAAGCACGACTGCTTCAAGGGGAGCAGGGATGGGTAGAAGAACAAAGAGATGGAGTCTCACGAGGAGAAAGGACTCGAGGAGAACAACACCGTTGTTACAATTGTAGTTGTATTAGGCACATATCTACCAACTATCGCACTTGTTTCCCTAGAGGCCCTCGGCCTTCGTACATGTGATCTTTGAACAACATGGAGAGGCACATTGAAGAGGAGGAGGTGGAAATTACTTTGGAAAACAAAGATCGCCAATAAATGTACCTTGCGGCTTTACTGGCTCAATAAGGAAGCAAAGAAGCAAGGGAAGGAAGAAGAATAATGCGCAAAGATCTTGAAAGGCAACCTCACAATTGATTGTCTTGAATGGAATCCTAGTAGGTAATCAAGTGAGAATATTAATAGATCCGGGAGCAACAAAGAATTTCTTGTCTTGCTCTGTTGCAATAAGATTGGGAATGGATCTAGAGAGAGATGGGAGTGAAGAAGTAGAGTTACCTAATGGGCAAACAAAGAGGATTGAATCATTACCTAGACGGGTAACCCTCTCTGTAGGAGAATATCAAGAAGCAATTGAGTGGCGAGTGATATAGTTAGCTCGTTATGATACAATTTTAGGCATGCCATGGATAGAGCAGTACAACCCTATGGAGGAAGAAAGTAGTGAGAACCCACCAATGGTCAATCATTGAGGTTAAAGAAAATTCACACAGGCAGAAACTGTCTCTATATGTCATAAGGACAGCAACTTTCTGTAAGATCGATAGATGTTTTATGGGTCTAATAAGAGAAGTCCATAGTGCACAACTCGATGGACAAATTCCTGAGAAATTGAAGGATATGGTAGATGAGTTTCAAGATGTCTTTCCTAATGATCTACCCTCAGGATTACCACCAAAAAGGCGAGTAGATCACAAAATTGAGACACTCCCGAGGAAGACACCTCCTTGTAAGGCCCCATATTGCCTATCACCTCATGAGTTGGAGGAGTGTAAGACTCAAATTGAGGAGATGCTACAAAAAGGGTTCATCCAACCTAGCATATCACCATATGTGGCCTCTGTCTTGTTTGTGAAGAAGAAGGATGGTACAATGCGCATGTGCATTGACTATCGGGGTCTCAATCAGCAAACAATGAAGAACAAATACCCCTTACCTTGCATGGATGACCTATTTGATCAACTCCATGGAGCAAGATACCTCACCAAACTGGACATGCGGAGCGGTTACAATCAAATCCAAATTGCAGAGGAGGATGTGTACAAAACTACCTTTCGAACCAGGTATGGCCACTTTGAGTATCTCGTGATGCCGTTTGGCCTCACCAATGCACCTGCCACTTTCATGAGTCTAATGAATGACATATTTTGTCCATACTTGGATAAGTTTGTTATCATCTTGTTGGATGATATCTTAGTATATAGTAGAACGATGATAGAACACAAACAACATCTACGAGAGGTTCTCCAGATTCTAAGACAAAATCAATTGTATGCCAAAATCTCAAAGTGTGAGTTTGGCAAGTCTAAAGTAGACTTGGGGCATAGAGTAAGTGCAAAGGGTATTCAAGTATTGACAGATAAAATAGAGGTCATTCAAAAATGGAGTGCCCCAAAAGATCTGACACAACTTAAGAGCTTCTTGGGGTTGACGAGATTCTATCGTAGATTCTTTAAGGACTTCTCCAAGGTTGCACAGCCTTTAACGGCACTACTTGGCAAGGGGAAGAAGTGGACATGGGGAATTGCACAAGACTTGGCCTTTCAAGAATTGAAGGCCGCCTTGCTACATGCACCAATCTTGAAGCGGTATGACCCAAAACGTCCAATCAAGTTGGCTATAGATGCATCAAGCGTAGCAATAGGAGCAATCCTACAACAAGAGTGGCATGACGGATGACATCCAATTGTATATTTCTCTCAAAAGTTGTTACCGGCAGAGCGCAACTACCACACCACAGAACGAGAAGAGCTAGCCATTGTTCTAGCAACCAAGCATTGGAAGCACTATTTGGGCGAGAAGGCATTTGTAGTAGAGATAGACCACAAACCTCTAGTCTACCTCGAGACGCAAAAGGATCTATCTTGTCGCCAAATTTGGTGGGCAAAGTGGCGACAATGCTTCAACATGACAATCACCTACGTGGAAGGTAAGAAGCAACTTGCAGACGCATTCACCCGCATGCCAATGGCAAACAACTTGGTGGCAGAGGTTAAGATTAACCTTGAATTCTGGCCAGAGATTCTGGTTGCTACAAAAACTGATCCACAGATTGTAGAAGCGTAATCATCCAAAGGTGTCACCAGCACCCAAGGACTCACCTTTTGGGATGGCAGATTATGGATCCCAAATGTCCCAGAATTACGTACCACCATTCTAGCGGAATGTCATGATTCAGCCATTGCAGCTCATGTTAGAGTGGACAAGACCTTGGATGCAGTCAAGCGCCATTACTATTGGCCCAAGATGAGCAACAATGTGATGGACTACATGCGGAGCTGCCTACTTTGTCAATAGAACAAAGCTTCTAATCAAGCTCTTGTAGGGCTCCTTCAACCTCTTCCCACTCCTACCTTACGTTGGGAATAAGTGAGTATGGATCTCATCTGTAAATTACCCAAGACCACCTCGGGGTTTGACTCCATTGTGGTCTTTGTGGACCGGCTTAGCAAAATGATTCATGTACACCCTACCACCAAGGAAGTGACCGCTCCACAACTAGCTCAATTATACTCAGATGCAATCTTTGCTCACCATGGCTTGTCTAGAGTACTCATCACCGATAGAAGCACCCAATTCACCAATTTGTTTTGGCAAACACTCTTTGGTTTCTTCAAAACCAAGTTGGCCATGTCCACAGCTTACCACCCACAAATAGATGGCCAAAAATAGAGCAGGCTAATTGTACGATTGATGACATGTTACACTGCTTCACCTTAGAAGAGCAAGAGAGGTGGGACACTCTACACCCATTGGTGGAATTTGCTTACAACAATTCAGTGAATGCATCCACCCAGGTCACTCCTTTCTTCCTCATGTATGGTGAGCATCCCTTCACACCTTCTAGCTTGATGAAGATCCGTACAGTGGTACCAATATTGATGAAGTCAACACATTTGTTTCTAGATTCCAACAAGGTGTGGAGAGCGCCAAGCACAGATTACATATTGCACAAAATCAATAGAAGCAGTATGTTGATGCACACCGTAGTCACATGGAGTTCAATGTTGGGGATCAAGTGTGGCTATCAACAACCAACCTCACTTTAGTTGGACCTCGTAAGCTTAGACCTCATTTTATTAGGTCTTTCTCAATTCTTTGTTGCATCGGCGTTGTGGCCTATCACCTTGAGCCACCACCACACATGAGGATCCATCTAGTGTTCCATGTCTCCCTACTATGTAGATATGCTCTCTGATCAGGCCAGGATCATTCCACACAAGACATTTGACCTTGTCCGACACTCATTGATGGCATAGAGGATATGAAGTGGAGCAGATTCTCCAAAAATGTATGTGTGGTACTTGCCATCCGTGGGTGGACTATCTAGTCCAATGGAAAGGTAACCCTCTCTATGAAGCAACCTGGGAGCCCGTTGCCAATTTGGCACATGCACCAGTGTTGGTGCAAGCATTTGAGCAACAATTGCACAACGAGGACGTTGCGTCTTAAAAGGAGGGAGGTCTGTAATACCAAAAGCTAGCCATATGATCTAGATGTGAAATTTGGTTTGGTAACATCTAGAATGATGTTATACATGATTGTCAAAATAGATAAGATAGAAGTATCACCAAAAGAGTACTTCTACTAATAGGGCAGAAACCAAAATAGACGAGAACCTTAGAACCAATAGCTAGACATATGATTTAAAGGCAAGAATTGGTTTAGTAACATCTGGAACAATGTTACATATGATGGACTAAACAGATCAGAAAGAGGTATCACCAAAAGGGGACTTCTACTAATAGAGTAGGAACCAAAATATGCCTGAAATCTTTGGAGGCAATTTTGGAGGCCTAAACGAATGAATTAGGCCTCAAAAATGTGCAATTCCCCCCCCCCCAACCAAAGGAAAGGCTGGCCTACCCTCCCCCCTGCTTTGTCTCATTGAGAGCTTTCCAATGGTACCTTACTCACGTGATTCTGAAAATTCCCTAAAAGATTCCTTCCGGTCAAAGCTTGTTTGACCAACCAGATAGGACCTAGACAGGACATGTCACCCATCCAAGTAAGTAATCCAAGGGTGGAGCTTGCTGACATGTCACCTATCTATGTCCTTAATCATATGGTGGAGCTTCCTTGGAGGAGATCCTCTTTGTCTATATAATAAAGAGAAGGTGCTCCTTTGGGGTATCAAATGTTTGAGTGTGCAATTTGTGTTTTCTCTCTTCTCTTGTCCTCAGAGGATTACAATATTGCTATGCTCAAATAGATAGCATATATCAAGAGGTTGAATCCAAAGTTTAAGCACATTCTTGGTGTGGGAAACCTAATAGTTGACATGCTATCTAGAGCAAGGTTCTATAATGAGATGGAGGAAGAATAATGTGTAAGTGATGACTTCTACACCATAACAATAGTGGGAGATATTAGTGAGCACATTGTCTTTGCCCTTGAATATTTCTTGTAGGATTTGTAGGAAGGAGAATGGTTATCAATTGGAAAGTAATTGAGCACTCTCAATAGACAAGGAGTTGGATGGATGAGATTTTTATAAGGATCAAAAGGATTGCATATAACTATTCCTTGAGAGATGTTTTCTATAAAAAGCATCCAAGGTTTCTAGTAGAATCCCTTAGAGAGTTGTTTGTAGTCTTGAAACAAAGAATCAATTGATCCAAGAATATCATGATAGCCTTTGGGTAGGGCATCAAGGCATATAGGCTGCATTTTCTAGATTGAATGAAAAGTATTGATGGAAAGGAATGCATCCAAATGTAGTCTCATTTGTTGGTATTTTTGAGACTTATTAATATCATTCCACTATCAGGTACAAGGGAGGACTTCACCTAACATATCTATTAGCCATGCACCATAGGTGTTTAATATATATTGTTATGATGCTTAAAGGAGTTTTGCAAAGAAGATACTTGATTCTTGCTTGGGAGGATCCTAAAAATCATGTGGAAAGGAAGTCTTTAACAACCAAGAGCATACAAGTTTTTTCCTAGTTCATTTTGGAGGAGATCATTTGCCAACATGGATGTTTGGGAAGTGAGTTTGATGATACTAAGGCTAAGAAATTTTTCCACAAGGATTGGAGTGCATTTATCTATAATGGCTGCTTACAATTTGGAGGGAATTGGAAAGGTGGAGAGGGGTCATTCACCCATAGTGAAAACTTTGGTTAAAGCTTGTAATGGGAAGATGAATTTGTGGCCTAAGATCCTTGCTTTGTAGGCTAATAGACCTACACATAGTTTGATGATAAGTTACATGTCATATGAAATGATGTATGCATAGAATCCTATTCTGCCTATTGAGGAAGTAGTACCAACATGGAGTGTAATTCCTTGGGAAGATAGAACATCCATTAATGATTTAACTGCTCTTAGGATAAGGCAATTATCACAAAATTTAAAAGATGTGTAAAGAGCTTTGTAGCAATAACTTGTTGCTAGAATGAAGCACAAGGTAAGGTTTGACAAAGTCCATAGATTGAGGCCAACTCCTTTGAAGGAGGATAATTGGGTCTTATTTTATGATAGTAGTCTTGACAACCAACGTAGCATAGCTTGGAATTTTCTAGCTTGGTTTGTATGTCACTGTTTGGATTCTTAACAATAGCAATTATTGGTTGAGTGAACTTGATAAGATAATTCTCATAGCCCCAATTGCTGGTAAAAGACTAAAATTATTTAGGAAGAAGGACACAAATGGTACTTTTCAATATTTTCAAGGTCCAAGAGATAACATGGATATAACAAATCTAGATGATGATGAGAGAAATCCTAATGCTATTGAATATCAATGTGATGGAGATCAAGAATGATGCAATAGACTTTGACTTGGAATCTTAGTTGCACATCTTGGCAATGTGCAAGTCAAGAAGGGGTGGATGCCATGAAGTAGATTTCCTACTCATTAAAAAAAACAAAAAAAACAAGTTCAAATATGTTTCATTATAATTTCTCTCAAGTTTTAAAACCCTTTTTGTATCAAGGTTGAACTATGGGTTGAACTAAGGGCTTAATACAAGCTACTAAGAGCTTACTACGTACTTCTTGCAAGCTCACTACAAGCTGAGCTATTGGTCAAGGCAAGGTATTCCATGATTCACATCAAGGCTGATTTCTCTATGAATATTAGTCCAAATAGGGCTTTCATAATCTCATTAGAATCATATTCTCAATGGCTTTCCATATACACCAATATCCTAACAAACTGAAGTCTACAAAAGAAGTTATAACTAGATGAAAGGTCTTGTCTTCTCAAAGTTGATTACCACTAAAGAAATCCCTTGTTAGATCCCATAAGGTGTCTTCCACATGCTACTATAGGCTTACTATGGACTTATTGCATGTTTACTATGGGCTAAGCTATTGGCTAAGGTAGAGCATCCTACAATCCACATTATGGCTGATTTATCTTTAGATATTAGTCCAAATGGTGCATGCATCATCTCATTGGAAGCATCTTCTCAAAGGCTTTCTATAAACACTAAAATCATGACAAACAAAAATCTATAGAAGAAGTTACAACAAGTTGAAGGTTCTTATCTTCCTAAAGTTGATTCTTACAAAAAGAATCATCTAGTTGGATCCCATAGGGCATCCTACAATCAAATCTAACAAACATAAAGTAGGGCATCCCATGATTCACATTAGGGCAAATATCTTCATGAATATTGGACTAAACAAGGTGTGCATCACCTCCTTGGAAATTTCTTCTCAAGGGCTTTCTATAAACTTCAAAACCATGATAAATGGAAATCTACATAAGAAGTTACAAATTCAAAGTTCTTGTTTTCTCAAAGTTGATTCCCACTTAAGGAATCCTGCAATTGGATCCCACAAGGCATCTTGTGGACAAATCCTAAAGGACTAAGGTAGGCATCATATGATTAATGTTGGAGCTTATTTCTTTATGGATATTGATCCAAATGCATCATCATTATTAGAAATGTCTTCTCAAAGGCTTTCCATAAATACCAAAATTAATACAAATAGAAGTCTAAAGAAGTTGTTACAATGAGTCAAAGATTTTTGTCTTCTTGGAGTTAATTCCCAGTAAAAAATGTTGTATTTGGATCCCACAAGGCATCTTGTAGTGAAATCCCACATGCATAAAGTAAGAAATCATGAAATTCATGTTGAGGTTTTTTCCTCTATGGTTGCTTGTCTAAATAAGACAATGCTCATCTTGTTGGAAGCATCTTTTTAAGGGCTTTGCATAAACACTAAGATCTTTACAAATGAAGGTCTAGCGAAGAAGTTATAAAATATTTGAAGTTCATTGTTTCTTGGACTCTAGTTTTCTTGTACTTTTTTCCACAACTTCCCACTTTTGTGAGTTTCTCTTACTTACTTATCTTCTTGTATGTCACTTGGCTTCTACTTATCTACTTGTGTTGTTGTTGGATTCTTGATATTTTCCCTTAAGAAATGTGACTCAAGCAATAGGAGTATATTGAAGAAGTTCAACTACTAAGGAGAAATTCTACATGACAATCATTGGATTATGGGTTTTACAATGGAAGAGGTTCTAATTATGGTGATCAAGATTCTTGGATAAGAGACTATGGATTGAGATAAAGGGTATGAAAAGTGAAAGGAGAGAATGGATTCAAGCAAAGGATTTTATATTGTTAGGATTTGTGGAAGTGGATAGTAGCTTTTGTATAAAGTGATAGATACCATACTTTGTAATCTTGGAGTTTATCTCAAGTACAATAAATCTATGGACTATGGGCATTCTAGTGTTTTCTCAAATATTTAGTTTTGAACAATGAATGTTGAACAAAAACAACAATATAAATCCCTACCTCACTAGAGAGAATATATGTAGCTTGATAGGTCATCACTTGTACCTCACTATCTAGAGCACACTATAGCCCTAACGTTCTAAATATCAAGGCACCTAACACAAATGGGAAGCAAAGAATGGTGTGGGTCCAACCACACAAAATTGGAACAATAACCTTCCATCTCACATATCAAAATTAGACTGACTTTGCCACCATTTGGCATTTGACACAATAGGAGTGTCTATTGACTCCTACACTACTAGGATAACCAAAGATGGGATCAAATTATCTCTCCTAGACAAAACTACATGAGTATATGTAGTAGGCTACTAATCACTAGCCAACTGATCCACCCTCATAACAAATGATGTTGGATCAGTTGGCTAGGGCATCAATCTAGGAATTAGAGATATGGGATTCAAATGCTATTATGCATAATCTTGAAGGGTGGGCAAATTTTACCAAATAACTACCAAAAACTCAACTAAACTAGCTAACCTCATGCCATCAAGTTGGCTTGCTAGTTCTTCTAAGCCTCTCTAGCCCATAGTCATGTGCTTTGAGGCATCTAAATGTCAAATTTTAGCCAAATGAGGCTTTTATTCTTGCCTAAATTGAACCGACACTTTCCAAGTCAAGTTAACCTCCACAAACTTGACACAAGTTAGGACAAGCCACCACCAAATCTGACCTAACTCAAGCAACCTCCAACTCTAGATGGCCTCCACCAAAGTGACCTCCAAATTTGGATACATATGCCAATTTTTCAAACCTTTAGTACATTTAGTTGACCTCCAGATCCATCACTTACTATCAAATTGGGCCAAACTAAGTGGATGAGAACCTCTAAATCCCAAATTTGAGGAGATGGGTTCTCAATTCCACCTCCAATTTTTCAAATTTCCACTCTCAACTGCCAATTTGACCTCTCACTTGCAACTATGCCTCACTAATCATCAAAGTTGAACATCTCATCTCAATTTGACCTCAATCTTCACCAAATTTTGGCAGCACTTTTGCACATTGTCTGCCTTCTTTTTAAATCTATAAACAAATATCATCACACTTTTACATACAATCATTCCCAATGAAATCCAAGACCATGATCAAAAGTACCAAGGTTGGAAGTATGACCAATGCTCTCAATTTTGACATCCAATTTCTCCTTGACTCTCACTCCTTTGATGTAATCAATTTTCTCTTCCACTCAAATCACACTTAAATTAGATTTGAACTTTATCCTCCACTCAACAATCTACCAACAATTAAACAATGATTACAATCAAGCCACACCCACTCTAGCTAAGAGACTTCAAGAGATGTTTGTCAGTCTTTCCCCATAGCCAACAACTCAAAAATACACTCCTCTGCTAAACCTTATCTCCAATCCTAATTGTGCCATTGATGTTGCAAATAATGCAAGTGATAGTGGATCCCATGGTTGTATCAATAGCCCTAATATGAAATTTAGCTACTACTAAGAAGTTTCTAAGCAACTACTTAAATAACTTTGATTGCCAAGACTATCACTCTAGCATCTGAGTAAAGTAGCTTTTATGCTACAAATGTCATGAAAATTTGCCTTACCTAATCATATGCAAATTTATCATATCTTCCATGTTTCAAAATTAAAAAATTTTTTCTTTCTAATCCATCTTCCTTTTCCATGCATATCTAACCTCTTCCTCTTCCTATCCCTATCAACAATCATGAGGAATGCAAAGTTGATTGTATTCTTGTGCATCATGATATCAAACATGCCACAAACAACACAAGAAATATAAGGTACAATAGAAAGGGTATCCTCTTTATGATCCCACATGAGAGTTCTTTCTCATCTCCAAAATACACAAACAACCATCCAAGAGTTTAAAAATTCCATGGCAATAAGGACATCACCAACTAGCAATAGGAATATATAATAATATGAAGTAAGGAGAGTTAGTAGAAGCTAAGGAGTTAGTAGAATCAACTACATGTAGCAAAAATGAGGTAAAACTAGCATAACCTACAAATGTTAAGAATATACTCAAAACATTTAGGAAACTTCATGATAGAATACACCAGAAGCATCTAGGAAGCTTAGGAGCGAGAAGCTTCCAAGTACTTTCCAAGGATCAAGTAAGGTCAAGTTAATAATTATCTTAGCTTGTATGCTAAATAAGCAACTTCTAAAAGCAAGCATCCTTGGCAACTTCTCAAGTAGCTTAGCTTTCACTCCAAGATGATGGCTTCAAGAAGGAATGTGGTATTCCCATTTCTTCAAAATTTGCTTTTGATGATCATATCAAGCTTAAAGTGCTAAGAGAACCACAGAGAATGATAGAATTATTAGGAGAAGTGCCTCAAAGAAGGAGTTACTTGGAGGAATGACCTTGGCAAGTTAGGATGTAAGAAGCATTCAAAGAGGTGTAGAATGATCCCATGTGCTTGATATTATTTAGCACTCAAAGTGATGTAACATAATCTTGAATGCTCATAAGAAGAATGTGTGGAGACCACATGAGCTCTAGAGTCAAGTATCAATGTGACAAGCAAAGCTATGTCACAAAGGATATGAGAAGAACTCATAGAGGTGGAGAATGATCTTGAGTGCTTGAGGATGCAATAACACTCAAAGTGTTGAAGGATCATTTAGAGTGCTTGCAAGATATGCAACACTTGGAGTGCTAGTAGGTCAAGCATACATGCACAAGTGTTGAGTGCTACTTTGGCACTTAGAAGGAAGTGCCACCACAATTTGAAGTCTCCACCAACTTACCTCTAATCACACTTGCCACCAAGAGCCATCACCTGCAAGATAATTGTCGGTACTTGGTGAGCAAGTGTGGTGCAAGAGAAAGTGGTTTGAAAATAGCTTTTGGCACATGGGAGAGTCACTTTGCCCAAGGACAACATCTAGAGGCCTTTTCTTGCATAAGGAAAGTGCCTACCTAATCTATAACTGATGGAGTGCTAAAGAATGATAAGGATCTAAGTGTATATATTGAAGTGCTTGGCTTGCAATAGCACTTTTTGCAATTCACCCTATATGCTTAGTTGATTGAGTAGTGTCCTTCAAACTTCTATGAAGTAGTGAGTGTTAAGAGTCATTTTTGAGAGTGGAATTCAATGCAATCTTAGGTACTCTGCATGAAGCAAGGCACTTGGCATATTAACTCAATAGCTCAAAGCATCCCTTCATGTGCATGAACCATGGTGGTCAATCCCTATACTTATAGGAAGCCTCTTGAAGTTATCTTTAGATCCAATATTGTGAAAAAATGTGCAATATAATACAAGATAGATGTAATTATAAGTTGGTACTTAGGATTCCTCCTTTAGAATTATGAGTTATCAAACTCTCACATGATTCATAAGATGAGAGGTAAGAGAGAGAGAACTTTAGAGGAGATGCAAGGCAATTCACTAAATTGGACTAAGGACCATTGGCAATGGTATTGGGCCAGATGCTAGGGTTGTAGGATCAATGACAATAGATACTAAATTTGTAGATAAGGAGCTAACCTCCAAAGTCAAGAGCCACTTTAGTAATAAGCGCTTCAAGAACAATGGATGGAGTGTAGCTAGTTACAAGGACTTTGAAAAAAGAACCATTGTAGAGGCAATTATGAAACTCTTCAAACAAAACAAAAACCTACTAAACAATGTCCAAGTAGTATTCTATGATTATATGTTTGTAGCAAACCCAATAGATTGCACCAAAATGCTTGACTAGTAGTACAAGCTCTTGCACAAATATTTTGATATTTTGAAGGAGGAGCTACTTATATGGCTCCTTTTTCATTGCACTAATACATGGCAATGAACCTTATCACCAACTAAAAGAGGGAAAGGTCACCTACTCATTTTTATCCTACAAGCTATTTTAAAGTGCAACCTAAAGGACCTACTCAAATCACCAAGTATTGATTGGTGGATGCAAAATATGCAAAGATAGGCCAATTTGTGCCTAAAAAACAAAGAATTTCCCTTGCTCAAGACTCCAAATAGGAAGAACACCACCCCAAAGAAGAAACCATTTCCTCCAACCCAAGAAGTTGAAGGCAAGTGCCCAAATTGTTGATGTGTCTTCTTCAGAAGATGAAGCCAAAGACACTAAGGCTGATGAACATCAGAACAAGGAGGATCAAGGGTCCTTCATTTTTCAAGTATCAACCTTTGCCTCAAGATGCTTAGTATGCTCCCCAAGTGCAAGACCAAGACATGGACAAGGGCTCTAAAGATGAAGAAGAATACATGGTGGAAGAAGTAGCAATGCCTAAGCAAGCACTATTAAGTCCAGAAGTTCATGAAGAAGCCATAGTAGAAGTACAAGACCTGACCAAGTGCTCAAAGGACCAAAAACTTTGGCCAAGAGAAGAAGACATTGCCAATGATCACACGAAAGAAGAAGATTGATCATCAACAATGCCAAAGAAGAGGAAGAAGTTGACATTTTGATAGATCTTCTTGAGATTGCACTTGACTTGCAAAGTGTAAGAGGCACCTACAACATCAAGCAATGGTTGATTGGATAGTTCAGAAGTTTGTAGATGTGTTTTTGGAGGATCTGCCGAAGGGATTACCCTCCAATAAAGGTATGCCTTTCAAGATCGAGTTATTGCCAAGGATTACTCCAGTGAGTAGACTGATCTATTTGCTCTCACCAAAGAAGTTGGAGGAGTTGAAAACAACACTTACATATTTGTTGGAGAATGACTTCATACAACATAGTACCTCTCCTTGGGGAGCACCGGTACTATTTGTTCCAAAGAAGGATGGAGGACTTCATTTTTGTATTGATTACCGTGGGCTTAATAAGCAAACCATGAAGAATGCATATCCCTTGCCTTGGATCAATGACTTGCTTGATCAACTAAATGGAGCACACTACTTTTCCAAGTTGGATCTTTGCAACGGCTACTGGCAAATTCCTATTGATAGAGGATGTGCAAAAGATTGCCTTTTGTACAAGATATGGGCATTTTGAGTGGAGAGTTCTACCTTTTGGACTCATTAATGCTCCAGCAATCTTCATGGATCAAATGCATCGGGTGTTGGATGAACTATTGGATTGGTTCGTGGTTGTGTTCTTGGATGATATCTTAATTTATAGTAAGACAAAGGCAGAACATGTGAATCATGTGCAAGAAGTCTTAAGACAACTATGATAATGGAAATTTTACTACAAGAAGTCAAAGTGTACCTTTTGGCAGAATGAGCTTACCTAAAATACCATAAGATCTCATCAGAGGGGATCAAGATGGAAGAAGAGAAAATCAAGGCCATTATTGATTGGTCTACTCCCAAAGGATGCTATAGAAGTACGGGCATTCAATGGATTGGCCAGTTTTTACCAACAGTTCATCAATTATTATGCTCATGTGGCTGCACCATTGACTGACCTCTTGGGAAAGAACTCGAGTTTCCAATGGACCACCAAGCATGAAGAAGCATTCCAGAAGTTAAAGCATATAGTGTCTTCAAGACCCATTCTTCAACCATATGATCCTCAACTACCCTGTGTGGTTGATTTTGATGCTTCTAACTTTGCAATTGGAGCCATGTTGCAACAAGAATTCCTAGATGGACTCCATCCCATTGCCTTTGTGTCTCACCGACTCAGTATGGCTGAGCAAAACTACTTTGCTTAAGATTGAGAACAATTTGCAATGGTATACGCCACCAAGGTATGGAGGCATTACCATTTGGAGAAACAAGTGATCATGCAAACTGAGAACAAACCATTGTTGTAGACCTTACACTTGGAACATATGAAGAGTCAACATCATTGATGGGAGGAACAACTCCAACTGTATGACATTAAACTTGAGTACAAACTAGGTCAGTTCCATGTCATCCTTGATGCTTTATCACAACGACCTGATTTGAAGTCTAATCCTCTCATCACAATGGCAATTCCAACGGTGTCAGTTGACTCCAAGGTCCAAAATGAGTTTCAGTCAACTCTACACCAAGATCCTTTCTTCCAAATGGTACATGGTTGCCTTACGGCATGCAATAAGGAGTACAACACCTTCTTCATCAAGGAGGGCCTTTTATTCCATGAAGACCGGATCTATGTTCTAGCTAAAGGTGATCTTTGACTTGTGTGCCTTCAAGAAGCCCATGATTTACCCATTGCTGGTCACATGGGTGTGGACAAGACCCTGAGTACCCTCCAACGTCAATGGTGGTGGCCCCATGACACAAGATGTTCAAGAATTTTTCTGATCATGTGAGAGCTACCAATATAACAAGGCCAACAACCAAAAGCCGAGTGGACTCCTGCAACCACTTGCTATTCCATCCGCTCGTTGGGAGCATGTGAGCTTGGATTTCATCACATCCTTGCCAAAGACAAAACAAGGACACACCGTAATTGTGGTGTTTGTGGATAAGCTTAGTGAGCAAATCCACTTGGCATCAACCTGTGATACCATGGATGCTCCAACTTTAGCGCAAATCTACTTCAACAATGTCTTCAAGCATTGTGGGATACCACTTGTACTCATCTCTGACCGTGATCCTTGATTTACCAAGAAGTTTTGGCAAGCACTCTTTTAGATACTCGGCACCAAGCTTGCTTTGTCCATGGCCTATCATCCTCAAACTGATGGACAAACTAAACGTGCAAATCGTACATTGGAAGATATGTTGCATGTCTTTGTCAATGTTCACCATACCAATTGGGATGAATGTCTTGTAGTTGTAGAATTTGCCTACAACAATTCCAAACAAGCAAGCATCATATTTTTTCCTTTCTTTCTCAATTTTGGCCAAGATCTGCTTGTCCTAGATTCTCTTCTTGCTCCTTCTCCATCTTAGGTTCCTCATATTTCCACATTCTTGACCACTATATCCCAATCTCTCCAACAAGCCAAGTTTCACCTCCTTGTTGCTTAGAATCGCCAAAAGCAATATGTGGACCACCATCGTCGTGATCTCACTTTTGAAGTCGATGATAAAGTCATGCTATCCTCTAGTAACCTCCCTCTCCCACTTGATACCCAAGTTCGTAAACTTGCCCCTAATTGGATAGGACTTTTTGATATCACCCAAATTGTCTCTCCTATTGCTTATCGACTTGCCTTGCCTTGTCACATGCATATCCATCCTATCTTTCATATTTCAAAGTTGAAACCCTTTGTTCCTAACTCCTTTTCCTTTTCCTCTTGAGTCCAACCTCCTCCTCTTCCTGTCCCTATCAATGATCATAAGGAGTACAAAGTTGATCGTATCCTTGTGCATCGCCATATTCAACAAGGCCATCGCTAACATACGGAGAACAAGGTCCTTTGGAAAGGGTATCCCCTTCATGATGCAACATGGGAACCTCTTTCTCACCTCTAGAATGCACATACGGCCACCTAGGAATTTGACGCTTCACTAGCAACGAGGATGTCACAAACTAGCGGCAGAGGAGTATGTAACAATATGGAGTTTAGTGACGAAGTTAGTCAGGCTTACGAAGTAGCATATAAGACAAATTAGCCTAGAATATTCCATAAGTATCTAGAAAGCTTCTTGGAAGCTTCCCGGCTAGCTTAGCTTGCACCTCAAGTAAGTAGCTTCTAGAAGGAAGCTTCTAGAAGCTTCCAACTAGCTTAGCTTGCACGCCAAGTAGGCGGCTTCTAGAAGGAAGCTTCTTAAGAAGCTTCTTAGTTAACTAGGCTTGCACTCTAAGAAAGCGGCTTGAGGAAGCTTCTTGAGAAGCTTCTCAAGAATCTTGTATGCTACCTATAAATACCAAAGCCAAAGCTCATGCTAGGCATTTGGAGTTTTCCCACATTCAAGTGTCCCAATGTGAGTTTCCATTCTTCTATTTCTCTCCTTGGTCTCAGTCTTTTACAACTACCATAGGTGACCTATCAACCACTACCATCGTCTAAGACTAACGCTCCACATCTAAGATGTCATCAACAAGGATGTGGTCTAGTTGTTGAATCCCATCATATGCACATTGTAAAACCTCTTTGGGTAAGAGGTTCATCCACCAAAGACAAAGACGATGAGCCCATGATCCCACTCTGGCTGCATCCAACAATACAATAGTTCCCATCCAAGAATGGACCTAATGTGTACTCGCCACCACTCTAGTGCAAGAATCACCCATCAAAGGAATGTTCTCCAAATGGTAAGCTAGAGAAACTGTAATACCAAGGGTTAGCCATATGATCTAGATATGAAATTTGGTTTGGTAACTTCTAGAATGATGTTATACATGATGGTAAAAATAGATTAGATAGAAGTATCACCAAAAGAGTACTTCTACTAATAGGGCAGAAACCAAAATAGACTTAAGAACCTTAGAACCAGTAGCTAGACATATGAGTTAAAGGTGAGAATTGGTTTGGTAACATCTGGAAGGATGTTACACATGATGGACTAAACAAATCAGAAAGAGGTATCACCAAAAGGGGACTTCTACTAATAGAGTAGGAACCGAAATATGCCTAAAATCTTTAAAGGCAATTTCGGAGGCCTAAACGGATGAATTAGGCCTAAAAAATGTGCAGATTCCCCCCCCCCCGATAGATGAAAGTCTGGCCTTCCCTCCTCCCTGCTTTGTCTTGTCGAGAGCTTTCCAATGATACCTTACTCACGTGATTTTGAGATTCCTATAGGAAGATTCCCTAAAAGATTCCTTCCGGTCAAAGCTTGTTTGACCAACCAGATAGGACCTAGACCAGACAGGTCACCCATCCAAGTAAGTAATCCAAGGGTGGAGCTTGCTGACATGTCACCTATCTGTGTCCCTAATCCTATGGTGGAGCTTCCTTGGAGGAGATCCTCTTTGTCTATATAATAAAGAGAAGGTGCTCCCTTGGGGCATCGAATGTCTGAGTGTGCAATATGTGTTTTCTCTCTTCTCTTGTCCTCGGAGTATTACAGAAACAGACCGATGAACTTGGAGATGTTGTAGTATCTATAACATCTCCCAAAACACACCATAACAAGGATCCTAAAGAGCCAAACCTTGGGCAACACATGTATATCCTTAACATGGCCATCCAGAAATCACCAAGTGAATAGGCCCATGTCTCTCCAGTAAGGGAATGTCTACAAGTAGGGCCTTCTGGTAACCTCTGACTGTTGACATTGGTAATAACTTTGGATACTGATAGGCCAAGTGTGTCACATGATGTAGAGAGACTCGCTTAGTAGTCTTATCTCTCTCTACATACAAGTACCTTTGTACTTGTATACCCGCTTGTAATACCGCAACTAGTCTAGCGCTAATCCTACCAAAAAGCTCTAATAAACATATCTCCTCTACTGGATACTGCTAAGCAATGAGTGTGGTATCCAAAGGTGTCAAAGTAATCGACTCTGGAGGCTCATCCTCACACTCATCTCTTGATGGTACAAAGGCTCCACTCCAAGCCTCTTGCACCAACTGATTTGCATGCTGCTACCATGACTCCTCTGAACTCCACAATGGAACATCCAAGGTGGATGGAACAATCCCACTCGTACTCCAAATCCCATTGATATCCTCTAGTATTGGAGTATCCTTTGCATGGGCATTCCCCTCCAACAAGTCACCATGCCAAGTAATTGCACCACTGAAAGCTGAAATTGATACTGCCATGGTCCCTAAGTGTAGTGAGCTAAGACTACCACTACTTAAGTGTACTGGTAGGCAACATACTTGTCCTTCACTAGACTGCCAACTTGGTCTATATGAGGTTGTCTCCTCCCAATAGTCAATACTGAAACCCATGGGATACAAAATTGCTCCACCAACTAGCACATCATATGACTCCGCTATTGTTGCAATAGCTTGAGCTCTCACCACCAAGCTATCAATTGGATGACCAAGCTGAACCTAGATAACAAGCTCACTACATGTGAACCACCACCTAGAGATGTTTGGATCTGAAATTGACATCTCTCCACATCAGTCTTCCGTAACTCCAAACCAATTAGTGCAACCTTCCCCAACATAAGGGGTTGCGCACCAGAGTCTAACAAGATTCTCCGTGGTGTATTGTAATACTCCAAGAACAAGAGAAGAGAGAAAACACAGATTGCACACTCAAATATTCGATGCCCAAAAGAAGCACCTTCTCTTTATTATATAGACAAAGAGGATCTCCTCTAAGAAACTCCACCATAGGATTAGGCACACATATAGATGACATGTTAGCAAGCTCCACCCTTGGATTACTTACTTGGATGGGTGACATGTCTGGTCTAGGTCCTATTTGGTTGGTCAAATAAGCTTTGACCAAAGTGAATCTTTTAGAGAATCTTCCTATGGGAATCTCAGAATCACATGAGTAACATACCATTGGAAAGCTCTTGACAAGACAAAGCAAGGAGGAAGGAGGGTCAAGGCCAACCCTTCTTTTGATGTGGGGGAATTGCACATTTTCAAGGCCTAATTCATCCATTTAGGCCTCCAAAATTACCTTCAATGATTAGGCATAATTTGGTTCCTACTCTATTAATAGAAGTCCCCTTTTGGTGATACTTCTTTCTGATCTGTTTAGTCCATCATATGTAACATCTTTCTAGATGTTACCAACCCAATTCTCACCTTTAAATCATATGTCTAGCTATTGGTTCTAAGGTTCTCAAGTCTATTTTGGTTTTTGCACTATTAGCGGGAAGTGCTCTTTTGGTGATACTTCTATCTGATCTATTTTAACCATCATGTATAACATCATTCTAGATGTTACCAAATCATATTTCACATCTAGATCATATGGTTAGCTCTTGGTATTACATGTATAGACCTTCCCTAAAGGTCCCACCAAGTGGAAAATCCTCCTCTGGTTATCTAATAGGACAACACCAGGTGTGAACCACGCTCTCTCAAAGGCTATTCTAGTTGGCAACTCCTCCAGTCTAGCCACTACTGCCTGCCATAAACTACTGGTTGTTGAACGGATCCCATGCTCCGCAACCAAATTAGCTCTACTATCAACCACCTCTACTCTAGTAGTAGGAACTGCATCATCCCTACTCTCACAAAGTGTGACAACCAACCAAAACATTGGGGTTAGGTCAACTCCCAATGTAGACATCTCATTGGCTAAAAACAAAGGGCACCGCATAATCAACTAAGCTGCACCCAACATCATGCTCAACTCAATCTGTGTAGTAGCAGGTGGTTGATTAGTAGGTAGTCCATCATGCACCCCATTACCACCTACCACACTTGCATTGGGACATCTAGGACCCATGGATGGTATCTACGATGCCTCTGATAGCATGAAGACTATGGAAGTTTGACTTGTCTCCCAACCTCTCCTCTTTGTAGGTCCAACTCCACTGATGCTCCTCTAGGCTCTAGAGCATGTACTGCATTCCTAGTCACTATTGCAGATGCATCCACCTATGCTGCTCTACACATGAAGTTCAAAGCATCTCTATCACCAGCATATGAGGTAGAAGCCTCAGCACTAAAATCTAATCTCTTTTGAGCAATGGCCATATTATCCAATATTTGCTCCAACTACTTAATCCAAGTAGCCATAGTTGTATAAGAAGTAAAGGCAGGTACTACACCCTTACTAGATGAGATATCGCCACTTCTACCACCTTGTCCTCCATGAATTGGAGCTCCTCTACTATTTGTCATAGCAACCCTACCACTCTGTAACTCTAGGTGTAGGTCAGAGCACCAATCACTAGTGTGACCAAATTTGTGGTAGTGCTTACACTGCCTTTTTGCTAGCTATGATGCATTAGAGGTATCAAATCTGCTACCCTAAGTACACTCTTTCCTATGGTGAAGTCCACCACAAGTCCAACAAGCAACACTACCACTCATTGGTTGTTGTTGACCTAAAAAGGAAGGTGAGGGTCTAGCTCTTCTAGGCCCTCCACTCGCTCCATAGGATCTGGGCTATCCACCTTATCTTCAAAAACCAACTAGGCGTGGTGCACTCTACAGCACTCTAGAAGAAGTAATAGCAATGGATGGGCCTCCCTACCACATCCAAATATCACCACCCTCTCCTCCACCATGTTGAGCTCAATACGCTAAGCCAAACCAAAGAGCGTATTGAGCCTACTTTGCCTACTTTGCCAAAGTAGGAAAAGTAGCCTATTACAACGTAGCATCACAAACTCTATGTTGCAACTCCTTGTCCAATATCCCATGCCAAAATTGGACTGCCTGGGCCTCAATAACTCCCTGAGTGAAACTGATCAGCCACCTCATGCAAGTGTATGCCTTGCATAAGCTCTCTCCAGCCTTCCGCTAGAACTCCTAAAAGCTACTTAGCTTGTCAATCAGCACTCCTTGGTAGTTCTCCCCCAAACATTAGAAAAACTCCACCATGAGGTTAAACCCCAGTACCACACCACCTCCTCCACCACTCCACTCATGGTAACACTATCTCCAACTAGTTGTAATACCAAGGGTTAGCTATATGATCTAGATGTAAAATTCGGTTTGGTAACATCTAGAATGATGTTATACATGATGGTCAAAATAGATCAGATAGAAGTATCACCAAAAGAGTACTTCTACTAATAGGGCAGAAACCAAAATAGACTTGAGAACCTTAGAACCAATAGCTAGACATATGATTTAAAGGTGAGAATTGGTTTGGTAACATCTGGAAGGATGTTACACATGATGGACTAAACAGATCAAAAAGAGGTATCACCAAAAGGGGACTTCTACTAATAGAGTAGGAACTGAAATATGCCTAAACTTTGAAGGCAATTTCGGAAGCCTAAACGGATGAATTAGGCCTCAAAAATGTGCAGATTCCCCCCCAACGGAGGAAAGGCTGGCCTTCCCTCCTCCTGGTTTGTCTCGTTGAGAGCTTTCCAACGGTACCTTACTCATGTGATTCTGAGATTCCTACAAGAAGATTCCCTAAAAGATTCCCTCCAGTCAAAGCTCGTTTGACCAACCAGATAGGACCTAGACTAGACAGGTCACCCACCCAAGTAAGTAATCCAAGGGTGGAGCTTGCTGACATGTCACCTATCTGTGTCCTTAATCCTATGGTGGAGCTTCCTTGGAGGAGATCCTCTTTGTCTATATAATAAAGAGAAGGTGCTCCCTTGGGGCATCGAATGTTTGAGTGTGCAATCTGTGTTTTCTCTCTTCTCTTGTCCTTGGAGTATTACACTAGTGCACCTCCACTAGCTCCTCCAACACTACTGGAGCTAGAACTTGTGGGTACAACCAATCTACTCCTAGCAACCAAGCTTGAAGTGATAGAGACATAGTTTGGAGACCAATATTGTCTCTATAACTCAATCTCCTCCAAATGAGCTCTCCTATACTCATGGTAGTCCTCCATTGACAGACCTTCCAAATGCTGAAACAACCCCTTCCATGCCATGAAGGGTGTAAACAAAGTTAGGTTCTGCATATGTTGTAGATCACACCAACTATTGAACTCCTAGATGAAGTCATCCAACTCAATGGTACCCATTGTACCAGAGTAACACCTAGGGCCTTTGGAGGCCCCATAAATCTTATCCATGTCCCACAACAATGGTGCAGACATGCCAAGTGCACTTTCAACTAAATTGGCTCTTGCATTGAACTCCAACTCAGAGTCAATCTTCTCACTCATTAGGACCTAAGATACATGTTGATATCTAGCACCACTCTGAGTATACCCATTGTGTATTGTGAGTTGGCATGTCTCTCACTCAAAATGAACCCCTTATGGCTATAATGGTAGTGCACCATGAACTAAGAAGGCAAGGAACCCTAACTCCATCATACTCCTCCAAGGCTAACCTCCAAGGCTCAAAACATTGCTCACTAGAGAACTCAATGAGAGAGAGATAGTTGCAAATGAAAGTATGATGAGTACCTCCTCACCCTTTGTTTATAAACTTGTAAAATAGTTACGTACCAAAGTTACTAATTATTGGAGTAACTCAAGTTATTAAGCTAAAGTCAAGTAAAGTCAAAAAGTATAAAGGAATATCCATCCACATGGGCATATTCCACTAAACGTGTGATCTTATCTTGACCCAACCAGTAAGTCAAGGATTTGTTCACATGGGCTATCCTTGGACTATAGAAGAATCCAAAACAAAAAAAACTTGTGGGTCCAAGAGTTCTCAACTCTTTCCTCAAAGCCAAACACCTAGGAATAATATCAAGTCAACACACTAGAATCCAAAATAGTAGTATTTTTCCACTTCCTCTAAAGTATAGGCCCTTCTATCTTAACTATGACTAACTTTAGCTAATCATGACTAATATAAAACCATCCTTTATCTCTATATAAATAATATCTCTCAAGTACTTGTAATACCAAGCTAAATATCATAATATCACACACATGCACAAATGAGTGTTATAGTGTTGTAGAGTTCACTCCTCTTGAATCCCCAAAGAACTTGATAGTGACAAAGCAATTGCAAATCGGAACCACCAATTGCAACTACAACCACAAGTACTCCACCAAGTGCCAACACTGCCAAGTACCAATACCAATTGAGCACCACCAAGTGCCAATACCCATGGAACACCATCCACTAATGTAACTCTAATTGAGATAACTACACTAGGAGAAAAGGTAACTTGTAACTTTCCATCATAACATGCACTCTCATGGTCTACGGGTCATCACTTCCTGCCTCACCAAAGAGAAACAAAGGTAGTTTGACTAGTCATCACTCTAGCCTCACTACCGAGAGCACACCAGAGCACCAATGCTCTAAATTCAAGGCACCTCACACAAACATGGTGCACAAAGAGGAAGCAAAAAATGGAGGAGGTCCAATCACAATAAATCTAAACAAAAACCCTCCATCTCCTAAAGAAACACAAAATTGACTCTATCACCATTTGACATTTGACATAAGAGAAGTTTGTATCTATGTCATGTAACACCCATTTGTGCATGTGTGTAGTATTGTGATATTTAGCTTGGTATTACAAGTACTTAAGAGATATTATTTAGAGATAAAGGATGGTTCTATATTAGTCATGGTTAGCTAAAGTTAGTCATAGCTAAGATAGAGGGGACCTTACTTTAGAGGAAGTAGAAAAGATGAGCACCATTATTTTGGATTTTAGTGTGTTGACTTCGTATTATTCCTAGGTGTTTGGCTTTGAGGAAAGAGTTGAGAAATCTTGGGCCCGCAAGCCTTTTTATTTTGGATTCTTCTTTCGTCCAAGGATAGCCCATGTGAAGGAATCCTTGACTTAGTGGTTGGGTCAAGATAAGACCACATGCTTAGAGGAATATGCCCATGTGAATGGATATTCCTTTTTACTTTTTGACTTTACTTGACTTTTAGTCTAGTAACTTGAGTTACTACGATAATTAGTAACTTTGGTACGTAACTATTTCACAAGTATATAAACAAGGGGTGAGGAGGTACTCATCATCCTTTCATTTGCAACTATCTCTCTCTCATTGAGTTCTCTAGTGAGCAATGTCTTGAGTCTTGGAGTGTTAGCCTTGGAGGAGTATGATGGAGTTTGGGTTCCTTGCCTTCTTAGTCCATGGTGCGCTACCATAATAGCCATCAGAGGTTCATCCTGAGTGAGAGATAGTCCGGCTCACATTTTTGGTTCCGTTGCCGGGACCTCTCTAGAAGGCAAGATAATGTTCCGCATTCAATTCTACATTAGGCAGAAGGAGGCTATGAGAGCTCACTTAGAGAGAACATTAGGAGAGGAGAGTACTGAACTTATGTAAGAGAACCAAGATCCATTTGTATACCCTATAGTTCATTATGATATCTTTGAGGTGATTTTGTACATCTTGTACACATGAGAGGAATTGGAGAGATTGTGTGAGGTGGATTGCAGATTTTGGGGATTAAAGTGATTTTGGGCAAAATCTCAAGTTTGAGATCTGGACTTGAGATTTCTACATATGATAGCTTGGGTTATCTTTCAGTTAGCACACTTGAAATTATTGTGAGAGCTTCTATGCGCACTGGGCTAGAATTTTTGAAAGTTGATAGGGTAAACTGCTCCCGCAACTACATGCTCTCTGGAAAATTGTACAGGGTCTGCCATTTCTTCAATTTTTAGAGAATTGTCCTAAAAATTTCCAAGAAAATTCAGTGCATTGTATCCTACCTGATGCCACAAAAATTAGAGACATATTGTTCTTGCACAGGGAGTAATAAGTTTTTGAAGTGAAGGGGGTGGTTTTCAGACCAAATCTGAAATATGGGTGCAGAATAGAAAGGAGTCTAGGCCAAATGGCTTGATGAAAAGATATGAAATTTTGCAGGGAACGACGCCCTAGAGTTGTGATCAAGTGTGAAAAGTTTCAAAGGATTGTGACATAGTGGTTGGGAGATTTGAGTGACATTGTGAGGAAGGGTCAATTCTGCAGAGTGGAGATCTCATGCATGAGGAGTTTGAGATCAACAAAAAGCATGTTTGAGTGTTTAGATTCATCTTGGGAACATGGAGGGTCATCAAGAGTGGAAATTGAGATTATGCAAGGTTCCCCAAGGGTTTGAGGTGATCCTACAAGTGAATTTGAGGAAAAGAGAGTTTATAATAGAATTTGAAGAGAGTGTTGAGAGGATTCAAAAACCTACACCACTTGGAGGAAAGAGTGAGTCTAAGTGCTTTCTATGTGGAGAGAAGGGACATAAGGCAAGTTCATGTCCATTGACCTTTGAGAGCAAGAGATTGAGGGAAAGGAGAGGCTTCCTTGACTTGGGTTTGCATGTTGGACCTTCTTCACCAAGAGTAGGAGGGAGAAGATCTAAGACCAAGGAGTTATGTGAGGTTTGTGGAGTGGAAGGACTTCCAAAAGGACATGAGTGTAGTGGAGTAAAAACACTTTTGGAGACTTTGGTGAAGGATCTTGGAGAGAGCCTTAGTACAGCTACAGAAATACTACCACCTTCATCAACTAGTTCTCAAGATTAGTGATGGAGATAATCTTTTAACTTATGGATAAACTATCCATGAGAGTTAGATTAATATGCACTCTAGAATTTGATGTTGCTATAGAAATCTTTGAGCAACCTGAACCTTTTGTGTTCCCTAGAGTGGATTATTCTCAGATGGTGTTAGTCATGTATATACTTTATTAGTAATAGAGTGAGAGAAAAGAAAAGAGAAAAAAAATTGAGAGAAAGAAAGATAGTGAGAGGTTAAGATTGGGAAACTTCCTGTTTTCTTTGGCAAGGATGGAGAAGATGTGGAGGCCTTTGTGAGAGACTTCAAGAGAGCTTGCATAGGAAACAATGAGAGGAGTAAGAATGAGTGGGCCTCATTATTACCAGATTTCTTTGAGGATGCAGCACTTACATGGTATGAGTCAGAATACCAAAAGAGAGAGGAGAGATGGGGAAGAGGAGTCTTGGGAGACTTTGACTTCAGCACTCATTGAGAACTTTCTTCCTGATGAGAGTTATGAGAGATTGATGAGTGAGGTTACATTCCTCAAGCAAGGAGATGGAGAGAAAGTGAGAGTCTATGTGGAAAGAGTGGAAAAGTTAGAGTCCAGATTTTGCATAGTGTTGAGGAAAGGTGGGGATGATATGGAGACTAAAATGATTGGCATAGGGGCCATGCTCACCAAGAATTTTGTGGGAGGGTTGAGACCACAAATTAGAAGCAAGGTGAGATATGAGAAACCTTCTTCCAAGGTTGAAGCTATCAAGATCGCAATTCGTATGGAGGAGAGTTTGGAAGGGGATGAGAGTGATTTGGTGGTGAAGGAGGTTGTGCATCCTCCTCAAGGCTACAAGTATGGTGGAACTTCTGATACTTTGGTGACAAGGGTTGCACCACAAGTAGTAGTTGCTCCAATTCTTGCACCTCCACCAAAAGATCCACTCCAAACCATCACATAACAACTTGCAGATCTCAAGATGAATGAGGTGCAACTATGGGAGAAGAGAGAGGTGGATTAGAATATAGAGAGAGAGCCTAAGAGTTATGGAAACTATCCATATAGAGGAGGCCAAACAGCCAACAATTTCAATGATAGAAATTGTTTTGGTTGTGGAAGAAGAGGCCATATCCAAAGGAATTGCCCAAATTCCACTTACCATGGAGGAAGGGGTTATGAGGGAGCCAATAGAGGGAAAGAGGGAGGTAGTGAAACCCAAGTGGCTCCTAATCCCAACAAAGGTAAGGGGATAGCATCCATAGATGTGGTTAGAGCAAGTATGAGAAGGGAGAGTGCTCAAACTCCAAGGGTCTTAATTTGGAGCTTTTGACACAAGAGAAGAAGAGAGCTTGTTTTGCAGAGGATGTTCACTCTTCTCAAGGATTTACTCCAAGCAAGGATACTCCTATGTCTACTAGGAGCACTCGCACCTCAACACCATCAAAACAAAGACTCCAAGGAAGAAGTTGGGGATGGAGGATTTCTTGATTTCAAAGCAACAATGGAACTACAATGTGTTGGAGGATGTTGGTAGTCACAAGGCTAACATCACAGTGGGCCAATTGATTGCTTTGAACCCTACCTTGAGAAAGGAGCTTAGAGCTGGTTTGAGTTCTACAAGGAGCAAGAAGAAGAAGAAGGCAAAAGTTCCAATATCAATGGGGGTGGTGGATGCCAAGCCAGCACCATGGGAGGCTTGTGAATATGCCTCCAAGATTGATGTGAGAGTGAATGGTCACAACATCAAGGATGCATTGGTTGATGGAGGATCAGCAGTGAATGCCATGTTAGAAAGGTTGATGAAGAAGTTGGGTATGATACCCTCAAGACCTTCAACATTTGTGGTGAGCATGGCAAACAAGCAACAAGTTCGACCAGTAGGAGTGATGGATAAGGTGGTAGTTTCAGTTATAGGAGTTCAAAATCTCATGACTTTCCAAGTCTTGAAGGATTCAAGCTATGACTTACTTCTTGGGAGGCCATGGTTGAGAGCAGCACGCACAACTGATTGATGGCACAAAGGGTACTTGAGGATTGGGCCATCAAACCATAGAGTCACTATTCCTATGACTAACACCACCAACACTTCACATTCAGATACACCATCTTCTGATTATTGGGAATCAGATTTTGAAGAAGGAGCTTCAAGTGTGGACACAAGCATGGAGGAGGAGACTTCCACGGAGGAGGATGAATATGAATCTGATTCAAATGTGTATCCCTTGTGTGCTATGGATTTTGCACCTAAGCCAGAGGTTTTGAAGGACCCAGACAAATTACCATTGACACTTGAGGAGGTAGAGAGAAGGTTAGCTACCCTCAAGTATGGCCCAAATGTTACCAAGGAGGAGAAGGTGAGATTTGAGGAGATTTTCCGCAAGTTCATCCATGTGTTTGCTTTTAGTTACAAGGATTTGAAGGAAGTCACCTTGGAGGAGCACAAGATAGAGGTGGAGTCACATGCAAGACCAATCTGCCAAAAGCAATGTCGCATTAGCCCACCAATATCTTTGGTTGTGAAGGAGGAGATTGATAAGCTCAAGGAGGCTGGATTTATCTTTGAGGTGGAGAATTCAGAATGGGTGTCTCCAATTGGCATTGTGAAGAAAAAGAATGGCAAGCTTTGGGTATGTGTGGATTACAAGAAGCTCAATGCTGCTACCAAGAAGGACTACTACCCATTGCCATTCATTGATGAGATCTTGGAGGAGGTTGCAGGTCATGAGAAGTACAGTTTTGGAGATGGTTATAGTGGATACAACCAAATCAAGATTGCACCAGAGCATCAACAACTCACCACGTTCACCACACCTTGGGGAACTTACGCTTTCAAGGTCATGCCTTTTGGGCTTTGCAATGCTACCGCCACATTCCAACGGTTCATGAACAAGGTATTTGAACCTTGGAGGAGCACAAGATAGAGGTGGAGTCACATGCAAGACCAATCCGCCAAAAGCAACGTCGCATTAGCCCACCAATATCTTTGGTTGTGAAGGAGGAGATTGATAAGCTCAAGGAGGCTGGATTTATCTTTGAGGTGGAGAATTCAGAATGGGTGTCTCCAATTGTCATTGTGAAGAAAAAGAATGGCAAGCTTTGGGTATGTGTGGATTACACGAAGTTTAATGCTGTTACCAAGAAGGACTACTACCCATTGCCATTCATTGATGAGATCTTGGAGGAGGTTGTAGGTCATGAGAGGTATAGTTTTGGAGATGGTTATAGGGGATACAACCAAATCAAGATTGCACCAGAGCATCAACAACTCACCACATTCACCACACCTTGGGGAACTTACACTTTCAAGGTCATGCCTTTTGGGCTTTGCAATGCTCCAGCCACATTCCAATGGTTCATGAACAAGGTATTTGAACCTTTCATTGGGAAATTTGTGAGAGACTTCATTCATGACTTTTGTGTCTATGGGAGCAAGGAGGAGCACTTTGAGCACCTAATCAAAGTCTTGCAATGCTTGGATGAGGCAAATGCATCACTCAACCCAAAGAAGTGCATTTTTGGATATGAAGAAGGTCTACTTTTGGGGCACATCATCTCCAAGGATGGAATAGCAGTTGATCCTGAGAAGGTGAGGAAAATCTCAGACCTTCCATTCCCTTCAAGCTTGACAAAGTTATGCCAATTCTTGGGGATGGTTGGATACTATAGGAGGTTCATCTTCTCATTTTCCAACAAGGCTTATGCATTGACCATCTACATGAAGAAGGGTGTAGATTACATGGTGATTTTGGAGGACAAGGAGGCTCTCAAAGCTTTTGAGGAGCTCAAGCAATCCCTTGTTGTAGCTCCAATTCTTGCTAAACCTGATTAGAGTAAGCCGTTCATCCTCTACACTGATGCTTCTAATGTAGCTATAGGATGCACTCTTAGTCAATTAGACCAAGATGGGCATGATCATCCAATAGCTTATGCTAGTAGGCAGATGGTTTCAGCAGAGAAGAACTACTTTGTCACGGAGAGAGAAGGGTTGGCTGTGATCTTTGGTCTCAAGAAGTTTAGACACTACTTGATTGGAGGGAAAGCCACCATTTTCACGGATCACAAGGCTTTGAAGTACATCTTCAACAAGCCTAATGTTGAAGGGAGACTAGCAGGATGGATGATACTCTTGTCTGAGTATGACTACACCATTGAGGATAGGCCAGGAAAGAAACATGCAAATGCTGATTTGTTATCTAGAGCCTATGATCATGATGGAGATGAGCCAGTGGATGATTCCTTCCCGGGTGAGGAGCTCATGACAATCTCAATCACTCAAGAGGTTCCAATGGAGTACAAGGAGATTGTGGACTTTGTGACAAGAGGTAACTATCCAGAAGGGATGCATGCTAGGGAGAGGAAGGCCCTTGCAGCAAGATCTAGACCTTACACAATGGTGGAGGATATTCTTTTTCACCAAGGAGCAAATGGTCTACTTTGAAGAGTAGTGGGTAAGGAAGAGTCTATCCTACTCATAAAGGAGTTTCATGAAGGTTTAGTATGTGGATGACACTTTGCAGGAAAGGTGACTGCTTTCAAGATTCTAGATGCAGGTTACCATTGGAGAGGGATTTTCAAGGATTGTCTTGATTATTGCAAAACTTGTCATGTTTGTCAAGCTTTTGCTAGAAAGTCTACATCCACTCCACCACTTAGATCAATTCCATTGCTAGGACCTTTTGAGAAGTGGGGAATTGATTTTGTAGGTCCTCTCAATAGAACCCAAGGAACAATCGGTACATTGTGGTAGTTACTGATTACCTTACCAAGTGGATTGAGGCTAGACCATTGAGGGACAAGAATGAAGATGAAGTGGGTAGATTTCTTTATGAACGCATTATCACTAGGTTTGGATGCCCTTTGGAGTTGGTTTCTGATAGAGGAGGAGAGTTTACATAAAGCATTACTACAGCCATGCTACGAAATTTCTCTATCACACATAGAGTAACCACATCCTATGAGCCAAATTCCAATGGCTTGGTAGAGAGAACCAATCAGACCTTGTGCATGATGTTGGCCAAAGATGTAGAAATGGAGGGGGCTAAACATCATTGGGACAAGAGGATTCATGCAGTTTTGTGGGAGTATAGGACAACCATGGAGACTTCCACCGGATATTCTCCATTTCAATTGGTGTATGGTATTGAGTCTACCTTACCTATTCACTTTGATCTTCCTACCTTCCAAAGCATTCATAGGAGATTGAAGAAAGCACAAGGAGGTGATGCAGAGAAGTCAAGGAAGGATCAACTCATGGAGTTGGAAGAGGCAAGAGCAGTTGCTATGGTTTGAGTGGAGCAAGCCCAAAGGAAACAAAAGGAGAGCTATGAAAAGAGGCAAGGCAAGAAGAAGGTGGAGACTTTCAAAGAAGGTGATTGGGTAGTGTTGTTTGATTCCATTCGATTCAAGAGAGTGCAAAAGAAGTTTTTGCCTAAGTACTTTGGACCTTTCATAGTGGAGAAGGTGTGGGGCAATTACACCTATGATCTCAAGGAGTTGGGAGGAAGACACTTTGATAGGATTAACCATGATAAGTTGAAGATGTACCATAGAAGGTAGAGAGACCTTCACTTTGAGGACAAAGTGAAAACTTAGTCCGGGGGTAAATGTAACACTCATTTGTGCATGTGTGTGGTATTGTGATATTTAGCTTGGTATTACAAGTACTTAAGAGATATTATTTAGAGATAAAGGATGGTTCTATATTAGTCATGGTTAGCTAAAGTTAGTCATAGCTAAGATAGAGGGGACCTTACTTTAGAGGAAGTAGAAAAGATGAGCACCACTATTTTGGATTTTAGTGTGTTGACTTCGTATTATTCCTAAGTGTTTGGCTTTATGGAAAGAGTTGAGAACTTTTGGGCCCGCAAGCCTTTTTGTTTTGGATTCTTCTTTAGTCCAAGGATAGCCCATGTGAAGGAATCCTTGACTTAGTGGTTGGGTCAAGATAAGATCACATGCTTAGAGGAATATGCCCATATGAATGGATATTCCTTTCTACTTTTTGACTTTACTTGACTTTTAGTCTAGTAACTTGAGTTACTACAATAATTAGTAACTTTGGTACGTAACTATTTCACAAGTATATAAACAAGGAGTGAGGAGGTACTCATCATCCTTTCATTTGCAACTATCTCTCTCTCGTTGAGTTCTCTAGTGAGCAATGTCTTGAGTCTTGGAGTGTTAGCCTTGGAGGAGTATGATGGAGTTTGGGTTCCTTGCCTTCTTAGTCCATGGTGCGCTACCATAATAGCCATCAGAGGTTCATCCTGAGTGAGAGACAGGCCGGCTCACAGTCCTAAGTTATCATGATCACCAAGAATGGGATCAAACTGCCTCTCCTAGCCAAAGCTACAAGTGTATAGATAATAGTGGCACAATCATTAGGACAACAAGCGAGGGTGGACCAATTGGCTAGGGCACCAATCTAGGAACAAGAGATCTAGGGTTCAAACCGTATTGTGCACAATCTAGCAAAATGTGTAGATTTTACCAAACAATGAACAAGATCTACTCTAAACTAGATAGCCTCACACCAACAAGCAAGCTTGATGACCTCTCATAGCCCACAGCCCTATGCCAAATAAGGCCTTTCTTCTTGCCATTTCAAACCTTCTCCAAATCTAGCAAAACTCCTCTAAATCTACAAAACTCCTCCAAACTTGAGAAACTCCTCTAAATCTGACCAACTAGCAAAAATCCTCCAAATTTGGCCAAAATCTGACATAAACTCTAGCAAAAATCTATTGTAAACCTTAAAGTTGGCTGACCACCAAATTCTCCACTAACTCTTCACTCAAGCCAAATTGAAAAAATAGATTTCTCCAAATCACAAATTTACGGAGTAAGTTCCCAACTCCACCCCCAATTTCACTTTTTGAGCCCAACTCACAACATATTGGTCATATCTTCACCTCTTGAGCTCAAAATCACAACCATTGCTCAAAATTTGCTTCTTCTTTGCTCAAAATTTGGCAAGCACTTCCGCACACCATCTATGAGATATGGGAAGAGCTACAAAAGCTCATTAAGGATTACAACTACATAAGATGAAAAGTAGAGACCATCTAGAATGAGAAGATGATGGCTCTATAGTCATAGTTTGACCTCTTCTAAAAAAATAACAAAGGAAAATTTCCAATTCCAAGTTTCTGAACAGATAAGACTACTTATGCCCGTCAATTAATGGATAGCCAAAAGAAGAAAGGAGAACTACATGAGCTCAAAGCTCAAATATCCCAAGAGAAGGAGTGCTCTAACATCAAAATATAGGCACTAGGTGAAGTTGATGATGCTTCCTATAGGGAGATAGCAAAGTTGAAGGTATTCCACTATGCATTAGAAGAAGAAGTTGCAACTCTAGATAAGATCCTTGCACAAGAGGTCCAAGATGCAAAAGGGAGAGCTAGCTTCTTAGTGTTTGGCCATAAATGGTCTGATCATATAGAAAACTCAATATTAGAAGGAACTTCTTTACTACAAGAGAAGAGGAAGGAAGAGAAAGTTGAGGTCAAGGCACAACAAAAATCTCAAAATGACCTTACCATTTAAAATTAGAAGTTGGAGTAGAGGGTCAACAAACTCCTCTAATTTATTAAGAAATAAAATTTGGAAGAGCCAATAAAGGTCAAAGACTTTAAAGGAGAGGATGACAAGAAGAAATTTGAGGATGATGGCCTAGATGGATTAGAAAGAAGAGGATCCAAGAAGGATGGCCTTCACAATGATGAAGCAGGTCACTCAAGTGGGGTGCCTAAGAGCAACCTTGGGAGCAGTTGTTCTCTTACATCAACTTCTTTCTGACCCAATACTCCTAAAGAGAATGCAACAATTCAAGAAGGATCAGGTGGGCTAGAGAGAAGCAAAACTGGTCATGGAAGGTAACCAACGTCAAGAAAGTAGTCCCCCAAGATAGGAGACTTGAGGAAGGGAAGTTGGTGACCAAAGAGATGGTCACCATTGCAAGCATGGTTGAACCCCATTCTTGGAGTACCACAAAGGTCAAAATAGCACCTTGGGGAGAGTGGGTGATCAACAAATATAGAAATACAAGAAGTTCAATGGGAGTGACCTATACAATGGACTTCTTAGAGCCAATTGTGAAGGAACGGCCTCTAGCAACAAGTGGAGAGGATACCAAGCTAGCCATCATAGAAGAGGAAATGAACTAGCTTAGCATGTTTTTTTGGTGGGGAAGCTACTATGGGCAGAATAGACCTCTGCTCTAAATCAAGGGAGGTAGCTAGATCTTTTATGGGCAGCCTGTCAGGAAGAAGTTGGAGGCTTGACGGGCAAGACCAACTGACATCCAAGGCATTAGACTTGGTATGACAATTGGCAATGAGTATTGCAATAATTTCCAATAAACTTTTGTTCTTCATGTGTACCTCTCACACCTCGGGGTTCCTAAGGCCCATAAGGTTTGTTGAAGTGGCACCAAGAATGCAAGAGATCCAAATTATTGACACTATGCTTGGGATGTGATAATAATATGGGATGGTTCTATGCTCCTAAAAGTTATCAAGAGAGTCTCACAAGAATTTAAAGAGTTTCAAGAATAGCCCAAGTTGGTAATTCCACTATACCATGGATCAAGTTTTAATCCCATTGCTATCACCACTCATACATTGTTTGTGTCACTTTGAGCTCTAGGCATTATCAATGTCCACAAGGTGGTGGAAGCCGCCCAAGCCTTATGCCAAGAAGATAGGAAGCCATTGGCATGATATCCTTTCCTACCACAACCTACCTTAATGCAAGATATGTAGGTACATTATTTTGTTGTTTTTAGTTGATTGCAGCAAGAAACCTTAATTTTTACGTTGGTAGAACAAGTCTACTGATTTTGATTTGGTCCTCTTCATTATGAGAGTAGAAATATAACTTGCTATTGGTGATCATTGTTATAAAGCAATTCTCCATGTTATAGACTTAGGGAATTCATTTTTGGGACCTCTTCAAAACCTATTACATGTTAGTAGAGGGACTATTAAGGGTGGACCTCTAATTAGAGTACCTGCATGAGTTGACCTTTGTAGTAGGAAAGCTCATGTACTTTTCCTTAAGGTACTTAAAAGATTTTTTGAAATTTTTAAACTAAGGTCTAGTGTAGAAACCATAGGTTTGCCTTGGAAGGGAGTATGTGAAATCAAACCGGTTCCTTGATGCTAATATCACTTGAATCTATCAGGATGTGAGATTGCCTATAGCTTGCAATGCCACTTCTAGTGTAGACACTATGTCTTGGACCTCACCAATTAATACCATAGTACAAGGCTAAGCACCCCATTTGAGCAATTGTAGCAATGGACCCATACCAATTTTTTTCCTACCTTGGAAGTTCTTCTAGAATTCTTGGAGAAGCAAGTGAGGTATTCCCAAACTCAAACCTTCAAGTAATTGTTGTCTTATGATGCATGGAGCAATTGCATGATCAAATCCTTTGACAAGAAGTGGGATACTGATCTCAACAAGGAAGAAGACTTCATTGACCATGAAGGCCCTAAAGATACGGCTTATGTCTCAGATTCCAAGAAGCAAGTATTTAAACAATACCCATACCTTATTGTGCAAACTAGGAGGTTCAACTAAGAAACCTATTAAACTTCTTCCCATTGTCCATAGGGATTTTTTATACGTACTTAGACTAGATATGATTCCTCATGCAACCATATACTTTCAAAATCATGCAAGGCTGATGGTGCCAACCAACAACTTATGTTAGAGACATGGAGTCCATTGGGCTTGCACCAATGGATGCTCTTTTGAGTGGCCTTTAGGAGTAATTGAAGGAGAGGTTGGACTTGGACATTCCATGAAGTTATAGTCTTTGACACTCCTCCTATAAGAAGAAGCCACATTGCTGGCCAGAGGTACAAACCCACCCCATTGGAGTATAGGAAATGATGGATATGATGGATGCATACTAAAAACAATGGTATGTGGCTCCACATCTAGTTGTCTTCCAGGCAGCCATATATTGCAAGGCCTTAGCCCAACTATATCACCATCTTGGTCATAACAATATCAAAGAATATGGTGTGATGTAATACTCCAAGGACAAGAGAAGAGAGAAAACACATATTACACACTCAACATTCGGTGCCCCAAAGGAGCACCTTCTCTTTATTATAAAGACAAAGAGGATCTCCTCCAAGGAAGCTCCACCATAGGATTAGGCACATATATAGGTGACATGTCATCAAGCTCCACCATTGGATTACTTACTTGGATAGGTGACATGTCGGTCTAGGTTCGATCTGGTTGGTCAAACAAGCTTTGACCAAAGGGGATCTTTTAGGGAATCTTCTTGTAGGAGTCTCAAAATCACATAAGGTACCATTGGAAAGCTCTCAACAAGACAAACCAGGGGGGAGGGAAGGCCAACCTTTCCTCTCTTGGGGGGAATGTGCACATTTATGAGGCCTAATTCATCCGTTTAGGCCTCCAAAATTGCCTTCAAAGAATTTTCATATTTCAATTCCTACTCTATTAGTAGAAGTCCCCTTTTGGTGATACCTTGTTCTGATCTGTTTAGTCCATCATGTGTAAAATCCTTCTAGATGTTACCAAACTAATTCTCACCTTTAAATCATATGTCTAGCTATTGATTCTAAAGTTCTCAAGTCTATTTCGGTTTCTGCTCTATTAGTAGAAGTACTCTTTTGATGATACTTCTATCTAATCTATTTTGACCATCATGTATAACATCATTCTAGATATTAACAAACTAAATTTCATATCTAGATCATATGGCTAGCTTGTGGTATTACAGACCTCTCTCCTTTTAAGACGTAATGTCCTCGTTGTGCAATTGTTGCTCAAATGCTTTCACCAACATCGGTGCATGTGTCAAATTGGCAACGTGCTCCCATGTTGCTTCATAGAGGGGGTAAAATTTCCACTATACAAGATAGTCCACCCATGGATGGCGAGTACCACGCATGCATTTTTGGAGAATACGCTCCACTTCATATTCTTCTATGCCATCAATGAGTGTCAGACACGGTTGAATGTCTTGTGTGGAATGACTCTGGCCTGATCAGAGAACATATCTGCATAGTAGGGAAACATGGAACACTAGATGGATCTTCATGTGTGGTGATAGCTCAAGGTGATAGGCCACAACGCCAACGCGACAAAGAATTGAGAAAGGCCCAATAAAACAAGGTTTGAGCTTTTGAGGTCCAACTAATGTGAGTTTGGTTGTCGATAGCCACACTTGATCCCTAACATTGAACTCCATGTGCCTACGGTGTGCATCAACATACTGCTTCTATCAATTTTGTGCAATCTGTAATCTATGCTTGGCGCTCTCCACACTGTGTTGGATTTTAGAAACAAATGTGTTGACGACATCGACCTTGGTAGCCACTAGACGGATCTTCATCAAGCTAGAAGGTGTGAAGAGATGCTCACCATACATGAGGAAGAATGGAGTGACCTAGATGGATGTATTCACTAAATTGTTGTAAGCAAATTCCACCAATGAGAGTAGGGTGTCCCACCTCTCTTGCTCTTCTAAAGTGAAGTCGTGTAACATGTCTTCAATCGTACGATTAGCCCACTTTGTTTGGTCATCTGTTTGTGGGTGGTAAGTTGTGGACAAAGCCAACTTGGTTTTGAAGAAACCAATGAGTGTTTGCCAAAACAAACTGATGAATTGAGCGCCTCTATTGGTGATAAATACTCTAGATAGGCCTTGGTGAGAGAACACTACATCTAAGTATAATTTGCTAGTTGTGGAGCAGTCACATCCTTGGTGGTAGGGCACACATGAATTATTTTGATGAGCCGGTCCACAAAGACCACGATGGAGTCAAACCCTAAGGTGGTTTTAGGTAATTCATAGACAAGATCCATACTCACTTGTTCCCAATGTTGGGTAGGCGTGGGGAGAGGTTGAAGGAGCCCTACAAGAGCTTGATTAGAGGCTTTGTTCTGTTGACAGAGTAGGCAATTGTGCATGTAGTCCATCACGTTTTTGCTCATCTTGGGCCAATAGTAATGGCATTGGATTGCATCCAAGGTCTTATCTACTCCGACATGACCTACAATGGCCAAATCATGACATTCTGCTAGAATGGTGGTGCATAATTCTAGGACATTTGGGATCCATAATCTGCCATCACAAAAGGTGAGTCTACATTGGATGATTGTGCTTCTACAATCTACGGATAAGTTTTTGTAGCAGCCAGAATCTCTTACCAGAATTCAGGGTTAGTCTTAACCTCTACCACCAAGTTGTTTTCCATTGGCATGCGGGTAAATGGATCTGCAAGTTGCTTCTTACCTTCCACATAGGTGATTGACATGTTGAAGCATTGTTGCTACTCTGCCCACCAAATCTGGCAATGAGATAGATCCTTCTGCGTCTTGAGGTAGACTAGAGGTTTGTGGTCTGTCTCTACTACAAATGCCTTCTCGCCCAGATAGTGCTTCCAATTCTTGGTTGCTAGAACAATCGCCAGCTCTTCTCATTTGGTGGTGAGGTAGTTGTGCTCTGTCGGTAACAACTTTTGAGAGAAATATGCAATTGGATGTCATCCATCATGCCACTCTTGTTGTAGGACTGCTCCTATTGCTACGCCTGATGCATCTATAGCCAAATTGATTGGTCATTTTGGGTCATACCACTTCACAATTGGTGCATGTATCAAGGTGGCTTTCAATTCTTGAAAGGCCAACTCTTGTGCTGCTCCCCATGTCCACTTCTTCCATTCGCTAAGTAGTGCCATTAAAGGTTGTGCAACCTTGGAGAAGTCCTTGAAAAATCTACGATAGAATCTCGTCAACCCAAAGAAGCTCTTGAGTTGAGTCTAATCTTTGGGTGCAAGCCATTTTTGAATGACCTCTATTTTATCAATCAATACTTGAATGCCATGTACACTTACTCTATGCCCCAAGTAGTCTACTTTTGACTTGGCAAACGTGCACTTTGAGATTTTGGCATACAATTGATTTTGTCTTAGAATTTGGAGGACTTCTCATAGATGTTGTTTGTGTTTTGTCATTGTGCTACTATATACAAAGATACCATCCAAGAAGATGATAACAGACTTATCCAAGTATGGACAAAATATGTCATTCATTAGACTCATGAAAGTGGTAGGTGCATTGGTGAGGCCAAAAGGCATCACAAGATACTTGAAGTGGCCATACTTGGTTCAAAAGGCAGTTTTGTACATATCTTCCTCTGCAATTTGGATTTGATTGTAACTACTCCGCAAGTCCAATTTGGTGAAATATTTTGCTCCATAGATTTGATCAAACAGGTCATCCATGCAAGGTAAGGGGTATTTGTTCTTCATTGTTTGTTGATTGAGACCTTGATAGTCAATGCACATGCGCATTGTACCATCTTTCTTCTTCACAAACAAGATAGGATCCCCATATGGTGATATGTTAGGTTGGATGAACCACTTCTGTAGCATCTCCTCAATTTAAGTCTTACACTCCTCCCAACTCATGAGGTGATAGGCAATATGGGGCCTCACAAGGAGGTATCTTCCCCGGGAATGTCTCAATCTTATGATCTACTCTCCTTTTTGGTGGTAATCCGGAGGGTAGATCATTGAGATAGACATCTTGAAATTCATCCACCACAACCTTCAATTTCGCAAGAACTTGTCCATCAAGTTGTGCACTCTGGACTTCTCTTATTAGACCCATGAAACATCTATCAATCTTACAGAAAATTGCTATCCCTATGACATATAGAGGCATATCCTACTTAGGTGATTTTTCTTTAACCCCAATGATTGACCATTGATGGGTTCTCACTACTTTCTTCCTCCAATCTACCATAGTGTTGTAATGCTCCATCCATGGCATGTCTAAGATTGCATCATAACTAGCTAATTGTATCACTTGCCACTCAATTGCTACTTGATATTCTCCTATAGAGAGTATTACCTGTTTAGGTAATGATTCAATCCTCTCAGTTTGCCCGTTAGACAACTCTACTTCTTCACTCCTATCCCTCTTTAGATCCATTCCCAATCTTATTACAATAGAGCAAGATAAGAAATTCTCTATTGCTCCCAAATTGATTAATACTCTCACTTGATTGCCTTCTAGGACTCCATTCACAACAATCTATTGTGAGGTTACCTTTTGGGATCTTTGCACATTAGTCTTCTTCTTTCCCTTGCTTCTCTTCTTCCTTATTGAGCCAGTAAGGCCGCAAGGTACATTTATTGGCAATCTTTGTTTTCTAAAGTGATTTCCACCTCCTCCTCTTCAATGCGCCTCTCCGTGTTGTTCAAAGATTGCCTATATAAAGGCCGAGAGCCTTTAGTGAAATGAGTGCAATAGTTGGTAGATATGTGTCCAATATAGCCAAAATTGTAAAAACAGCATTGTTCTCCTTGAGTTCCTTCTCCTCATGGGACTTTATCTCTTTGTTCTTCTACCCATCCACGCTCTCCTTGAAGCTGTCGTGCTTCTTGATCTCAAAATTGAAGGTTTCCTAATTCTATCGGTACTGGTCCACCCCTATGTGACATTTCTGCCCAGTAATGTTGAGGTGGAACTACTTCTTCACCTCCACCCAATGCTCTTGCTATTCTCTATGCACAAGCAATGGCTTCAAATACCGTGCAAGGATTTTGCACCATGACTTCTTGGTGAATCCGCTCCTTTAACCCACGTTTGAAATTGTTAAGAGCCTTTGTTGGACTCATATTGGTTATTGTGACTTGTAGATCCAAAAATTCTCCACATACTCTTGTACGCTATTTGTCTGTCTGAATCTCCATAGTCGGGTTCAAGCCATCTGCACAGAATCTACCAATTGGAAATTTTTCAACAATCCTTCTTGCATTGTTGTCCACGTGACCTCCATTCTCTCTACCAACATGGATTGTTCCCAAGCATCATACCATGTGAGGGCTTTATCAATCAAGTACCCACATGCAAACACGCCTGCAGCATGCTTTGTGATCTCTATTGAGAACAATTGGAAATATCAATTCATTCTTGAGATCCAATTTTCCACTACTCCCATCATACGGTGCCCCTTGTAAGGCTTGATGTTGCAGGTCTTCTTCAGCCGGATTAGCAATATGGCTTTATTGTTGATAGGGTTTGTAGGCACAGGTGCCTCTCTAAGTACTTCCATTGCAGGTACTGGGTTTTGAGACGGCTCTTCTTCTTGCATGGCTTGATCGTTCTTAAGGATTTGCACTTGACTTTGTAATGTCTCCATGATCATCTTAATCACTTGAAATTCATTCAACATCCTTTTCATTCCTTGCACCATCTCTTGCAATTGCGGATCCATGGTTCCTGCAACACTCAATTGCTAATGTCTACTTCAATATAGAGTCAATATGATCACTCTGGAAGGTGCATGAACTATCGGAACAACCATTGGGACCTCAAAAGCTATCACTCGTTGATGATACTCTTTGCCAAAATTCCTAACCACAAAATCTTTAAACATCACTTTTGGTCTCACTATATAACGGATTTCTACTTGAGTGTTGAAAGGGAGAGGATTTGGGACATTCACATCCATATTATCAAAATAGAATGTAGATTGTCAAATCTCACTCTTTGTCATATATCACCATAAGTAGAATCACTCGATTTGGTGAGTTCATCACATTATCCATGACTTCTATGCCAAAGTGATAAACTAGCAATACCCTTATTTGCTCATGCTAAATGTACATAACCTTGATGTGGAATGGATTTGGGAAGGGAAAGCTAGGTGCAGGAAATTGTCCTCCCGGTGCATCCATCCTGTCTGCTCTCTAAAGTCCTTCCTAAGTCTAACAATTACTCTATGTTCTCCACCTCAAATTACTCAGTTTCAATAGTTTGTGCTCTTCCAAGAGGGGTGATCCACTCTCTTGGACTAAGACACTTGCTCTGATATCATTGTACTACTCCAAGAACAAGAGAAGAGAGAAAACACATATTACACCCTCAACATTTGGTGCCCCAAAGTAGCACCTTCTCTTTATTATATAGACAAAGAGGATCTCTTCCAAGGAAGCTCCACCATAGGATTAGGCACATAGATAGGTGACATGTCATCAAGCTCCACCCTTGGATTACTTACTTGGATGGGTGACATGTTGGTCTAGGTCCAATCTGGTTGGTCAAACAAGCTTTGACCAAAGGGAATCTTTTAGGGAATCTTCTTATAGGAGACTCAGAATCATGTAAGGTACCATTGGAAAGCTCTTGACAAGACAAACCAGGGGGGAGGGAAGGCCAGCCTTTCTTCTATTGAGAGCGAAACTTTCTATTTTCAAGGCCTAATTCATCCGTTTAGGCCTCTGAAATTGCCTTCAAAGATTTTAGGCATATTTTGGTTCCTACTCTATTAGTAGAAGTCCCCTTTTGGTGATACCTTGTTCTGATCTGTTTAGTCCATCATGTGTAAAATCCTTCTAGATGTTACCAAACCAATTCTCACCTTTAAATCATATGTCTAGCTATTGGTTCAAAGGTTCTCAAGTATATTTCAATTTCTGCTCTATAAGTAGAAGTGCTCTTTTGGTGATACTTCTATCTGATCTATTTTTTCCATCATGTATAACATCATTCTAGATGTTACCAAACCAAATTTCACATCTAGATCATATGGCTAGCTTGTGGTATTACATGTGGTCAACCCTTTCCAATATGAGATCGACAACCTCACCTTCATGTACCTCCTAAAAAAATAAACATAGTGGGTTTTTGTCTTGGTAGGACCTTTTAGTTATCATACATGGATGTATTTATCCAAATACAACATACCATCCTCAAGGATTACCAAGACCAAGATTGCACAAGCATCTACTATTGGAAGGGCCTAGTTCTTCCTCTTTGCAAAGGCAAGGAAAAGTGGTAGACTTTGAGAAGGGGCTTGCTTGGAGTGCAAGGACTTAGGGGAGTATTATTTTTTCCCAACAAAGTAGGTACTAAGGGCATTAAAGGTTGTAAGCAATTAGTGTTGTGGATTATGTACTATAGGATTTTGGCTATGAGAAACTATTATGGGATTCTCTCTATGGGAGAACAAGCAAGAATGCTATAAGTATGTAGAATAACAGGACATTAGGTAGGCCATTAATTCAAATGTGGTTTGTTGACACACTTGAGTATACTAGTCTAGATTAGAAGTAATGATTAGGAGCCAATTGGCATTAATGGGATGGAATTGGAAGGAGACAGCCATCACAAATGAAAGATTGAAAAAGTAAACATTTATTCCTTTAGGGTTCAATCCCAAGTATAAAAGGGACATCAGTCCACTATATGGAAGTTGGTTGATTGGTGAAGGTGGTTGGCATTAGTTATGAGAGTCTTGACTCAATTGATAGTTGCCAATATATAATAATGAGTAGGACTTGAGCTAGGAGAGGAGGAGCCAAGAGCAGTAAGAGCACTCATTGCCATGCAAAGCTATGAATGGTCCCTTGTTGTAAAGGGACAGCTTGCACTTGGGTTATAAAGATTAAATGCCTTGCCCAATATGGTTCTTGGTGTATGAATGCACCCTTGTATGACTTTATGTTCTATTTGATCATTGCTAACCTATGATTCCACTAAATGAAGTCATGTAGTCTTCTTATCACCATAGTGAGTAGTGAGTAAAGAGTGACAAGTACAAAGGCAAATGGGCTCCCAAAGGTGATAGACCTATGAGCCATCTCCAAGTTTAAGTGTCCTAAGGTAGACTTGGTCCCGCAAGACCATTACATGCACTATGGGAATCCTACCCGCAATTCCTTCCCAAGCACAGAGAAGGATCAGCCACATAAGGGCTATCCTAAAATTCCTTTGTCCCATAGTGCCACATAGATAAACTAACAAGTCAGGTCCCGCTTGCCACACCTATTCCTTTTTGGCACTTTATATAAGCTTTTCTTTGAGTTTTTGAAATTCTTTTTCCTTATACCTTGTACTTTGCAAGTTTGTCATTTTCATTGGTCAACCATCCCTTTTTGGGCTTGGTACTAATTTCATTACAACAAGTTTAAGTTCTTTTGGTTGCTTTCTTTCTTACCACTTAGCTATCAGCTCATCATCTTTCAGGTTAGTTTGTATACCATGTATGCAAGGACTTGGGACAAGGCTACCCACATGAGGATTGTACACAAAGGACCTTTCACATTGACTTTTGGTGGCATTAGAGATGCATTTGCATTAGTGGAGTGTTTGTCCAAGAGAAGGAGATATGTTCCTCCTAGATTGACTCAAAGGACTGGTTTTTTATGCATGGCCTTATTGGCAAGAGGTATTTGGCAATGCAATTTGTATTTCACACATGGCTTCCATTCTTTGAAATGATGCATTCACTTATTATTTCCTTGAGGCTACCATATATGGTAGACAAGCATGGTATCCTTAATGTGATGACCAAGGTATTGTAGTTTGGCATAGAGGAGGATTATGATAAGGTACAACTTATGCTTCTAATAGTTGAGGTGGAGTTTTTGTTCTTATAAAAGTAGCTCAAACATCCAAATGATGGCATTTCAAGTTGAGCCTTATGAGTCAATTTGTTACCCATCTATTTTTGGAGAGTGGAGATATATGTGAGGACAAATTTACCAACTAGAGAGGAGGTATTATTCGTCCATGCAGCCCATAAGGTCTCAAAAGATGCAAAGGAGGACCTTGAAGATAAGTAAGGTAAGGGAAAGTGGAGTTGGGAGCTCTTTTGGAAACATTATGGTTTTGCCTTTGTTAAATCTTCTATTATGTTTAATGGATGAAATTTTGCATATGGTTCATAGTGTTCTTTTTTAAATGTTGATTTGAGTTTCAAATTTATTTGTGCATAGGTTGCATTATTGGTACTCATCCCCATGTAGTTCTTTTAGAGGACTCCCCTTCTCCCATGAGCACTCTTTCAAGTGCACCCTCCCCATGGTGAGCCTCCATCTGATCTCTTCTCCTATGTTGTTCTCTCAAAGAGCATGAGTTTAGATGATGGAGCATTGAGGGAGGTGAGGTCTTTGCCCTTCTCATTATTATGAATGGGAATCGATGAAAAGCCTATATACACAGGCATAAGGAGAGAGGGAGACTAAGAGAGAGTGAGGTGAGAGTAAGAAGGGCAGATTTATAGTAGAGAGCACAATCTAGCTCAATGGGAAAATCATCTCATGGCTATTGCGACAACTAGGTTGGAGAGATTGGCCAACTTAGATAGACTTGTATCTCAAATAGAGGTTCATGCCAAGGATCATGGGGCAATGGAAGAGTTTTACTTAAAAGAACTTATTATTATTGCAAATATGTTAGAGGAGACATTGAGGAATTATGAGCAATGTGAGGGTATGGAGATAGTAATATATGCAGACTCAAACATACCCTATATAGAGTGTCACACATTGGACTCAAATTAGGACTAATGGGTAGGAGAACCCATCTTCAAAGCCTTGGTCCATTTATATAAAGATGCATGTAATCCAAGATGACATAGCTTAAGCCTAATCTCCATGTAGAGCCTAGTGTGATAGATGTTCATATGGATATTATTGCTTAAAGCATGATTCTTGCATGGTCTTGCATCACTACCTCCCTCCAGACATCTATATAGGAGATCAAATGGCTTGACAAGAGCAGGATGACATTCAAGCATGAGATTTCTAGGCTTACAATGCTAAGATAAAACATGACCTTATCTAGACAATTCATTCTTGTATAGTTTATGCTAATACAAGATGGAGAAAGGTTTTAGTTTTGGATGTTAGTTGACTTGTAGATATTATGTGGTATACAAGTCCTTGGTACCCCTAGTGGAGAGACTCAATAGAGTGGTTATGGTAGTCACATTATAGAGGTAAGGGTACATTTGTGTACCACAACCTAAAGTTAGGTGGTTTATGGAGTATTGTCTTGTTGAGTTTAAGGTTATCTTTGCATTGATAACGTGAAGATAGAGGTAGAGCACTTACTTTGGGCCATGTGAGATGAGTGCTTTGTACCTAAGGGAGTACACATGGGGGTGCACCCCATGGCCTTGCTTGATGGAGAGGATGGCTTCAAGGATACCAAGAGAGGCTTCATACATATGCCATATAGAGCACTTGTTGCCTTAGGTCTTTCACTTCAAGATAGTTTGATGTTTGATAGTGCATCCCTTCTATATTCTATGAACCATACCCTTGGTGTTATCTGTCATCTAGCATTTACTCCTATTTTGACAAGAGTAAGAAATGTGAGAATCTTGCTAAGAGAGATCTTGAAAGCTCTCCTAGATAGATTTCAAGTAGACATACATTCAACTATTGATTTCATGAGCAAAAATGGACTTCATGTCATCTTAGGAATTATAATGCATGTCCAAATAAGAGTTTGGCAGCATCCTTTTTGGATCTTCCTATGCCCCAATTGGAGTGGAATAAGATAAGATGTGCAAATATAGTTTGGTGTAGGTCCATACATGCCACCAGAGGTGCCTTGTTGATGCACTAAAGCACATTGGAAAAGAGAACCTAAAGTACAAGAAGATACCCCTATATCACTACTTTACGAGATGTCATATTGTGTTATGATCACTTTTTCATTTTAGCACCATCTTTTTGCATTTATTTTATGTCTCCATGCATTTTTACACCCATGTGGCCCATTTTTAAATACGGATGTGTTTGTGTAATTTCCTTTAAAACAAGTGTAAACCAAATTATTAATAAGAATGACTTCTTTTAACAAAATGTAAAACCCAAAATTATAAGTTGTGACTTCTTTTAAAACAAATATAGAACTTAAACTATCATTTAGGAGTACTAAAACAATAAGGGTTAACCAAATTATTCATCTTGATGATTCACTTAAAAAAATGTTAAACTCAAATTATTATTTGTGAGTACTTCTATAAATAAAAGCATTATTTAGGATTACCTCATTTTAAACAAGTGTGAAACAAAAATGATTATTTGTGAGAACTTCTTTCAAAACATGTGCCTAAATAATATCCAAATATCTCTTGATGATAACCACAATTGGGTTATTCTTCCTCCAGACAAAGTGATAACTAGAAATGGTTGGTCTTCTTCAAAGCAAAGTCAAAATAAAAATACTTAATATTCATTACATTACCAAGTGAATTATCTCAATAAAAAAAACTATGGAGGTTGAAAAGATAAGCAATTTCAAGCTAAGCAAACCCACTTGAGAGATGGCAAATCCATATTTACAAGCAAACCAAACATTCATAAGTCAATGAGCAAATCCACCTCCCAAAAAGAAAACCCACTCATTCACATACATTTCCAAACCCATCTATTCACAAATATCTATAGACATAGATCATTTTGTAAAAAACCAAATTTATTAGTATATTTTAAACATTTGAAACATTAGGATAGCAAATCACTATCATGTGCACTAGAATTTAAAGGAATGCATTTAGGATTGGATGGTTACTACACATCATATCATATGGAGAAACCTGTTTTCATCCAATTGCAAAAATATACTAACTATGCTCTTTATTTTATGCATGGTTTTCCTTGCCTTGGCTAATTCTAGTGTCATCTCACATTGGTGATTAGATTTTGCTATCTTTTCCTTGATTCTCAAATTTTTGAGCTTTAAATCTCTTGTGTGCTTGTACCTTCCTTAAAAAAATATACCTTTGCTGTTTTTTGAGCATCAATCTAAGCTTATTTGCACCTCTCCCTAGCTTCCAAAGAACAGATCTTGCATTTTGTCTGGCTGGCCACATCTCGGGCAAAAGTAGTAAGTGTAGGGAAGATCCTTGGATATCTCTTGGAATCCTCCTTGTGCGGAGTTCATAATTTGGCTCACAATCTCCTTCTTGATCTCCTAGAATTCCTCCTTCATTTTCTCCTTTGTCTCACCCTTGTGCATATATCTCCTCTTATACTCTTTTTTCAAATGGAACATCTTCTGATTTGTGAAATTGAAAAGATTTACTTGATGCATAGTCATGTATACTAGACCTATCCATCCTCTTTTCTTGTATACTAGGAATTGTATTTGGTATTGATCCATGCAGAAGAAACGTCTTCTCCATAAAAAATTTATTCCTCCTCTTTTAGTGTCACTCTACATATTTCATCCTCCTTACACAAAAATTCACAAAGGCACTCCAAATTGCAGAACTCAAAAGCATTGGTGGATATATATTTGCTCTACCCCTCAGACAAAACATCTAGTATGAAGAAGTAAGGACAAAGATAATTTACTATATCCTCTATAGTAGTCAATTTCCATTTTATTTCTTTATTATTGAGATCCTTACACATGGACTTGTACTTCTAGTTTTGAGTTGTTTTATATAACTTAAAAAGGGGTCTATCTCTTCTCCAATCTCTCTTTATTCATGGACCCCGTGAACCCCATACCAAATGTAATACCAAGAGCTAACCATATGATCTAGATGTGAAATTCGGTTTGGTAACATCTAGAATGATGTAATACATAATGGTCAAAATAGATAAGATAAAAGTATCACCAAAAGAGTAAACCTTCCCTCCCCCTGCTTTGTCTCATAGATAGCTTTCCAATGGTACCTCACGTGATTTTGAGATTCCCTCTGGTCAAAGCTTGTTTTACCAACCAGATAGGACCTAGACTAGGAAGATTCCCTCATAGGAAGATTCCCTCTGGTCAAAGCTTGTTTTACCAACCAGATAGGACCTAGACTAGGAAGATTCCCTCATAGGAAGATTCCCTCTGGTCAAAGCTTGTTTTACCAACCAGATAGGACCTAGACTAGGAAGATTCCCTCACAGGAAGATTCCCTCTGGTCAAAGCTTGTTTTACCAACCAGATAGGACCTAGACCAGACATGTCACCCATCCAAATAAGTAATCCAAGGGTGGGGCTTGCTGAAATGTCACCTATTTGTGTCCCTAATCCTATGGTGGAGCTTCCTTGGAGGAGATCCTCTTTGTCTATATAATAAAGAGAAGATGCTCCCTTGGGGCATCGAATGTTTGAGTGTGCAACCTGTGTTTTCTCTCTTCTCTTGTCCTTGGAGTATTACACCAAATCTCATGAGAAAGGTAACCATGTAGTTATAGGCATGCATGCAATATTCTTCTAGGCAAGTTTATGCTAATGCCACCATGAATTTGTTTAAAATGTTCTAAATCTTCTAAATAATCAAATATTTGACTATAATGATGCAAGACCATCTTGAACCTATTGTCCTAGCAGTTTCTTTGCTCACAATAGTGGTAGAATGCACATTAATTTTTTCATACTCACATGGGTGGTAGAAAGCGCATATAGTACACAATATACTATTCTTTCATTAGTTCTTGAAATCACATACTTTGTGTAGGAATGGAACTTGAACTGGACTATATGACAAAGGGATGGGGAATAGGATGAGAGCCCAAATCTTTGATCCTAAAGGGGTACATTCCATGGTCATTGCATTCAAACTTCAATTTCCTAAGTATGTTTTCAAAGTTGGTGCACCATGAATTTCTCCAAGTTAGTGGTTTGGCACACTCTCTAAATTTGCAAAAGGTTATTGAAATTTGGCACCATGAATCAACAAAAACTACTTTGCATTGCGTTTTCTAAAATATCTCTTTGAGCTTTTCCCATCCATCACATTGCTTATGTTGGATTGGATTTGAATCCCTTTACACACTTTCAAATTTTGATTCTTCTTATATGTATTTGAATCCCCATTTGTGACATGTGGTGCATTTGGACTGGTTAACATTGTATATTCTTAATGGTAACTACTTGTAATTCTCACCTTTAACAACCTATAAGCCCTAATTTCCACTTAAACTTGCAAAAGTGACATAACCTATTAAAACCTACAATAACATGTAAGGCTTGTTTGCAAAGTGGTCAATTTGGGGTACTTATTTTCTTTACAAGGTCACATGCAAAATATTTTATGACATATGTACCATAGCTACAACCATCCAATCAATTCAGAATTGAAACCCCCATTGTAGTGTTTTGTTGTACATACAAAATAAACTTTCCTTACGATGATTAATGGAAGAAAATGACCCAATTTTTGTATTATTTATGGAATATTTACTTCCATTGCATAGGTGTAATGAGCTTTGTATTAATTATAATCACCAATTATAAGTTGGCCATTGATTTTTCAATGAAAGCTCCAAGTGCCTAAGGCATTCTACACCATCATTTGTATAATACTCAAGTATTTTAAGCCTTAAATCCAACTTAAGATGATGTTGCTATGATAACAAAATTGAGTTAATGTTAAAATTGATTACATTTAAGTTGATTAAGAAAAGCCATATCTCCATAGTATGATATAAGGTAAATCATTATCTTAAGTATGTTTTGTACCCATTATTATGATTGATAAGAAATGAAAAAAAATCACCATTGAGAAAGATAAGAAAATATATATGTTTTTATTATAAATTTGTAGCAATAGATGTTAACTAAGATGAGAAAAAAAATACAATTTAAAGGAGTCTTATTAGATAAAACTTAGTAAAAGTTTACAGATGTTCTTGTAGAGAATATATATAAATAGTTATTTCTTGATACAAAATACAATAATAAATGGAATTTATTTCTAGTTATAAACTTGTCAATAGAGTTATAAATTGATTATAAATAAAATAACTCTAAGAAATCAGGTAAATGATAAATAAAGGTAATGATAAATATTTCTATATGATATTGTGCCTCCTTTAGTAAAATATCCTAGGATGAACAACTCTATAAATTGGAAATATTTAATGATAAAATAGTTTATATAGCTCATATAATTGGTGTATATATCATGATATACATATGTATAAAAAGGTGAATATCAAGGAGGTAACAAAGAAAAGGCTCTTTGTAACAACAGTCTCTAATAGTGTGGTAAGAATTGGTTGGTCCCATGAGAGTATGAGTTGAAGGTAGCTAAAATTAAGATAAAGAATCACAAAAATAAAAATTCATTGTTTCATATTTAACCTCTTTGGCAAAGTTCTTCCAAAAAGAGTGTAAAGCTACTAGCTCTAACACACTATGAAAAGATAAATTCACCAATCCTCATGCTCATTATAGATTTAGTACAAAGGATTCATTGCTATGATGATTCATTTATAAATAAAGGTCATTTTGCCTTGGATTCCTTTGTTAACCCCTTACTATGACCTGTTCTAGATTAGTTTCATTGAGTTGCTTGGGCCATTTAAGTATTTTGATTACATTACAAGCTTTGTAATCTTATGAGATAAACTCAACTACAAGGCACTACACATTTTATCTTCAAATGCACATATGAAGTAGAGGTAGGAGTTCCAAGGGCCCAATCATCCTATCAACTATGACTATGAGAAATGTTCTACCCTTCCCAAAAGGCAAGACATCACAAGTTCCTTGAATGAACACACTTCTTAATCTTATAGGTCAATGTTACCTTACTATGCTCCAAGTGTTTAGTAGCCTATTGTAGTATAGTTCATGACTTCTATAGAGCCTTTAGAGATGCATACTCTAGTTTCACACAAATGATTCACCTCACTCGAGTGCTTTTACTTATACATCAAGATTCCTCACTCCCACTCTATTAAATATGTAGGCACTTATACAAAGTGCAAACTAATATACTTACACTGACTCAAGAGTCATGATGGTATGAATTTTGTTTATTGCACACAAAGGATGGATAAAATGGACATGATGAACATTGAGCCTAAACCTTTTATATAATTACTACCTAGCCATAGAGAAATCTAGTAGTTACAAGGTAATGGACATCCATTAATTACATCTAATCCTCAATAACCCTATCTTAATCCTATCTCAATTTTACCTTAAGTAGGCATTGTCCACCTCTACCTCTTGTTGTTTACCACTAGCTTGTCAAATAATAGACTAAACATATGTTTAGGTACAAAGGATCTTGGCTATGATTACAAGATCTTCTTAACAACAACATGACTTAGAGTTGTTTGATACAAAGTCTTATTACTCATCCATTTCATGAGCGGGTAGCATTTGTGACAAATTGCTTTCCCTCTTACATAGTTGGAGAAGAAATATAGTTCCTTTTGATATCATTCAACTTCTCTTGCAAAGCTAGTTTGTGCCTCCCATCATTTTTAGTTAATGTGGTTGTGCAACTTTTCAAAAAATGCCTTGATTCTATTGTTTGTATAAACTTTCTTCTCCAACATGTTAATTTGTGTTTGTAGATCTTTCATCTTTGTACAATAGGAGTTCTAATTGGCAATCAGTCAATTAGTTTAGAAGTTGAGTTACCATATGCTTGATCAATGCAAATAGCCCCATCCATTTGTTCTCCATATTTGCTTTGTTCACTTTGGAGTTTGTTTAACAACTCATCTTGTAATTGCGTTCATTTCTTATCTTTCTTTTCTCTCTGGCATTTGAGGCTTGTGTTGAGCTCTTAGATACAAAGATTGGTTAAGTTATTAAAAATTTTGTATGGTGTTTCTACCATCATTGCCTTTGAGTGACCTTCATCTCATTAAGCTCTTAGTGACAATAATTCATCATCTCATGATTCTGATTTGTCCTTGTGTTAGTTTTATTATTGGAAGACCTTGGCATCAAGTTTGTCAACCTTTGACAATTTCAGCCATTGAAAAACTACCACATTTTGCTTTTGTTGTAGTAGTTTGTCTTTCTAGAATTTCTCTAGTATTATATACTTCTCCTTTGAAGTGTTTACTTTCTCCTCAACCTATTTCTTAACTTCTATCCATTCATTACAAAGGAGTGCATTCTCCTTGGCAGTTATTTGAGCAAGCTTGTGCAAGTGATGTACTTTTTATGGAATTTCCCTAGCATTATAACCTTCTCCTTTGAAGCATTTACTTCTTCCTTAAATCTTCTTGGCTTCAATCAATTCATTCCAAAGAAAGCCTTCTCCTAAGCAGTCATCTGGGCCAGCTTGTGCAAGTGTTGAACAAGTGGTGCTAGGTAAGTTATAATAGGATCAAGTTCCCAATAAAATGTCATCAACTCCTCTCAACTTCCATTTTTTGTATCACCATGTTGATAGTAAATACCACCATCATCCATGCAAGTAAAACTCAATGGTGCTTTGTTATGAAAACTTGGCTTGGTTATCATTGTACCTCTCATGAGGTTAGCAATGTTGAATACCTTCTTTGACTATTTCTTCAATTCAAAGGAGGAGATTCACTAAAGGTTATGGTTTGGTAGTTGGCAATGACACGTTCAATAAAAAAGGTTTCTTGATAATTTCTTCAAGTTGGAAATAGGGATGTCTTTTTTTTTTTTTGGAGATACTCCCATCTTTGCATACTTCACTGCTTGACATGATTCTGCTTTATTATTCCAATCTCTTACAAGCACCTTATCATCCATGAATGGCAACAAAATAAGAGTGAAGGAGTTATCACTATCCAACCTTGCATTCTATTCCAAAGCAACCTTTCTCTTTTCAAATAAAATTTGTGCTTTAAAATGGCTTACTCTTTCCACTCTATTATTGTTTCCTTCCTAACATCTATTCTTTATCTACTTCCACTTTCTTCTATGGGCACCTTTATTGCTTGGAATTGTTTATCTTTTTCAAGACTTGAACCTTGGATCTTGGACATGGCATCTTCTTACAAATAATTATCATATTTTACATTTCTCAATTGGTAAAAACTTCTTTGTATGAGCAAATTCCTCATTTGCTTTATGATATGTTGTTATCTCTTTTGGAAGCTGTAGATGCCCATTAAAATATACTAGATGGTGGAGGTGGTTGGGATATTTCTCCTTCTCTTCTTTTGTTAGGAGGCTCATTCTTATGTAGATGGGGAGAATGAAGTGGGGCTATGATCATAGTTATCCCTTTTGCCATATCTTCCAATAGTTCACTAACTTTTTCATAAACATCTTGGCCAAACCACAAGATGTTTTTGTAGACCATCTTAAAGAAGATTACTTGATTCAACTTACCATAGGCCATTTGTTTTGATTTGAATAACGTCATTATCATTTTGATGATGACTGATTGGTTAGGATCCTTGAGGCCCTCTGTCTTTGTTGACTTCTCGCCAACAAATAAGTCTTCAATTTTGGACTTTAGACTCTTACTCAAACAATTATGTGGAATGTCCATGTACCTTTATCCAAAGACAAAGCTCTCTTATACTATCACTTGTTTCTTATGGTCTTCTATCCACAAAATATGATTTCTTTTCAAGGTTGTATTACTCACATTATTGTTATCTTAGATCTCCTCTATCAAAGATATGTTTGACATACTCCTCAATCCCACAACAAGAATTATAGTTTTCTACTATGTATGTAATAAAATTGGTAGTATAAGCTACAATCAAATATTTAGGGAGGTTTGCAAACAATCTCTATAAGTTTCCCTTGTCTTGCCTTATCTCTCACTTCCACGATACATGTTGCCACTATTGATTCTTTGAGTGCTAGAATCTAGCTAATCCACAACACCCTCTTACATAAACTCTTGTATTCCTATACTCTACTAACAAAAGAAAATTCTGCCAAGAGTAGGGATGCATGCATACCCAACACTAAGACAAATTGAACAGGTAAAAGTTAAAAGAACTTTTTCACAAGATGGAGACATCCTTTTATAGTTTTGTCATGTCAGTTCATCCTTTGGCTATTGTGATAGTTGGTGAGAGGTCATGGTCAAGTCACACCCACATGTCATCCAACTTGGCAAGGTCAAAAATCAGTTCTTTGGTGGCACATTCATGTGGGGTGCATGGAGTTCCGTGGTGTAGCATTGGCAACACTTTGTTTGAGCGGAAGTTCATGTTGCCAAAACTTTGTTACAAAATGACATTTGACATCTTTTTATTCTCCAATTATAATTTGTATTGGATGGTTTGTAGTGGCGGTTATAGTCATAATAGAAAATTGTGATTTTTATTTTGTGAATTTGTATGTACACAAGGACTCTTGACTTTGTTGAGCATTATGATAGACGTGGTTGGGAGTTTCTTGTCATTTATTTCACTATATTGGCATTTCAATGGATACTTACCAAGACTAATTGTATTGACATTTGTATTGGTGTCCTAATTATGCATTACAATTATCCTATAAAGCTAACAAGAAAGAAAATATCATTCCAAAGAGGACAAGTTGGGTCACCACATTCTTCTCAAAATCCAAAAATAATATCCACTTACCCTAACATTGGACAATCCATAGTTTTATTATTATTGATTTGTATTTCACTCTCATGTTTGTTTCTTCTTATCAGCATTATGTTGTGATAAGAGTTTCTAGGCCACTTAGACTCAATTGCATTTGAGTCAAATAGAACCTTCTTCATAAATAAGATTCTATTTTTTCATGTGAGATAATATTAATAAATATTATTATTGTTATTCTTTTTATTATCTCAAATATCATGCTTGATTTATACAAACTTTCTAATACTATGAGTTATCACTTTTGGTCAATGATAAAGATCTCCCCTTGATCTTGAATTTGCTATCTTTTAACTTTATCTTCTATATTATGGTATATATGACAATTAATAAGCTTGAATATCCAAGTGATGTAACAATAGATCAAGAACCACAACAAAGATATCAACAAAATTTCCATTTCTACTTTTTATATCAAAAAAAATATCAATAAAGTCACACAGTTTTTGCCTTTGCAAAATATTTGGCCACATCTTATTGGTTGACTTAGCTCAAATCCTATTGATATAAAAAGAATGTTATTATAAAAATTATTACAATTTGCTTTTAAACTACTTGTACTCTAGATTGAGAATCTCTCATTATTACTAGGATCCTATACACAACTATAACTAATCAGAAGAGTTCCACTCAAAGAGGATAGAACTTATCTTTATTTCATTAACTTAACCATTTGCACTAAGGTAAGATAAGATAAGAGAGGATAAGAGAGAAAAAGTTGGTAAAAAATGAACAATAATTTTAGTCAACTTATGCATCACAAAATATTGGTGGAGACATCAAGTACATCAACTACATTATAATTTGGCAGTCATATTTTTTTGCTTAGCAACAACTTAAGAAAACTCTCACATCAAACAAAACATAAGAATAATAATTTATATGTAAAGTAGAGAGGTTTGGTTATGTCATTCAAGTCCAAAATACTCTTCCAAAAATCCATATATCAATAAAAGAAGCATTTATGGACTGCATGTATAAGTTTGAATCTCATACCAGAATAGATATAGCTATTAAATAATTCCATCAACTAAAATAAGCTAACATTTTGCTCAAATGTATTTTCTACACGTATATAACCATAATTTCAAAACTAATATGTGCACATAATACATAAAAAATGAATCAATTCCTTTAAATATGTATGTTACATAATGTGATTCTTTTTTATATTTGCAATTAATACATGTGAGTATGCTTCAATTAATTATAGCTTGAATATTGTATTGTAAATTTTCCAACTTACAAAAGACAAAATTTAAAAATCAAGGACCATAATGAATAAAAGATTTACTAGATCCTTACAAGTTTGTTCCTAACGATTATTACAAGCATATAAAGTACTCAATTCATGAGAAGTGTTACTTATTTCATGGTGTTATACAATAACAACTCGATCATCTTCATAATGCTCAACATGCTATCTAAGAGCAAAGATTGAAGTATACTACAAGAATGTTGTTGATTGGTGAATGTAATTTTTGTATAAAATTATTGTAAATACTAGAAACTTATGTAATTCTAAGTACAATAAAAAAACACTGTTACAAGTGCAAATGAAGTTCCATCAAGCAATATTCAAAATATAGCTTGGAATGTTTTTGAGGACTAAGGACACTTCTAATGTATGTAAGAATCCTTCTTAAAGACTTGGGATGTATGGTATCAAGGATCCTTTCAAGAGATTGGAAATTTTGATTAGTAAATTGATAGTTAATTTCTTTTCAAGCAAGCTTTATATATCTCAAGTGGAACTAAGAAGGCGCTTGGCTAATTATTATGTTCTTGTGATTTCATTTCTATATTCCTTATTTATTCTCCTAGGTTTTGGTCTTTTACCATCAAATATAAAATTAAGATTGTCTCATTTGCTTGGCTTGATTATATCAAAACCATGATTTTGGGAGGTCTTATTAGAAAAAAATGATACCTTATATTTTCTTAACTTTCATTATACTTTCTTAGTATTAGCAAAACATAGCTCAAGAGATATTGGATATATAAGGACAAAAGCTATTTGAGGAACAGAGGTCAAAACTCATTAAATTCATATGACATGTAGATGAAATAGCTATTAAATAAAAGCATTGCCAACTTTAAAATACATGTAAATAGGAGATGAAATCTAATTCATAAAATAATTATTATCAAGCACCAAATATGTATAAGTACATGCAGAGAATCCAAGAGCCAATGTGTAAGGAGAAAAAAAAGAGTAAACTGAAAGCAAGAAATTGTGAAGGTAGCAAATGTGAAATTAGAAACAAATTGAATGAATTGAGAGCAAATTTTAAACCATCACTAATATAAAATTGTACAAAAATTTGGAAACAAATTTAATTAGTTGAATGCACAGTAAGACTAATATGGAAATGTATAATCACAAAAAAGATCCTAATTGCAAGTCGAACATAAACCAAAACATGTAAGGAAGTAGTAAACCACTTATAAATGAAACCAATTAGCTAAACATTGACTTTTTTTGGAGTTTATGAATCAAATGTCAAGTAATAAACAAGAAGTCGAGGAAAGTAAGGAAGGAAAGTAAGTTGAAGAAATTTTGTGGCTAAATTTGATTGAACAATCCTAAGTTCAAGAACAAAAAAGTAGAGTGGAAATTGTTCAAAGAATTGTAGAGGTAGAGCACAACTTTAGGGGACTTGAAAGAGTATGTCACTACATGCATTGTGAATGCATGAGTTCCAAAACATTGAAAAATCCAAAGGAAGAAAAAGGCTGCCATAATAGACTTCTTCAAAAGCACATACAATTTCATTAGTACCAAAGTAGTAGAGCAAGTGTTATTACACTCAAACATAGTTTTTATAAAAAAAGCTCATGAGTACAAAGGCAAGCTCAGCTCATGAGTATCAAGGTAAAATTAGTTGCTTCCTAAGGTGCCACTCAAAAGCCAATAACCATGTTGAAAGAAGAACTAAGAAAAGAAGACCACTGAAAATGAAATTAGGCTTGCAATGGTGGGTGAGATTGAACCAAGACTAGAAAAGCAAGAGGAACCCAAAAAAAATTTAACACATTGAGCAGTAGAGAAATCAGAAAGAGAACAAGATATATGCAATGAAGACCTATAAACAAACAAAGACTATTAGAGCAAAACTAAATGGAAATTAGATTAGTCAATAGAGGTAGTAGAAAAGGCATATCAAAAGCTAAGATACAAAAGTGAAGTACAAATCTGATGGAAACAAAAAGAAAAGAGGGGGAGGGAAAGAGGAATAGACAGGAGAGCTTCAGATTATATTTGGATTTAGGTAACCAACAACATGGATTAGGATATAAATCTCTATCATATAGGCAGACAAAACCAAATACTATTTAAAGAGATGTGAGATTAACTACTAGTGGGCTCAAATAAGAACTCCATGTGTAGTTGAGGGAATTGAATTACTCAAATCTTTATAAATGCTAGTACAATGATAACCATAGATGTCCTTTTGAAAGCCTTTTATCTATACTTGTGATAACAATTATTGATGTGATATTGGATTGGAGCTCCACACTAATTTGAGAGAATAAATTTTCTCAAGTCTATATAAATTTTGAGACCATGATAAGCATGGATATCTTTTTCTTTGTAAAATTGATCATAATTTTCTATTAAATGAGTTGAAGAGTGTAGTTTAATGAAAAAATATTGTCTATTAATTTCTTATATACTACAAGGTACAACTTTTTTAGAGTTATAAACTGTCTTCTGTCTTTTGTACTCCAATTTGATAGTCCCTAATTTACATTTGGGAGGAAATATTCTAGAGAATATAAGGTAACAAAATGGCTTAATTTTGGAAAAATGAGTGATCTCTCTTATCATATACGATGATAAATATGTGGAAGTATGTGATGCCTCACTTTTTTCAAGAGGGAAATTTTGTTCTATTTTTCTACTATTGTTAAGGAGAAAGAAACATATTATCATGTCTAGGTAAGAAATCACTCAATATTGTGGTATTTACCTTCATCCTTGGTTATGACAAGGTATGAAAGGGATAGCCATGAAAACCTTTGTGGTCATTAACCTTCAATTGGGAGAGTTATCTTTAAGAGGAATTTTGCTAAGGACATTGTGACATCTTTGTGGTTATGTGTCCAAATTGGGAGATTTTTATTTTTTTAGAAACTACTTCTCAAGGGCTTTCCATTGACACCAAAAGCCTTTAGAGTGTTGTGGCAAAACTTACAACTATATGACCATGTGAATATTATACTCAAACCTTCTATCTAACCTTGTACTCATTGTACTCCTCATCCACATACTTGTCTTAGACCTCATATTTATATGGTCTATCTAACAAGTATATGAGTTCTATCTGACCTTGTACTAATCATACTCATATCATCTCAAACCTTATACTCTTACCTTCCTATACTCATCATACTCCTTGTACTCTCACTTGTCTTAGACCTCATGATTTCCTTTTACCTTCTATTAAACCTTGTATTCCACATACTCTTGATACTTGTCTTAGACCTTATATTCAAAACTCTATCCATTATTCTACTCATTATACTCATGTTTTTCAAGCAAAGTAGCTACCAAGGGTCATGTTGGATGTGGCAAGTAAGTACTACAAGAATTTCAATGCTAGACTTCTATTATATGCAAGTTGCTACGAGGTTTCTACTCCAAGACATTCTTCTTATGGGATTGAAGTTGGGTATGAGATTCCTCTCTACAAGATGCATGTGAGAGTAGGCAAAGATTATTACAAGCATGTAAAATGAAAAGACAATGTTAGGTAGATAATGAATGCAAAAGAAACACATTGATACACTTAGGCAATCTTATCTAGATTAGAATCAAGGATTAGGAGCAAATTAGCATTTATAGGAGTAGCATTTGAAGGAGACGGCCACCATGGAAGAAGTATTGAGAGAAAAGTAGAAATTCTTTTTGGGATTGTAGATTAAGCTCCCTTATATAGGTGGGATTGCACTTATATAAAGGAGCTTAGTCTACTATGGTGGGGTTTTTTTTGGTTGGTAATGATTCTTCATGAGTCAATGGATAGGTTGTCTAGCAAAAGACTAAGTGTTAACTAGCAAAGAGGAGGACTTGGGATGAAGGAGGAAGCCTATCACATAGTACTAGGATGCCTCTTGTAGGGTGGGTGATGACACTTCTATTGTATGTGATAGCCATAACTGCAATATATAAAATCTAAATAACCCATCCCTTTGTTGGTTCTCAAGCACATGGATGGATTATTCTTAGTACCAATGGATAATTATGCAATGTGTATGATATGGTGTTATTGTTAATGCTTGGTACCCTTGACTCCACTATGGAATGCCTTGTAGTTCTCTTATAGTAAGAGAATTGATTGGTAAAGAGTGACAACCAAGGAGATTGATAGCCTCATAAGGGCAACAAATATATGAGCCATCTCCTAGGTTAAGTATCTCACAATAGCTCATATCTTGCAACACATATATGTGCACTATAAAGATCCTACTCATAGTTCCCCCCTAAGCCAAGAGATGGGACGGTCACGTAAGAGTTGCATGGCAATTTCTTTGTTTCATAGCCAAACTATGGGTTAGGTTGTGCTTGCCAACAACTCATCATAATCAAACCTTTTGTCCAATCTTCTACTCATTATACTCCTTGTACTCATCTCAAACCTCATACTCAAACCTTCTATCCAGTCCATACTCATTGTACTACTTTTTTTCTCATTCATAGACCTTATCTCTCATACCTCACCTTGTTCTTCATAACTCATACTTCATATCTTTTTCCTCATACCTTGTACCTCAACTCTCATATCATATAGATTCAAGTATGCAAAGGAGTAGGTAGTCCATCACAAGCACCGTAAGATCATGTTGCAAACAAATAATAATCACAATCACTTCATACCAAATGAGCAACAACCAACTTTGTCAAGAGCAACCAAGAACCATCTCTTATATAAGACAATAGTTTTTATAGTTGTAGTATAAAATATTTTGTGTCTATACATATGTTACATATATTGTAGTTAGTTAGGATATGATATAAAAATCTTGTGTTATGATTGTCACCTGAATAAGAATAATAAATAAAAAAGGCAAAGGTGGCCATTCCACATGGATTTTCCCTGCTAAATATTAGGTTTAGGGCTAGATAAGTAGATAAGATGTGATCAACACTTAGTTGCTTAGATGTAATTAAGAGATTTCCAATACATTATAGCCACTAGATCTATTTGGTAGCTAGGTTGGAAATAAATAAAGGGTTTGAGTTTTGATGTTCATTAGGTTCATTATCTACATTTTTTCATTATAGTAAATAAGGCTTATACCATCAAGACTATAAAGGTGATGTACGTATGTGTGTTTGCTTTCTATATGAATGTTTTGCAAACTTAGTTACTTAGTTGCAAGAAATCTTGGCATGGAGGCATATACATCATCTTCATCTAACCTCCTAATGGAATTGCTTTCATAATTATAATTGTTGCTTGGGGTAGGTGAAGGATCTTGTTGTGAGGAATACATGTGCCTTTATAATTGCATCATCACTAGTCAAAGTTGCCTCTACCATAGTAGAATTTTCTTTGCAAGAAAGTAAACATTCTTGTTAGGACCAATGTGGTTTGGTGGTTCATTTTCCATGGGTACTCCTTGTGCTTGAGTGGTAAAAGTCCTTAAATCAAGGCATTACACAATGGTGTGTACTATAAAACAAAATGCACAACAAATATGCTTATTGGGGCATTGGTTGGCATAGTCATTCTCACTAAAAATATGATAATGTATCTCAAGTCCAAAAGGGCCTCTACTTTGCCCATTACCCTATCATCTACAAAAGGTGGATCTTGCAATGGTTGAAGTTATGTTATTTAAGACAATAACAACATTATGTACTCTTTCTTCTATAGGCTTGTGGTGTCTTTGCAAAGTTTTGTAAGTTGCCATGACATACCCATACCTTCCACAATAGACATCAAAATTTGGAATATTTGAGGTAGCACATTGAGCATTGGTGTCCCTCATTCCAAGTAATTTGTATAGGAGATTTCTCCCCAAGCAGCAATATTGATTAGATTCCTTTCTTGTGGTTGTTGTGCTAGGTGTAGGTTCTTTGATCATTCTAACTTCACCATAATGACTTGCATCTTGGTGGTAGGTACAAGAACATTGGTAATTATGGAACAAGAAAAACTAATATAGTAATGGGATGCAGTATGGGAGTTGCTATAAGCACATGATCATATGTGTGTATTGATTGAAATATTATGTACAAGGCCGTGCAGCTATGGGAGTCCTTTGTTGAAGTAGTTTTGCCACAAGAATCCTTGAGTAGCAATGTAGAGATTATGCATCACATTCTCCTTAAATCTTGGGATTGTAGAGCAATGTTTTAGTAAGACCATATCCGTTTTGTTAGCTTGAACCCAATAACATGCCTCCTTAAATGCTTGGACTAGAGTTGTTGCCTTGTTGTACATGGGAAATTTTTATATATCCTCAAGTAGTACATCCTTAAACCAATTGAGAGTTATAGTAGGGCTAGGGATTGTGTGACCATCAAAGAGATGTATTGAAACCATTGAATAAATGCTTGCATGGTTGTATTGTGTCCTTTGAAAATATGATTTGGTTTTGTCCCACAATTATTCTTGTCTTGGAGAGATGTACTCTTGTTGTCCTTCCGTAAGTATCATTGCATACGTTGCTCTCATTGTTGGGGATAGGCCACTGAACCAATGTTGCATGACACCAATGAAACATTGGCTAATCTATTGTGCCATGGCAACATCATCTAGAATGTTTCATGCCATGCAAAACATTCTTAAACATTTATATGAATGACTCAAAGTCTTCTTATCATGTGAATATTACAATTCCAAGGGATAAATAGTTATTTTCTCCTTTTGATGTTGAAGATATTGTAGTTGGAGCTACATGGACTACAAGAGATGGAATAGGTGTTGTTGTAAGAGTGGCACATCTATAGGAATTTGCACAATTGTAAGATACGAGGCTAAGGTAGATAGGTTTCTTTGGGCACAAGTGCTTGACATTAATAGAAGCATTACTTTGAGAAGGAAGTAATGCTTCCTCTAAATTGAAACCTTGATAAAGATGGGAGGTAACTCTTTCCTCAAACTTAAATGTTTATCTATGGATATGAGAGGTAATGCTTCCCATACAGAATACAGCCATGGACTCATGGGGTGGCAAGAAATAGACATGGCTATAGCACATTGTAGAATGAAGTGGAGAGGACATACTACTCAACTAGCTATGGCACCAAAATTTGTTGGTGTAGTTAGTGTAATCCTGTAGTGGAAAAAGTGGGCTACTATGGGAGGAAGAGAAATGATGGTGTAGTCCTTACATGATTGGCCATTTACTTGTCTCAAGAGGGAACTATAGTCAAGATTAATGTAGTTGGTCATAGTTCCACTAAAAGGCAAAAACCTCCCATATACACTTACCCTTGAAGATGGCTTGAGGGTCTATCACCCCATAATTCCTTTGGCCTCCATGGTATGTCATTGAGTACTTAGGCTATATTTTTAGGATGTAGGTTCCTAATACAACCTCCTCTTGTCCAACCAATATAACAAATAAGCAAGGAGCATTGATTCATAAGCCACATAACTTTCAAGAAAAATACATTATTCACATCATACACCGAGCTAGGTTAGGACTTTAGTGAATTTTATACTTAGTCTTGGTTGCATCTATTATGAGACATATGGTGACATTAAAGTCCAATTAAGAAGGAGGGTGATTGATTCCCATAGCTACAATAGTTAACCCCTCTTGTAGGTGAAAAGATCACAACTCCTTAAGTCTCTTTATCTTGGAGAATTCTCCACTACCATGTATTAAGACTTGGAAGAATACCATCACAAGAAGATATAATCCTTTCTAAATAGCTGCTCTAACCCTAAAAATAATTTGCTATTTACCCTAAACAATGTACTAATTGTGGCTTTTACCTCCTTTGCAACCCTCACCATAAATGCCATAAATGAAAATTGGCTCTCCTCCCTTATATGCTTTCTCTAAACAATTTACTAATTGTGGCTTCCACCTCCTTTGCAACCCTCACCATAAATGCCATAAATTTCAATTGGCTCTCCTCCCTTATATGCTTTCTCTAGAGGTGCACAACCTACTCTATCATAACACCTCTAAACTTGTAATTAATTCCTCCTAACTATTATACATTCCTTCAAATCTTCTCATCCCGGATCAATATACATTGCTTGCAATTGGTCCTTACTCATGGATGTTTATTTCCCATACTTGTTACTCATACAAAGAAGACCTTCTTTGTTTGTGACAATTGCTTATGTCTTCCCTCTTTTCTAATGAGATTACCCTCTTACTTGTTTGTGGTGTAGATAGTAATTTCTCCCTTTCTTCATGTTCCTCTTCGTTTCCTAAGGCATATTGATCTCCACTATCATTAAACAATATATCTATCATCTATACTATACTTCTCATTTATGATTCTTGGAAGAATGAATCTTGGGCCTTGTCCAAATCTTCTTTGGTAAATTTTTTGTTTTATAGGTCTATGAGAGGTGCACAAACTTCTTTGTGCAATCATACTTCTTGTAAGAATCATGGTACTTTGTAATCTCCTTAGGTAGGTTTGGGTGTCCAGTTAAATACATTGTGTGGTAGAAATGATTGGGGTATTTCTCATTCTTCTCCTCAATTGGGAGATTCATCCCTATGTAGAAATGCAATACAAAGGAGGCTAAAATTGTGGGAGTGCTTTCAACCATGTCATCTGATAATTCAACAACACGTTCTGAAAACATCTTTCCACAACTCACAAGTTATTATTTGTGTATGAGATGGAAGTAGATTGTTTGGTTCAATTTTATATAAGCTTTCCTCTTCAACTTGAATAACTTCATGAAGGTCTCAATGATGATTGTCAAATAGGGTCCTTTAGGTCCTCTATCTTGTATCCATTCATTGATTCCTACCTGCAAATGAGTCATCAATTTGGTCCTTGAGCTCTTTGCTTGGATGACCATGGGGATTTTCCATGTGAATTTGGCCAAATGGTAAGCAATCCTCTCCAAGTACTTGTTATCCTCTATCCACATTGTACAACTTGCCTTTAACATCTTGCCACTTTCATCGAGACTATTACAAATTTCCTCTAGCAAGGGGATGTACAAGAAACTCTAATCCTAGAGCAAGAACTTTTAACTTTTGGCTCTTGTTGTAAACTAAACTACAATGTAAGCCACTTGCCCTTAACATCTTACCACTTTCATTGAGACCATTACAAATTTCTCCTAGCAAGGAGATGTACAACAAACTCTAGTCCTAGAGCAAGAACTTCTAACTTTTGGCTCTTGTTGTAAACTAAACTACAATGCAGACCCCACTCATAAATTTCTTATGGATTGCTTACTAATTACACATGTGGCTTCTGCTTCACATACTTAGCAATTATTTTTGCCATCATTGACTTATTTGGAGTTGCAAATCTACTTTGTAGCTAGCACCATCTCAAGGTTTTGCACTTTACTAGTTAAAATGTTGAATTTTATTGGTAGCCATGATAATTCTCAACAATACAACAAAAAATTTGATCATGGAGAAAAGTGAGAAATAAAAAGAAGTTCTCATTGTGGTGTGGTACGTTGGTTTTATAGTCTTGTCAAAATCCAATCTTCATCTATTGTGGTGGTTGATAAAAGGTCACTTTATGCACCAAATATGTGTTGCTTGGCACCCAATAGTTGGGAGTGTGTCCTCTTGCGGTGCGTTCATGAAATTATGTTTGCACTAGTCTTGGTAGCAATTTGAACAATGAAACTCATATTGTCCAAATATCATTTCAATTGATCTTCATAACAATTTATCCTGGTGCAAATAAGACTTTTGACAATATAATTTCTAATAATAAATTGTTACATCGTAACAATCTATCATATTTGTAGAGTCAATCATAGGATGGATCTTCATAACAATTGTAAGCCATCTTACACTACCTGTTAAGATACTATCACGAGGTCATTGGAGAATGATAAAAATTGTAAGCAATCATACACTACTTGTTAAGATACTATCATGAGGTCATTGGGGAATGAGTCTTAGTTGTAGTATGTGAGGTCTATCCTTTTTGCTGATGACTAATGCTATTTGTTTGGCTTTGTTTGCTACTTTTGCACTTCTACACTAAAACTTAAAATAAAAAAAGTATTGCACAAGGATGCCCAGGCTGGTTGCTACATTTGTATATCCAAAACCTTATAATTTCATTCTTTTTTCCAACTTAGTTAGTATATAGATCTAATTGGATTCACCGGAGTTAAGTTTAGGTGGAGTGAGTACACTATCTATATTAACTTAAAACTTTAAGCATGTTCCATGTGGGAGATGTGACAGGGGCAAACAGATGTTGGAACATACATACATTCCATGTGGGAGATGTGACAGGGGCAAACAGATGTTGGAACATACATACATTCCATGTGATAGATGTGAACATAATATGTATGTTTGTTCCAAATACATATTATGTTCATCCTGAAAATATCCATCCTACAATGCATCGAGATGAACGTGGAACCCTCTTAACATGGTCTTTCTTCACCGAACATGTGCAAGTTTGGTCTTCTTTCACTAATCGTATGGTTTTTGGAACATCCACTGTACAGCGCATAGACGAAGACATTGGTATAATACTTTCTAATGATATGGTTAGTTATCTAATAATCGCTCAAGGATATGACAATAATTCTTTAGCGTAAATTACTTTTCTTCCAGAATACCATGTTACGAGAGAAGATCAAGAAAATTATGACGGATCTATGTGATACACGTGACTATTTACAAAACATGGTATTGTTTTGTAATAGGAGAAAATCTCATGAAGTTGGAAAGAAAGAGAGTGAATTGCGAGTTTTACCTAGGCGTCGTTTCTTTTTGAGAAGAAGATGTGGATCAATTATAATCGAGACGCTACAGACATCAGTTTTTATTTCCCTTAAAGTAACTAGACGAAACTTCCATACCTACTGGTTTTGAACCGTGTTTTCTTATGTAAACTGTTTTACCAAAAAGTTTCGATACAGATCAATCACACTAGGCGTAAAATGAAGAGACTAAAAACTTTGATCTTCAAATAATTTTCGTAATCAAACACGCATGTCATATTTGGACTACATATTTCTTGTAGTAAACCCAAAAAAATGCTTAAAGGACCTTATGAGCTTTTTCTCAAACTCGGGATTGTGAAGAAAAACTGAAGTTGAAAAGTTTAGTGTGAGGGCTATCGTTTTGCCGGGCTACAGTACCGTGGTTTCTTTATAAACTGAACAGGAAGTGATTTACGCGGTTGGAGGCTTACAGTACCGAAGCAATTTTGCGTCGTACGCATGAGGGACGTTCGTGGTCGTGGAAAGTGGTCGGAGTTCAACAACTCGGTCAGCTCTGGGCTAACGTGGTAGGGGCCAGATCTCGGTAGTAACGGTAACTGCGATGTGCTCCTGCGGGTCTCCGCTGTTCAAGACCTAATTTTCGATTCCCGTCTCACTCACTTCCAACCCCGCCCCGCCACCCCGCCACCCCAATCACTTCTGGCTCACTCCTCTCCTGGTGCTCCCGCCCATCCTGCCCTCCTATGACGCAACTCTCCTTCTAGTTGCTTCTAGTCCTTCTTCCCATCGGCGGTCCCGTCATCGGTCGACACTGCCATATGAACTTTGTTTGAACATCCATTCACTGTTAATCCGTTCTACTTTTCCTCCCTGGATTTCTTCCGGGATTGAAGTGCTGTTGCTTGCCTCCATTCGAACCTATTTCGTCACTAGCTCCGCTAGTTTGCTTCATCTGTGTGTGTGGCTTTTCTCACGATAAAGTTTGAAAGCGTACTCCCGTACTATCGTCTGTTGAGCAATACCGCGGGTTCAAGCGCTCGCTGAAGAAAACTCCTCCCGGATCGTCTGACGCTTCTGGGTAGGTAATCGACTATAATCTGCCATCTTGACTTTACTATCACCTTACCTAGTTTTGTCTGCTTTAAATGGTCGTATCCTATGTCGCGGTGAAGAGGCAACTATGGAGTGTTGTAGTTATCGGAATCAACTGTTGAATTTGCTGCTCTCGTCCATTGCTTACTGCCTTGCATTGGGCTGCAGTCCCATACTGGCGTTCATTACCTATTGTCTTGTAAACCAATGCAAGGCAATAAGTAATAAACGAATGCACGCTCTGCCTACTTAGGTGTGGCAGTTATTTTTCATGTTTCCTTCATTTATTGTCTCTTGATTTTTCATTGCCGTTAATACAAGGCCTTGCGTTGTCGCTACATCTCAAAATTTCTTCTAGGGTTATTCAACTCTGAGTTGATGCCGCTTTATGTTTCAGCTTAGGGCTTTCGTCGTCTACGTCATCCTTTTCGTCGACTTTACCCCAGACGCTCTCCCTAGTCGATTACATAGTGGGCCGTGTGTCTAGTCGGTCGCTGGGTGTGGAGCTCGAACAGAGTATGGTTTGTTGTGCGTATTTGCCATAGAGCTCGTTATTGGCATCACTCCTGTTTACCCTCTTGGCATCTTGTTGCGTTCTTTACTCTTTGCCTCCGCTGTGAAATACTGGTGGAAGGACAAGAGTCTTTAAGTTGCCGATGGCGTAAGCAGCCATTGGTGACGTATTTTACAGCTCGAACGCTTATGTGTTCTTAAGTCTGAGAGCCGCGATGGCGGAAACTTGGTCTCCGATGTTTTGCAATTTCGAGTTTGCAGTTTTAGCCTTATTTGTTTCTAAGAATATCGTGTGGTGTATGAACAGACAATAACAATGGGCGATCAGGAGATTGCCGAGCAGCCTGTGGAGATGGCCGTAGCCGACGAATCTATGGAGGACACGGCTATGGTCGATGTTGTGAAGAAAGCATCGCCTGAGCACGGAGGCGAGGCTAATGGCGGTGATGCCGTTGACGAAATCACTCCAGAAGAGGTTGCCGCTCCAGAGGAGCCTGGTAAGGACATTTTCTTTCCTGTTATACATAGTATGAGGTGCCCGAAATACCTTACGTATTCTGAGTGACCTATGAAGTGATGAATCAAGGAGCAATTTTCGCCCCTTATCTATTGTCAGTTAGATCTATGTTATTTATATCTCTATTCCTATGGTTTTGACTTTCTCCTCTCGGTCTGTGGATGCTTTACAAGCTGGAACCCAGTCCGTCAACGGGGAACTGCTGGTTTCAGTGTTGTTTTGGTGCTAAGGCTGAGTGAGCTTGCTCTTTGACGTCTAGATAGCCGTGTTGGTGAGTTGTGGAGACCACTCTTGTAGTGTGCTCATCAGAGTGATTCTCAATTTTGCGGGATGTTTGTGTTTGATCGACCGGCTCATTATGTCATACTTTTCGAACGTAGCGAGCTTGCTTGCTCTCTTGCCCCAGGTATATCCAGTGTCATGTTACCATTCTAAATTTGAGTATGCATGCGCAGCTCCCACCACAGAAGAAGACCGTCTTTGGAGTGTGGTCAAAGCGAACTCCGCAGACTTCAACGCCTGGACCTTGCTAATTCAAGAAACCGAGAAGCTTGTGAGTACCATCATCTCACTCACTTGTTATCGTGGTATGGTCTTACACTGGTCAATCCTTCACGCCTTCATAGTGTAAGGCGTCACTATCCTTCGTGTGGAGATCATGGGCGAAGTCTCGATGTGACTTGATCGATTTGCGATCTTTCAACTGTTTACCTCAAACTACGTCGCGTGTGGTTCAATCTCTTTAAGAGTTTGATCTCTTTAAGAGGCTAGTAACACCTCTCGATTGTACTGAATGTTGAGACTTCAAAGAAATATCTACTTACAGATCATCAGTCAGCAGAGTTGGTATGGAATTATCGTGGTTCAGGAGATTACGCTATTTGAACGACATTGAACTCATTGTCTGGCCATTGTTTTACAGGATAACATTTTGAAGATACGAAAAGTGTACGACGCATTCTTGGGGGAGTTTCCTCTTTGCTATGGGTATTGGAAGAAGTACGCCGACCACGAGGCGCGACTGGGAACTCCTGAGAAGATTGTGGAGGTGTACGAGCGAGCAGTGAGGGCCGTGACTTATTCGGTGGACATTTGGATGCACTATTGTTCCTATGTGATGGAGAAATTCGAAGATCCCGAAGAAATACGCAGGTATGACCGGGTGTGACTTCTACCAAATAAGTGGATGAATTACGTGCCTTTAACAGTAGGGTTTCCACAGCAGCTCCTGCACTACCGTCCTTTGCCGAGTGGAAAGAATCGTTCGCAGTCGTTGGAACTTCAATTATGCCTTGTTCCTTCTGACCCTTGTCTGGCCGTGCTGCAGCTTTCCATCCTGCTCTAATGCCTTCTCTAACAGAGAAATGCACTTATTGGCGGAACGGTTTGCCCAAACTTAGGATAAAATGAATCCAAATGTAATCGCGTCATTAGAGAAGAAAACTATAACCAGCTGATAGAGTGAACACCACACATTCCTTTTGCTCTGGGATAAGATGGCGGCCAACGTTCCCTTTTTTTTCTCAATTCTATGTATTCTGCTCTGAACTTCTAGGAGTAGGCGATACCCTACTTGTGTGTTGTACGTTTTAGTACTTGAATCGTTGAGGGGAAGTGCGAATTATACAACTGAACTTGCGTCCAAATGCTGCTGTGGAAGATCGGGTCCAATTGAGGGCAAGAGAGGGCCTCTGAACGCCGCTCCATGTCGCGGACGTAGTGTTTGGCAGGAAGGTAAATGCAGAGCATTTGTGCTTGTGTTTAGACATCTGAAAGCAAGTTCCACTGAAATTTTGTCCTTCTCATCCAACGCTTTTCCTTCCTGAGATCGGGTCTAATCTAATCTTTGTGAGTGTAACTTTCCCCAGGGTTAGGGCTCTACTTGTATGCATGTGTTGAAAACTATTTGTGGATTACCTGTGCCAGGTTGTTTGAGAGGGGAATTACTTACGTAGGGACGGACTATCTTTCTCACCTTCTTTGGGACAAGTACATCGACTTCGAGTACACGCAGCAGGAATGGAGCCGGCTCGCTCAACTCTACACGCGTATTTTGCAGATCCCGCTGCATCAGCTCGACCGCTACTACAACAGGTAAATGTTCATCTTTTGACTTCACGGACTTCCACGCGTACAATGGTCAGTAGAGGACTTTGCAAGTGTATTCCCTCGCTAGGACTCTAAACTGTTTCGAGTCTAGTGTCCTGCTCTGCTCAAGTACGGTCTTATTCTCGACAGGTTGTCGGTCCGAGGTCTATAGGCCGGTGCTGGTTAGAGTCGCTGTTGTATACAATATGAAGCTTAGTGGGCCAGATCATCAGTGAGGTACACCACCTGTTGTGAGTGAAGATCCCTTGACTGATCTGGCAAGCAGCTACCAGTATCCTCGTTAGAATGTCAATGACCTGTCCACATCGATGCACTCAGTTTTAAGCAGATTGCGAGCAGCAGACCGATTGCTGAGCTGCGTAGTGCGGACGAAGCTGCAGAAGCTGCGATTGCCGGTGTTACGACAGTTGAAACTGCTGTGGTTGAAGATGGGGTGGAAGCCCCTCCGGGGGATACTGAGGCGCCGCCCAAGGTCGAGAAGACAAGTGAAGCCGAGGAGCTGGAGAAGTTCATTGGCGTCCGTGAGGCTTTGTACAAGAAAGCTAAAGATTGGGATGCCAAAATTCGTGACTTTGAGACAGCTATAAGGAGGCCTTATTTCCACGTGAAGCCGCTTGATGATATGCAGCTTGGGAACTGGCACAGATATCTTGATTTTATTGAGAAGGAAGGTGACAGTGAGAAGGTAAGAAAAGCTACTAAGTTCACCGCAAATCAACTGACTTACCACTGGGAGTGGATGGTTGATTCTGAAAGCGCGGAGTGTTGTTGTGCGGAACATGCATCCACCAATGCCTGGCTGCCTTATCTGACTGTTCAAGTTAATTCTTCTCTTGTAGGTCGTCAAACTCTACGAGAGGTGTCTCATCGCGTGCGCAAACTACCCTGAGTATTGGATCAGGTACGTCCAGCGAATGGAAGAGGTGGGAAACTCGGAAGCGGCCGCCGACGCGCTTACCCGGTCTACTGAAGTCTTTGTAAAGGTAAGTTGTCCATGCTGCCACATGGTTCCTGTGTGTAACTGGGCTTTGTTTTTGGGTGCTCAGTCGGTCTGCAGGGGCGAACTGGGACTAATCTTTATTAGATTTTTAGCTGTCCAAAGAGTGCATGTTTGCACAATCGATCAATAGCATCACTCGTCCATCTGGACCCCCCTGACGAAAGAGGAGTTTTCTTTTCTTTTACAGAGGCGTCCAGAGATTCACTTGTTTGCTGCTAAATTCAAGGAGTATCAAGGCGACATTAAGGGTGCACGGGCTGAATATGAGCTTCTGAGTTCTGATCTCGCTCAAGGACTGCTGGAAGCCGTCATTAAGCATGCAAACTTTGAAAACAGACAGGTGTGTGTCAGTCAAGTACAATCATCCAAACTTCGTTCGTGGTTTAACCCGAGCGCTGGATGGTCAGTTTTGATGTTGTACGAAACCAAGTCAACACTGTACTTGTGTGCACGTATATGCAGACGTATTTAAAAGTTCCATCCTGATGCACGGCGTTAACCGAAGATGGTAACTCGCTCCCTGGAGGATATATTGTTGGGAATGCTCGACAATTATTCACTTCTGATCTCTCGAAACATTTGTTAAGTAATCTGGCGCACTAACCTGGATTTTATTTGTGAAGGGAAACCCTGAAGCCGCAACGTCATTGTTTACTACCGCTATCGAGGTGGAAAAGGCGAAGGAGGAATCCCGGGCACTGCCTCTACTTAACATCCAATACGCCCGTTTTCTGGATCAGGTATATTAACTGTTAAAATTCTGCAAATGTCTGAGGTTATTGTGAAGTGTGTAGCTCGTGATATTGGCTTTCCACTAACTGGGAGAGATTTATTATTCCCAGATTATCGGAAGAACTGATCAAGCCAGAGAGGCCTACACCTCGGCACTCGAACATCTACCCACTTCCAAAGTTCTGTGGGAGGTAATATGATCCACTAAGTTCTTCTCACTTTCTCACCTTATTTGCTAGCCGTTGGTTGACCAGTAGCAGTACATGGTGCATTTGTGCAGAGACATGTGTGCCGTAGTGTTGACGGACTCATTCTGACACAGCATGCAGGAGTTAGTCCCAGTCCTCACACGCTAGCTCCGGGAACATCTCATGAGTATTTTGTTTTTGTCTCGGGACTTGTGCGGTCGATGTCCTACTCGCTAACATCATGATACTGCCACTACTCCATACCTTTTTTTCTCAAGGTTACACTTGTTAAACACAAACATTATACTGCCTTCTGTATGCAGACATCCTTATGCATGCTTACCTCCCTAAGTAACTGACAGTCATGCTGATCTTTACTGCGTTCCTATCAAATGTCCATTTCATAGTCATTCCAGTCAGACGTGGGTATGGAACTGGGCTTTTTAAAGTAGGTTCTGTGTATCATAACAGAGTCTGTGCAGAGGCATCCTTATTGCCCTTGTTGTGGATATGAATTATTGGGTAGTACGTCTGCGGTATCAGTGATTGCGTTATGCAGCGGCTCAGTTTAGCTGAATGCGATTCTAATTCTCCGCTTGTGGTTTATAAACTTTAGGCTGTCATTCACTTTGAGTCAATTCATGCCGGAGAAAAGCGCCTTCCACGCCTAGACGCCCTCGTGGAGCAGGCTACTGCTCCAACCAGACCTGATGGTTCGCAGGGTCTGAGTGCTGCTGATCGGGAAGAGCTCTCGAGTATTTATCTGGAGGTGGGTTTCCACAATATTTTATTGTATTTCTTACTGGGTCTCACTTAGAATACGGCTTGAAGTTTATCTGTGAAATCTGTAATTTCTAGTCTTGATCGATGAACTGTTTTCTAGATGCGAGAAAACACTGTATGAAGACTGATGATGGGTTGCAAATGCAGTTGGTAGATCTCTTTGGTGACGTGGCAACTATTAAGAAAGCTGAGCAGAGGCATAAGACTCTCTTCCCACTCCGGAAGTCGTCCTCCGAGTCCAAGAAGCGACCTTCACCAGAGAGCGGCAGTGTCCTAGAACGAGCAAAGGTCCACAAGCCCTACGCAGGAGCACACACTGTCGCGTCTCCAGCCCCCGCACCACCAGCATACGCCAATGGACAAGTTCAGTGGGGTGGTGGTTATGGTCCCCAAGGTTATGCCCAGCAGCCCCAAGGCTGGCAGCAACCTCCTCCTCAGCAGGCTCCCCCAGTTCAACCACAGCAGTGGAATGCAGGCTACGGTGGTCAGCAGGTTCGTGTGTATGACTAAAGATCGTCATTTCTGCCAAGCAAATTTCAAGGTTCATTAGACAGTGGTGTTTGCCAGTGCTTAGTGATGGATTTATTTCTTTGCAGGATGTACAGGGTGGATATGGTGGATACGGTGGGTATGCATATGGACCACCGCAGCAACAGCCACCTCCCCAGCAACAGGCAGGCTACGGCGGCTACCAAGGTTATCCTCCTCAGGTAACTGGACTAAAGAATCCACCTGGCTGTTCATGGGTCATTAGTGTGTATGATGGATGAAAAATGTCATGTATGTCACGCCCAAACTCCAGGGAAGAGAGTAGGTCACCCGGTGTCCCTTAATATGTTGCATGGGTGGTCGTATTTCCAGCAGGAGGTGAACGGGTGGAACAATGGTGGATGGTGATTGGCTGATTGTGCACCGCATGGTCATGGCATGCTCCACGGTATGAGCACCCTTTTGGGTTAAGTGGCGGTCTAGGCACAGTTTTATTGCAAGTAATGTCCAGGAACGAGTTTTGTCTTCGTGTTTACTTTGCACAGACCTTGGGCGTCGGGCATTTGTATATCACCGCGTAGCACTAGAAAAGTCCATATGCGCACTCCTCCAAGCCACCAAATTTAGATGTGGGCCTATTTGAAGGAAGAAGCCTTTGAGCGAAACAGTTGGATTCTGTGGATGCAGGAATTTCCTCAGCAATCAGGATACACTCAAAGTGCTCCCACGTACAGGTCCCCCCCACCCCCAGCTCCTCCTCAGCCTTTGCCACCCACAGCCCAGCAACCCGGGTACTATTCAGGCTACTACTAGACTCTGTACTATTGTGGATACCATCATTACATTTAGCAGCGGCAGGGAAAGTAGGTTAAAACATCAGTTCGTGAGCAAATTGGTATCCAAAGCGTGGGGAGCTGCCTTCTTCGTTTACGAAGGATGTCTTCGAAATGCTGGAAGTAACACCTTTTCAGTTGCCCACTTGGATGAGATTGTACATCGCCGAAGGATGCAACAAATCGAGATTAGATGTATTTGTTACAGGTTTTGTGCAATAAAGTATCTTCGCGGAAGTGCTTATGGTTGTCCCGTAAGTGTAATGTATGGAAGAGCTTAGCGATTATGGATGAGAATTGTGGGCGTGGGACACATCTGGAATAGGTTTCAAAGATTGACTGGCCCAACCCAACTGCCACGAGCTTGACAACATGTTATGTGGAGTGTATTGTGACTCAGTTGGCTCGGTCCTTCTTGCGTGTTCGAACTATTGCGAACTTGGATTTGAAACTAGTCGAGTACATCACCCAACGGACCTGCATCACACGGATGTGCGTTAGCGAATCTTTAACTGTAGATTCTTGTGCGAATCTGTTTGCATGTTCACAGAGCTCTCAGCAGAGATGTAATTCGGAATCAAGCTCAACACAGTGCGTGCATCCGTCTGCCGATAAATCTGGGGGCTTGAAGCTGTAACTGGTCACAAACCTCTTGATCCTGAATACCAGAACAACCGTGTAACACTGAACGTTATAGATAGCTCGTTAGTGACATCCGAGCATGAAATTGGAGAGAAACTGGGACCTGTGTGAGCGGTAGTCGTTTGTTGTAGTATTCTTGGTTTCTGCTCTCACCTTTAACTATATCCTTGGCTTCTGCTCCCATCTATAACTATATCCTTGGCTTCTGCTCTCATCTATAACTATATCCTTGGCTTCAGGTTCTCACTCTGGAGCTCTTTTCAACGAATCTCACGGATTCTTGTAATTGTAACTCCCTAAAGCTCTTTTGATTTTGGTCCTCTGTGTTTTCGGATTTGAGCAGTTGGGTAGAATCCTTCCTCTTACGGGGGGGCATTAAACTTCATTGAACCTCCTTAAATAGTCCATTTTGAGTAACAGCTATTTTTAGGACAATCCAGTGTATAGAAGGTTTATGGAATAGTTGGTTCCCCAGGAAGAACTAATTTTGGGACAATCCAGTGCGAGGAATAACTAATTTTGGGATAATCCAGTGCGTAGAAGAATGTTGAAAGGAATGGCCCCAAAATGTAAAAAGCTCTCTGAGTTTGATACTCCGATTGACGTCTAGTATCAGACAGCATGCTGATGAGTAGAAAGGAACACAGGACCTAGAATTTAGACAATCGACTGGGGACTAAAATTTTCAAAACCAGACGTGAAAAATCTCCTGAACTGTTCATGGAATTAAATTGCGCAACGAAGTGGATCTGCAGTGGACTTTCAAGCAAAGGAACGTGCTGATTCGTGCTGCTTCCGTAAATGTTACTTTAGTTGACGGAGGACTCCATACTTTCTCCATTCAAGTCATCCTCCTTCGTTTGTTAAGCTACTGCAATCATCTTGTCACAAGTTCAAAGTCCACTATGTAAAGATTCATCGTTCAGAGGAATCTAGATCCGGCAGGAAAGAGACCATTTAGTTTCACGGTGCTACCATAGTCCCTTACTGTACTGCAAAGCCTCTGTGAGCATCGCAGACTTTCCTTTAAAACATCCCACTGGAAGATACTCAACGTGCCACCACAAAGCTATTTATATGCTATACCATATCTTCTTATTGTCGGTATTTTGTACGATGATACTTCCTCCGATACACCATCCATTGTAACGTATGTACCAGCATACGTTCAACTTGAATATGCTGCTACATACGTTCAAGCATACGTTCAAGTTCTTCATACTTCAATCGTTTGTCTTTGAAGTAAAAGGAAGAAGGACGTGCATGACGTAAATCTACAAGTCCAACTCGTAGTGCTTGTAGCACATAAAGCATAAAGAAACGGATCACTGAAGTGCAGAGGGTCTAATCCATGAGGCGCACCTATTTACATATATTAGTCGCAGTAGCGAAGTAGGGGCACAAGGATTAAGAAGAAGGAGAGCCCCTTTCCACTAACTCTTTTGCAGCGGACAATGAGCCCCAGCCAAGTGGAAAGAAGACGCGGTACGCAGATTCAGTGCACCCAAAAGAAAGGACCGCCAGACATTTGGGACGATTAGGTGGAAGCATACTTTAGAATAAAGTACAGTAGTCGTACTTATCTGCAGGATAGAAAGAGACTTCGAAAGAAGGAAAAAAGTTAAGGGTAGGGAAAAGGCCTGCGACGATGGCGCAAAGCCCGTGTGTGGCGGATTCCGCGCATGGGTTTTCCTCGTAGGCAATGTGTTTCCAGCAAAAGATTCCCGCGCAAGGAGTTTCAACTCGAAGCAGAGTTAGCGGGCAAGGTGCCCGGGTTTAAGGCTTCTTGGTTTCGTTTGAAGAGTTGTGTGATCGTATGGCTTAAAACTGCCAAAATTGATGATGGCTCTGGTGTTATATGGAAACGCCCTTCGCAGTGTCCTATACTTCCCATTCGCGAAAGTCATGTGCGCTGGGATCAGCCATAGAGTAGAGAATACACCAGTAGAGAAGCCATGTTCTTTACTGAGGACGATGGCTAAGGACAGGGGACTACCCCACCATCGGGTAGGAATGGACAGGTCTCGGGGAAAGAGGGAAAGGAGGAGGTGGAGTAATCAGAGTGGAACTAAATGATTACGATGTCACATGATCACGCATCCATACATACATGCGCATGGATAAACATGATGTATATATCTGCAAGGACAGTACCATTACGGGCCCCCACCGTCTATTAGGAAGGGACAAAGAATTCCTTACGTTGCATCGATCTGCTACTAGCGACCTCTACATAGTACGTGTTTTTGTAGCCCGGTACCGCGCTGCCGTATTCCGTATAGGTTATTCCGGGCATCAATAGTAAACCTAGACTTGTAACAGAGCCGCACGATTACACATCTATGCAATCTTGTCCACATGAATTGAACCTTGTACCTTCCTTACTAACCTTAGTTTGCTGGCGCGGAATCCATCGTGAAGTACTGTAGCCTCCTCGGCCTCTCTTCGGTTACTGGTCATATTGCGCAGAGATTTTGCACTTGTTAATGGGCGAATCCCATTTGCGAGTGCACTCGCAGTCTATATTGCAACTCTCCTCTCGCGCTATCCTTATATTCACCAAAGTTGTGCGGACCGTGGAAGATCCGTGGAGACGGACGTTAATTCAACCGAATTACGCCCACTGATGTGAAAGTGAGTAAAGTCAAATAGGGCAGTGATAAGGCTGAAAATAGATAAATATATGCGCTGCTAAAATCTCCTTCATCCGCTCCACTTTCCTGCACTTTAAAAAACTTGCCTCAAAACTTCACATAAACTACGATAAAACAGTGAATGCTGCTTAACCTTGCAACGTCCATACCTGCAGAAAAAGCATATCAGAGCCTCGGTTCCGCATTTATCAGACAGTTAACAAAACAGGCAGGCCGTTTATGAGAATTTATGTACTAAACACTATGGTACGTTCCGATCTGCGATCTCAGATCTAGGGGTTGTAGAATTTAGATTTTAAACTCGTTGATAAGCTTTATTAGTGGTGTTTTGTAGGTGTTCTTTGAATATTCAAGTGCAGAGATAATTGGAGTGGATAGTCGATAAAGTTCTTCAAAAGATATCAGATTTTATCTTCATAAGCCTGCCAAATCATTCAAAACATTAATCTGAAGATGCAGATATGCGCTCTAATCCCGAAGGACGTGAAGGGGAAGTAAATAGCGTCTCGATGCTTAAACTCTTCAGGTTGAGATTCCAATGTGGACCAGGGGGACGCTCTTATTGTGATTCTAGCCATTATGACGACTGTGTTGGGTTTCTGTTTCGTCATAAGCTCAAGTGTGGTACCAAGAAAGGGTTGTATAGAATGGAAGATTCTTCAAACTTATTTTCAGATTCAATAGAATATTGAGAGCAATACTTTAATCACAATACTAGTGAGACTCATCTAATATCTGAGGGACTAGGCAGGACGTACCTTTCGTGTAACATGAAGATCATAACTGCAAACTACACACCGTTCAAACTGAACTTAAACACTTGTGGCAGGCGTCTACAAAAGTTATGTCACAATGGAAGCAGAGAAGAGCTCAAAGAGACATTCAATAAAAGATCAGAAGAGAGAAGGCGACCGCGCAGCAAGAAGATCAGAAGTGGTATAAGAGAAAGTAAAACTTACACTAGACGGTATCCTTGTTTCTGGCAAGATTCATACAGTCTTGAAGTAGAAAGTTACTCACGTTCCCGACGAAATCAGGCAAAGAGAGAGAGAGAATGGAACTACATAATAGAGGAAAAGAGAAAAATGGAAGGTGTCGAGGGCTTCTCATCCACCCAAGGACGGCGAATAACCATATGTTCAAGGCCGAGTCAAAGATTTCATCTATCATCCAGGGCATCAATTTTCTACATCCGTAGCAGATTCCTGTATGTCAATGGATTCATACTTGCCCGTGCGATGGCCTGTTAAATGTGGTTATGTGACATGAGATTCTAGATGGATGGATTGTTCAAGGTACTGCATAGCATACCATCCCGCCCCATCCATCCCCGGCCGAGTGAAGCTGATCGCTGCGGAGGCGGTTCTGACATGGACGACGGGTTCTCTATCTCTGTCCGAACGATTCTGCTATTTAAGGAATTCCTGAATCATGCACTTTGCGTCCTAGAACCTAGAACGCGTTTCTGATCACTTTGCGTCAGTCGACCGATACCACGAGTATACGCGGAGAGCTTCAAAGTTCTACGTGTGGGGAGAAAAGAGTATGCCGCGTATTCCCGCTCGTGCGAACCAGGGTTGTTTGCACTGCTCTGCGGTCAAGAGTAGGCCAATGCCCTAGGACACATGACGCCCGGTGTATCGCCACCACAGAAACCGAGCCATTGTACCCTGCCAATTAACCCTGGTTCGCGAGATCGACTGCGCACTCTGGCAAACGGGGTCACTCCGTCCGGTGCAGAAGGAATCTAGTGGGACAGAAGGATCTGAGAATCTTGGCGACACGAGCGGGAACGTCACTGCACCATCGCGATGATAGAGCATGGGTATGTCAACCCTAAACGGCGCAAACTATGTTTCTGCGACCATCAGGTGGTGGGACCAGGGGCAGTACGTTTGTACTCCAGCATGACGACATTTATATTCCCAGATCTGATTTTATATTCCACTAATTCACTACTCAAAATATATTATTGTTGTGTACCTCGGTCACTGAGATGCTTTCTACCACGTTGTTATTAAGTTTCTCCGTCACCAACGATGCTTATTTTATTTCATGTAAAATGTAAAACATATATTTACGTCTCTTTGGATGTCCATATATGAGCGTCTTCCTTTCATTCGACAGCGGCAAAAAAGGCTCGTACAAGACCATTGCGAGGCAAAATGATCCATTCATTAAAAAAGTACGATGCCCTTATTGGCAAGACACAATTCATGTCCATTACAACAGTCACGATACACAGTTCGCAAGTTAAAATTTTATAACCTTTTAAATGACTGCTGACTAGTCTTAAGGACGTTCAACATCCCTTATTGGATAGAGCAATTATTATTGTCATCAAAAGGTTGGTAATAATATCGGGCACGAGGATGAGATTTGACCTTGTGTTGATTATAATCTCTTCCTAGATGGCTTTCTTCTTTCTTCACTTATGTCTAAAAGGCCACTCCCTCATTGGAACGAGACACTACTATTTTCCCTCTGAAAAAGGAAGGGACAACAACACTATTCCCACATGATAAAAACCTCGAGAGCTTTTTCCTTTTCTTTCCTTCTCCCTCTACTCTTGATGTTGTAGACGACTCGAACACCATTGGAGGCAAACACAATTTTCTTCACTGCGAAGAGCCACATAAACTATATTAATCTCTCTCCCGGTCAGGGAGGATGGAAAAGTAACCCCAGGTCGTTCGTTGGGGAACTGCGCCTGACGTGGCACCAGAGGAGGTTACTTCCTGCCACCGTAGACCAACCAGTACATCAAACCTTGAGAGTATAATGTAGTCCGTCGTACAAACTTTTCTCCGTCCAATGGCACAGACTCTACACTAATGGTCCGTCTTAATTCGGCCGGTGGTGTACATGACCAGGTGAACATACATAATGGACTGTATGATAGGATCTTGCACATACGTTTCACTGTATATAACCATATTAACGGAGCTACTACTGATCGTTCCTCCCTACGGACTGACTGACTCCGTCTCTGACTACTCATTTAATGGACATGAATGAGGTGTTTTTCTTCTTCGAGGTCCTGAACATGCATATGAGGATATCGCTAAAATAAACATGAAAACTCGTCACATTGTGTAATATATATATATTCTTTTCATGAATGAGGTGCTAGAGGCTCTGCGCAGTTTGCTCGAGAATGCGTCTAATGATGATTCTTATTACAGTGTTCGAGATTGAGCCATAACAAAGTTTAGCTTAAAGTGACTGTACTTTGTTGAAATAATGATTTAGTAATGCCTTCTTTGAACTGATGTTATTGGTCGTAGATCTAAGTAAACTAGTCAATAAAACAATCCAGGACTTGGTTGTCAAAATAAGCATAAAAAATGTGTTTAGTCTGCACAGGACTGGTTATTAGTCGTGTATCCTGCAATTAAATAGTCAAAAGAACAACCCAGAACCTTGTGTATCCATCAAGGAAGCATATAATGTGAAAATTCCACCAAGTTCACAGCATAGTGAATCTACAGTAATAAGATAGATGACTAATGTCCCATTGGACAGGCCCTTTGGGATACAAAGAGGTAAAACTTCCGAGGTCTTGGAGGGGAAGGGACAAGTTTGGAATTTTTGGGAGGACGATAGAGAAAAAAGACTGACTTGGAAATCGCGAGAATCCTTTGGAAGCAACAGGGAACTTGGCAGAGTATTGCAGGTGAAGGACATTGTTATTTTCTAGATTTTCTTAGCTGCCCTGCTGCCCGTAAAAGAAATGACCATATCAGGTTGTAATCAGGCAGGCATGAAATATATCCTAGGGATGATAATATAGAATGATGTGTAAAGTTGTACGTAAATAAACATGTATGTCAGAACAGAAAGAGATAGATAGCTTTGTGTTTCCTCGTTGTTATTCATTTCATTGTCAATCAAGTCTCCCATCATTCTTCATGTTTTTGTTTTGCAAGTTATGGAGGGGACGATGATGTTGTGTGTATTTAAGAGCAGTTGGGGTAGCAGTCCTTTATTTTACAGTTCAGATTTCTATCCACGTTCTGCAGGTGGTTTGCAAGCCCTGATGTTATATACCAAACACCTCTAGCAAAACTGTTATAAAGGAGGAAGGTCTCAACTCTTTTGAGTGACATAGCAGGTTTGAGGAGAGTGGGTGATGCTTTGGGTACCTGATCGAATACGATCTTTCACCCTCTACATGAAGCATTTTTCTTGTGCCAAAAGTAGATGTACAATCGAAATCCTAGTCTTACATGTAGAGAATGTCCTTCCCAAAGGAGTTGTTGTCTAGAGGGTTTGTTTTATAGAAACAGAAATGTAGGTTAATTATCCCAGAGAAAAATAAGTGTTACCTGACTAGAAGAAAAGACATCGAGGAGAGATGTGTTCTCTTTTGTACTATACACGGGAAAACAAACTAGTAGGGTACTACGTTCAGCATAATACAGTTCAGAGTTATATGAAAAGAGGGAATGACATCTCACTGTCCCTTCAAGAGAGTAAAAAAGGATTCTTGACATTAATTTAAGGAATGATTTCCTGTCTATGTACAAAAGAGAACACATCTCTCTTTTATGTCATTTGTTCTAATCAGGTAACATTTATTTTCTCAAGAAGAAGGAGAAACAGTCCACGAAGATGTTTACTTTAGGAATGTTTTCTATTACACTGTCTAGATAAGGTACCTATTCACATAATCAAATTACTGAAATTGATTGATCTAGGCTATCCTGTCAAATCTTCGCATAATGTTTGCATATTCTTTACATATTTAGAGCTCTTCGTTAACAATTTCGTTAAGGTAGACACGCTAGCCAATCGCAAAACCGAAGCAATTTTATTTCTCGGTTTCGAAGTACCAAAAGCGGATGACGAACGGATTCCTCGTGGGTTGAATAGGACTAGGACAATCACTTTACGTCCGTTAATCCTTGCCGTCAACTCGGCAGGCCGAAGTCAGTTCTAGAAAGTACCCGACACTCGGACAGCGCAGGTGGTCACTGTACGGTGGACGTATTATACAGAACTCCATACGAATCCGAGGGGGAATCATATCAAAGAACTATCACGTGGACTAACTACCTGGCGCAGCCTCATTCGTCATTCTTTCCAATGACAGCGTAATAGGGTAGAATACAATAACTTTTTATAAACTCGCTTTGCTTCGCATCAACAGTAAAATGGACGCGTGGACGGGTGCCCCATACCTCGCACGGCCCGCCCCGGCCCACGCTGACCTGTTTTTCTATCTGCCCGGAGGAGTAGTCAACTCCCATATGGGTCCCTATCTCGAAATTTGTCCAAAAAGCAGACAAGCCGGGCCCAGTCCCCATACCACCTCTCTGCGAGTCACTGATGGTCGCCGCTGACTTGTAACTAGTTCTGCGGTAGATGGAAGGAAAGTTCGCCTGCCACGTCTCTTAGTTGCCCGTTCGTCCGTCATTGAACCCTAATTCTAGTCCCTGTCTTTATAGTTCCTGTAGCGCTCTCGATATAGCAAGGGCAACATAGAGGACAGATTTTTCTTTCTCTTTGTGTCGTTACTACTCCTTGAGAATTTCGCATTCATTTAATTTCTATATCGATAAAATCGTGATATATTTTTTCAGTGAGACGGCTTGATGGAGTCTTCCCATCCTTCTTGTTATCATACGCGGTCGCCTCCTCTTTCTTTCGGTGAGATTGCGTACGTGACCCACCTTCCCAGCGCTTTACTCATTGGAAGAAGGAGAAGGCGACCGCGTGTGATAACAAGAAGGATGGGAAGACCCCATCAAGCCGTCTCACTGAATAGGCTGTAAGTCTCTTACAACCTACTCGAATTAAAACAATAGAGATAGGGATCCGCTTGGACATAAAGGAGGAAAAGACTCCCTAAACTAACATCTCTGATATGTGTGGTAGGTTTTAGGCTCCTTTTAAGAACTAGCGAGATCTTAGAGCAGTTGCTCTCATTATTACAGGAGAATATGAAACCCCTCCACATCGAATAGGAATTATGCGATTTCCGGGAATGGATAAGGATACTGTAAGTAAGTTTGATATTCTGTGTGAGGTTTTGCTTCTGATTTTGATATTCCCAGTGTTTCACGATCATAAGTAAACTTGTAGGGTATGTCTAGCATAATACAGTTGAGAGTTATATGAGAAGAGGGAATGACTTCTCACTGCCCTTCAATAGAGTAAAAAACGGATAGTAATCCATGCGACATTTACGGAAATACTCGACTGTACTGATACTCTGTGATATCCGACTTAAACCCGGAACAAACGGACGTACTCGATGTAACGACCGACATGTGACGTACAATATGACACATTCCATGCGGCTACGAGTCTCAGCTGTCTACGTCCGGTTGCCACCTGGATAATTGTGCTCATCTTGTGCAGGTACTAAAATTGTTACCCTAAAAGGTGTAAAGCTTAAGCATCCAAATGAAGTCACGACAAAAAAACTGCGGCAGTTGAGAAACTGGGAGGACTCCTCGAGAAGGAATCCTTGCAAACTACAGTTAACTGGCAGAGATCGGGTTCTGTGGATGGAAACAAATTTCGTTTCGATCGTGCGGGTCGGATAGAGAACGAGTTAGGCTCCTGACCGTGGAGGTAGCCCTTAGTACGCTCGGAACCCCTCAGCGCGGAAAACATCTCTCGCATTTGTGTGCGCGTAATGGTCCACACAGAACAGTGTGGGTGGCAGTTGAACTTATCCCCAAAAGGTCGCCGGAAGGAGAGTGCGACGACGTGCGGGTAGAAAGTAGCAAGTGGCCCCGCGCTCGGCCGAAGCAAAGAGTAAAGTCGATGAAAGGCCTTTATGCTCCTAAGGGCCCACCGCAGGGACTTGCATTTATGATATATTTGGGTAGGACGGAAACGGTCCGAAAGTCCAGTCGGGGTCTTTCTCTTAAAACTTTACCGCCGGCGCTTGCCTTATGTGATGGTGCACTGTGTATGTGAGGAGTTGTAGGCCAATTGATATAACACCCGGCAACAGAGAAAGGAGTGGACTTTTAGTCAGTGCCGTTCGAGCCACGAAAGAGACCGTGCCCGTTCTAACGTCGGCGTAAGCCGGGCCTACGGGGTGGAGCCGGCGGGCGATGGAAAGAAAGGCAGAGGCGGGGCCGGGCGCGGCGCTTTGACCGTGCTGGGAGACCGGGAAGGACCAGATCAATCGCGGGTGAGAGCTCGAAGAGCGGGTGGGTGGGTAGTTGAGCTCCGTGACGCGCGCGGTCAAGCGCCTAGTTTGGCTCAAAGCGGGCCACACGTCAAATTTAGGATCTATTATGAACCGCTAGATGAGCCCCAGGAGCGTATCCCAATCGTGTTTTTTCCCGCCATCTTTACAGGAAGCGTGCCTGCAACCGGAAGGCGACACATGGAGTTGAAGATAAGCTACGAATCTTGCTTCCGCGGACCGCGTGTTGGAACTTGGGCAGCGGAGAACTGATTCAACGGAGGACGGGATTTCTTCCATCCGTTATAGCCATTCTGCCGTTAGATGAGAGCGGGTCTGCGCACCGTACTCTATTTGGACGGACGTTCGTTCGGTCGGTTTTACTCCCGCGGCTCTCCGGAAACGGTCATAAAAGAGTCAAATCGTTCGCGGATAATTCTGTTAAGCTAAGTCGCACGTTGACAGAACAGTGGACGTGAAGGTGGAGTTCATGATGCTACAGTTCAGTGAACTTTCAATATTTGTCCGTTTATACACAGTGGTGACCCACTACTAAGGAACTTTAACGAGAATTAGCAAATCCGGTACCAAGGTAACGGTCTAAAAGCAGTCATGGAAAGTTGCAACACTAGAAATTAGACCTGTGATAGAACGTGGTGTTGATTGCGACCCAACTAAGGTGAGGATAACTTCGGTTGAGTTTGTGTGTTGGTTTGAACTACAGTACCCCACTCTTGCTACATGCAGGTCTTGCAGCCTTTTCAGTACTACGAATCTTTAGAAATAATAGTCAATGACTCTTGTCAAAACTCAAAAGAATTTGTCACACTTTTTGCATCACCTTTGTACTCTCTACCTAGGCCTTCGAGTATGTTGAGATGAAGGTGTCTGCGTCCTTATCACCTGACGTAGACCCTTCCCTTCTCGTTAGGTTAGAGTATCAAGATTCGAGCAGTCCTCAGTTTCACACTTCATGGAAGAGCAGCTGGTTTTATTAGGAATTCTGTGATCCATATGGGACTGGATAAGACTGGCCCAGACTGGCTCTTCCCCTCGCCTGGAGTTTAGGGGAAGGTAGTTGTGAGCACTTGAACTGGCTGCTGAAGTTCGTCATCCCCATATGAAATAATGAAATACTGTACTCAGAACGAGTGACGAGAAGATTCATCAACAGCAGATCTCCCGTGGAGAACAATGCAGTACTGGGTGCGTTTCGGGTGGTTAACACGATGACTATGTCAGGCTCGATGATTAGTTTACCGTCGAGACTAGAGTGATTAAGCCTGGGGAATGATGGAATAAAAGTTGGGAACTTGAAGTCTGGTGTGATCTGAGCAAGTAAGGAACACATGGGCACACTTCACAACGATAAGTAAGTTGACATGTACGATTTCAGACACCTCTCTGATGACGATCTAAGGCAGAGTGTTGATGAACTGCACATATAATAAGGGTAATAATGCATGAGGTAAACTCGGGAAGAGCAAGAAAGGAGAAGGACATTACTTCCTGCTTTGAGGCTATAAATATTACTGTCTCTGCTTTCAACATGGCCACTATATACTGACTTGACTTCTCTAGACGTAGATAACATAGCCTGATGCTATGATTCTGTCCTTTTCCTTGCAATAATAAACTTAAAATAATCAGATCTCTTTTGGTACAAGTGACTCAGTGGAAATGTGGAAGCACAATTCAGACATCAAATTTTGAAGAGAGAAGAGCACACAGCTGAAATCAGTTGCAATTTGGTCTGGATGGGACTTGTTCAAAGATCTCCTTGTTGGGACAAATCCTATGCAGAACAAATCTTTATTTATCCGTGTAGCAATAATTCCGTAACCATATAAATTCGGAGATCGGAACCGTGATTAAGTGGCAGAACTGCTGCATAGGTTCAGTTCATCTACTAAACAGTGCTTCTCTTGGGAAATTTAGTTGTAATTTAGTGGACGGTGAACTGCAAGAGACATGGGGGCGGACTACAGTTGATCAAGGAAGAATGCAGGGCTGGATGCGCTACAAGCCACCCAAAGATTCACAAACTACAACTCCTCAAGAAAAGAAAATGGCGACCGCTTAGGATAACAAGAAGGATGGGAAGACCCCATCAAGCCCGTACAAGGAAAAGACATAGGGGGTAAAATGATGCTAAGCCCCGATAAGCCCCAACTTTTCAAGCACTAGAAGCGAAATGTCTGACAGAATCAGATGCTTTCGAGCAGAATATAGATCGTAGAATCTCGTCAGATGAACGTCGGCATGTGAGCAAAAGTCCACAATGTGAAAATCTCACGTTGTATGAGCACTCCTATTGCAGGCCACGTCCAAAGCACATCGAATATAGGAAAAAGAATGCAAGGAAAAGCCATTTGTCTGGGAGAGAATTCAAGACAAACACGAAAATTCTCATTAGTTCTAGTATTGAATTCAATATGTATCATGCCATGCGGTCACTGAATCTAGTCGACAAACAATATCTACAAACACTAAAGCAGTGGAGATGAGACAAGGTCGAGAGCAATAGACAGTGGAATAAACAGAAGAGACTAAAGATTCAGCGGTGGAATACCATCAAACAATGTAATAATTTGCTACTCTCAAGTCAATCTACTGTTTTAGTAGGCAACTTGAAAGTACAATAAAGAAATTACCTCACCTACGTTTGCGCTAACCTGTTGGCCATAACATGACTTTGAGCTTACAATATGAATTTCCCGCTGGACCCGAATTTAGAAAAGGATATAACTAATCTGTGCCAGTCAAACTGTGCTCTACTGGGCAGAGCCTAGCCTGAGAACAATGTTAAGGTTGTACGGTCAAAACTCAGACACTCTTCTCGCTTCTGTTCAGTGAAAGTACAGATGAATATACTGCGAGTGTCCAGTAGACGAAGAAAAAAAGACCACGTAGAACACAAGCAGGATAGGAAGACCCCATCAAGCCGTAGAAGGACAAAATGAGCCCTAATTACCCCATCAATGAAAACTTTGCACTACCGCACCTAAAATATAAAGTTTTGAGAAATCTACCCATCAGTAAACTAAGTTAGCGTGTTATGGCACGCCATTATCCCTCTTAATTTCCTGATTTCCTCCTTCTCGCCGACAGTCTATCTCAGGTACCATTCCTGCTATACTATACTTCGTTGTTTTCTTCTTTCTATGGTAGTGCGGTGCATGGGAACTGGGGTTACTCTCCAGTCCCTAACGAGAGACAAGTGCTGCACTAAGCAGTATGAAACCCAGAGACAGTGAAAATTTACCTTGAAGAATCTACTTTTACACGACAAACTGTGCTTCAATGATGTACAGTACTGTTGAGGTAGTTCATATGTTCCCGGGTGTTATGTCCCAGGGGGCAGGGACACTCCTGTTATGAAAAGGAATGAGAGAACTAAGGAATGGATGACATGAGGAAGGATTTGCGATCACCTTGTCCCCTGAGAATTGTAATATTCAGAATTTTATGAGTTACTAGAGAAATTCTCCAAATAGCTAGGCATACACAGTCCTCACAATTCGTGTAGGATGGGAGACCAGCCTGGTGGGTATATTTGGGGAGACAGTATCGAAAAATGAAACATGCTGTATACAGCGAACTCTGTATGACGGTAACTTGTTATGTATCTCGTCAGAAAAGTTATGGTAGTTGTATGTCGTTAGTCGAGAAGAGATATAAAGAAGCTATTTGCAGAGTATGGGTATTCATGATAATGAAAAAAGATTTTAATGCGGCTATGAATCACGATTGCCACATAGTGAGAGTATATAGGGAAAGAAGAGAGCCGGTTATAAAGCCCAGATGCTCGGTGCGCCTGCCACCAAAAGAGATACAGTAGTCAGGCAGATTCACACTTTATACGAGGAAATCTCAGTTTTGTTGATCTTAAGTTTTTCTTTGGAAACACTCTCTGTCACACTGTAGATATTTATCTACTATCATAGATTCTTACGATATTGGTACCAGGCATACCTAGTTGTAGAAAAGAATGAAGGGTGATTAGCTGAGAATATTGGAGAGGATAAATATACCTTCGCCATAGAAAAACACCCTCCAATACAAGTGTGCACGCTTTTTCGTCCTAGTCTCTTATCCATCTTTCATACTTTATCTAGAGTTCAACTTTTCACTCCTAACAAAATCACGTTTCAATCTATGCGAGCGATAACGAACATGGGCCAGGGTTTCACGCATGTCAAGTTGCATGCATGTTGTCATCCAGGTTACTTTCGGAGACGATTTTGGGTTTGTGGACGTGTTACCCCCAACCGACGTATGTCCAAATGTAGAGATTTCTCAACAAAAGGATCGTCACTATCAAGATCGAGGAAGGCCTACCAAGATCACATATACTACTTTTTCAAAACTATCGTAAGCTGCACTAGTCGAAAGCCAGGTCTCGTATCACCTTACTCAGAACATCCTGGGGCGTGATAATGATGGGTGAGGTTGGTCGGATTTGCTGTAGACATTCGTCGGGGCGAGTGGTGGTGGTAAATGAACATCGTTACCCAAAATATCCTGACGAGTCTGTGAAAGAGGTGAAGAAGTCTTGTGACTTCGGAATATCGTGAAGAGAACAAGGAGGTGGATCTTTGTACCATCCACGTGGATTACAGACTGCTATGAGGTTTGGACATGTCAGAGGTGGGACAACATTTGCTTGGAATTTGCTCGCCCTTCTCAGGCTTTTCCTCTCTAGTGGCCATCATTTCCTCTTTAGCCCTTTATCTGTCTCTGGCATTGTAGCTCTGAAGTCAAGTGTGGGTGATTAAATCATCCATCAGGACAGCTTATTTCCATCATGCTCTGTGTCCCTCTTGTGGTCTGCAACCAACTGCCAGAGAAATCTTCACTACAAGCATTATTCTAATGTACATAAGGATAATCTCTGATCAAGTAACGGAGTGTGCGGGAGAAAGAAACTCCTGATCTGGGGCAACCCAAAGTCTTGCGACGAGAGAAAGGGAGAGGGAGAGAAGTTGCCCCGGCAACTCCTGATCTTACATGAATTCGTCAGAATGAGGTCAATTAGAACGAGGGCATTGCCATGCAACTGTCTGTCTGGTGTATCTTCAGACGGTGGGCTTTGTTAAGAGTTTTGACTACTCTACACAAAAAATTGCGTCTCAGGAACAAACAAATTTTCCAAACAGGGAGGAGGATGCAGCAGCTATATCCATTCAACAGTTCCTTCTCTCGTGGAACCTAAATTACCAACCCAAATTACTTACATCTCTCTTCTGGAAGTTGTCGTCATCAGCTCGGAGGGACCAACATCAATTTCTGGTGACCTAGCTCTGATTCATCCTGAAATACGTAGATTAAAATAGCTGCTCTCTCTCTCAACTGCACTGCCGGATTTTCTTTCCTTCCCCAAGCCATATGACCTGGACATGTAGAGGACTAGATGCAGCTCTGGAGATTAGCTCTGCAAACCTACTGCACACCCGATTGCACTCGCTCCTTCCGTCGAGGATCCTTTGCAGCTCGCCCGAAATCCCATTTGAATAGCCCAGCAGAGGTGTAAACTGTGTGAAACAGGCTCCCCATAGTTTACCTGTTCCCCAAAGATTTCTTTTGCATGCATTGCAAAACAAACTAAACGGTCCCTTTGAAGGGTAAGTGAACATGCCAGATATAGCGTTGGAGTGTAAATCTAAGGACCTGTATCACTGGCTCGGTTCTGCAAGAGAAATCCATACGCTCAACAGATCGACCCTTCATCACACATAATGACATTGTTTTCCCTTTTCCTCCTCATGCACGACGCACTTGTCAACCACACCGTTATTCCATGCAAGAATTCGAGGTTATACGATGTTTGGATATCTTATCCGTCCGTTACGACTTTGTTTTAATCATTCACTGCCGGCCACTTCAATATATCGGCATGCATCCCCTTTGCTACAAATGACATATGTCTGTGCACTTTGCAACATTTTGCGCTTGTCTGCCAAACACCAACTTTGCACAAACTTTCGCTTCTCATATAGCCTGAATTCTTCCTCAAAGAGACTTTTCATGCAATTTATGTTCGTTCATGATTGCTGTAAGTCACCATGTCATAATAAACCAAGGAATGTCTATTTCATAATCTTGCAGACTCCGGAATGCAAGCTACTACGCACGAAGTGGACATTCCTTGGTCTATCCCAAAATCAATCGTGCCATAAAAGCGATCTCATATATGCACATAGCTTGCGATACAAGCTCTTCAAGTCTCGACGTATTCATTAGATCTTGGGAGAGCTCAGTCCATCCCGGCGTATTTTGTTCATGATTTTTATTCAGGCAACTGCCAGAAAAAAATTTCATCCATGATACATCAAACACAACGTTGGTTGCAATGGCACTCAGTTAAAGCATGCATTGCGCAAAAGCGAAAATGAACTTAGGACATTGATGAAATGTCTTCTCATAAATGGATTTTGATCACTTCAACACCTACCAGACGTGGAAATGATTTCCACATCCCATGTCAATGAATCAATCTGTATATTTCACTCGCAAGAAGCGGGGGATCCCTCCCCGAAATGATCGTCAAAAGTTTTCAATTTATTATGACTCTAGAAAGGCCTCTGTAGGTTTACTAATTTGACCATTTTATCCAACAGGTCCAACAGGGATCAATTTGGTTTCCGAGAACGAAATCAACAACGGATATTTAACACTACTGATATATTACTCCCACTATTTGATTACCCTATGATCACCCATGTACTCAACTCATCATCGTGCGTTTATCAATTAATGAATTTCATAAATTCCGTCTCATAAGCTCGATCTAGAATTGGTCACACGTGGCCACCTTCTCAACACGTGAATCTGATTGGCCATGTAAATTAATCCTTCAGGAATTTCTGCGTTGTCTTATTTTCTAGGCTCATTACTCAGCCCATATCTTGAACTGGAGTAGTAGTTCTCGGTTGGGACGTAACGAAGTCTTGTTAAACTCCATGAGTGATCCCTGCGTGTAAAAGAACTACTCACTGTACATAGTGGAGATTTCCCCCACCATTGACCTACTAGTTAAAGACGCGTAAGTGTGAACTCCCATCACTTACATGAACAGTACTACAGTTGCAGATGCACCAAAAGCGATGAAGGTAAACAGGACTCATATCTGGATCATTCACTATGACAGTAGTTCAAATGATGTACATTTTAGCACTTGTCAACACACAACCTGAAAGTTCCTATGTGCGACACTTAACTTGTCTTCACTGACATTTTGTCAATCTTCGAAAATGAGAATTCTGCTCGAGATTGTCTTTATGTTGGAGATATGACACAACGAAGAAGACGATGATAATCTCACGCGGTATCTTAGTTGTTTATTTTTATACGCACGGGAACCAACATTGCCAAAAAACACACTGACCATTTTACCCAGACTCATGCACTCAATACTACTCTTTGGCATGCAACGAGGTTATCTTTTTGTTCCTCTAACCTTGGAGTTATATGGCGTTCAGGACACAACGTTCAATATAATTGTCAAGGAGTGTATGAGAGCTTTATCATGTTAGGCGCTAGAGATACCATATTTTGTAACATATTTTAGATTAAATGTGTCCATTACTCTATAGAGTGTAGTGATTGATGTAATCCATAGGAGAGCAATCACATTACGTGATACTTCATCGGATACTCTAGTTGTTTGTAGACTGTACAACTTGAATAATTCAAATATCTTAGAGTGCAGATTTCTTATCTTGACTCTATGGGAGCTAAACCCCATTTTACTTATTTTGTCACCCTTGTACAGTCTAAGACCCATCCGTGTTTTCTACACGATCGCACTTTTCACTCCTTGTCCGCATTTCCCAGAAGCTTATTTCCTCATCTCTCTTTCTTGACCTTCGGTGATTGTCTTTTAGCAGAACTCTTGCCCAAGGAGGATGGGAACCTTCGTAAAATGTGTACACTCCCTTCTCTCTCGTGTCTGCTTCTCGATCGAGCTTCGCTGAAGAGAGCACCTATATGAGTTCATTGCTAGGAGAAAAACATTCATAGGTAGAGGAGAACAATAATGGTGTCCATCCGATATTTCTCGATGTGTGCTAAGCAACAGTATTCATATATAAATGTAAATACTGTAATTTAATTTTCATTGTAACGCCCCTTTTACATCAACTCTAGTGCACGTCTTTCCTTATGATTTGCTTCCTACATATTTGCAAAACGCGTAGATTTGGTGACCTTTGCAGCTGTATTACTGTGGGAACATGTTCGTGATTATTGTAGTTTTATTTTTGTCTCTTGTCTTAAATGTCCCTTATCTTCCACTTCCTACATGGAAATAGTTCTCTATCTTCAAAACACAAATAATCATATTAGTGTCCAGAGAGTTCATCTTGCAAATAGAAAAGGCTTATATATTTGTCCCACTTTTGTCTATCCTTATCTCTCTCTATTCTTTGAGTTTCTTTTATTGTTTTCGAAAGGCATCTCCGGAAGACGTTTCTGCCCTCTTTATTGAGAGCAGTATTTACATAACAACATGGTCATGATACACTATGTCCAATCTTCTTTTAATCAAATTCAGGTTATTGATTTATATTCATGTCTCAAACTTCACCTTTTCCTACATGCAATCAAGAAAACACCTTTCAAGTGTGGACTTTCCCATGCGGATCCATACTCATGACTCGTATCTAGTTACCGGATTCGAATGGGTTCTTGGTAGCCTCGATGGACTCCCTTCCCTTGAAAAGCATATCTTTCCCCACCTAATTCACGCTGCATAGCAAAAACGCAGAGAAGTTATTCTCAGGTGTTTCTATTCTTTTCTATACTTGTCAGTCAGAAATTTCAACAAATAATAGAGTTCTTGGATAATCTCTTGCAAAATGAACTGCGGCCGTTTTCCCGACTCACTAGTTCATCACATCAATATGATATTTAAAGACCATAAGTAGAGTACAACGAGATTCACGTATGTCTGAACTTAGTTCTTTTACTGCCACTGCATCAAGGGTAGATGAACTCATCACATAGGGCGAATCCCTGGTAGTCTAGCTGTTCATGGCATTCTTCTCTTCCCGTAACTCAAAGCAATCCAAAACAAACCATTTCCAAAAAGTTCAATTGAAGTTGTGTATCATGTCCCAAAGCACAGGGTTTACACTGAACTTTTATACAGGCTTTCCAAGTCCTCTAACTGCCAGAAATATATCCACATGACACCTAGATTAAAAGCAAGCTGAACTTGAGAAGACTCGTATAGACTCTATTGGGCGTGGCCCCATTTTACCTTTTTCATCTCTTCTTTGTACGGCTTGATGGGGTCTTCCCATCCTTCATTTTTTCTACGCGGTTGTCCTTCCATACTTGAGAAGAACTCACTAGATAAAAAGAGAATGTCCTTGAGCCCCATGTGTTTCACGTGTAGGAGATTACTAAAGTTCATCTCGCTCTCTCTTCTACGTTGTAGTGTCCGTCGAGTAAAGGATCGGCTCCAGGAGTCTCACCTTTATATTTTCAGTTTAATCCCTCGTACTTGACAACCGTAAGGGTTGGTTCCTTTTAAGGACATCGTCCTCCATTCTCTGTCCTATTCAACACACTTTTCTCGGTCACTTTAACTGCAGTACAGTATGAACTCCGGTGAAGTTGATTCGCTCAACTACTAATCCGAGAATGACGCCACTTGTCCGTGCACTATACCTGCTATTGCAGGTTCTAGAACGTGTATGTTACGGACTTTAGGAGAGTTCTGAGCTGCTAGTTTTGCTTCTAGCCGATACTTAGAGACGGTAAACTTACGGTGCTAAACGACGTCCGTCCCTCGCCTCTGTCAATCCGCAGACTGACGGTACACCGTCTCGCATGTAAGTCAAGCTCTGGCGTGGCAGAATGGCCCTCGAGATAATTAGGTCTCATACAGGGGACTAAAGTACTTTATTTTATTTAAATATTTCTAAATTTATCTAATAAAAAATGTTTAAATGAAAGAAACAATCCAATATTCAAGTCTAAAGTAAGACCATTCTTTATGATTATCTGGTGATGTATTATGTCTACAGGACAATCATGGCATAGCTGTTGTGTCCAATCTTAATACTTGTAAATTTGTTGACGAAAATTCAAGTACAATGAAACTTTTTAGAACATTTTCTTGGCCATTAACTCATCACGCCTAAAAGAAAAGAATCAGAATTGGAATTCATCCAAGTTGCTTGGTAGGCTTTTCTGGACTAGTTTATAGAACTTTTGTGAAGACCTGCCCAATGTTACTATTCTGAAATTGCGTACAAAGCAGAGTTCTTTCCAGAGGTGAAGATTCTAAATATATTTCAATGTGCAGATTTTGAAAAGCAAATATCTGTTTCACTTGTACCCGCTATTTAGTAGAGATTTCATCACACTTAAATCATAAGTTTAAACAAAGTCTATACAAAGTCTATAACCTGATTCAACCAATTGTTCCTTGATATATTTATACTATGGACATTCTTAGATGTGTCAAGAAGGTCATGGAATTCTTAGGATGTGTGATGACCTGATGTAGTCTTTGGTCAGACGTTTATCAACCTCGTGTCCATAAAAACTTACATGTGCTATACATACAATAGACACACCCTAGTTGTTACATAAGGCAGGTAGTAATCTTAATAATACAATTAGTGTGGAAGGAACACTCATGATTTTCTCTATGTCTTGATTGTAAATCCTCTTGTTAAACTCCAAGATGGAAACCGTCAGAAACATGTCAAGAATATTACTCTTAGTCGCATAATCCATGCAAGAAGTCAACCAAAATTATAGGTAGCCGGGAAAATGCGTAAAAGGCTTAAAAGGTAAAATGGGCTTCGTCCCATTTTACCTCTTAGGTTTGTCCTTGTTCGACTTGATGGGGTCTTCCCATCCGTCTTGTTAGCCTATGCGTGTCGGTTTCCTTTGATCGTAGTTGGAATGTTTGTTGAAAACCTTCATTGAGTAAAAGAATTCAATTTCAACCTTTCATTACGAAAAGGAATCGAATTACGAAAATTCATTACGAATTTTGACTATAAAGGGAATTTTCACCATCTCTTTCGCAGCTGTGAGGTTCGCTGTAATTCCTGACGACCAAAATACTTACAGTAACGAATACTGCTCTAAAGATGCATAGGTATTGTAAAGCTGAAAATGAATAAAGGTTGGAGTTGAGTGGGTTGACTACCTAACCGAAGAAATATGAACAAAGGGTAAAAGATTGTTGGATTATTTGAACTTCCTTTTCGCTATTTTGCTTCGTGGCTTGCCTAGTTTCAGGTCCTTCGTTCTCGACTGCCCAAAAGAAACCAGATGCAGTCTAAGAGATTCTGCCTTTTCATGATTTGATGTATTTTTGTTGCTACTGTGGTGTTCTTCCCACAAATTTTACACTCCGCTTTTTCCACAAGGTAAAGACGTGTGTGTATGTAGGCAATAAATAGAAAGGAAGCAAAGGAGAAAATTTGGGGATACGTATCCCGATATGTGAATCTCTCTGTTCATAATAGTCTCGTATAAGATTTATATGTGAACCAGGTTCAATGGAAAGTGGTTGTAGTGATAGAAGGAATGATGAGAAGATCTTCTTTAATCATTGCATTCTCACTATAATCACTTTCTCTAGCAAGTTTAGTGCTAGAGGGGATCAACTAATGACTGATATCTACTTCATAACTGTTTTTTGAGCGTTAAGAGTTTAGATAGAGCTCTTATTGAATAGACGTATTTGTGATCGCCTCACAAGTTAAAAGGAATCCTAGGTGTACGTCAACTTCATGAAATTTCACTACAATTTCTGCTACAACTTGCTGTGGTGTATCTGCCTGGAGGGCGAGAAGAAATCCCAACCCCCGTCTAATTTGAACCCTTTAGTTTCTACTTCAAACCATTCACTCTTCCCCTGAAAAACTGGAGAGGATAGAGAACAAATAGCAAACCCATCCCTAATCGTCAACTACCTCGAATCACATTTGCTAATTTGTAGTGAGGGGTTCGAGTTTCAAAATTTTTAGTAAAACTTTAATGGTTGTGGACGTTTTTCACTTAACAATTTCATAACCATGAGAGACGAAAGTTGAAACATAGGCTCGTTGAGAGTTGAAGTTTTAATTGTTATCAGTTATAAACACGTTTCTCCTTATAATTTGTTTTAGTATAATCTGGAATTGGAAGAGGAGGAATCTTTGTTACACTATATCGATTGAATTGAGCAAGGTCGGGTTTTGACCAGAAAGCTAAAAGTTAAGTGTGTTTGCGGGCAGCATTCAATCCGCGAGCCACATAATGAAATTATCTCTATTGTATATGTCTGGTAATGAAACAACTATTGGCATACCCTAATCTATCTAGCTATAGCATATTGAAACCAAGTTTTAATTGTAGTATAAGTTACAAGACTCATAATGTCCGGGTTAGATGACTCTTCCCATGAAGCAAGATATCCAAAATTCCTCATAATAAAGCTATTCTCTTTGTTTGAAAGTATAATATTAATCTGATGTGATGTAACTCAAGACCAAGACAAGTTCATTTTTATGCTGAGCTTATTAAAACTTAGGAGCTAAATACTCCGGTTCGTTAAAAAGAAGCAATGTAGTTTCATTTGACATGATTCTAGACACACTTCTTACTATCGATAATAGAGTTTTTCATGTTTTATCCATTTCCAGTTTTAACCCGTTTGTGACCATTATGAAAATAACAAGGTAGGTCTAAGGTTAGCATAAGATCTAAACCATATTTTACTTGCCAGAAAATTTGTAAGTTTCATCCCGAGTTTATTGTCAAGCTTTGCTGAATTCATTCATTAACAGAGCACGTAAGGACAACATATCTAATAGAAATGTATTATATTTATATTTATATGACAAGATGATAGAGTGATATGCTGTTGTTCTCCACTAGAATCTGACATCTGCTCAATAGTAAGTGTTTGTCTTTGAATATTTATACAAAGGTGTAGTCTTAACTTTCATTATTTCAAAAAACGAAGTTATTTAGTTTGTGACTAGTATTAATTGGTATATTTTATATTGATCATTTCAAGGATGAGATCAACCAAAATTTCTGACGAAATTAACCAATCATCTGTAAGTAAGACAATATATTATCATACCTCCTTTACTTTTTAAGTAATGGTTTTTAGCATTGATATTGCCACATGTTTTAAAGGATATTTTGTTTAAAATAATTTTTGACCATAAATTATCAAGACAAATAACTAATTTATTCCCATTTTCTAACGCAGTAACCATTCACATACTACTTGAATAAGATTAAAAACATTAATAAGATCTCTGGTAAATCTTAAATATATTATCTAGTTATATTCAATGCTATTAATGCATCCTTGACTATTTAAAAATTATGTCATATGTTGTAAACACATGTATCTTGCAATCATTATTTTAAAAGTATAGAAATAAGATATTAAACGTGTTTTATTGGGAAAATAAATCAATAGACGATCTGAATTAAGATGAGCTTTTATATCCAAATCTAATATTAGAATGCGATATCCCTCAAATCCTAGATTTATTAATTAACCTTAAATCCAAACTTTAATCTTAGGACTGGATTTGGATCAACTTTTTTTAATTATGTGTGTATACGGGTGCAGTGTGAGGTGTATATAATTTTTATGTATAACCACTGCATATTATATAAGAAAGTAAAATAAATATTGATTATGTGCTTCATCAATTTACCAAATTAACCTTATATAAAACTAAATTAATTATAAATGAAAATTAGTGTTTTAAATTTTAATGAAAAATATTATTTTATATAAGATCAAATAATAATTTCCCAATAATAAAAAATTATTTTTATGTCTAGTAAATTATAAAACATCTTCTTATTTCCAACTCTAAAGTTCTCTTTCTTTTCTCTTACTCCCTATTTTTAATATAACACTAAATTTTCACATACAAATATTATTTATTTTATATAATATTTAGTTATATATCTATATTTGGGCTAGTAAATGGATAATATTGTATATCCTACCACTGTTAGAATGCCTAGTTATAAATTTACATACGTATTTAATTAGATAATAGACCTAGACATAATATTTTTGCTAATATTGGTATTTGATGTATTCTACAATGATAATTTCACCCTTTGAAATTTCAAAGTTAGATTATGTTTATAAATTTTTTTTTATATTTGATCCTCATATTTATTCAATCATCCTTTAAGAATACTCCATATCTTACTCCATCAACAGAATTTGTTCTAATTTTTAAAAACTATGAAGTAGAAAAGTATGATGTTCAATTCTTATCCTCTTCTATTTTTATAATATTATTTTTAATTGTACATAATAAAATTTTATGTAAAGCTATATAAAGCAGTATCTTCTTCTAAAATTCAATAGTTTATTAATATTTTCAAATAATTATTAAATGAATACTACTTCATATCAAACTGAGTAAAGTTAATATAAATAGTAAGTCCAATATTCATGAATTATTTTTTTAGTGACATACTGCAGACAGACATTTATTCAATCACAGGATATATTATATTTAAATAAGTAAATAAATCATTTTAAATTATTAATCTAACCAAGCATTAAATTGTTACCCAATATAAAAAATGTAACCTGATTCATTGAAAGCAAGGTAGCATCACTTAACCTATTTATTCATTTATAGTAAGGTAAACGAGTATTAAAGCAATAGTGGAATGAAATTATTGGAAAAACGTCTTATAATAATTGAATTAGAAATATTTTAAAATCATCTGTTTGTGTCATTTTATCAGAATATATAAGAGTATAATTCAACTTCATTCATGTTAAAAAGATAAAAGTTATTGCAAATTTAGTTTCAGCTAATCTTAGTGAAGAAAGAATCATTTTCACAAGGCTTATAATAGTCAGTTTAAATGTAACCAACTTCATGGTAATAAAGGTTCATCTAGCCTTTTCTAAAAACTTCAAATTTCTGAATCATTAGAACTGGTAACCCAAATTAAGTCCGGTAAATATCTAGATCTCGTCTCATCATGTCGTAAGTTGGTCTGCATCCTATTTTATTTCCACATCTTATATAAAGACATTTCATTCTTTATAATTATAAGATATAATTATTTACTAAAAAAAATGTTATCATATATTATCCCTTGGGTTCATAATATATCTCAAACATATAAGTATAATATTACTATGTGGAATATTCAAATAGAAAATATTTAAGAGATTTTGGGTACACAAACTTCACCTTTGTTAGAAACTTGTAATAACAGACTGAAAAAAATAAAGAAATATAGGTTTTCTAGAATTTTAAAGCTACTTATATCTACTTTAGATAACTTAAAGTTTACCTTCATTTGGAGTAAAATACATACACAAACTTTGAATAAAACGAGTTATGTAAAGTTCAGATGTTAAGATCGACTTGGTGTACAAAATTATATCAATACATTGTCGTAGCTGGTAAATCTCCACCCTCTAAACCCACCTTCATATTTCGTGGTTTATGAAGTCCACAATAAGGAGAGGATTTCAAGTTTGAAATTTGTGGATTAAAGATCTACATTATAGACTTTCAACTTAGGAAACACTTTTGACACTCTTATTTCGTCATAAATTTTAATGTGGTATTTTAATCATGTTTGTAAGAGTTCTTATCTATTTGTAGGTAAATTTCAACTTAGTAGTTTGCTCGTGTTTGTAAGAGTTTTGAGATTTCTTTTGTAGGTACAAAACTGGATAAAAGATAAATCGGCTCCTACTAGCATATATTTCAGCTTTTATTTATCCAGAATGATAATGGTAAAGAAAGTATATCAATCACTCTAATAGAAATCCGTGTCTGTACATGCACTAGAATGAGAAATATAAATTGGAAACAGGGGTATGAAAAGGAGAAGAGATTTTTTATTCTCCATTTGATTAATCTTATGAATATAAATTTGATTCACTGTATATAACTTTCATCATTCCTGAATATATTTGTCACTTTCTAATTATCCATATTTAAAGTCTAAAGTTTTTAAACGATTGCACTCATACATAAGTTAATTTATATTTTACAAGTATATGCTTGACCCTTATTCAACAAGTAATTTTCTCATAGGAATCCCCCCAAATTTTGCGGTCTCCAAATGACTGAAAGATAAAAGATCTTGCACATGAGCATTTTTGCATGCCCCAATGTTATGATCCAATGTCTATATGGGGAAAGCGATGCTGGTATTCTTACAAACATCCAACCACAGTCTCTTTTGCAGGTATATTGTATCACTAACAGTATATTGATATATTGTCTTCATGAAGTATATTGAAAGTAGTGCGAGCAGCTCCCAAAACTGCTTCAGATATGTGAGTCATTGTCCACATAGGAAATTGCCAAAGTCAATAAGGAAAGCCCACCTCCCATACCTATAATATCTGGATTTCCTCGTTCAAGGTAGTGTGAGAATCTGAACTATATGTGTCGAGGTGAGAAGAAAGAAAGACCATCCTCTGTTTCCTCGACGGAGTTCACGAGGTACTAAACTATGCTTCATGTAAAATGTTAGTAAAATAAACCCGCAATCAAGTTAGAACTCTCTCTTTTTCCATTTCATGGTTAACACGAGGAAGAAATCTTCAGCATAATATGGGACTGAGCCAATTTTCAAACGTTATCGTAATATGCTCTTTCTCACTTTACGGGTAAGAAAAGCAAAGCCCACAGTGGAGGATAAGATGTACAGTGTGGAGACTCATGGAATCTCTCACAGGAACGATCCTGGCAAGAGAGCATTCGATGAAGAACAGTTCTTGAGGATAAAGCCGGGAAGAATCAATTTCTTTGAGAATATGAAGAGTCCAGACAAAGGAGAAAAGGGTAATAGAATTGAAAGTCCAGACACATTAAGATATCCCCTACTAGCGTGAGTAGCCTCACAGCGACTGACAGAATCCTTAAGAATTTGAAGAGGCAAAGAAAGGTAAGGAAGAAGAGAGGAGAGTGAAGACGAACGATTGAAGTCACGCTACATCGAATCGCGATAGTCGTAAGAATGTAATAGTTCTGCATATGCATCACACGGACATGGGCGACCTTGAGGGAAGCCCACTCTTGAGCAAAGGAGTGAATCGGGCCGGTACTGTGCAATTCTACTTCCGCGCGTGCGCTTCCTGGGAGAGGGGAATTCGGTAATGGAGATCTGTCGAGAACTGTTACTAGGGTTAGCAGGCAAGGTGTGCAATTCGGGGACCTGTGGACCGATTGTTGTGACAGATATGATCGTGAGGCTTTGGATAAAGACCGGCTTAGCTTCTGACCATGGAGGTAACCCAGGTTTCTGAGTACTCCCCCTGGAAGGTAATCCCTGCACTTGGACAGTAATCACTTCGTATATACGCTCATGCAAACCCTAAAAGCCAGGGGCTGCGGCTGAAGTCTTTACTTACCTGGAGCGGTAGCAATCGAGGGAGGCCGCAGGGGTTAATCTCTGTCGGCGGCTAGAAGGGCGACGGAGCTGAACCGTTGGATGGTCAACTGTAAATCGATCCTTTTCTGTGCGATGTCAGCCTCGTGGCAGAGGTCCTCCAAACTGATGGTGACGTGCCGGTCATCTTTTCAGAGGTATCCGTCTCAGCACCCACCTGCTGTTCTTTCTTCCTGACGTGGTAGCCAGTATAGCTGACAAGAACGTTGCCACGTTGCAGGCCGTGGAGGCCATGCAGTTCCAACGCGCCATCCCGCTACTCGACTCCATCCTAGGAGCGGGACCCAGGAATCATAACCCGGCCCGATATCATCGACCGGCGGGTTGTTTCCTTCCAAGATATTTTGGAAACGACTACTGCCCCATCGTCGACCCCCGGTTGCACAGTTAGGGACGCAATAGTAGAGAGCATCAGATTCCTACCTGATTAAATAAGCTCCACACATTATAATTCTGGGTTTCACGCGAAGTCCCCGTTTTAAGGAGGCTCTCCTCTGCCATTGGATATAGCAGTCTACCGAACATCGATGATCGTTTACTATCATATTTCGATCAGCTCAATAAGCAGACCGTGGTCGTACTCTACCATCCCGTTCATGGCTTTATGGAGTTGGACGGCCGTTACCTTCGAGCAGAGAATTTTTTGCAGAATTTCAGCATACTCAATGAGTGAAGATTGTAGAATTTGTGACCTGCTTTAACCATTCTTCATAAGGTGAATTCATCTCACCTGCAAGAAAATAAACAAAGGAACATAGGGAAGTAAAACACACCTAAGAGATGTAGGAAAGTAGATGGTTTACCCATATCGCTGATGTTGCTCATATTTGGGACGGATATCTCGATCTCTGCGCTCATGGGGGTGAGTGAGTAAGGTAACCGCTACATTATTCCTTAGAGCCGCAGGGAAGTAGACGGAGTCCGTCCGTCCCTGCAATGGGAGTACATTGATGCGACTTATAATTAAAGGAAGCAAAGAAGGCTAGACATTCTCCTGCGGAAATGCGACGGTCACGGAGAACCCGCTGGACGGCCTGCCGGGTCCACTCCACTCCTTGACACGATGGAGAACATCCTTGGATCGGGTAGCCGGCGGGCAGAGGAATCATCAAGTCTAACGTGGATGGCATGGCGCGGGGTAAGCCGACATTCTGTCAGAGATGATCTCCGGTCGGGTGAACCCAATAGAGTGACGACTGATCAAGACCCGTGACAATGTATCTTTGTCATAGTTCGTTCCATGTCACATCAACCCAAACCTGACAACATCTGCGCTGGTACTCTAAATCTTTGCGAATCAGATTTCTACGCCTTCTTCGATATTTCGTCTCTACCCCCATCTACTGTCCTGACCGTCACAAATGGTCACAGTTTTCCCTTGTGACTTCGTACGTCCATGCCAGGCCATGCAGACCACTTCCAGATCGGAGGTTCAGGCTATCATCCAGACCCGTCCATGGACTCTCTGAACCGAACATATTAATTGTATGTTATGACAGTCGATTGACTTGACAGGACTCAATGTCAGTTGGTGTCAGAGATTCAAGGACACAAAGCAGAAGGCCTATACACATCTATGATAAGAAACCTGACTTTTATCGGGACTACTGCTGAAGATGACGGGGCTTACCGAATGAGGTGTCAATCGCACACGTGGAGAAGCTCGTTGGTCCATACCACGTGTCAGTCACACTTGGCAAGAGGGCTTGTCGCGTCTTCCACATTCAATTATTCAGTATCAGTCTTCTTTCCGGCAACGTGCCGGTAATATCCCGACCTCACAGCCCGAGAAGTTAGTTTCAGCTCCAACTGATCGCCCGGCCAAGTAGAGGAGGATATTCCTGTATTATACGGTATTTCTATCCGTTTAAAGCCAAAATCCCACGCAAATGGTTTGTGCAACTGGAGTCCGCGCGCGCATGACATTTCTAATATATATTATTTAGGGAAAAATATCGAAAATGACCGTATAATTTAGTAAATTACCAAAATGATCTCGCCCACCACACTGGCATCATCGTTTTTCCTTTTTCTGTTTCGCGTTCACCTTTCCCTTTACATAGCCAAACCACAACGAATTGACGGTGGTAACATGTTTTGTTACAAAACTTGATGGTGGATGTACGTTCCGATCATTTTTGTTATTATCTAAAATTAAAATTATTTTATAATTTCATAAAACTATAAGACTATTTATAATATTTTCCCATTTATTCAACAATAATCTCAGTTAAATATCGGTGATCACAGTATGATGACTGTTTACTTCTGGCACAGTTCAACACCTAAGTTGGAAAGGGAATCCCTCTGCATGGAAATCCAACATCTAGCTTGCGGTTAGTGCAATAAAAAGCTTGTGGTTAGTGCCTGGTTAACCAAAGCTTTATTGAGTATGTTGATTGATATTTATATCTTGAGATAATGACCTGGAGTACACATTCTCGGTAGGGATGTATTGTGAACCTGTTCCTCTGTGGTGTGGACGACTTAGTCAACGGATCCAGGTGAGGCTTCGCCTTTGAGCATATATATATATCCTCCAAGGCTGAATCTTCTCCATCAAGACGCGTCCCATGTAATTTGACTAGAGTGCACAGTACTAGGTTTAGCAACCTTTTAGCATCTCTTATTTGGATCACAAAACAATTCATGGCCATTGACTTGATACAGTTTAGTCGGCCTTTGGCACCTTTATTCATGCCTATAGTTCTTCTCGAACGTCCAGACCACTGAAGGGTAGACATAGGCAATCCTGTTTCTCCCTTTAGGCTTCCGATTCCATTGGGGCTTAAGCCCCATTTTACCTTTTTTGTCTCATCCTTGTAAGGCTTGATGGGTCTTCCCATCCTTCGTGTTTTCTACGCGGTCGGTCGCCCTTTCCTTCTTTATAATTTAGTTCCATCGAATAATAAAATAAGTTTCCGGACAAACAGAGAAGACTTTACCGTGAAAGTTCTAGTTCAAGCAGTTGTTTTGAAGCCCTTGTTAATTCCTCATCTACGAAGAGAGAACTGTTTGTAGAGTGTAGACGTCATAATGGTACAGTCGTAGTATGATAGCCATGGTGGACAAGCGGAAGGAGGTCAATGTTTCAGTAGCACGGCAATCGGCTGCGGTTCCCGTTTATTAATCCAAGCAAGGAAGCAAAAGATATATAAGTCCAAAAATACGGGGGATATAGATATGATGGGCAACTTTTTGGATGAAGGCAACAGCATGCAGGAGATTCTATCTATCGGATATAGATCAGCACTTTAATGGTTTGTGTAACCTCGAAAGAGGAACCTCGAAAGAGGGGACAAAGTAGTGGGGAGATGGAGAATGAGAAGGAGAAAACGAGGCCCACCTTCAACACTGGAAGAGATGTAGTTTTGGGTGTACGTGCTTGGAATGTGGATATTTCCTCCGAGGGTGGGGCTGTTCTATAATCATCTACCTTTTGCTCCTGTTTGACATAGTTTCTTTGCTGAGAAAATATTCTACTTCCACGTTGTGGATATTTTCTCCTCAAAAAAGGCGGAGCTATCTCATATTTATTGGTTATTTTGTTTCTTTATATTAACCTGGCATCTCAGGCTCGAGGAGATGGACTATTTATGACAAGTCTCGCTTGCTTATTTGAGAAGCCAGACAACAAGTTTAAACACCGCCTTAGGGATACGAAAGGTAACCAAAGACCAACAGTAAATAAGATTCGCACAACAGCCCTACACTCTAATTTTAACCTTCTATTTTTTTTATTTGATCCACTGCTAAGGCTGTCCGTGCTGTATCTTCTTCATCCTTCCTCCATTGGGTTCATTCCAATTACACGTCTCTGGTTGGGTCTCCCGATCCATTCACATAGTAAGAGTTGGTGCAAATTCCACGGGTAGTCCCAACCCATGCCTGGGGGGAGTCCATGTTGTGGTGTATCTTCAACGATGATTCTGCACTTGACCATTGGGGCGGTCTCAAAAGACATGGAAGTCCAATGAAGGTGAAGAGGAGAAAAGACAAAGAGATAGACCCTGGGTTTGGCTGGGGAGGGGGCCCATGCTGTGCTTTCTTACTTCTTCCAATCAGTTCATTTAACGGTTTAAATAGTGCTGGTAGTGGTTGAGTCCGCTTTAGAGGGAGCTGAAATCTTAGTTCTAGACCTATGGAGATGGAGGATACCAAATCATTTTCATGCCCTAGAAGTTCACGCATATCGCTCTCTATTTAGACATGTCAGGAATAACAAACTACATCAATCATGCGTACTGAGTTTATGTTCGTAGTGGCAGTATTCACATCCACAGAATCGTAGTTTGGGCTTTTGCCATGGGACTGACATCATTTATCTACAAATTCCTGGCAAAAGAGATAGATTAACGGCAAATTGACATTGCGTGAGCTATGCACTCGTGACATAAAGGAAGTTTCACTGTGTTGTATATGTAGCGAAATACGACTGCTTAACAAAGGAAAAAGGCGACCAAGTAGAAAACATGAAATATGGGAAGATCCCATCACTCTTAACAAAGGAAAAAGGCAACCAAGTAGAACACATGAAAGATAGGAAGACCCCATCCGACCGGACAAGGGAGAGACAAAAGGATAAAATGGGGCTAGGTTCCAATATTATTGATATGAGAAATCTGCCCTATCTGCACCTAAGGTATTTGCTCTACTGCACCTAAGATATCTGAGCTATGCAAGTGATAAGGTCTACAAACTATAGTAACATCCAAAGAAGCATCACTTAGTGTAATTGTTCTCCTATGGATTGCACAAGCCAATGCTCTTTATATGGACATACATTGTCTAAAGTATGCTACAAAATATGAGAGTGAGAGTGGTACTCTTTGACGTCTAAAATGATAAGCTCTCGTGCACTCCTTGACAAATGTGTCAAATGTCATGTCCATCACTCCATATAATTCCAATGCTAGCTGAACAAAGAAGTAACCTTGCTGCATACCCCTATACATGGAGACCGTGCATGTTGATGATCCTCTTGCCGCCCATCGAGGAGGATGAGTAATCACTCCCTCCAAAATTGCATCTCATGTAGGGTTTGTAACCATAACATCTGCCACTATCACTTGATCATCTTGGACCAAGTATAAGTCTGCTTTGACATGTGTCATGTGCAAAGAATACAAATGCTCCTTCCAAGAAAGGTAACTACTCTCTCGTGCCATAGCAACCACTACCCCTAATGGTATCATGGGTAGCAATCCTCCGTCCTCCAAAAGGACATCATGTTATATGGACCGCGATTGCATCTAGTGTAGAACCACACTCATAAGTGAATAAGGAAGATGCAGATGGGTAGACCAAACCTAGGCAAAACCTCATCATTGTAGAGAAGGTGGCTGGTGCGAGTTGGAATGCCCTAATGCATGGTCGAGCTAGGATCCAAGAGCTTGCACCCTTGCCAGAGCAAGTGGAAAGATGTGCTACACTAACCCAAGGAATGGATGAGTCAACTAAGGAGAATGTAGCATATGCCGACACTATCTCTCCATCAAGGAATATTGCAAAACCTTTGGTCCAATTTGATGAAAGTGAAGCAAAGGATGGAAGGTCCTCCCGTGCCCGTGGGAATAGACCATCTCTCATATGCCATAATCACACTTGGAGAGAAAAGGATCTCCCCTCCACCTTGATCACATATGTCTCCAAAATTGGCTTATTAGCAATCAAAAAACATGAGGAAAGTAGGGGGCCAAAAGAGCACAACTACCCAAAAATGATATAAGGGTCATCTCCTCCATAGATAATAGGCCTACCTTCTACATGATATTGATAGAGATGTTGTCTATGTGCCAAATCCCCAATCACACATTCAAATATCCATGGTCTGATGATATCACCAAAGACTCCCATAATCCTCCTATCAAAAGCTCTCAAATGTGATAGGAAAGTCAAGGAAGTGGGAACCATGTGGAGAAGGTAAGTTGGTTGATGAGCAATACTAGAGGAGAGTATACTACATGCTACATGCGGATCTCAAAATAGAGGAAGGTAATCCACATAGGGAATATCCTCTACAAGGGCAACGTCTAAGAAGCATGTGATAAAATCCTCAGATCCTACTAGCACTCCAAGAACATGTAGTCCATCTTTAGATGTGACATACCTCTTTGGAAGCTCAAGGTGGGAAGGATAACTAAAGGAGGACCATGCTCTGCACTTTGACACCTTGACTCTCAAGCCTACAAGATATAGCTTGGAAGTCAATTGATCAAAAGCATACCTAATTTGGTCTACGAGGCACCCAATGTGTATATCATATGCCAAGGAAGGAAATAAACAACCTAGCACGGCCAAAATAGTAGATAAGAGAGCTCTAAAGTGAGCCATGGCAAAAAAGGTCCCCTAAAAAATCTCCTTGTCATGTATAGACAACCGACTCCAAGATGGTGACTTTCTCCTAAGACCACCCATGCTGATAGTAAATGGAAGCAAGAAAGCCATAGAATGACCACATAAAATGAAGGAGACTCGCCAAGGATCTGCCGGCCTCCCTAAGCTCTCTAAGATGAATTCTCAAAGGATGCTATTAAAAGTATTCTAAATATTGACCTATAGGACAACCCACTCTGGATGGATATCTAGGAGTACATTGATGCATAAAGAAATAACCTGACAACCTTGAGGTGTAACTAGTCCAAACTACAGTGGACTGAGGTGCTCTTAGAAGTGAGATTGATGTTGAAGAACAATGGTGCGGCTAACCAAGCTCAAAAAAATCTCTCCAATAACAATTGGTCTAATGCTCCATATGTCCTTCTCCATCACAAGAAGTAGACTACCTCCTAACACCAAGCTAACTAACATAGGAATTTGTCCCCTTGCTATTGCTACAACCACCTAAAACAGCTTGGTAGATCCACTAGAAGGATCATCTACCTAAAAGCAATCTCTAAGATGCTCATATACCATCCTTGACAAGCCTCCTGAGGAGAGTGAGGGGAAATGTACAACGCTTGTGCAAAAAGTGACCTATCAACATATAAAAGCTACTCAAGTTGATAATCTAAGACCTCTAATGGTACTCCTTCTCCTACCATAGGATGTAGTAAGTGTAGGGAAGAGATAGTCTCACCAATGGGACTAAACATAGATAAAGAGTATAGTGCTCGTGTTAAACTACTAAACCCTCCCACTTGACCCAATGTCTTACACCGTCGTAATCGATTGAACTTTGTGGTATTTGGTAGAATCTGTCTCCTAAACCATACAACACTAATATACTCCTCCTATAGAGCAGCCCAATCCCCTACTCTGAATTGATGAAATCTTGCAGCCATCTCTTTATGCCCCGCACATCCTCCTCTAGCATAATGAAGGCACCATTCAGGGAGTAAGAGGAATAAGTAACCATGCTAACTTGTCCAAGGGATCACGTCCCTACCAAGTGGTAGGCAAAAAGTCTGTCTAGCTTCATCATGGATTGTATGGAGTAGCCTATGGAATCGACATGGACATGGAAAACTAGTCCCAAATACCCCCAAGATACAACCCGCTTGAGATGTTAACCACTCTCACACTCGATCAATCTCCTTGGAACAGTCAACAAAGGGATAGAGGAAGTGTGTGTAATCTTGAGTATCTTGTTGTTATGGTCTGACGCCTCACGTGAACATCTCAAGTGGTCCAATCATAGTCCTTGTGCATCCTTCTCATATGAATCTTTACACAAGGTAAAGTGTTGGTGACATAGTGTGCAAGGTGTGTCTCGGGTCGTTTTGGATGGCATCACATGGAAAAATGTAACGATGATTAGCACAAGAATAATGATCATAATATACTATGCTCATGTCAGTATATATTTACAATATCACAATTTCTCACATGAGTAAATATTAATTTTCAAAACTCTAAATTTTTTTTTAAATTTCAAATTTTATCTTAAAGATTTTTAAATTTCCATAAAACTCAAATATAAATATTAATATAAAAAATCTATAATTCTCAATGTGAAATGATCACTCTAAACCTTAAAAATATATTTAATATAAATATTATTAAAAATAAAAAATAAAAAAATAAACCGTTCACTCTTACGATATATACAAATGAACTCTCTCAAACTCTAAAATATCTATCATCTGGTTACCTCCTTTCTCTCTCCCTCCCGTTGGAAGTCGGCGCGAAGGCAAGTTACGCGGATTCAGTTGCACTTCGTCGATCAGGTATTATGCAAGTAGTATATTTAGTTACTACAAATTACCATGATGCCGATGCCTGAGCTACGGTGCTTCCTCCTTTTTCGGGCAGAATAGTTTCGACCCGAAATTAACAAACGCACAAAGGTTTTAAACTCTTTTCTCCAGCTTCTGCCATGATGTATTACTACTTGCTTCAGTATTGAACAATACTTTTCAAGTACTGTCGTCCCTGATTAAATGAACAAGTGGATATTTAACGGACTACCTTGTTCTAGATACCGGTTTTGAGTAGGAAATGAAGACTTCGAATAGTGATACGTAAGGACATTGTTTCGGAGCAATACCATGCATAACAAGTTGAAACTTCAACCATGAAATTATAATTCTACGCCTTATCCTGAAAATGAAGCTCTACACCTTGAGATTAAGATGGACGGTCCGAGCTGTTTATGTTCAGTTACGGACCTGAGATTCTAAGCGCACAGTGTGGTTTAGAAGGAAAGAGATTCCAAATCCCAAAATGACGACTTAGTAATACGCAGTGTAATTAGGATTACACAGTGCGGTGCTTTAATTTCCCTTGTCACTGGTTGTGCTTTCTGCACTAACTCGAGAGTGATGGTAGGACGTTTTACAGTATGATATTAACATCAACACGGGATTTTAGTTATTCGCGGATGATGCTTTTCTTCCTATTTGACCAAGCAGACTGACAGGAAAGATATTCATAAACTAAGATTGAGTGGGAGCGAGCTTTTGATTTGGCTAGTAACCAGTAACATGATCATTGAGGGAGATTTTCTGGGCCTTTGGAGAAAGCTCCCAAACCTCAGAAGTCACGACAAAGTAGGGAGAGAAGACGCAGACGTAAATTTTCTGACATGATCCTCACCAATGCAAGGACCCGTTCAACAATAAACGTACATCCATTGCATTAACACGTCCATCCACTCCCCAACGACATGCACACCGTCTCATCTTCTCATTCATCCAGCGGTTAACAAGTGGCCCTGGTGGTTGGAGACTCGCATTCACAGTATTTGAAGAACGTCCGTTCATTCCGAGCAGAGGAAGACGGGAATTGTCCTCTTTCCGTCCATTTTCTGCTTTTCGAATATACCACATTCTCTTTCCCATTCCGCTGCGCTTTTCTTTTTCCTACAGAGCAACAGCTTTTTGGTGCATTTCATTACTTTTCAAGTTATGTAATTTATTTGACAGTGCTGTTCACTGTAAACCGATATATTCTGTAGCAATTGATTTTTATTATTAACACAGTTTCAATTTCAATAGTATCAACGCGATAATTTTCATTTCTCTTTTCATAATTTTATAGAATTTCTTTAATTTAAATTTTGAATAATATTTTAAAATAGTTTTTGCGATACGGTGGAAAAGGTTTTTACCTTGCATTAATATAATTATCGGGAAACATTAACTTAATATTGACGGAAAAAAATAGACAAAACATCGACAATCATCCATTTTGAAAATGACCTCACGATATCATTTTTCCTTTATTTGATACTCTTAAGGAAAGCACTCCTATGATGTGCAGAGTACTACATTAGATATGATTAAATTTTATAGAAAGAAGTGAACGAGACTTGTCTCTCTTACATACCGGAGAGAGGCCTTTCTCTTATCTTGAAACATAATTGTGATGATATAATAATCTACCAGACCTTAAATTTGTTGTCCCATCGAGACCGGAGAGATGCTCTCGTTCTATGCAGAATAGAAGAGATTGAATTATTTAGATGAATAACCACAATTTGAGCATATACCAATAAATGGTTCCCTCAGATGCTGTGCGATACCTTCTTTTAAAACAATGGAAGAAAGAAAGCGACAGCAATCGTCACCCAAAAGACAATTTCCAGATATTCATTCCAGATATCCACTTGTGAAGTTGCAGTTGCCAGCAGTTGATAGCATATAAAATAAACGGAAGAGAGTTGGCACAAGGCAAAGTTAGAACTCCCTCACTTCATCTACTACTAAACACTATTTCTGGCAAGGCAAAATCTTTTCCTCAAAAATACCTTTTCGAGAAGAACCCCCACAGATTCATTCACTACAGGAGGTGACGAGGGATAAGGCACTACCACCAGACAGCAAGCGAGGTGACAACAATCTTTAAGACTTCGTCTCACTATTGACTTTACACTGTGGAGGTGACAGTTATTATCTTAGACAATGGTAGCTCTGTTTGCCCGCTATAGAACCGCAAGGCAGGGCATATAAGTTGTTATTCCACAAGACAACATGGGAAGAAACGAGGGAAGGCAGAGAGATATGACCAAACAATATGGACTCCATCAACTTTGGACAGTGAGATTAGAGATGTCTTGATACTTGGACGCGACACTGACCAACTATAGAAGCAGCGTGGGAGAAGGCTGCAGTTGTTCATGGGCTACATGGGCTAAAGAATAAAACAAGGGCAGATGGAACTGACCAATTTCAAACTGTATGTATGTGTGTCGCCTCCTTCTACTATGGAGACTCTGGAGACGAATCCAAACAAAGCCTGAGATTGATCCGCCTACATGACAAACAAAGGGTACCCCACTGGAAAGTTGGGGATTGCATGTGTGCGTGCATCATCCACTCCGTCATGTGGGGATTCTGGAGTGCGAAGACGAATGGAGAAGAAGAAGAAAAACAACAAGAAGAGCATGTAACACACTCTCACATTTCCTCTCAGTACACAAAGCTTTATGTTCGAAGTTAGAAAGTCGAACGAACAAAGAAGAAGATAAGATTTGTTGGGATCCAATTTCCTGTTATCACGGAATTGGGAAGTTCGTCCACCTGAGCTGAGCTGAACTGAAGAGAGAAAGGAAGGGACTCCACTCCACCCCTCGCAGGATTTGAGGAATTTTGCTTACTTCAGCTTCTACGCTAAGGAAGAAGGAGAAGAAGCGCGAGAGAGAGCAGGTGAGGTGAAGAAGAAGAAGTTGAAGATTTGAAGGTCAATCAAATCGAGACAGTTGACCATCTAAACCCGTTCCATTCCTCACGGTCCGCCATATATGGATGAGATAAGATCAATCGGGAAAGGGAGGAAGCTAAAGGGCAGATTAAAGGAAAGATGTTAAGGTAACGGGTGGGAGCCTATTGTAGTAAGTAATGATTACGGAATGAGGAAACTGATCGCCGGCCGGGGTAAGGGCATGGCCGGTTCTTTTAACGATCGTGTCGCAATGATACGACCTGGTGTAGGGAACAGCAGACACGAACGTCATTCGATTGCGAATTCGCCTTATTCTTGGCTATCTTGTCCGCTTTCCTGCCCCCCTGCCCGCTCTCCGACCGGGCAGTTACTCCAAGCAGTTACGCTGGTCACTCGCCTTCCAGGCCTTCCCACTCGGGCCCGCGATTTTGTTCAGGGCACGAGTCCGCACCACGCCAAAGCGGGTAAAGCACGGACGGGAGAAACAATGAGACAAAAAGGACAACGAGGAGGTTAGCTACAAGAACTAGGAGTTCTTGTAGCAGAACCCAGGAGTCACTGAGAGAGACATGGACTCCGGAGGGGGCCAGTGACTGTGCGGGAGGTAATGATGAAGCGCGCAACTAACGCCGCGCCATTATCAGCGTGCTTAGAAACCCGGGCCACGAATAAAATGGCGCCGCGTGGCCGCGGGTTTGTTACGCGCGGTAGCCTCTTAACGGCGCACCTCATATTAAAGCTGTGCTAATCATGATTAAGTTAAACCCGGTGTCTCTAATCCGCGCGCAACGATTCCTGCACGTGCCCCTTTGGTTCCCTCCCGTTCGTTTCTATGACATTAGTAGTAGTACTAGCAGAGGACTCGATTGACATCAGGTACCCATGTTTTTTACCCCACCCTTCCTGATGCGGCTTCCTAAACACCGGGCGGGGGCCGTCTTCGTCTTCTCTCTATTATCCAGCTATGTATGCTGTATTAGTACGTACTAGCAGCGCGTCACTGCCAACAGAAAATCCGCTGCCTATTCCTCCTTCCATTCGTTCGTTCTTTCTCCGTCCATCCGACCGGACGATTCCTGGTTCACGACGACGACGACGTCTCTTCTTCCTCACTACTTCCTTCCTTCCTTCCTTCCCTGTCCATCGCATCCTCCCTCGATTTGCTCTGGTGTTCGTCTCCTTCCTTCCTTCCCTGCCTTCGTTGGGGTTGCTCCAGTGCTTCTTTCTTCGCTCGCAGCTTTTTCTGTTCTGTCTGTCGCGTCTCGCCTGTGTCTTTCTCTGCTACTGCTCTTTCTACCCGTATTCTTTTTTTTCTTGTGTGTATATCAGGCTTCATTGCCCCCTCCCATCTCCTCATTCTCTTTCTATTCAATTCACCTCCTCGATTCCCCATTAGACAGAAGAAGGGTAACCATCACCCCCCGTCCTAGCGTGCTTCCTCCCCACTTTCCTCCTCTTGCTTTCTCTCTTCCCTCCTGTCTGCTTCGTCGTCCTTTTCTGTCTGTCTTCTCTCTCCTCCCTTAAGGCATCGTACATATGCGGAAGAAACCTCGAACATTCCCTTTAGTTTCTGGTCTTGGAGCTAGTGCGCACCCTATGTTGGTTTCCAGTTGACGAGAGTGAGAAGAAGAAGGGGTCTTGGAAGGGTCTTGAAGTTACTTGTCGAGTAGTCTGTTCCTTCGTTCGTCAATCTCTCGCTTGGTGTGTCCTCGGGAGAGCTATTAGGCATACAGACGGTTCGCTTCGACGCCTCGCTCGCTCCTCATCCTGTCACTCGTCGTGGTGCTTGGCAACGATCTCTGATACTCTTCTCGAGAGTCACGGTCATTCTCGTGTATCTTCTGGACGACGAAGTTTTTCAGGTGTTTGTACTACTTAGATGAGTCCGTTTTCCTTTGTCAGTTGAGTCTTTGGTAGTGAAGTTGAGTGTCGGTGGTGGTCAGCCGCCGGTCTCGTGTACAATTACTTACCAGCTGTCAAAGGTGTATATTGATTCGGCAGGGTCCTGGCTAAAAGGACGGTAGAAAGTAATACAGCGTATTATCGAGGTCGAGAAAAACCGAGTTGATGTCCAAGCTATCGTGGAGGTATTCTCGTACAGGTGGATAGAAACAGTTTGTTAAAAGGTGGTTGAAAAGAGCGGAGAGATACAGAAGGGACAGACGTGTGTTCGATTTCCCATCGTGGAGAATGATACAGTCCCCGAATTGATTCAAGATTGTTCACAGCAGGGATAGAGCAGGTCAAGGATGCCGGGTGTTTTGATAGATGAACAGAACTTTCCTCTGGACAGCATGCAACAGTCATCTTTCTACGAGTCTTTGGCTTCCTTTTCTCCTCCAGTGTCACACTCGCAGGCGCAACTCATGCGACACAACTCTTTCTCGGGTATGAAAGACGCCTCATCGGGCCTTTCCCACTCTGCACCAATTTATCATCGGAGCCAGAGTGCTATCTCCTCATCAGCACTCCAGGGCTTCAACAACTTCTACAGCCCTCCCACCACTCCGAAGAAGTCTGATAATGGATTTTCCGGAGGGATAGACATGGGCGATGATATGTCAAGCCTCAGCGCGGACATTGGAGATGTATCGTCCGGTAGTCACAACGGACTCGGCCAGCAGAGCTCCCCTGTAATGAACATCTCTGGTGCAAACAGTCTGTCAGGGGACCTCAGGAGCTTGGCTTTCAGTAATTCTCCCATTGTTGGCTCTCCCACTCTCCCAGATTCTGTCAGCGCTCTTCAGAAGTTTCTTCCTTCAAACAACGACGATGACGAGGCCTGGGGCGGGTCTGTGGTGGATGTTTACGCATGCGACCAATTTCGTATGTTTGAGTTCAAGGTCCGTCGATGCATGCGCGGCCGCAGTCATGACTGGACCGAGTGTCCGTTTGCTCACCCAGGGGAGAAAGCCCGCAGACGTGATCCTCGCCGGTTTCATTACTCAGGAACAGCCTGTCCTGATTTCCGCAAGGGCAGTTGCCGGCGCGGCGATGCTTGCGAGTTTGCTCACGGGGTGTTCGAGTGCTGGCTGCATCCCGCGCGTTATCGCACACAGCCGTGCAAGGACGGCAGAAATTGCAGAAGAAGAGTCTGTTTCTTCGCCCACACTCCCGAGCAACTGCGCCTGCTTCCGGCCGCAGCGCAGGCAGCTAACGCCGCCGCGAGGAATGGAGCTCTGAATGCGACTCAGGCATCTGCACTCTCCGGGTCCTCACTGAGTGGATCATACGACGGGTCGCCTGTAAGAAATGGAGTGTCGTTCGATGGCGCGTACGGGTATGATGGAAGTGCAGGATGCGTTTCGCATTGCCCCCCATCCCCTCTCGGTAGCTGCCAACATGGATCGGTGCACGGTGGATGCGGTGGTCACTACGAGGGTGGTTTCGGAGGAAATGCAAGTTCACAACACAATGGTCACTGCTGTGCATCTCCTCATATGTCTTCTCCTACATCGACTCTGGTTGGTCACACTCCTTCTCCACCACCACTGTCTCCTCCTCTCTCCCCCTCCGGGTCTCCTCCGATGTCTCCAGTGTCTCCTCACCACTGGCCTAACTCTCCAGTTGCTCAAAGCATGTCTTGTCTGTCATCTGGTGCTCAGAGTTCACTATCCCAGACACAGTCTGCTTATTCCCAGGCTTCTCTGCAGGCCTCCATGTCTCAGGCTGGGTACTCTCAGGGACCTCCTTCTCCACTCTCTCGAGCTACCAACAGCCAGCAAGCTATGTCGGCAGCAGTGGCGGCAGCAGCACACGCGCATCAAACACAGTCCCTTACTCCGCCCGCCCACCGTAGACATCTCGATCGCCTGAATTCTATGCCAACTCTTTCCATACCTCAGGTCGATCATTCCCATCGAGGTATGTTGCAGAACGTAGCTAGTCCTCTCTCGTCGCCTTCGAGCTGTTCTCCTCCGTCGCCCGGTGTGTCGTCCTCTGCTAACGCTATGAACGAGCTCATTGCTACTATTCAGCAGCTCGGTTTGAGGGGTAACGCCATACCTCTCTGGGTCCAAGCGCAACAAGCTCAGGCCGCTGCGCAAACCGCCAACCAGTACTCGAGCGGGCCTTCTCCATTACGGAGGTGCTCACAGAGCGTTCCTTGCACTCCCACAAAGCAGCTGAGATGGGAAGACAGAGCCCCCCGTTGGGAGATGGATGACAATGAGGAGGTCGAGCCACCCGTGCAACGAGTTGAGTCTGGACGGGATTTGAGAGCCAAGATCTACGGTAGACTTGGGAAAGAGAACCGGATGGACTCAGAAGATGCACCTGACTTAGGGTGGGTGAGTGAGCTCGTTAAGGACGAGCAGAGGCCAGGAGGCTGGTAGAAGAGGATCCGGAGAACCCCGTGCGCTCGGGGTGAAGTGGAGACACGGGATTGTAAAGAGTGTCTTTCATCGTCAGTGCTATACTTGTACTATGGAAGTCCGATATCTGTGTCTTTTTTCTTTCTTTCTTTGGGACGTGGTATGCACCCGAGGGCGGATGCCTGTAATCTCTTTCGGGAATGGGGGCTATTCGAAGTGTCTAGGTGGAGACAATCATCGAGGAAGGGGTTAGTTTACTTTCCATGTTGTGGGAACCGTACATTTGTGGAATTCTTGGATTTCTAGTTGGTTTGTGGGAGCGTACGTTAGCCATGGATAACAAGATACAACATCAACGAGAGAACGGTGGCTGGTGGATCACACTTGTGGAAGAAATCATGGGATGGGAACACTTGTAGATGTGCTGATGCGAGGAATTTCACAATCAGCCGTAAGGAGAGAACGTTGGGAGGCGTTATCTCAGTTGGCAGCGTTCTAGCGAGAAGGCATTCACAAAAGTTATGAGGAACTGCAAGGTATTATTCTTGGACAACATCATCAAGGAGAGCTTTCCCTCCCCAACCTCGGGCTATGCGGGAGTGCGTAAGTGTAGGGGTTGGCCTGCTCCCAGCCGAAACGGAAGTTGCTGCCAATTGGCGGATGCGAGCGATTCTTTATTAATCAAGACAATCATTTTTACTGGAGTTGTAGGAAGAAATTTATTTGTGGAAGAATTCATACGGAGGCCAGTGCCGCCTTTCTGCACACCTCTTCGCATCACATCAGGCAGGCAGGCATGGAAGGTGGTTGTGCTGGTCAGATGCTGCGGAGGAGACGAGACACGATGACGATCTGATCTATGCGATTGTGTTGGTGTGAAGGAATGTGGGCCGTCCAGGCTTGTAAAGGAGTGCCGAGGATTAGCGGTAATCAATCGAACAATGAGTAGGGGTAGGCACTGATTGTAGGTCACTGTCGAAATGGACAGCATTGTTTGAGCTTTAGAGACGACATAAAAGTAGAGCCGCAGTAGAAAGCTGGTTATTCAAAAGGTGACCACTGCGGTGTATTGGTATGTAGCCATTTTATTATTGTGCCCATCATGTCAATTGGCTGCCCCCTCGGAGCTCATGCGTGGGGTTGCCCACCGATGTAGCTTTGTTTACTAGAATCATAGTTAGAGTATGAAATAGGGTAAGGCCTCCGCGAATCCCAAACTTCATACCCACAACCTGTTCATAGACAGACACTGTCCGCGACTTCAGATTCATTTTGTTAGCACACATTTGTACATTCATATCCAATGACATGATTGCATATAGACAAGCTTGTCTGTGTAATACATCATCTTGTTTTGACAATAATTATTTTCTTGTAAACCCAGTTCTCATTTGTCACTTGCCGCCAGGCTTTCTGTTGCAATCTCTCTGTTCCTCGTGGTCAATGGTTGTTTTCTGGACGGCATGAATCTGTAGTTCAGAGTAGAACATGAGTTGTCCGTCTTCATACTCATAATTTGTGGAGATTATTATGTTGTCAGTCATGACATACCTTTGGCAAAGACATGTCAGCATTTTCAAGAGTCTCTTTCAAAGCTTTGCACAGTCTTGCAGCTCCCGACTGTCCATCGAAATGGATTTGTAATCCGGGGCCAACTATTAACTGACCTTAGCAGCTACTCAGGACTTTGTGGAAGACAATGTATTCTCTCCAATTAGAGATTTGATTGTAGAATATGTAATTAGCCAATAACCGTGGTTATGCACTCTTGTGTGGGCTTTATAACATCTGTATGGAACATGGAATCGTAATGATTGTGGTTGTACCGGGTTATTATTGTAGCATCACTGTGGAAGATGAAATTTTTGTAACTCCTATTTGAGAGTTCCGAGGGTTCATTAAATTCATTGATCGTTGGCGTCTCTATCTTTTTGGAATCGATTTGAATTTTCCCTGGAACGAACGCTCACTGATGTTCTCCCTCTATCCATGTCTAACTGGCTATCTGAAACTCGAGATTGAGAGCAAATAATCCAATGAGGGAATTCGTGGCCCCTTACATTGACGCCAAGTGAGATCAGAAATCACTCGCGTTTCGGCTGTCTTTGGGTTCTGCGTAATCGTAGCCACTAACGTTGCCCGTTTATGAACTAGCTCATTCTATTTCAATCCATTTGTCTGTTTGGGAAACGGCGCTTCCAGAACAATTTCTTTCAGCGTAGACCTAGCGAGGCATTGAGGTGGGCATGCGAACTGTTGTCGGAGTACTCAGCGATCGGTGGACTGTTCTTCGACCCACGCTTGTGCCCTCCCAGGATAAGTTTATGGCATGATTGACTTCGATGCAAGGGGAGTTATTCTCAAATACTGTGTCACCGTCGTCCCTGCATGTGTGCAAGGATTCAACAAAGACCTACGTAAAGCTTACCTCCAGGCAATTAGTAAAACCCTTGTTACCCGTCTGTCGTATAACCCAGAATTGCCCCTACCTCCCGAAGCATCCTCTCTTGGACAAACCCTCGCACATAAATTCACTTTTCGTCCTACTCACTGTTTCGTCCCAGAATTCTCCGCGTTCCATGCTTTGACCCGAAACCCCAGCCAGCATGGTGCGTTAGACTCGACTCTTCCTCCATAACTTTGGAACATCCGTCAGATGTGCCACTCCCCATCGTGGAAGTAAGCAAACAAATCGGAATCAATCTTCTCCCCGCTCCTTGCCTCCCTTTCCCAATGCTTCATGCCAACTTTCCTATGCCCAAATCGAAAAGATCTTCCGACCTGATAAGTGGCTGACAAATCTGAGCCTAGAATCTTCAACGTGACACAGCAGCTGCTGAGAGGGCTGCCTCCTCCATATCCTGACATCGACGTTTTGACTCACAGGTATCCGACTTGTAACTAAATATCTGCTCCTCTCTTTCGCCATGTGGCACACATTGCCTTCGATCCCTCCAGCCAAGTGTAGTCTTGTGCTAGGTGTCTTCGATAGCTCGAGACTTTTGGATGCTCCCCTCAGCTTTCCTTCCATCTCTCTCATGCATGTTTGTCCTCTTGTCCTCTTTGTCACCACTTTCTTCGAGGCTTTACTGCCCGTCATTTCATCTTTTCAATGCTGCTTCTCGTCTCCCTTCTACGTCCACGCGGTCCTATTAGAATCTCTTACTAGTTACTTTCTTCTTGTTATTTCCATTCACTTTAAAGTGCGTGCTTCTTTCCGTCACGAGTTTTAACTACTTTTGATCTCTTCCTCTTCTTTGGTGATTGGTTTGCGCCTTCTTGGGAGCCTTTTATTGATCGTCCTTCTTGTCACACTATAGAATCACTGGTCTTGCTGTTCTGAGTGTTCTCTTTTTCCAACAAAGAGCTTAGAAGTCCATCAGATTAGATAAGATTAGCTTAGACAGCTTAGGATCTGGTGAATGTTCCTAGGAAGATTGCCATAAGGATAGTATCTTATGTTTCTAAGATACAGAACATTTCATGTAAGAACATCTAAACTTCCACAGAAATTATCACACTTGGTTTTCATTCGAATTTGAGACTTTTGGAGACACGAGTTTGCCTTTAATGATTGTAGTAGACGCTAAGTTTCCTTGCTCTAGCGTCAAAGGATTCATCCTACCACACGATGCATTGATTCAAATAAAGACTCTTCTATCTTGGATAGATCTACATGAAGGAGAGAGTTATATAATAGTAAACGATATAAGATCGAGTCTTTGAGATCGGGAATTAAGCTTTCTCCATCGTTTATCATTATGTCCATTATGGTGACAAGTTGCAATGCTTAGATCGTTCCAAGCGAACGAGTTGTTACATCCATCAATAGTTGTGTCTTTCATCATTCTATTCCGCAACTTTCTTTGCTGAGTGTACACAGTTCATCCATCTAGCCCGCCACATTAATTTATAAGTGCTTCAATTCATGTTACATTCATGAATCTTTCTTCATGGTATGCTTCCCACTATCTCATCCCTACTTTACTTCCTTCTTTCCATGATGTTGTCATTCATGTCCTCCCATGATATGATTTACTCATGCTTGCCTGCCAATTGTACTGTACATAAGCATATTCCCAAGCGTTATCATGTTCATGGAGAACATCTTTATGAGTATGATGAATGTCGTGACCAGACACCAATCTCAGTCCGTCCATCGTGTCATGTCGATTTGCTTACATCATTGGATCCATCCAACCTTGTTATCCAAGATCATTATCTATCCACCATACTTCATATCCATCTTCACTTGTTCCTGTCCATCATGCAAACAGCTTCGGTTTCTTCGTTTTATCCATCTAGAATAGACAGGTGTTATGTTGCTGATGTTTCTGCTTCTCCTTGCATTCTCTCCAACCTATAGCACATACATCCACAGCACATCCAAGTCGCATGTAACATTCTTACCATGATATGCTTCTCTACGGGCAATCTTTTTATTAGTTTTACAATAGCCAAGACGAGAATATCCGTTATTTGACGGGGTAAAGACGTGTCCGCTGGATATGTTCTTTGGGTCACCTTATACTTTCTTACGGATCTCAGCATATCATTTTCCATCGTCAAGTTTCTTTATTATAGTTTTAACATTACGGTTCTTCTTGTTTACTTTTAGTCACTTTATGTTCCCACATATACCTCAACATATAATTTTCCGTCTTTCTTACATATTCCTCCTTTATGAGAGTTCTCTTTGTTTATTTTAGTCCATTAATCATTGAACCTTACCCTAGTCAATTCTCTAAAATGACTTTTCCCATCTATTTCTAATTTCTCTTCGTTTTTATTCCCTCCTCCTCCTCCCCCTTCATTTGGAGAACTGTGATGTGATAAATTTCCATCAAAATCTTCCATCCAGTGGGGGAAATTCGTTCCTATAGCCCCCTAAATACCCATCAAAAAGTGACATTCATCCCAAATATAGTCAACTAGAAAAACACTTCTAATAGGTCTAGAGCTATATTAGTATAATATTGCTAATGACCTTTTCCTTCTTTCCTTTCAATCGTCCTCCAAACCTGGCCATCTTCCTGATTCATCAAGATCTTACTCAGGAACCACCACTTATTTTTTGTATCACCGAGTTTAGACTTCATCCATAGAACCACCTATGATTTCATATAAATAGAAGTATCCGGACAATGTGATGTCAACAAGCTTCGATACTCCATACATCATCGTTCTTCTCTCTTTCCTAAGCTCCTAAACACCTTTCGGAAGTACTTGTGTTTTGAACCTTCTTATATTTGTAGATGATGTCCAAAGCCCAACTTATCGTAACGGACTCGCACTCCATCATCACATATTCACATCTATGCACATAGAAGTACCCGAACAACAGTGTTGTGATGTTAGCCGTCTAAAATGACATCGAATCATCATCTTTCTTCCTTCACTCCCAAACTTCTATGAGTAGTTTCTTTTTAACCCTATTAGTAGGCGATAATGATTAACGACCCTTGATCATCGTGAGGACCCTACTTATACTCTATAATTATAGTAGGAAGCACAGTAGAGATACAATAAGACAAAGTTGCATGGACTCGCATGTCTCCTTGTCGTATATAGGCCGTGAGAACCAGAAAGAGATTTAAGCAGACTTTTCGGTTTCAGACATGGGAAAGGAACGACCATATATTTGGTTTTTTACGGCGTTTATAATAGAGTTTTCATTTCTTACCGTATGACCTTCAAGTTTTGTAATCGCTCAACTCTTAAGCAATCTTTTATTGGGATTTTGCTCTCTTTGAAGGTCTTTGAACGAGCCTCAATTCACTCCTCGTTTCTATACATACAAATCTTCTGCTGCTCTTAGCCCACATCCAACATGTAGGGCGCAGTTAATTGCTGAACTGCTGCTTGAATTGGCTTTTGTAAAGTGATCACGGTTTCTCCATTTGGTCTGGGTTTCGTTACTTTATGGGTTTATTGTATGGGATAGCAATCCTGTCCTTTTGTTTACATGTAGGCGAATTAGTTATGATGGAAGGAATTTATCTTCGTCTCGTGCATGTCATGTTGATTAGAGAGACGTCCCTCTCGTTTTCTACATCCTTTTCCCTTTAGAGGTCGAAGTATTATCCGAACAATTGACTATTCTCTTCAGGATGGATTCACATTGATGTGTGAGAACTTGAATTACATCTAAAGTCATCTGACGAGATCAAACCTTTTTTGGGAGCGAAACTGTAACATAGCCAAGCAGTCAATTATACTAATCCACAATAATCAGGTCCGGAGTTCTCGATTTGAATCTTTCAACTTAAGGTTTGACGAACTAGTCGATGATAATGAGATAAAGAGTGACTTCAACTCAATTCGGGACCTTGTGTTCTGTGAATCCTGAACCCATGAAGGTCACATTCTCCTTCATTCCCTCCAGGATTTTCAGTTGCTCAGCGTAACGTGCTGCACCTAGATAGCTGCAATCACACACTCGTCTGTCTGGCTGTGATCCCGGACCCAACTTCGGACGAAAGATCACGCATCGATCCGTGGAACGTTGTATGCATCCTGAAGAATTCAGTCTCTGAAACCCACCCACGTTTTCTGGTCACTGGTTGTGTCAATACATTCGCTAAAACAGTCTACCATTTCTCCACATGCGACAGAACTCCAGTCTTCACCACCATCACTCCGAACTGTTGCAGATTCCATCACATGCCAGGACCATGAGAGAGAGAGAGAGAGAGAGAGAGAGAGAGAGAAGTAGCTATACTACACACAGTAGTACGAGTTTCAACACACGTTTCTTCTTGTCGAATCAATCTAGATTCTGCTCCAGTTCTCGTCTCATTCCGCATACTACCCTCTCGATTCGTTCACAAACTCACTTCACTACAGTACACTGAACAGTAGTAGTATATCCAAACTCATCTTCTGCTCAACACTTCTCAATCGTACAAACTATATAGAAGCCCAAGGATACGATATTCACGGTTTCAGCTCATTCTTTTTCTTATCTTTGTGCACGTTCTATCTATCGTACCTTTTATTCCCTTTCCTTGCCCCTTTGTCCGTGCATTGCATTTGCAAAGCAGAAGGGACGGATGGCGAATAAGTCTCCAAGTGATCATTTGTAAGAGAGCTGTGCATTTGCAGACGTAGACTAGATAAATGGCAAGGACAGGAGCCATGGAATATAACTTTATATTTTCAAATACAATCTACTCTCCATCCATTTCAATATTATGTTCCATAAGGACTAGATTCCTGAGAAAACTTTAAACAATGTAAGTCAAATGAAGTACGTACGTCAGTAGAAGACTTCAAAGAGTGGTGGGACACAAGCTATTCTAGTATTTTATCTTAGACGTTATTTATTGTGGAGGGTAGAGATTGAGTACTGTATGTATATGGAGCCCCCTTTCAGTATCGTCGCTTTATTTTTGTACTATTTCTTCTTTTCATCACCCTTAGCTAACCTCCGCGAAAACCAAACGATTTTTTTAATTATATTTTATGATTACGTTTACATGTGAGGCCACACATAGCGGTCAAAAAGTCGCAGTACTGTAGCTTTACTTATATGGATACTTTCTTACGGTTTTGTTGTGCTTATGTTTTCCACTCTTGTAGTTTGCTTTATGGATGTTTATTTATTACTTTCAAATGAATAATGTCTAGTTTTTATCTTCCAATACTATTTTGTAATTTTTGGCTCCATGAGTGCTTGTCTTCTTTATCTCGCCAAAGTCTCGAAGCTCTTTAAGGCAATAGCTTTTAGACATCTTTTGGAAATGAGAAAAATCATATGGTGAATAGAGAGCACACTTTGATAATTGTACTGATGCAATCAATTTCCTTCCTTCCCACCCATGACTTTGCATATTATCTATAATGTCTTTCTTGACTTCAATAAAACTAAATTTTTAGTCACATCCAGATGGTAGAATATTGGCTGATTATTTAAGTGTTGTTTATGTAATTTCTTTATTTATAAAATCTGTCCTCACCAAGAGAGCTTTCGGTATTGATAGGCGAGTTTTGGCAGCAGCATAATATGAGCAAAGCCGTGCAGATATATCCTTGTGGGATCACCATTATTCGTCTTACTCCAAGACAGCATAGATTTTGTCATGTTGAATCACTTTCCTCCTCTTTCTACTTCGTGAAAAAGTTTTTAAAACTTCGAAATGTCGTTATTTGTTTAACCCACAACGACACCATAACATAGTTTTCAAATTCCTTGAAAACTATGTTATGTTTCAAATTCCTTGTTTCACCTTCTATTATCAAGCTGTACTTAAAATAACTATGGGCCCCAAACATCATCAACGATTTGTACGTTTCGATATGCTTTGAGAAGTCTGGCTCTTATAACATCTTTTATGTATGTACCTTTCCTGGTGACCGTTATGTAAAGGGAATAAAATTATTGATTAGGATGATGGAATTTTGATGATACGACAGCTAGGTACTTCTGAGTGTCTGGTGACCCAATAACTTTCTGATTAAGTTGGACACAAGTTAATCTCAGTTTTCACAGCTCCCATTTGGGTTGGTTCCTCGTTTGGGTTTCCGAATGTCCCGTCGTATACTCACTATTATTAAATTCACTTATTGATGGAATTGTTTAACTTGTTATATCTAATATTCCCTCTGTCCTTTTATCAAATGTCTGCCTTCTACTTACATAGACTGATGACTATGTATATTGCGTTATCTTATTCATCTATATCATCGTATAACAATCATCTAAACACTCATACTTCACTAATCTATGTTGTTGTTTATGTGCTTCGTTAAAGTCCACCTTTAGTTGGAGTAAAAGAGTTTACAACGGAGCTCAGATCCCATTGCACAAGAGAGAAACTAATAGCGATTCTCGTAGACGGATTGATACGCCATAACTTCGAAGTGGAATTCAAGGGGGGAGAAAAAGATGACTAGAAAGTCGAACCACAAAAACATTTAGTCGTATTCAACGCATCCTAAGAACCAGAATGGTACGCTAGAATTTGTCGTGGTGATCAAATTCATGTCAGCCTGATCTGGTGACTGTGGTACCGTGTATTCGGTAGGATTCCGAGTGTTGCTTTTGCCCATGGGGGAGTAAATTTAGCAAACATATTCTGTTAGAGTCTATGTCCGGGATATTCGGCCTACAGTCTTTCCAGCAAAGTTCCAAATTTTGGTTATTCCAAAGGGTGTTCGTGAGATCACTGTTCGTCACAATCGTAAGTTTGATCGTCAGTTGAGTGTATTTTCACCTGTTGTCTATCTTGTTTCTCGACCTTTATGTGCTAAGATTGTGTTTCATTCCATGTGTATATCTTTCTATCCACATCTACCTGTTCAAGGTAAGAGGTCTTGTTTTTTTCCTCTAGAGTTTCTCTGTCCACTATCGATGCGTCTACCGCCCGTTGTTTGGCACATTGTCAGCGTAAAGTAGGTCCACCCCTGCACGGACATGTAGAAGTCTATGATGTTGCCAAGGTTCACATGTTTCTCGTTTCACAGACACCCATGCTGGGAATTTGGTACTAGCAGCTGAAACCGAACCTGTGTCCATGCGAATTATGATGCAATTGGGGACCAGTTTCGTTCACCAAGTTGACTGTCAAATAAAACTGAGAATGATTACAATATAGACAATGCTCAACAATCAGGTGTCCCAAGGGAATGGACTTAGCCCACTGTAGTGTTCTCTTGACTCATGCGAAGTGTGGAGGATCACTATGGCACACGGCTCCCCTTCGTTCGATGATGTCTTTAGCGTCTATTGCATGTATTGCATCTTGACTTATACGCACTAAACAACGACATCGAAGTCAAGGGGAAGTCCACCTATGAAGTGAGATAATAAAGTAAGAGGATCATGGTGTGGGTGTAAACAACGGGCCTCTCTGCAGGACTACTGGCTTCCGTCCATATTATTGGTAATCCTGATTCATTCAATTACAGCAGTCAAAACAGCAAGTCATCATACTGAAGCATCTCAAGGTCCACTCGTTCGATTTCAAACGGCAATCACAGTACTGCCTTGGTCGGTGCCCCGGATTTCGTTTCATGGTGATTCTCGTAGCTACAGTACTCAGCGTCGAAGAAACCCAACAGTAGGTTATGGAGAGGACTGCATTATCAGTTTCGTTGTCTACAATAACGATTATAAGCTCATATATATCCGTAATGTATGCTTATAACATTGATGAGAAGGTTATGTCAACTTTACCCTACAGCCAGTTGTTATGTGTTCAAGGAGTTGATACCCAAGCAAGATTAGGTGCTAAGTTGTATAGAGCTACGTTTGACAATGTGATGAGGAGACGAAGTTTGATGAATTATCAGTTTCGGTTCTTTCGCTCTTCTACCACGAACATGATTACAGAGAGAAATCACAACAAAAGTGCAATCCAGTCGAACATAGTTCGAAAAGCACTTCTCCTTTCTGAGCTAAGGTGAACACTCCAGAGGCTATATGGACACGCACCTTGACCATGGGAGCTCATTCTCCGAAGCAGGTTCGGTTTTGCAATTAGTTCATTCAGTTTTTCAAATCTCAAGGAAACCTTGATTCTGTCAAAGTTGCAACGATGACTTACGAGTCGATTCCTGCTTCACGCTGGCCTATCCTTCAAATATCCTCTCTCCAATATCATCTGTCCAACTAAGTTCATTAATGACCAGAAAGGAAAGGGCCGGGAGAACGTGCTACCGTTAACAAATGAATCTCTGTATGGTTGACAAATTGCACTGGTGGATCACTTTTGATAACTGTTTAATATGTAGAGAGCGATCCAAGGATTCTACTCATTTGATAATCTCATGGCAAGACGAGGGGCATGTGATTCCCATGCTTCAGCGGTTGCCGATAGTCAGGACACTAAAAACAAAATATTGTTTCCGCCGTTACGGTCGCGTGTGGAGGGAAGGACTTTCGCGTTGAATGTTCATGTCACATGCCTCAGCTGGATGGAAAACCAGATCCAATAGCAATATACCAAAAGCACAAGTTTCGAGGAATCCACATTCACGGGATAGGATCATTTTCACGACTGAAAGTATTCATCAGTTGACTCAGATATGGTAGGAAACTTTCATGAGGGTGCCAAAATATCTGATTGTAAAACAGGTGTTTTTGGTAATACTTGCCGTGGTATACCAACAATCACATTAAGCTGCAGAACTGCAAAGATTGGACGAAGCACAGGAGTTGACTGATCGACAGTAATATCATACTCTCGCAAGCAAGACCACTGAAGCGAAATGGACCTAAGAAGTTAATTTTTCCTCTATTGCATTGTGAGAATCATCGTGCTGTTTAGCATAAGCGACAAAACTCAACTGAATATCGGGGAATATGAGAGTACTCGGTACAAACTTTGTTGGCGCCGATGTCGCTGTCTTCCGGTCGTCCTCCGCTCTTTACTCATGAGTTAGTGGTAGCAATTCCCATGTCACTTAAGATGCACTAGTCCAACATAAGCGGACAGTGGGTAATTTCGTGCCGGTCCATCCCAGGCAGAACCTGGGTACTACCGGTACAGCCAATTGTATCTTCACCTTGTAAGTTGAGCAACATGATATTTTAAACTAGGGGTATAAATACCGCAAGTTCTCCAACTGAATCTTCTACTCTCCTTGACCCTGAATGTATGCGACAGAGAGGATAAGGTAGGATGCTTCTCATCGTTTGAGACAATGAAGTTGATAACGACAAGGTTGAAACAGTGAATTTGACTGTACTGATCTCGCATAGTGCTAAGGTGTGCCCACCAGGACAAACTACAGCGCCGTGTCTTAGACGTTTGGGACACCAGGCTTGAGATTTAGCTGGAATTACTGCAGAGTACATCGGTTCCGGCGATGTGATTGGATCAGGAGTAAAGCGTCCATGGATCATCCGTGGAATGCCTTGCACAGACTGCAGGATACAAAGAAGTCGAATTCCAGTTAAGATACATGAGAGACTTCACATTGCCCGCACGGATGTGTCTTCTTGTATAGCTGTGAATGAACAAAGGATGGAGAAAAACGTGATTTTTAGATGATGTGGCGACAACTCTGTTCGTCTTTTAGGATTGTGAAAAGATTTCGGAACTGATCTTCTGAAACAGGAACTGCATCATATCAGCAGATATAAAGCCTGATTAGAAGGAAAAACAGGTACATGAAGACGAAGGATTGATGAGTAGAATATACCGGCTAGAAAACACAGTTATGAATTGCCCGAATCTAAGTTGCCAAACAGGTTTAAGTGCTGGAAACTCCAACAGGAACAACTAAAATTCTCCGATGCTCGTGACGAGAAGCGTAACAGAGAAACAAGAAAGATAGAGTAAGCGACAAGCCAGCCATGACGTCGCTTCATAGAGTAGGTTGGCGATGATATTACAAAAATCCAGAAAGGAGTATCGATGAGCCACAGCCATATATAAACCCGGAACTTGATAGACACACAGGGGGGGAGGAGGGAAGAACATCCATCTTAAGATACAAACAAATTTCTACAACTTTGGGCCCGATTCAAATCCTGGATGTATACTTACAAAACCGGAAAGTTCTATTCATGAAGTAGACGTAAGATAACAACTATCATGTGGACAAATTACCATCACTAGTCAGTCACTGACTTCATCTGCCATCTAACTGTAGATGTCGGTAGATGAGTAAAGTATAATGTACGAGTTATTCAATAACATCATTGCTCTCCAGTATACGGTTACAGTTCTGCCATACGATCTAAATTTAAGCTGAAAGAGCAGAGATGATCAATAAGAACTTGCAAGGAATACACATACTAGAACGATGGCAAACTCTGTTTACTCAATCGATCCCATCATACGCTCAATATCGAAACTATCGGCTCAATAGTTGAGACTTCAGCTCCATCCGTGCAGATATCTCGTATGTTTCATTGATCAGTTTGTACAGGAAGAAGGATACGAGGAAATCCAAAGGCGTCGAATCCCATTCAGCACTTTTTGTTTCCGTGAGCAGAGAAGCAGTGACCACCATCTCTTGGAATGGCCCAAGAACACTTTCTCTCCATGTCCTGGGCATTTACTCCTCGAATAATTCTGAACCATCCACTTTCTCCCCAGTACGTTCCCTGGACATACAATTGACATTATATCAGCTCAACTAACCGCTCAACACCATTACTGACTTTCAGAGAAGTGTTTTTGCCTTACAAAGCTGACTTCTTCCGCAGTAAGAACCAGGATAACGCCCGTCATATTGTTATACACTTCCAGCTGAATATCTATACTATTATTCCAATAACAGATTGCACCACGACTGCTTTTGTCAACTGAGCTAAGCCAGGAATACGTGTTCAGTGAAGAGGACAGTTATCAAATATTAAATGAAGACATTTAAGAAGAATGAGATCAAACTTGGTTCAACAATTATTACCCAAGAATTCCGTACTACCCAATACTTGACACCGTTCTCCACACCCCAGCCGCTGACGCTAACAACGTGATCAGTATCTGGTGTTGCCCTGAAAACAGTGATGAGGGGAGACGTTAATACAAGAATGAACTCAACTTCACATCCTCTCAATCGATGATCAAGTACAAACCAATGAAACATTACCCATGTTGCGTCCTTTTCTCGTGATAGACACGGGGGGATTCGACGAGAGGATAGGTAGTAGTGAACCATGGACGGCCTCCGTCAAGGCTGAACTAGTATGGGCACGTTCCGTGCACTGTTTGCAAAATATTGGGCGATACTTACGTGGAACACTATTATAAGGCATGGTACTAAGCACTTGACAACCCGTAGGCATATTCTCAAATTCCCAGAAATTCAAGGCTCAGAATCACAGCATTCATCATGAAAGCTACATGCATCATCTCCTTTTATGAACATAAACTTTTATCCCACCCACATAAGATGTACTTTCTTTCTAAAAGTTCTTTTCCGTCCAGTCAAAAACATCTCAAAATCATTATATGCAGACTGCAGTTACAATATGACTCCCAACAAGTGAAGCCAATTAGGATTGGCTTCACTTGTGGGGGGTCATCTTGTCATAGAACATATTGTAATAAAACAGCAAAGAAAACTTACTCAGCTATGATGACTCCTCCTGTGTACTTGTGAAGGATGGTCGAATTTATGCTGCAAGCAATGGGCCCTCTTTCGTAGATCTCAGCCATCTGGGAGAAGGGAGTAGATCAGATGACATGGAGCAGAGAAGCGTATGGATGTCACATATAAGCTACCGATCTCTTCTCTACATCTGCATAAACAGTCACGAAGCAACGGCGACTTGCAAGACCCTACCAGCTAGTCAGCTACCACTGATCTCTAAGTGTCAGTTCATAGAACTTTCTGGCTATACACTACTTTTCTTAACCTAGAGTTCACATTTCAATGCAACGATTTAGTGAGTCCAACTACAAAACTGGGTAGTTAGAGCCACAACTTGGAAGAAATGTTGTGCAGCGTTCCCAACATTGTACCACGAGTATCCCAATAATATCAATGAGCATTCCTAAATTTGGTTCTAAATCGATTCTCAGATTCAACCCAAGGAAGTCAATGCTTCCATGTCGTTTCAGGGACTCTTTTAGATACTTCCCGCATTTGCGCGACAGTTGTTGCGGTATGTCCCTCAAAACTAAAGATTTTCTACTTTGAATTCTGGAAATGCTGTGGCGAAGGTCAACTCCACTAATACCCGCTACCCGGCTTACCTTCCCTACGCGAACTCCAATGCTTAAGAGGGTATGCTACTTAGACGGCTTTTCATAATAAAGAAACGAGGGAGAATTATCCTTCATAGAACTGATTAGACGTTCTCTCAAAGACAGAAACCTACCATGTTAAGCTCTCCTTCAACTCGTCCGTATTCAGACACTGAATGTTTAGCGTAGCCCAGAACAGGGCTACAATAGTCTGCGTTTCCGACGGGAGGCGTGCAGTCGCGGCAAATATTGATAGGAGTACACAGGTCATCCACTGCTCTGTACAGCTGCTCAAGACAGGCAAAACAACATCAGCAACTTAGGCCTCAGATCCAGAAGCATATTGTGCGCACTCGAATCTACTATTATCTTTCATTAAACCGTAGGCCCTAAACATGGCATCACAAATAGCTAATGCTGATTCTTCCCCATCCATGAGAAGCCATAAGCAAATTGAACACAATCAGTAGTCTGCGACTAAGCCAAGAAAGTGACAATAGAACCAGTACTAGTTCTGTAGCATTGCCTGGTACATTGCAAGGTACGACAGTACTGATCTATGAGAAATGTGAGCAGAGGCCGTTCACCGAAGGGAGGATCCAGAACCCACTTAGGACCGACCCCAAACGAACTGAAAACATGCATATGGAAGCCATGAAATGCATGCATGATCGGATGCAAAGTGAAGTGAAGCTGATCTAAGCAAGTAAATACTGGGCAGAATACAAGTGAAATCGATAGAAAGAAGAGCGACAATTGATACATTCCATGAGCAGTATCCACAATGAAATGGTACACATCATGTAAGAAAGGAAGCGATCCCTTCCGAGCAGAAACGGAGGATACATCTGATACGGAAAGCAGTGGAAAAACCGTCGGGAGAGTAGGAAGATACATTTGAAAGCAAAGAGAAAGCATTGAACAAGTAGGAAAGCATAGCGTTAGTGGTTGATGGCTGGGCTAGAGCGAAGTGTGACAGGGATGGATATAGAGAAATGAGGACAAAAACCGTTCTCTGAACAGGAGATTCAGAACTCACTGAATCCAAATGAGATGCAAGATATGTAATGTATACAAGATAACGAACATCTGATCAAATGATAGCATAAATAAACGTAACCTGGGGATGGATACTGTATATCACAGCATGCTCTATGAGCGCAAAAGTCCTGAAACACTAGACACTAGAAGGAAGCAATTAGACTGTCATAGTAAGCCTGCATGAAAGCACTAACGACTTCATCAGTGCCCCATGAAGTGCCCGGGTAGCGGGGCGAATGCCAGGAGCCCTTGCACTGACTTTTGTTTGAAAGCTCATGAGTGCCAAGGCAAACTCGGTTGCTTCCAAATAGTGCCGCTCAGGAATTATCGTAGTGCAATATGAAGTACACAGAACTGCAATATGCAAATGGTTAGAATAGCACAAGCGAAGAGGTAAGAGCCGAGGAGAATATGGGGAAAAGTACAGAGAGCAGAGGGAGAGGATCAAAGGAGATCGAGAGAATGAGAGATGTTGCCTGCGAGAGGTCTCAAAGGGGCGAGTAGCAAGTAGCAACAGTACTGATATTGGATATATGAGGACAGAAGCCTCTCGAGGAAAGGGGGATCCAGAACACATTCAATACATATGAAATGTAGATGCAATGGCAATACAATGAAAGCATGTACGGCTTCATCAGTGCCAAAGTAGCTGGTCTAATGTCAGTACCCCTCGAACCGAGTTTCTGTTCGAAAGCTCATGAGTGCCAAGGTACAGTACTGATATATTTACAGCAGTGCATAAACCAAACGAGATGCTTCAGAAGGTCAGAAAGTCCTCGTGGGTGTAATAGAACATAGAACCGTTGCAAACAACCCAGGTTCCATACCCAAGTCTGACCGGACAGATTTCGGCATTGACAGTAACATATTTGAGCAATGGAAGCAGAAGCCGTTCTTCGAACGGGGGATCCAGAACCCACTTAGTAGGGACCCGACAACGTGCATATGAAGTGCATATAAAATGTAAACATGAACGTATGCAAATTGAATTGAAGTTAATCTGATCAAGGAAATACATAACGAAAGATAAGCGGAAGTGATAAGGGGCAGGGACGGAAATTGATACATTTTTGATTAGTAGCACCTGCAATGAACTAGTACAAGTCATGTAGGAGGAAAAAGACAACCTGTTGGAGCAGCAACAGAGTAAGCATTTGAAATTGAATCAGAGGAAAATTATCGAGCGAGTAGGAAAAACATAGCTTTGGTGGAGGATGGGTGGGGTGGATACCATCCACCCCTCCCCTGAGGATGGAGTGGATGGTATCTTGGCTGAGTTTGAGCGAAGCGTGACAAGACTGGATATAATGCAGTGTGCTCTATGAGTGCATTAGTCCTAAACACTGAACACTAGAAGGAAGCCCACAGGCGGTCATAGTATGCCTCTGCACGAAAGCACTAACCAACTTCATCAGTGCCCAACGCAGTTCCCAGGTAGCTGGCGCATGCCAGTACACCTTGTACCGAGTTTCTGTTCCAAAGCTCATGAGTGCCAAGGCAAATTCGGTTGCTTCCAAAAGTGCTGCTCAGTAATGGTAGGGGTGAGGAATGCTGTAACTTATGCAAAACTAGCGGGTGGTGTAGGACTAGCTGTAGGGCAGAAAGATTAAAAATGTTCCCTGGAGGAAAGATGAAAGAAATTGGAAGGAAATGGTGATTGAAGATGCAGAATTGAAAACATGCGCAAGGAAAGGCAATACCCGAAAGAACATTGATTAGTACTTTAGGATCATGAGGAGGAAAACAGAGCAAAAGCAGTAAAAGCAGAGGGAAAACATCCACAAGAGTAGGAGGAGCCGAGAAATGGCAGTAGACTAGTGTGAGAAAATGAGACATAGTCTACGCGATATCACGTGAGGGGGAGGGGCAATAAGCAAGTGGGTCCCCTGCAGGAGAGCTGCAACCCTCCGTTATACAAAATACAGAACATGTAATACATACAGAAAACTCCGGTCTTATACAAGTGGTGAGACTTCCAGGGCTGTCGACGGTAAAATATTGTGTGATGGAATACAGAACCCGTCCTGACTGGACTGACTCTGACAGTTGACAGAAATACAGTAAAGGTCGTAAATAACTCTGAGTTAAGTCGGGAGGTAAGCATGCGTACGTCTGCATACAGGGGGTACCTGCAGTACAGAGTGACTGCGAGCAAGTGTGATCTTGAGAAAAAAGCATGCCATTGTATCATAATGTATCATAATGGTAGTGTACAGGACATCAACAGCACAAGTCTCAAGAAGTAAGCATGCGTACGTCTGCATACAGGGGGTACCTGCAGTACAGTGACTGCGAGCAAGTGTGATCTTGAGAAAAAAGCATGACGTTGTAACATAATGTATCATAATGGTAGTGTATAGGACATCAACAGCACAAGTCTCAAGACCAAAATTATGAGACACCCCGGAGCGCGTGTATAAGCACTGGGATTTGACAGTACCATATTTGAGAAATCGGAGTAGAAACGGTTCACCGAAAGGGGATCCAGAACCCACTTAGGACCAAACCGAAAACATGCATATGGAAGCGGCGACATGCAAGCAAGAAAGGGATGGAAAACTGAACGGAAGGTGGTTCTAAGCAAGTATATACAGAGCGGAACATAAGCGAAATTGTTGGAAAGCAGAAGCGAAAATTGGTACATTCCATGAGCAGCATCCATAATTGAAAAGATATACATCATGTAAAAAAGGAAGTGAGCCTTTTCAAGCAGAAACAGAGGATACTTCAGAAAGTGAAAGAAGAGGAAACCATCGAGCTTGTAAAAAGATGCATTCGAAAGCAAAGGGGAAGCATTGAATAATTAGAAAGCATAGCGTTAGTGGATAATGGCTGGGCTGGAGCGAAGTGTGACAGGACCAAACCATATTTGAGCAATGGGAGCAGAGCCTGTTCGAAGAATGGGGGATCCAGAACCCACTTTCTAGGGAGCATGCAGAATGAAATGCAAGCATGAACGGATGCAAATTGAATCGAAGGTAATCTACGAAAGGAAATAAACAGCGTGAGATAAGTGGAATTGATAGAAAGCAGGAACCTAAGTTCACATATTTCATAAGTAGCAGTCCTCTCACGGTACTTATGGTAAGCCTTCACGAAAGCACAAACGACTTCATCAGTGCCTAACGCAGTGCCGAAGTAGCTGGGAGAATGCTAGTAACCCTCTTACCGAAATTCTGTTCAAAAGCTCATGAGTGCTAGGCAAAATCATATTGTGTAATGGAATTTACAACCCGTTGTAAACAAGCCACTTCCATACAGTTGATAGTAACATAATAGAAACCTTTACAGCTATCAGTTACACAGAGTGTTAAGCATCCTTAATTCCTCGTAATAACTATACACACAGAACTAAGAGGCTTGATAACATATTAGGAAGAGTTCGTCACTCATTAATCTAATGCACAGCAAATAGTAGTACCTGACATGTTTCTTCGGGAATGCCACCATTTTCGTGTATGAATTTGAAAGTATCAAGCGGGCTGCCACCATGACAAGAGCCGGCCTCTGGTGCGCAGTTCAGAACTCTGTGCCACGAGGAAGCCAGGGTCAGGTTACTATGCCAGCACCTTATGACATGAGGAACGTAAAGTGAAGAAATTATGTGTCTTTCTAGATTCGTGTCATATCCCCACCTATTACTTGCATTTGTAAGTAGTCTCTCGATGTAAGCACTAAACTTTATATAAGCACCTTACAAGATTTATCGGATGGAGTTCGGCCCAAAGTGAGGCAAAATTGATCTCTAAGGTTTGGTTTCTTTCCTGTAACGGTTATGAAGGTCGGGGTGGTCACCATATATTCGTTAGGTAACATGCTTCCGTATTGGTCACTGTGCACGGCACCTGACGATGAGGTCTGCCCCATCTCACGCTGACTACTACGCTGATTAACGCTATCAAGGACACCAGCTATAGGGGAATATGATCTGCTTACTAATGTGCGAACACTTCAAATGCCATACGTGTTATGAGCAGAACCAAACATCACAAGCTAAACTGTTTAGTTGCTCTTCGTCCCATGCCCCCATGTTCTGTGGCCGCTAAGATTTATTCCACTGTCTAGAGAAGCGTTAAAAAGTCGGATTGAAGCATCAGTCTCTTACACTTGAATAGAGTAGTGGATGTCAGGCCATTGAGCACGACGTATAATTTTATGCCTGTCAGCGAGTGAGCTCAAAGCCGCGTGTGCCCAGCAAGACCCTGAGAAACAACGACAACAAGGAACGACATACATAGTACTCAGCCATGGATACACTTGGATACCACAGCAACAAACACCATAAAAACTTGCCATGATTGTGTTGCTCTGCAAGACGAACGAGTCTCGTGACAAGCTTCTGTTGCTAATGCTTGGAACTGTTTAACGCAAGATTTGGGCGCCTACACTTGTAAAAACATACAGCTTACTGTGGCCTGGATACTAACAAGTAGCCGAAAAATCGAGAAACGAGAGTAAACCTAGGAATATCACAACTGAAGATTATCCAAATTACGTACCACAGTAGACAGGAATGTGCTGGTTCAGGTCCTTAGTCACGTAGCTTGTTCCTAGTCGGCGGCATACCAACAGTTTCTCAGTACAGGCATGATTGCTGAAAATGACAAGATTTCCAGAAAGACCGAAGTAGCGAAGGTGATTACCACATAAACCATCATCAATGACTTCTGCTGTTCAGGGAGTCCGAAGATTTACCGTTTACATTCCTCCAATCAAAGTACTCTGGGAGAGTGGACAAGTCCAGGTACTCGTGTGGCCGCTTGGAGAGAACCAAATCCGGCGCTGTTGAGAATATGCCAATTTTAGTATGTGCAAAGCATGGAAATCGTACGAGACACATCCTGCTCGTGGTACTTAGAAAGTATTATGAGGTCTACTCCTGCCTATATGACACTCCATTTATCTCCGCTTGTGTCAATAGTGTCGAGAGACGTGGTTCGGTTCCGAGACATATTTACACTGAAGTTCTTTATCAACACATTATTGTACATATTCGAAGAGCGTCGCTCCGATGATTTGCATACAAACTGCAGGATTTGATGATACGTCCAGGTATCTTTTTCTCCAAACTCTTGTTTTGAGCCTGAGCCTCTTCTCTTGAATCTCTGTACCATGGTCTATTCTTTCTATTCCTAGATTTTTTACAGTATTCGTTGTGTGATTATGTCTTGGCTGTGCTGAGATCCAGCTCGTTTTCCAACAAACTCCGTAGGCAACCTTTGGACTACGCTCCGAAGTTTTAGGATTTGCCTCAACATCGACAGTTTTGCAAGCGAATAAAGACCGGCGGGAAACTCACAGTTTGAGTCTCTCCATTCGTTAATCCGAGGGGGGTTCAGAGTATCCGGACGAGAAGGCGCATCCAAAATCGAGAACGCCGACTTCGCGTTGTAGCCAATGTCTAGAGGAGTGAAGGCAAAGCCAAGATGTGTCCTCAATGCAGATTCAATCACGGGGTTCTTGACGATAAATATAATTGTAAGAAACGCGACCGCAGCCGCGACTGACCTTCTCCACAAACATCCTCCTGTCATCGAGCTGAATTTTGCTCTACCTCTCAGAAATCCTCAGATTTCAGCTTCAAACGCTCGCCCGCTCCTCTCACCCTCCAGCTTCCTTCATACACCAATTATGCAGTGCAGCAGCCTAGTAAGTACTCCTCTCAGCTGTCAGTCTCACTCCACATACTTAGGCGCGCATTACTCTGCTCTCCCAGTGTGGGTGAATTACTACCCTAATGGGACGTAACTCTCCAGCCTTCCCTCCAAGAAAAACAAAATCTACACGCACACGCAACGATTGAGCGGCTCCCGATCCTCATCACAGCCACTCCACTGTTCCACGGAAGGTGGAGATTTGATTGCTGCCTTTCTACTTTACTCCACCATTTCCTCAACTTAGGACAAAGCCAGAAGCGCTGCATAGTCGTAAACAATCCCAATCAGGGCCACCGCAAGAAGAAGCTGTGTCGGTCCCTCCACGAGATTCGCCCTCAGCTCTTGTGTGCAGACACGATTCTAAATTGTCGCCTTCTCGCCAGCCTCCATCATCAACCTGGTCTCCATGACTTTTCTTTCATCTCAGGACCTCTCCTCTGCCCACTAGTGCCTTATTGTGATTATCGGCTGCTAGGAGGCAGACTCACTCTGTGATAAGAGGACTCTGCACTAGTGCCTTACTGGGATTCTCGCTTATAGACAAACTCGGTAAAGAGTAAACTTTGCACAATAGAATGCTCCGGCAGATTGTGGACCGTCCCGGGATTCAGAGGATATTTTACGGACAACTTGCAGGTAGCTCCCGGGAAACATTCCTTGAAATTTCAAAGTTCTGTAAAGCACCCGGTACCTCAAAGTCTATTCCGGGAGGAGTGCCCGGTGCAGAGCGCTGGAGCTTCAAGTCCGTTTACGTTCGCCGAAAGACATCGCTATCCACCACGTTGGACGTTTCTTCTCCGGCGGCGGTTACGTGGACAAAACAAAACATGACATTTCCTCCACGCAAGTCCAATCGGAAACAGGCTATTCCCATTTCCTGGTGGCGAATAACCTCAGTTCTCTCCTGTTAGTATCCAATCTGAACGGAAAGTTTTTCACCGGACCAAGGTTTTTCTACTGTCAGAAGCAAATGGGCTGTTCTTTGAGCACCTACGCTCAACGTAGACATACGCATACCTACAAGTTACTGTTTTATCCCCTGAATATCCACGATGACTCGTAGAATCTAGGATGACAGTTCACAGAAGTTCTGCAATTTTTGACCAGGTGCAGTTGCTAGAATTACGCTGCTGGTCAGATTAAGTTTATCTTGATCTACGGTTGATATACTTCGCACCACACTGGGGAGGTGGTCCGTCTAAAATCGACGCCTTAGATGAAGCACTCGTTTAGTTGTAGAAGTAAGTATTGAGGGATTGAGGAAACTCCCTTGTCTATTACAACTTGCTCAAGTGGTGAATTGCGATAGGAATTCACCACTTGACCCCTTCAACTTATAAAACACAATCAAATGCCGTGATAAATACAGAGGAGCTTTATGTCTAACTTATCATTGGGGGCCTAGCATCATTCTCCCTTGTCCGGTTTTCCCGGGGTCTTCTCATCCTTCTTGTGTTCTATGAGGTCGGCTTTTCAAGAACTATCATCACAAAGCCCTTTGCAAACCTTGGCCATTGAACCTTGATAAATACCTTGATAAATAGCAACGGAGATGTATGTCTAACATATTATCACATAGCCCCTTGCAAACCTTGGCCATTTAGTCGCTCCAATGTACTAATGGCTCCATGCCAAAACTTACATAAGAAAATAGTTGGTGAATGGTAAGGACAACGAAAGTTGAAATAGTTTCATGTAACAGTTTGCAAACTTTGTGGCTTTAGCTCCTTAAGGTGTACACAAGTCTCTAGTAGTATTTTGGTGATATTGAGTTAATGATATGTAGCTAAATTTAGTAATAGCTAAGTTAGAAGTAATTTCAGCAAAGGTAGTGTAACAGTCCAAAGACAGAAGAACATAAGATTGAAATCTCTAATACCTCAATGTCCCAAAGAAGTACTCCAACTTTAAAATATAGCGGAGAAGAACCCCTCTCAGAGAGCTCTAGCTTTATATTATATAAATGGATTGGTGATATGTCAACCAAAGTTCCATTTGGTTGGTCAAACAAATTTTACCAAAAGGAATATTTTGGGAATTTTTTTTGTAGAAATCTCAAAATAGAATGGAAGTGATATCATTGGAAAGATCTCAACAAGAAACACTAGGGACTTACAGATAATATTTTTGCCCAAAGAGAGATAAGATTCCAATTTTATGCCTAATTCTTTTGTTTAGGCCTCTGGAATTGGCTCTTAGGTTTTCAATGCATTTTTTGCCTCTATCCTATTAATGAAAGTACTCTTTTGGTGACTCCTCTATCCACTCAATGTAGACAATCATGTATAACATCACAAAAAATATTACCAAACCAATTTTCACATTTAGCTAATTTGAGTAGCTAATGGTATTATAGACCTCTCTTCATCTAAGACGCAACGTCCTCATTGCAAAGTTGTTGCTCAAAAGATTGCATTGAAGATTGCACAAACATTGGTGCATTGGTCAAGTTAGTTGTTTTCTCCCAAGTTGCCTTGTTCTGCGTACATATATCAATACACAACATACATTGCTGTCAACATCATACACTATAGATGTACAACTCACACATAAGTCATACATAAACTCTAAAGTGCCACAATAATCAGATTGTTTACAACACTTAAATCCACTCAACTCAGATCAGTACTTGATCTATCACTCTATAAATTGCCAACAACTGGGCATTGCTTACAATCAAGCCACACCCACTCTAGCTAAGAGAATCCATGTGACACTCACCGGCCTCTGTACACCATAGCCAAGAACTCAAAGGCTCAACATCAAAGAAGTGATCTCTCTGGAGCTACACTTCAAAAGTATACCCCTGGACTTGAGCTAGGTCTAGAACCCTAAGGGTCCCACTGACTGCACACTTGACAGTGCAAATGGTGCAAAGTGACGGTGGGCCCCACTGTGAAGTCAGTACCTCAAACACAAAATCTGACCGTCGGAAAGTAGTCTATGAGTAATTGCCAAAATGCCTCTAACTACTATCATTGGAACTCTAGTGTCCAAGCAATCTAGATGTGAAACTACAAATGGCATGACAATTATTGCTACACAACATACATTGATATCAACATCATACACTATCGAAGCACAACTCACACATAAGTCATACATAAACTCTAAAGTGCCACAATTGCCCCCTAGCTCCAGATAGTCATCTACTCCAAGTATATGGTATACCCTATGATGTGCAAAGATCAGGAGGCCGGATGCTATGGAGCACCATCATTAGTTACATGTCTGCAATCTATACCATATAAGAATGAACTAGCTATAGGTCAAGTACATCTAGGACATAACTACTGTCCCTAAGGAACCACCGTGAGGGGAGGAGTCATACATGCCATATGCCATCCTCTCAAACAACTATCACACACTAACATAGTAGCAGCTCCACCAGAAGAGCCACATAACATACACCTCAAGCTTGCACGTACAAGTGCTAAGCTTGGATCCATAGTACCATCAATGTTTGGGAGGTGGCATGGCGCATAGTTGCGCACATGATCCTTCCAAACAACATAATCATGTCTTTCTAACACAAGGACTTCAAATGGCAAAACCTCACGAACACTCAAGATAATGCGGCCTATCAAAACATCAAGTGTCATCACTGTTGTTTGCTGTAGATATACATAGTCACCTGGATGAAATTGACAGATTGAGGGTCTATACTTCCTTCTTGAATGGTAGCATAGTGTAAGTAATCTCTAATACCAAGAGCTAGCCATATGATCTAGATGTGAAATTTAGTTTGGTAACATCTAGAATAATGTTATACATGATGGTCAAAATAGATCAGATAGAAGTATCATCAAATGAGTACTTCTACTAATAGGGTAGGAACCAAAATAGACTTGAAAACCTTAGAATCAAAAGCTAGACATACGATTTAAAGGTGAGAATTGGTTTGGTAATATCTGGAAAGATGTTACACATGATGGACTAAACAGATCAGAAAGAGGTATCACCAAAAGGGGACTTTTACTAATAGAGTAGGAACCGAAATATGCCTAAAATCTTTGTAAGGCAATTTTGGAGGCCTAAATGGATGAATTAGGCCTCAAAAATGTGCATATTTCCCCCAGTCCACTCCAATTTGTCTCATTGAGAGCTTTCCAATGGTACCTTACCCATGTGATTCTTAGAAGAAAACTCTCCGATAAGAAGATTCCCTCTAGTCAAAGCTTGTTTGACCAACCAAATAGGACCTGGACCGACATGTCACCCATCCAAGTAAGTAATCCAAGTGTAAAAGACCGAAACCGAGGAGAGAAATAGGAGAATGGAAACTCACATTGGGACACTTGAATGAGGGAAAACTCCGAATGCCTAGCATGAGCTTCGGCCTTGGTATTTATAGGTAGCATACAAGACCCTTGAAGCTTCTCAAGAAGTTTCCTTGAGCCGCTTTCTTGGAGTGCAAGCCAAGTTAACTAGGAAGCTTCTCAACAAGCTTCCTTCTAGAAGCCGCCTACTTGGCGTGCAAGCTAAGCTAGTTAGAAGCTTCTAGAAGCTTCCTTCTAGAAGCTACCTGCTTAGGGCGCAAGTTAACTAGTTGGGAAGCTTCCTAAGAAGCTTCTTAGATGCTTCTAGAATATTCTAGGCTATTTTGTCTTATTATCTACTTCATAAGCTCAACTAACTTTGTTGCTAAACTCTATATTGTTACATATTCCCCCGCCGCTAGTTGGTGACGTCCTCGTCGCCAGTGAAGCTTCGAATTCCTTGATGGCCATCTGTGCATTCTGGAGGTGAGAAAGAGGTTCCCATGTAGCATCATGAAGGGGATACCCTTTCCAAAGGACCTTGTACTCCGTATGTTGGTGACGGCCTCATTGAATATGGCGACGCGCAAGGATACGATCAACTTTGTACTCCTCATGATCATTGATAGGGACAGGAAGAGGGGGAGGTTGGACTCGAGAGGAAAAGGAAGAAGGGTTAGGAACAAAGGGTTTCAACTTGGAAATATGAAAGACAGGATGGATACGCATGTGACAAGGTAAGGCAAGACGATAAGCAACAGGAGAGATAATGTGGGTGATATCAAAGGGTCCTATCCAATTAGGAGCAAGTTTATGAACTTGGGTATCAAGTGGGAGAGGGAGGTTACTAGAGGATAGCATGACTTTATCACCAACTTCAAAGGTGAGATCACGACGATGATGGTCTGCATATTGTTTTTGGCGATTCTGAGCAACAAGGAGGTGAGATTTGGCTTGTTGGAGAGATTGGGATATAGTGGTCAAGAATGTAGAAGTATGAGGAACCTGAGAGGGAGGGGGAGCAAGAAGAGAATCTGGAACAAGCGGATCTTGGCCAAAATTGAGAAAGAAGGGAGAAAATCCAGTGCTTGCCTGTTTGGAATTGTTGTAGGCAAATTCTGTAGCTGCAAGACATTCATCCCAGTTGGTATGGTGGACATTGACAAAGGCCCACAACATATCCTCCAATGTACGATTGGCGCGTTCGGTTTGTCCATCAGTTTGAGGATGATAGGCCGTGGACAAAGCAAGCTTGGTGCCGAGTATCTGAAAGAGTGCTTGCCAAAACTTCCCGGTAAAGCGAGGATCACGGTCGGAGATGAGTACGCGTGGCATGCCATGATGCTTGAAGACATTGTCAAAGTAGATTTGTGCTAAGGTGGGAGCATCCACGGTATCACAAGTTGGTGCCAAGTGGATTTGCTTACTAAGCTTATCCACAAACACCACGATGGCGGTGTGTCCTTGTTTTGTCTTTGGCAAGGATGTGATGAGATCCAAGCTCACATGCTCCCAACGAGCGGATGGAATGGCGAGTGGTTGAAGGAGTCCACTTGGCTTCTGGTTGCTGGCCTTGTTCCGTTGGCAACTCTCACATGATCGGACAAAGTCTCGAACATCTCGTGTCATGTTGGGCCACCACCATTGGCATTGGAGGGTGCCCAAGGTCTTGTCCACTCCCATGTGACCAGCTATTGGTAAATCATGGGCTTCTTGAAGGCGCACAAGTCGAAGATCACATTTGGCTAGAACATAGATCTGGTCTGCATGGAATAAAAGGCCTTCCTTGAACGAGAAGGTGTTGTACTCCTTGTCGCATGCTGTCAGATGACCGTGTACCATTTGGAAGAAGGGATCTTGTCGTAGAGCTGATTGAAACTCATTGTGGACCTTAGGGTCAATGGACACCGTTGTAATTGCCGCCGTGATGAAAGGAAGATCCTTCAAATCAGGTCGTCGTGATAGAGCATCGGGAATGACATGGAATTGACCTGGTTTGTACTCAAGTTTGATGTCAAACAATTGGAGTTGCTCTTCCCATCGATGATGCCGGCTCTTCATGTGCTCTAAGTGTAAGGTCTGCAACAATGGCTTGTGATCAGTTCGCATGATCACTTGTTTCCCCAAGAGATAATGCCTCCATACCTTGGTGGCATATACCATTGCAAGTTGTTCCCGATCTCGAGCAGAGTAATTTCTTTCCGCTGTATTTAGTCGGCGAGACACAAAGGCAATTGGATGTAGTCCATCTGGAAATTCTTGTTGCAACACAGCTCCAATTGCAAAGTTAGAAGCATCAAAATCAACCACACAAGGTAGTTGAGGGTCATATGGTTGAAGAATAGGTCTTGAAGACACCATATGCTTTAACTTCTAGAATGCTTCTTCATGCTTGGTGGTCCACTGGAAGCTCGAGTTCTTTCCCAAGAGGTCAGTCAATGGTGCAGCCACGTGAGCATAATAGTGGATGAACCGTCGGTAAAAACTGGCCAGTCCATTGAATGCTCGTACTTCTGTAGCATCCTTCGGGGTAGGCCAATTAGTAATGGCCTTGATCTTCTCTTCTTCCATCTTGATCCCCTCTGATGAGATCTTATGACCCAAGAAGGTAACCTCCTTCTGCCAGAAAGCACACTTTGACTTCTTGTAGTAAAATTTCCACTGTCGTAGTCGTCTTAGGACTTCTCGCACATGATTCACATGTTCTGCCTCTGTCCTGCTATAGATTAAGATATCATCTAAGAACACCACCACGGACCGATCCAATAGTCCCTCCAACACTCGATGCATCTGATCCATGAAGACTGCTGGAGCATTAGTGAGTCCGAAAGGTAGAACTCTCCACTCAAAATGTCCATACCTTGTGCGAAAAGCAGTCTTTTGCACCTCCTCTCCTTCAACAGGAATTTGCCAATAGCCGCTACGAAGATCCAGCTTGGAAAAGTAGCGTGCTCCACTTAGTTGATCAAGCAGGTCATCAATCCGAGGCAAGGGATATGCATTCTTCATGGTTTGCTTATTGAGCCCACGGTAATCAATACAGAAACGAAGTCCTCCATCCTTCTTTGGAACAAATAGTACCGGTGCTCCCCACGGAGAGGTACTATGTCGTATGAAATCCTTCTCCAACAACTCTGTAAGTGTTGTTCGCAACTCCTCCAACTCCTTTGGTGAGAGCCGATAGATTGGTCTACTCACTGGAGTACTCCCTGGTAATAACTTGATCTTGAAGGGCATACCTCGATCGGAGGGTAATCCCTTTGGCAGATCATCCGGAAACACATCTGCAAACTCCTGAACTATCCGATCAACCATTGCTTGATGCGGCACTTGGCCCTCCTCAGATTGTTCTTGTGCAATCGGCTTGATCCACACCACGAATACAGACTTATCGTCCTCCAAAGCTTGCTCTATGGCTGCTTCATTCACAAACTTCCCTTCTAGGGACTCATCTCTCTTCCAAGCTTGCTCCATGGTTGCCTTCCTGGCAAACTTCCCATCTTGGGACTCATCTCCCTTCCAGATTCGCTCTATGGCTACCTTCTCGACAAACTTCCCATCTTGGGACTGACTATTCTTAGGTGTCTTACTCAGAGGTGCCAGACAACCTAATCGGAAATTCCTACCTTGGTGTTGTACTTGAATTTGGTGTCGGGTCCAATCAAATTGAACCTTATGACATTCAAGCCAAGGTAGACCTAGAATGATATCATAGTGTAGAGGTGCCACTACAAACCTCATACACTCCAAATACTCCTTCCCAATCTTGAAGGTAACGGGATGCAAGGTGCGGAATGCAGAACCCTTTCTACCATCCGCCATCATCAAACTACTTCCAATCACTGGCTTGATAGGAATACCCAATTCCTTTGCTACTTGCATAGACATGCAATTCTCCGAACTTCCAGAATCAACCAAAATTCTACAACCCCGATTAGATATCATACCTTGCAAGTGAAGCAAACTTGCATAGGTCGAGCCTTCAATCCCATTGGAACTAATCAAGTTCCCAGTAGGTGGCTCGAAATCTCCTACTGGGATTCCTTGTTTCCCGGATCATTCCGCTCCACAACCTCCACTTGGGCAACTTGTCGAGGTCGTCCATTCTTGAGTGGACATTCAGCAATGCGATGCCCCAACTGGCGACAATAAAAACAACCTCCATTTTGTCATAATCTTTCTCTATCTACTGTGCCAAGTAGTCTTCGCTGGATAGCATCAATCTCCATTGGTACCGGTTCTTCCACTCGTGGTACGGGTATGTTTTGTGTAGGTCGAGGTCGAGACCAAGTTGTGGCAACTAAGGAATCAAAACGCTCAGCCAATTGCATGGCTTCTTCTACGTTCTGTGGCTCTCGCATGGTCACCTCCAATCTGGTTCGTGACTTCAATCCTCGCACAAATCGATCCAGAACTTCACCTTCTTGGATATTTGGAATTTGCATGATGATATTCTGAACTTGTGTGATGTAGCTTCTCACTAAGCCAATCTGCCTCAACTCCGCCAATTTATCTCGTGCAGCTTGGGTGGCATTTATAGTCTGAAATCGACCAAGTATTGCATCCTTGAATTCTGCCCATGTCAAAATTGGTGTAACAATTTGTTGTTCAGCTCTTTCTACTCGGAATCGCCACCAAAGTTTTGCCACGCCATCCAACTGGCTAGAAGCCAAGAGAATTTGTTTCCGCTCGTCTTGAAGATTGGTGGCTTCAAAGTAACGTTCATAGTCAAACACAAAATTCTCCACTATGCCTGGAAGATTCTTGCCTTCAAACACCTTGGGTTTCGGAAATCGAATGCGATCTTCTCCATCTCGAATTGGCGCTCTGTCTATCTGTTCTCGTCGTTGCTGGTCTCGTTCATCCAACAATCGAGTAAGATGCTCGATTTGTTGTTGCATTGCAAGGATAACATCCGGTATTGCCGCCATCGCTACTACTCTATTCCACTTCTCTCAATTTATCTAGTTGATTAACACATAGATACAACACGTCCACCGTTCTCCATAAGTTACAACTGGAAGTATCAAGGGTTCCTCTGACACGGTGATCATATGTAGAAAGTCATGCCCAAAGCGTGAGGTGATGAATTGTGTGAAACGATGCTTTGGTAATATCTGGACATGAAAGTCCCAATGGTTTGGCGGAAGTGGATTTGGTGGTCCATAAATTCCATCCATCCCATTCCTGCTCTGATACCAATGTAAAAGACCGAAACCGAGGAGAGAAATAGGAGAATGGAAACTCACATTGGGACACTTGAATGAGGGAAAACTCCGAATGCCTAGCATGAGCTTCGGCCTTGGTATTTATAGGTAGCATACAAGACCCTTGAAGCTTCTCAAGAAGTTTCCTTGAGCCGCTTTCTTGGAGTGCAAGCCAAGTTAACTAGGAAGCTTCTCAACAAGCTTCCTTCTAGAAGCCGCCTACTTGGCGTGCAAGCTAAGCTAGTTAGAAGCTTCTAGAAGCTTCCTTCTAGAAGCTACCTGCTTAGGGCGCAAGTTAACTAGTTGGGAAGCTTCCTAAGAAGCTTCTTAGATGCTTCTAGAATATTCTAGGCTATTTTGTCTTATTATCTACTTCATAAGCTCAACTAACTTTGTCGCTAAACTCCATATTGTTACACCAAGGGTGGAGCTTGTTGACATGTCACCTATTTGTGTACCTAATCCTACGGTGGAGTTTCCTTGGAAGAGAGACTCTTTGTCTATATAATAAAGAGAAGGTGCTCTTTTGGGGCATCGGATGATTGAATGTGAAATTTTTTTTTCTCTTGTCCTTGGAGTATTACAATGGTATCAGAGCTAGTGTTTTAGTCCAAGAGAGTGGATCACCCCTCTTAGAAGAGCACAAACTACTGAAACTGAGTAATTTGAGGTGGAGAACATAGGGAAATTGCTAGACTTAGGGAGGACTTTAGAGAGCGGATGGGATGGATGGATCTATAACCTCCTCCTTGAATAGTAGCATAGCATAAGGTATCTCTGTGTTGAGCAATCGCCAAGTTCTCAAAGACCATCAGCATCACTCTCCAAAAGATCTCTACCCGTTGAGAACATGTGGTCACCCATACATCCGGATCATCCAAATCCAAGATTACAATAGCATCTTGACAAATGGATGCAGGTAAATTTAGTTCTCATCCATAGAGTAGAAAGTACAGAGAGAAGGATGCTAAAGAGACTTGTCGGTTGAACCGATAGCCCATGACCAACCAAGTGTAATACTAAGAGCTAACCATATGATCTAGATGTGAAATTTGGTTTAGTAACATCAAGAATGATGTTATACATGATGGTCAAAATAGATCAAATAGAAGTATCACCAAAAGAGTACTTCTACTAATAGGGCAGAAACCAAAATAGATTTGAAAACCTTAGAACCAATAGCTAGACATATGATTTAAAGGTGAGAATTGGTTCAATAACATCTGGAAGGATGTTACACATGATGGACTAAACAAATCAGAAAGAAGTATCACCATAAAGGGACTTCTACTAATAGAGTATGAACCAAAATATGCCTAATCTTTGAAGGTAATTTCGGAGGCCTAAATAGATGAATTAGGCCTCAAAAATGTGCAGTTGTTCCCCCTCAAAGTTCAAGAAAGGCTAACCTTCCCTCCACCTAAGTTTTTCTCAATGAGAGCTTTCCAATGGTACCTTACCCATGTGATTCTAAGATTCCTATAAGAAGATTCCCTAAAAGATTCCCTCCAGTCAAAGCTTATTTGACCAACCATATAGGACCTAGATCGACATGTTACCCATCCAAGTAAGTAATCTAAGGGTGGAGCTTGTTGACATGTCACCTATCCGTGTGCCTAATCCTATGGTGGAGAATCCTTGGAGGAGATCTTCTTTGTCTATATAATAAAGAGAAGGTGCTCCTCTAGGGCATCGGATGATTGAGTGTGAAATCTGTGTTTTCTCTCTTCTCTAGCCCTCGGAGTATTTCAATGGTATCAAAGCGAGTGTTTTAGTCCAAGAGAGTAGATCGCCCCTCTTGGAAGACCACGAACTACTGAAACTGAGTAATTTGAGGTGGAAAATAGAGAGTAATTGCTAGACTTAGGAAGGACTTTAGAGAGCGGATGGGATGGATGCACCGGGAGGACAATTTCCCGCACCTAGCTTTCCAATCTTGAATCCATTCCACATCAAGGTTATGTACATCCAACGTGAGCAAATAAGAGTATCATTAGTTTATCACTTTGGAGCAAAATTCATGGACAGGATGATGAACTCACCAAACCCGATGATTCTACCTATGGTGGTATATAATAGAGTGGAGTGGGATTTGAAAATCTACATTCTATTATGATGGTATGGATTTGAATATCCCAAATCCTCTCCCTTTCAACATTCAAGTAGAAATTCATTATGTAGTGAGACCAAAAGTGATGTTTAGAGATTTTGTGGCGAGGAATTTTGGTGAGGAGTATTATCAATGAGTGATATCTTCTAAGGTCCCAATGGTAGTTCTGATAGTTTTTGCACCTTCTAAAGTGATCATATTGACTCTATATTGATGTAGTCATTAGCAATTAAGTGTTGTAAGAACCATAGATCCGCAATTGCAAGAGCTAGTGCAAGGGATGTTGAATGAATTTTGAGAGATTAAGATGACCATGGAGACATTACAAAGTCAAGTGCAGATCCTTAGGAACAATCAAGCAATGCAAGAAGAAGAGCCGTCTGAAAACCCAATACCTATAACTAAAGTACTTGGAGAGGCACTTGTGCCTATGGACCCTATCAACAATGAAGTCACATTGCTACTCCAGATGAAGAAGATCTGCAATATTGAGCCTTATAAGGAGCAGCATACAATAAGAGTAGTGGAAAATTGGATCTCAAGAATGAATTGATATTTCCGATTGTTCTCAACACAAATCACGGAGCATGTTGCAAGCGTGTTTGCATGTGGGTACTTGACCGATAAAGCCCTCACATGGTATGATGCTTGGGAACAATCCATGTTGGCAAAGAGAAGGGAGGTCATGTGGACAGCAATGCAAGAAGGATTGTTGAAGAATTTCCAATCAATGGATTCTATGCAAATTGCCTGAACCTGACTATGAAGATTGAGACAGAAGAACAACATTCAAGAGTATGTGGAGGTACTTTTAGATCTATAAGTCGTAATAACCGACATGAGTCCAGCAGAGGCTCTTGACACTTTCAAACAAGGGTTGAAGGAGCAGATTCATCAAGAAGACATGGTGCAAAATCCTTGCATGGTATTTGAAGCCATTGCTTGTACGTAGAGAATAGTATGAGCATTGGGTAGAGGTGAAGGAGTAGTTCCACCTCAACATTCGAGCAAAAATGCCACACATGGGTAGACCAATACCAATGGAATTGGGCAACCTTCAATTTTGAGATTGAGGAGCATGATCGCTTCAAGGGGAGCATGGACGGGTAGAAGAACAAAGAGATGGAGTCTCACAAGGAGAAGGAACTCAAGGAGAACAACACCGTTGTTACAATTATAGCCATATTGGGCACATATCTACTAATTGTTGCATTTTTTCCCTAGAGGCACTCGGCCTTTGTACAGGCAATCTTTGAACAACATGGAGAGGTGCATTGAAGAGGAAGAGGTAGAAATCACTTTGGAAAACAAAGATCACCAGTAAATGTACCTCATGGCCTTATTGGCTCAATAAGGAAGTAGAGAAGCAAGGGAAGGAAGAAGACTAACGTGCAAAGATCCCAAAATGCAACCTCACAATTGATTGTTGTGAATGGAGTCCTAGAAGGCAATCAAGTGAGAGTATTAATAGATCCGAGAGCAATAGAAAACTTCTTGTCTTGCTTTGTTGCAATAAGATTAGGAATGGATCTAGAGAGAGATGAGAGTGAAGAAGTAGAGTTACCTAACAAGCAAACAAAGAGGATTGAATCATTACCTAGACGGGTAACACTTTCTATAGGAGAATATTAGGAAGCAATTGAGTGGCAAGTGATATATTTAGCTCATTATGATGCAATCTTAGGCATGCCATGGATGGAGCATTATAACCCTATGGTAGATTGGAGGAAGAAAGTAGTGAGAATCCATCAATGGTCAATCATTGGGGTTAAAAAAAAATAACACAAGCAGGAACTATCTCTATATGTCATACGGACGGCAATTGTCTGTAAGACCAATAGATGTTTCATGGGTCTATAATAAGAGAATTCCAGAGTGCACAACTCAATGGACAAATTCTTGAGAAATTGTAGGATGTGGTGGATGATTTTCAAGATGTCTTTCTCAATGATCTACCCTCAGCATTACCACCAAAAAGGATAGTAGATCATAAAATTAAGACACTCTCGGGGAAAACACCTCCTTGTAAGGCCCCATATTGCCTATCACCTCATGAGTTGGAGGAGTGTAAGACTCAAATTGAGGAAATCCTGTAGATAGGGTTCATCCAACCTAGCATATCACCATATGGGGCTCCTGTCTTGTTTGTGAAGAAGAATGACGATACAATGCACATGTGCATTGACTATCAAAGTCTCAATCAGCAAACAATGAAGAACAAATACCCTTACCTAGCATGGATGACCTATTTGATCAACTCCATGGAGCAAGATACTTCACCAAATTGGACTTGTAGAGCAATTAGAGTCAAATTTGAATTACAAAGGAAGATTTGTATAGAATTGCCTTTCAAACCAGGCATGGCCACTTTGAGTATCTTGTGATACCTTTTGGCCTCACCAATGCACCTCCCACTTTCATGAGTCTAATGAACAATATATTTTATCCATACTTGGATAAGTTTGTATTGTCTTCTTGGATGACATCTTAGTATACATTAGCACAATGACAAAACACAAACAACATCTATGAGAGGTCCTCCATATTCTAAGACAAAATTGATTGTATGCCAAAATCTCAAAGTGCAAGTTTAGAAAGTCTAAAGTAGACTACTTGGGGCATAGAGTAAGTGCAGAGGGCATACAAGTATTGATGGATAAAATAGAGGTCATTTAAAAATGGAGTGCCCAGAAGATCAGACTCAACTCAAGAGCTTCTTGGAGTTCAAGGATTCTATCGTAGATTTGTCAAGGACTTCTCTAAGGTTGCACAGCCTTTAATGGCACTACTTGGCAAGGGGAAGAAGTGGACATGGGGAACCGCACAAGACTTGGCCTTCCAAGAATTGAAAGCCACCTTGATACATGCACCAATCTTGAAGTGGTATGACCCAAAACATCCAATCAAGTTGGCTACAGATGCATCAAGCATAGCAATAGGAGTAGTCCTCCAACAAGTGGCATGACGGATGGCATCCAATTGCAACACTCTTAGGTTTCTTCAAAACCAAGTTGGCCATGTCTACAGCTTACCACCCACAAACAAATGAACAAATAGAGCGGGCTAATCGCATGATTGAATACATGTCACGCGGCTTCACCTTAGAAGAGCAAGAGAGGTGGGATACCCTACTCCCATTGGTGGAATTTTCTTACAAAAATTCAGTGAATGCATCCACCTAGGTTACTCCATTCTTCCTCATGTATGGTGAGCATCCCTTCACACCTTCTAGCTTGATGAAGATCCGGCCAGTGGCTACCAAGGTCAATGCAGTCAACACGTTTGTTTCTAGAATCCAACAAGGTGTGGAGAGCACCAAGCACAAATTATAGATTGTGCAAAATAGACAAAAGCAGTATGTTGTTGCACACCATAGGCACATGGAGTTCAATGTTGGGGACCAAGTGTGGCTATTGATAACCAACTTCACATTAGTTGGATCTCGTAAGCTCAAACCTTGTTTTATTGGGCCTTTCTTGATTCTTGATCAAGTCGGCACTATGACATGTCACCTTGAGCTACCACCACACATGAAGATCCATCTAGTGTTCCATTTTTCCCTACTAAGTAGATATGCTCCCTTATTAGACCAGTGTCATTCCACACAAGACATTCAACCTTGTCCGACACTCATTGATGACATAGAGGAATATGAAGTGAAGAATATTCTCCAAAAATGTATGTGTGGTACTCGCCATCTGTGGGTGGACTATCTAGTATAGTGGAAAGATTACACCCTCTATGAAGCAACTTGGGAGCCCGCTGCCAATTTGACACATGCATCGTTATTGGTGCAAGCATTTGAGCAACAATTGCACAATGAGGATTTTGCATTTTAAAAGGAGGGAGGTCTATAATACCAAGAGCTAGCCATACGATCTAAATGTGAAATTTGGTTTGGTAACATCTAAAATTATATTATACATAATGGTCAAAAATAGATCAAACAGAAGTATCACCAAAAGAGTACTTCTACAAATAGGGTAGAAACCAAAATAGACTTAAAAACCTTAGAACTAATAGCTATACATAGAATTTAAAGGTGAGAATTGGTTTGGTAACATCTAGAAGAATGTTACACATGATGGACTTAATAGATCAGAAAGAAGTATCACCATAAAGGGACTTCTACTAATAGAGTAGGAACCAAAATATACCTAAAATCTTTGAAGGCAATTCTGGAGGCCTAAACGGATGAATTAGACCTCAAAAATGTGCAGATTCCCTACCCTATGGAGAAAAGTCTAGCCTTCCCCCCTCCTTGGTTTGTCTTATTGAGAGCTTTCCAATGGTACCTTACCCATGTGATTCTAAGATTCCTACAAGAAGATTCACTAAAAGATTCCCTCTGGTCAAAGCTTGTTTGACCAACCAGATAGGACCTAGATCTACATGTCACCTATCTGTGTGCCTAATCCTATGGTGGAGCTTCCTTGGAGGAGATCCTCTTTGTCTATATAATAAAGAGAAGGTGCTCCTTTGGCACATCGTATGATTGAGTGTGAAATTTGTGTTTTCTCTCTTCTCTGGCCCTTGGAGTATTTCACCAAGGTAACTAGAGATCCCAATCTCCAAAGTGGCCTCTCTGCAAACCATACTTTTGCAATTCTCTCTTCACCGTCTGAACCACTCTCTCTGCTAAGCCATCTGCCTCAAGGTGATCTTTGGATGTAGTATGATGATCAATCAAAGCCTTGTCACACACGACCTGAAACTCCCCCAAGAACTCTATACCTTGATCAGTCAAAACTTCAACTGGCGTACCAAAATGACTAAGAACTTGATTGAGGAACGAGTAAGCTGTCCCTTCACTAGACTTGTTAGGAAGTGCCACTAGCTCAATCCACTTAGAGAAGTGCTCCACCATCACCAAAACATACCGATGATGTCTCACAATCAACGATAAAGGTCTAGTGAAGTCCAAACTCCAACAATAATCCAATCCCATGATAGGTAATGGGTGCAACTATGGTGTTGGAGCATTAAATGATGCTCTAACTTGGTCACAAACCACACATCTGGCAACAAACTGTTGTACCTCAGTCTGCATACCACACCACCAATAGTGACTCTAGAGTGAGCTATATGTATGCTTTACTCTGAAATGTCCTAGCTCCTCATGAGCATGACGGACCAACTGTACTCTCAGAGATAGAAGTGATACTACTCTCAATCTACCATCCTCCCATACACACAAAAGGTGTCTACACTCCAATCTGAACAGTCTGGCTCATTGAAGAACATGGTCTCTCTCTTCGGCCCCAATTGTGCCACCTACAACACCAATGCAAAGATAGTCCATCATTAAGACATCATCATGAATGTCTTGCTCAACTATACCAATATCTTGACTCTTTGGATCTCTAACCTCAATAACTCTTCATGTATACATTAAGAGAGATACCACCAAAGTCTCAAAAAATACATAAAGAAAGGTAGATGCATGCTAACCTGGCACCATCTCCTCATTTGTCTCACCATGCCAACATGCTCCGGTCTGATCATTGCTAGCTGGGACATGGGTTTTACTGAACCCATTGGTATCACGGTTCACCACTCCAGGTCTATGAACAACCATGAAATCATACTCCTATAAAAATCAAAGCCCATCATGCAAGCTTCCATGAAAGCTTGTCAAACTCTATCAACCACTTCAGTGGCTGATGATCAATGATGAGAGTGAAGGGGTTGCCAAATAGGTAACATCAGAAATGGGATACTACCCAAATTTCTGCCAAGCATTCTCACTCATATGTACTATACTTTGCCTCCACTAAATTGTTGGAGCGACTAGCATAGGCCACCACAAACTACTTCCCCTCATCATCATGCTAGATGAGCACTACTCCAAGCCCCAACATACTCCAATCAGTATGAACATGAAATGGTCATCCTTTGATCTATCTCCTCAAAATGGGAGCAGATGCCAATTTCTCCTTGAGCTCTACAAAAGCTCTCTCTTGCTCATCTCCCCAACACCACTCTTATGTAAGCTTGGTCAGCTTCATCAAGGCCTTGGCAATGGCATTAAATCCTCTAACATAGCGGCGATAAAAGTTTACCAACCCAAGGAATATTCACACTCTACTCACATCCGTAGGCCGAGGAATACATGCAATAGCCTCCACCTTGATCAGCTGAACACCAAGTCCTCTAGGGTAGATAGTGTGACCCAAACACTCAACCTACTCATAGAAAAACCTACACTTCCCAAGATGTAATTTGAGTCCATGAGATCTCAACCTCTTAAACACCTCCAACAATTGTCTCTCATGCTCCTCCACACTAGTGCTATAAACCAAAAGGTCATCAATATAACACCAAGCAAAATCCAATCTTGGTAGGATCCTATCCATGATCCTTTGGAACTCATTAGGAGCATTCTTTAACCCCAAATGGTAAGAACTTCCATTGATATAACACATCCTTGCCGTGAGGATCAATAGCCCAAAATGTTGTCTTGGACTTATCCTCCTCCTTGATTGGCAACTAATGATATCTTGCTTGAAGATCCAAAGTACTGAAGACCTTTGCATGCCCAATCATATCAAAATCTTCTCAAGTGTAGGCATGGCATACCAATCAGCCCTAGTCTGTTGGTTGATAGGATGGTAATCTCCACACATTTGCTTATCTATGTAGTTTCCATGCATATCCTTCTTGGTTGGCATCACTATCGCTGATGCATACTCTCCATGTGAAATCTCTACCAAACCAACCTCAAAAAGGTCACTACTCTGGCTCTGAATCAATGTCCTCTCCATATCACTATATCAATAAGGACATCGGAAAACTAGTCATCTCAATTTGTATACTAGCTCCCTTCAGAGCACCCAAATCCTTCATATTGAAGGCAAAGCAACTTGTGTAGCTCCTCAAGAACCTCCAAACTCTCTGTCTTTCCTCTCTTGTAAGGTTGGGTCCAAGATCTAGCTCCCAAGTATCCTTTGTAATTATTATAGGAATGGAAGACGTACTGATTGGTAACTACATTGGACCCTTGGGAACAATAGTTTCATGCTCCCAACCATTAGAAGTCCCAACCTCAGTGTGAAAAACTCCCTCCACTATGGTTGCAAGCTCCACACGTCCTCTAGCTGCATCCCAAGTAGACCAAGTGTGTAATCCAAGTAGACCACTCTCCCAAGTAGCTACTGGTTGTGTCACAAGAATACCATGTCCACTCGGTGCATCACCCCTAGCATGTGCCTGAATTGTCTTGATATGTATATGGCTCACAAGTGTTCAAGTGGTGATGCATATCAAGCATATCTTACGCTGCTCTGCCAAGCCAAGGCTCACAATCTAGATCAAACAATTCAGGTCCATAGCCTGACCTAACACTTGACGCCTGGATGCCTCTGACATTGCTGGAACAATGGTAATACCGGTGCAAAAACCCATTGCCCGCTCTCTCTCATCGGCATTGGGCTCCACCAATCGCTGTAACTATGAGTTCCAAACAAGTCCAAGTCTTGCCTCTCAAAAAGCATGAGAGCTTGGGAAACTCATGAGTGTGGGAAATGCAACTCTAGGCTATCCAACTAGGTTCATCATTGCCATAGGTGACCTGTCAGCCATTACCATTGTTTGAGACTAACGCCCAACATCCAAGATGTCATCAACAAGGATGTGATCAAGTCGTTGAATCCCATCATAAGCACATTGAAAAACCTCTCTAGGTAAGAGGTTCATCCACCAAAGGCAAAGATGATGAGCCCATGATCCTATTTGGCTGCATCTAACAATACAATAGGTCCCATCCAAGAATGGACTTGATGTGTACTCACCACCACTCTGGTGCAAGAATCACCCATCAAAGGAACATTCTCCAAAAGGTAAGATGGAGAAACAGATTGATGAAGCTGGAGATGTCATAGTATCCGTAACATCTCCCAAAACCAAAAAAAGGATCCTAAAGACCCAAACCTTGACCAGCATATGTATGTCCTTGGCATGGCCATCCCAAAATCACCAAATAAATAGGCCCATGTCACTCTAGATCATGCCTCCCAATAATGAAATGTCACTTGGTAGGACCTTCTACTAACCTCTAACTGCTAACATCAGTAATAACTCAAGATACCGATAGGCCAAGTGTGCCACATGATGTAGAAAGACTTGCCTAGCTATCTCATCTCTCTCTCCACATACAAGTACCTCTGTACTCATATACCTACTTGTAATAACGTAGCTAGTCTGGTGCTAATCCCACCGAACAACTCCAATAGACATATCCCTTCTACTAGGTATTGCCAAGCAATGAGTGTGGTATCCAAAGGTGTCAAAGTAATCGACTATGGAGGCTCATCCTCACACTTATCTCCTAATGGTACGGAAGCTCCACTCCAAGCTTACTGCACCAACCCATCTGCATGTTGTTGCAATGCCTCCTTTGAACTCCATAATGGAACATCCAAGGTGGATATAACAATCCTACTTGTACTCCAAATCCAAGTGATCTTCTCTGGTTTTGGAGTATCCTTTGCATGGGTGTTCCCCTCCAACAAGTCACTAGGCCAAGTAACATAACCATTGAAAGCTAAAACTGAAGTTGCCATGGTCTCGGACTGTAGTGAGCCAAGATTGCCACTATTGAAGCGTATTGGTAGGCGACATACCCATCTCTCACCAAACTGCCAATCTAGTCTATAGGAGGTTGTCTCCTCCCAATAGTCAATGCTAAAACCTATGGGGTATAACACCACTCCTCCAACTAGCACATCATATGACTCAACTATTGTTGCAATAGCCTGAGCTCTCACCACCGACCTATCAATCAGATGACCAAGCTGAACTTGGACAACAAACTTTTCATGTGTGACGTATTGTGTCAAACCACCACCTAGAGATGTTTGGATCTGAAATGGACACCTCTCCACATCAGTCTTCCATAACTCCAAACCGACTACTATAGCCTTCCCCAACATAAGGGATTGGGCACCAGAGTCTAACAAGACTCTTTGTGGTGTATAGACCTTCCTTGAAGGTTCTACCAAGCGGAAAATCCCCCTTTGGTTATCCAATAGGACAACACCAGGTGTGAACCATGCTCTCTCAAAGGCCGGTCTAGTTGGCAACTCCTCCAGTCTAGCCATTGTTGCCTGCCATAAACCACTAGTCGTTGAACGGATCCCATGCTCCTCAACCAAGTTAGCTCCACTATCAACCACCTTTGCTCTAGTAGTAAGAACTGCATCATCCCTAATCTCACAAAGCGTGGCAACCAATTGGAACACTTGGGGTGGGTCAACTCCCAATGTAAACATGTCACTGGCTGAAAACAAAGGGCAACGCATAATCAGCTGAGTCACCCCCAACATTGTGCTAGACTCAGTTTGTGTAGTAATAGGTGGCTGACTAGTAGGTAGTCTATCTTGCACTCCATCACCACCTACACTTGCATTGGGACATCTAGGAGCTATAGATATCATCTATAATGCCTCAAACAGCATGAAAGACTGGAGAAGTCTAGCCTATCTCCCAACCTCTCCTCTCAATGGGTCCAACTCCACTAATGCTCCTCTAGGCTCTGGAGCATGTATTGCACTCCTAGTCACTATTGTAGATGCATCCACCTGTGCTGCTCTATACATGAAATCCAAAGCATCTCTATCACTAGCATATGAGCTAGAAGCCTTAGCACTTGAATTTAATCTCCTTTGAGCAATGGGCATACTAGCCAATCTCTACTCCAATTGCTCAATCTAAGTAGCCATAATTGTATCAAACATAAGGATAGGTACCGCACCTCTACTAGGTGTAGATCCTCTACCATCACGTTTACCACCTCATCTTCCATGAACTAAAGCTCCTCTACTACCTGCCATAGCAGCCCTACCACTCTATAACTCCATGTGTAGGTCAAAGCACCGGTCACTAGTGTGACCAAATTTATGGCAATGCTCACATTGCCTTTGTGCTGGCTGTGATGCACCAGAGGTATCAGGTCCGCTGCCCTAAGTACACTCTCTCCTATGGTGAGGTCCACCACAACTCCAACAAGCAACACCACCACTCATTGGCACTCATTGTTGACCCAAAAATGAAGGTAAGGGTCTAGCTTCACAAGGCCCTCCACTTGCTCCGTAGGATCTAGGCTGACCACCCTGTCCTCAAAAACCAATTGGGTGTGGTGCACTCTATTGCACTCTAGAAGAAGTAACAACTATGGATGAGGTCTCCCTACCAAATCTAGATGTCACCACACTCTCTACCACCATGTTGAGCTCAATATGCTTAGCCAAACCAAAGACCATTGCCAAAGTAGGCAAAGTAGCTTGTAACAACATAGCATCATGAACTCTATGTTGCAACTCCCGGTCCAATATTCCAACCAAAACTAGATTGTCTAAGCCTCAGTAACTCCCTTAGTGAAATTGATGAGCTGCCTCATGCAATTGTATTCCTTGCAAATGCTCTCTCTAGCCTTCTATTGGAACTCTTGCAAGCTCCTCAGCTTGTCAGTCCGCACTTTCTAGTAGTTCTGCCTCAAACACTAGAAGAAATCCACAATGGGGTTAAGCTCCGATACCTCCTACAGCGGAACCTCCACTCGTGGTAACATTATCTCTAGCTAGTGCACCTCCACTAGCTCCACCAACACTACTGAAGCTAGAACTCGTTGGTATAACCAATCTACCCCTAGCAACGAAGCCTGAAGTGATAGAGATATAGTTTGGAGACCAATATTGTCTTCATAACTCAATCTCCTCCAAATGAGCTCTCTTGAACTCATGGTAGTCGTCCATCAGCGGACCCTCCAAATGTTGAAACAACCTCTTCCATGCCATGAAGGGTGTAAACAAAGTCAAGTTCCGCATCTACTGCAGGTCATATCAACTATCAAACTCCTGGATGAAGTCATCTAACTCAATGGTACCCATTGTAATAGAGTAACACCTAAGGCCTTTGGAGGCCCTATAAATCTTGTTCATGTCCCACAACAACAGTGCAGACATGCCAAGTGCACTCTCAATTGAATCAACTCTTGTGTCTAAGTCCAACTCAAACTCAATCTCCTCCTTCACTAGGATATGAGATACATGCTAATACCGAGCACCACGCCTTGAGTAAACCCATTGCATACTGCAGGGCTAGCTCCTTTAGAATCTCCAAAGAACTCTATCATGACCAAATAACCGCTATTGCAACCGCAAACCAGAACCACAAACTGCAACCGCAAACTACAATTGCAAATACCCCACCAAGTGCCAACACCAACTAAGTACCACCAAGTGCCAATACCCACGGAACACCACCCACTAATGTAACTCTAACTAAGATAACTACACTAGGGGAAAAAATGACCTGTAACCTATCATCACAACACGCACTCTCAAGATCTGTAGGTCATCGCTTCTTGCTTCACCAGAAAGAAACAAAGGTAGTCTGATTGGTCATCACTCCAGCCTCACTACCAAGAGCACACTAGAGCACCACTACTCTAAGTTCAAGGCACCTCACACAAATGTGGTGCACAAACAAGAAGCAAAGAATGGAGGGGGTCCAATCACAAGAAATCTAAACAAAAACCCTCCATCTCATAAAACAATATGGGACTGACTCTGTCACCATTTGGCATTTGACATAAGAGAAGTTTGTATATACGGCCTAAGCTACCAAGATCACCAAGAATGGGATCAAATTGCCTTTCCTAACCAAAGCTACAAGTGTATAGATAATAGTAGCATAGTCACTAGGACAACAAGTGAGGGTCGACCAATTGGCTAGGACACTAGTTTAGGAACAAGAGATCTAGGAATCAAACCCTATTGTGCACAATCTAGCAAATGGATAGATTTTGCCAATCGATGACCAAGATCTACTCTAAACTAGCTAGCCTCATGCCAGCAAGCTGGCTTGCTAGCCCTTCTAGGCCTTAGTAGCCTCTCATAGCCCACAGCCCTATGCCTCAAAGCCTCCCATTGAAAATCCTCCAAATTTGACATAAACCCTAAAGTTGGTTGGCCACTAAATCCTCTACTAACTCTTCACTTGACCCAAATTGAAAAAACAAGCTTCTCTTCCCCAAATCACAAATTCATGGGGGTAGGTTCCCAACTCCACCTTCAATTTCACTTTTTGAGCCCAACTCGCAATAAATAGGTCCTATCTTCAGTTCTTGAGCTCAAAATCACAACCACTGCTTGAAATTTGCTTCTTCTTTACTAAAAAATTGGCCAGCACTTTGGTGCATTGTCTACCTTATTGCCAAATTTGCTTCAAGCAATGAGCTTTTGCACACTAAGGAAAAACTCAACTTCAATCAAACTACCAACGATCCACCAAACTTGGAGATACCACTAACACTCAAAGTTCTTGCATCCAATTTCCCCTTGACTTCACTTCTCTAATGTAATCAGATTGTTTACAACACTCAAATCCACTCAACATAGATCATTACAATGATAGATCAATACTTGATTTGTCACGCTTTAAACTATCATCAACTAAGCACTGATTACAATCAAGCCACACCCACTCTAGCTAAGAGAATCCAGGTGATGCTTGCCGGCCTCTGTACACCATAGCTAGGAACTTGAAGGCTCAACATCAAAGAAGTGAGCTCTCTAAAGCTACACTTTGAAAGTATACCCTTGGACTTGAGCTAGGTTTGGAACCCTAATGGTCCCACTGATGGCACACTTAACGGTCCAAACGGTGCAAAGTGACAGTGGGTCCGACTATGAAGTCAGCACCCCAAACACAAAATCTGAACGTTGAAAAGTAGTCTATGAGTAATTGCCAAAATACCTCTAACTACTATCATTGGAACTCTAGTGTCCGAGCAATCTAGATGCGACACTACAAATGGCATGACAGCCTCATACAAGGGGTACCCTTTCTATTGTACAAGATACTCCACACATTGATGATAGGTACCTCAGGTAGATTTCTTGAAAATGCACTCAAGTTCTTCTTCCTCCATTTCATCAATGAGGTCTTCACAAGGTCAAACTTCTTGTATATATGGAAGGAAAGTGGGGAGGTTAGGGTGCATAATTGCATAACAAAGTAACATGGATGTAACAATATGGAGTTTACAAATGAGTTAGTCAAGACTAACAAAGTAGAAAATATGCCAAATTAGCCAAGAATTATAAGAACATTCTAAAAATATCTAGGAAGCTACTTGGTACCTTCCAACTATCAAGTAATGTGTATGCCAAGTGATGGCTTCTATGAGAAGGCTTCTTGGGAAGCTTCCCAACCAGCTTAGATTGCACACCAAGTAAACAGCTTCTAGAAGGAAACTTATTGGAAGCTTCTTGGTTAGCTTAGCTTACACTAAGAAGGCGGCTCTTGAGAAGCTTCTCAAAAGCTTTGTATGTTCTCTATAAATACCACAACCCAAGCTCATGCTAGGCATTGGGAGTTTCACTCATTCAAAAATCCTTGTAACAATATGGAGTTTACAAATGAGTTAATCAAGACTAACAAAGTAACAAATAGACTATAATGTTCTAAGGATAGCAAAGAAACATAGAAGAGAAAACATAGATTTCACACTCAAACTTTAGTGCTCCAAGGGAGCACCTTCTCCTTATTATATAGCCATAAGAAGATCTCCTCCAAGCAAGCTCCACCATAGGATTAGGTACATGGATAGGTGACTTGTCAGCAAGCTCCACCCTTAGATTACTTGCTTGGATGGTAACATGCGGTTCTGGTCTAAATTGGTTGGTCAAATAGGCTTTGACCATAGGGAATCTTTTAGGGAAAAAATTTTTAGGAATCTCAAAATCATGTGGGTGAGGTACCATTGGAAAGCTCTTGATGGGAGAAACCAGGGAGGAGAGAAAGCTAGCCTTTCCTCCATTGAGGAAAAACTTGCATATTTTTTAGGCCTAATTCATCCATTTAGGCCTCCAAAATTACCTCAAAGTTTTCATGTATATTTTTGTTTCTTCCTTATGAGTAGAAGTGCTCTCTTGGTGATACCTCTACCTGATCTACTTCATCCATTATATACAATATCCTTCTAGATGTCAACTACCTAAATTCTACCTTTAGATCATATGTCTAGCTATTGATTCTAAAGTCTTCAAGCATGTTTTGGTTTCTAGTCTATTAGTAGAAGTACTCTTTTGGTGATACCTTTGTATAATCTACTAATTCCATCATGTATAACATCCTCTAAGATGTTACCAAACCAAATTTCATTTCTTGATCATATGTCTAGCTATTTGTATTACATAGGCCAAATTAGCCAAGAATTATAAGAATATTCTAGAAAGATAGCTACTTGGTACCTTCCAAGTATCAAATAATGTCCATATCAAGTGGTGACTTTGAGAGAAAAAAAACCTATTGGGAAGCTTTTTAGCTAGCGTAGCTTAGCTAGAAGGAAGTTTCTCAAGAAGCTTCTTGGTTAGCTTAGCTTGTACTCTAAGAAGGCAACTTTTAGGAAGCTTCTGAAGAAGCTTCTTGGTTAGCTTAGCTTGCACTCTAAGAAGGTAGCTTCTTGGAAGTTTCTCAAGAGCCTTGTATGCTCCTTAAAAATACCAAAGCCCAAGCTCATACTAATCATTTAGAGTTTCACTCATTCAAGAGTTCTAATGTGATCTTTCACTTTGATCTTCCATTCTCCTAAATTCTCCCCTTAATCTTTTACATTTGTATCAAAGTAGGAATGGGATGGATGGAATTATGGACCACCAAATCCATTTCTGCCAAACCATTACAATTGTGTGTCCATGTACTACCCAAGCATCATTTCATGTAATTCATTATCTCATGCTTTGGGCAGAATTTTTGTAATGTGATCACCTTGTCTAATGAACCCTTTGCAATTCCAATTGTTATTTATAGAGAATGGTGATTAGATTTCATCTTTGTGTTAACTTAGATAATTGTAGGTAGTCTAAGCCATGGCAACAATGCTCAAAATTATCATTGTTATGCAGCAACAAATTGAGCACCTTATTTGATTATTGGAAGAACAAGACCATCAACTATAAGAGCATGTAGAGAGAGCACCATTTAGAGAAGGAGAAGCGCAAATCTAATTTTTAAAGCCCAAGGTATTTGAAAGCAATACTCTCCTAAGTGCAATGGAGAATTTGTGTTTGATTGTGAATCTTATTTTGAAGTTACAAATTTTCAAGATGCATAGAGACAAATTGTCTTGGCTTCAAGCCAATTGAGGGAGTGGCAATTCTTAGTGGAGTAAGCTGAATGGTAGTTTGTTATGTCAATCTCAACATGGGACAAATTTAAGGACATAATAATTAGGCAATTCCAAGCTATAAATGCCACAAATTGCACGAGATGGATTGGCAAAATTGAAGTAGATTGGTTCTATAAGAAGCTATATCATTCAATTCAAGAACACCATAATGCAAATTCCAAATATACTAGAAGGTGAAGCTCTAGATCAAGTTGTGAGGAATTTAAAGTCACACACTAAATTGGAAGTGACCATGTAAGTGCCCAAACACTTAGAGGAAGCCATGCAATTGGCTAAGCACTTCGATTTCTTGGTTACAATAACTTTATCTTGACCTCGACCATCATAGAACATACCCACCTGCTACACACGGATGGAGGATCTGGCACCATTGGAGATCAATACCAATGGAGGCCACTTGGCACTATAGATAAGGAAAGATTTAACAAAATAGTGGTTGCTTTCATTGCTGCCAAATTAGGCATAGTATTGCTAAATGTCCACTCAACAATGGACAACTATGAAAAATTGCCCAAATGAAGTTTGTGGAGCATGATGATCAAGGAAACAAAGAATCCCAATAGGAGAATTTGAGCCATCTACTAGGAACTTGATTAGTTCCAGTGAACTGAAGGCTTGACCTATGCAAGTTTCCTTCACTTGCAAGGTATGATTTTTGATTATGGTTGATTTTGAAAGTTCAAAGAATTGCATATCCATACATTAGCAAATGAATTAAGTATTCCTATCAAGCTTATTATTGGAAGTAGATTGATGATAGCGGAAGGCAGAAAGAGTTCCTCATTCTATACCTCACATCTTATTATATTCAAGCTTAAGAAAGGAGTATTTGGGGTGTATGAGGTTTGTAATAGCACCTCTACATTATGATATCATTCTAAGTTTGTCTTGGCTTGAACATCATAAAGTTCAATTTGATTGAACCTAATAATAAATTCAAGTACATCACCAAAATAAGTTATCAATTAGGTTGTTTGACACCTTTGAGTAAGACACCTATAAATAGTCATCCCAAGATGGGAAGTTTGTAAATAAAATAGACATAGGGCAATTTTTGGAGGAAGAATTTCCTACTTTTGTAACGTGGATCAAGCCAATTGTGCATGGAGAATCCAATGAGGTCAAAAGTCAAAAGCCTTATCAAGCTATGGTTGATCAAATAGTTTAGGAGTTAAAAAATGTGTTTCCAAATGATCTACCAAAGGGATCACTTTCAAGATTGAGTTATTGCCAAGAAGTACTCTAGTGAGTAGAGCAATCTATTTGCTCTCACCAAAGGAGTTGGATGAGCTTCAAATAACACTAATAGAGTTGTTGGAGAAGGATTTCATATGACATAGTACATCTTCTTGGGGAGCATTGGTACTATCTATCCCAGAGAATGATGGATGATTTCACTTCTGTATTGATTATTGTGGCTTCAATAAACAAATAATGAAGAATATATATCCATTGCCTCAAATCAATGACTAGCTAGATCAATTGAGTGGAGCATGATGCTCCTCTAAGTTGGATCTCCAAAGTGGCTATTGGTAGATCTTCATTGATAAAGAGGATATGCAAAAGATTACCTTTCATACAAGGTATGGGCATTTTGAATGGAGAGTTCTACCTTTTGGGGCTCATTGATGCTCTAGCAATCTTCCTAGATCAAGTGCACTAGGTGTTGGATGGGCTATTGGATTGGTATGTGGTGGTTTCCTTGGATGTACTCTAATCTATAGCAAGACAAAGGTAGAATATGCAAATCATGTGTGAGAAATCCTTAAAAAACTATGTTAATGGAAGTTCTATTGTAAGAAGTCAAAGTGTACATTTTGGGCAAGAAGAAGTTAAATTCTTGGGTCATAAGTTCTCATTACATGGAATCAAGATGGAAGAGGAGGAAAGCAAGGCTATTATTGATTAGCCTACTCCAAAAGATGCTACAAAAGTATGGGTATTTAATGGATTGGTAAGTTTTTACCGACAATTCATCCATTATTATATTCATATGATTGCATCGTTGACCAACCTCTTGGGGAATACCTCAAGCTTTTAGTGGACCACTGTAATACTACAAGGACATGGGGACCTCAAGAGAAACACACCATGAAAAACACACACTTTCATACTCAAACTCCAATGCCCTAAAGGAGCACTTTCTCTTTATTAAATAGACAAAGAGGATCTCCTCCAAGGAAGCTCCACCATAGGATTAGGCAAATAGATAGGTGACATGTCCGCAAGCTCCGCCCTTAGATAACTAACTTGGATGGGTGACATGTTGGTCCTGGTCCTATCTGGTTGGTTAAACAAGCTTTGACCATAGGAAATCTTTTAGGGAATCTTCTTGTAGGAATCTTAGAATCATGTGGGTGAGGTACCATTGGAAAGCTCTCCACAAGAAAAACTAAGGGGAGGGTAAGCCAACCTGTCCTTTTTGGGGGGGATCTACATATTTTTGAGGCCTAATTCATCCGTTTAGGCTTCCAAAATTGCCTTCAAAGATTTTAGGCATATTTTAGTTCCTACTCTATTAGTAGAAATCCCCTTTTGGTGATACCTCTTTCTGATCTATTTAGTCCATCATGTGTAACATTATTTTAGATATTACCAAACCAATTCTCACCTTTAAATCATATGTTAGCTATTGATTCTAAGGTTTTCACGTCCATTTTAGTTTTTGCCCTATTAGTAGAAGTACTCTTTTGGTGACACTTTTATCTGATCTATTTTGACTATCATGTAAAGCATCATTCCAGATGTGATCAAACTAAATTTCACATCTAGATTATGTGGCTAGCTCTTGGTATTATACATTTTCCTCTTTTTAAGACGCAATGCCTTCGTTGTGCAATTGTTGCTCAAATGCTTGCACCAACACCGGTGTATGTGTCAAATTGGCAATGGGCTCCCATGTTTCTTCATAGAGAGGGTAACCTTTCCATTGTACTAGATAGTCCACCTACGGATAGCAAGTATCACGCATGCATTTTTGGAGAATATGCTCCACTTCATATTCCTTCGTGCCATCAATGAGTGTTGGACAAGGTCAAATGTCTTGTGTAGAATGACACTGGCCTGATCAAGGAGCATATCTACATTGTAGGGAAACATGGAACATTAGATGGATCTTCATGTGTGGTGGTAGCTCAAGGTGATACGCCATAGTGCCAACTCAACAAAGAATCAAAAGAGGCCCAATAAAATGAGGTCAGCTTACGAGGTCCAACTAATGTGAGGTTGGTTGTCAATAGCCTCACTTGATCCCCAAAATTGAACTCCATGTGCCTATGGTGTGCATCAACATATTGCTTCTATGATTTTGTGCAATCTGTAATCTATGCTTAGCGCTCTCCACACCTTGTTGGATTCTAGAAACAAATATATTGATTGCATCAACCTTGGTAGTCATCATATGGATAAGAATCAAGCTAGAAGGTGTGAAGGGATGCTCACTATATATGAGGAAGAAAAAAGTGATCTGAGTGGATACATTCACTAAATTGTTGTAAGAAAATTGGTTGTTGGTGACACCTTTGGATGATTGTGCTTCTACAGTTTGAAGATTAGTTTTTGTAGCAACTAGAATTTACGGTTAATCTTAACCTCTACCACCAAGTTGTTTTCCACTAGCATGTGGGTGAATGCATTTGCAAGTTGCTTCTTACCTTCCATATAGGTGATTGTCATGTTGAAGTAGTGTTGCCACTCTGCCTTGTAACACCCATTGGTGCATGTATGTGGTATTGTGATATTTAGCTTGGTATTACATGTACTTGAGACATATTATTTATATAGAAATAAAGGATGGTTCTACATTAGTCATGATTAGCTAAAGTTCGTCATAGCTAAGACAGAAGGGATCTTACTTTAGAGGAAGTAGAAAGATGAGCACCACTATTTTGGATTCTAGTGTGTTGACTTGGTATTATTCCTAGGTGTTTGGTTTTGAGGAAAGAGTTGAGAACTCTTGGGCCTGCAAGCCTTTTTTTTGGATTCTTCTATAGTCCAAGGATAGTCCATGTGAAGAAATCCTTGACTGAGTGGTTGGGTCAAGATAAGATCACATGCTAGTGGAATATGCCCATGTGAATGGATATTTCTTTCTACTTTTTGAATTTACTTGACTTTTGGTCTAGTAACTTGAGTTACTATGATAATTAGTAACTTTAGTGCGTAACTATTTCACAAGTATATAAACAAGGAGTGAGGAGGTATTGATCATCCTTTCATTTGCAACTATCTCTCTCTCATTGAGTTCTTTAATGAGCAATGTCTTGAGTCTTGGAGTGTTAGCCTTGGATGAGTATGATGGAGTTTGGGTTCATTGTCTTCTTAGTCCATGGTGCGCTACCATAATACCCATTAGAGGTTCATCTTGAGTGAGAAATAGGCCGGCTCATAGCCCATAGAATCTGGCAACAAGATAAATCCTTCTACGTCTTCAGGTAGACTAGAGGTTTATGGTCTATCTCTACTACAAATGCCTTCTTGTCCAGATAGTGCTTCCAATGCTTGGTTACAAGGATGATGGCCAGCTCTTCTCATTTTGTGGTTTGGTAGTTGTGCTCTACTGGTAACAAATTTTGAGAGAAATATGCAATTGGATGCTATCCGTCATGCCACTCTTGTTCTATGACTGCTCCTATTAATACGCCTGATGCATCTATAGCCAACTTGATTGGACGCTTTGGGTCATACCACTTCAAGATTGGTGAACGTAGCAAGGTGACTTTCAATTCTTGAAAGGTCAAATCTTGTGCAGTTTCCCACATCCACTTCTTCCTCTAGCCAATTAGTGTTGTTAAAGGCTATGTAACCTTGCATAAGTCCTTGACAAATTGACGATAAAATCCCGTCAATGCAAGAAGCTCTTGAGTTGAGTCTGATCTTCTAGGGCACTCCATTTTTGAATGAACTCTATTTCATCTATCAATACTTGAATACCCTCTGCACTTACTCTATGCCTTAAGTAATCTATTTCAAACTTGCCAAACTCACACTTTGAGATTTTGGCATACAACCTATTCTGTCTTAGAATCTGGAGGACTTCTTGTAGGTGTTGTTTGTGTTCCGTCATCATACTACTAAATACTAAGATGTCATCTAGGAAGAAAATAATAGATTTATCTAAATATGGACAAAATATATCATTCATTAGACTCATGAAAGTAGTAGGTACGTTGGTGAGACCAAAAGGCATCATGAGATACTCAAAGTGGCCATACTTGGTTCAAAAGATAGTTTTGTACACATCCTCCTTTGCAATTTGGATTTGATTATAACTGCTCCATAAATCTAGTTTGGTGAAGTGTCTTGCTCAATTGAGTTGATCAAATAGATCATCCATGCAAAGTAAGGGTTATTTATTCTTCATTGTTTGTTGATTGAGACCCCAATAGTCAATGCACATGTTTATCGTACTGTCCTTCTACTTCACAAACAAGACCGGAGCCCCATATGGTGATATGTTAGGTTGGATGAACCCTTGCTACAACATATCCTCAATTTGATTCTTGCACTCCTCCAACTCATGAGGTGATGGGCAATATGGGGCCTTATAAGGAAATGTCTTACTTGGGAGTGTCTCAATTTTATGATTTACTTTCCTTTTTAGTGGTAATCGTGAGGGTAGATCATCAAGAAAGACATCTTAAAACTCATTTATCACATCCATCAATTTCTCAAGAATTTGTCCATTGAGTTGTGCACTCTGGACTTCTCTTATAAGACCCATGAAACATCTATTGGTCTTACAGATAGCGGTTGTCCCTATGACATAAAGAGGCAATTCTTTGATATGAGATTTTTCTTTAACCCCAATGATAGACCATTGGTTGGTTCTCATTACTTTCTTCCTCCAATCTACCACAGGGTTGTAATGCGCCATCCATGGCATGCCTAAGATTGCATCATAACGAGCTAATTGTATCACTTGTCATTCAATTGCTTCTTGATATTCTCCTATAGAGAGTGTTACCTGTCTAGGTAATGATTTAATCCTCTTTGTTTGCCCATAAGGTAACTCTACTTCTTTACTCTCATCACTCTCTAGATCCATTCCCAATCTTATTGCAATAGAGCAAGATAAGAAGTTCTATGTTGCTCCCTGATCTATTAATACTCTTACTTGATTGCCTTCTAGGACTCCATTCACTTCAATCAATTGTAAGGTTGCCTTTTGGTACCTTTGCATGCTTGTCTTCTTCCTTCCCAATAAGACTGCAAGGTATATTTATTGGCAATCTTCATTTTCCAAAGTGATTGCCACCTCCTCCTCTTGAGTGCGTCTCTCCATGTTGTTCAAAGGTCACTTTTATGAAGGCCAAGGGCCTCTAGGAAGATGAGCACAACAGTTGGTAGATATATGCCCAATACGACCATAATTGTAACAACAATGTTTTTCTCCTTGAGTTCCTTCTCCTTGTTGGGACTCCATCTCTTTGTTCTTCTACCCGTCCCCGTTCTCCTTGAAGTGGTCGTTCTCGTTGGTCTTGAAACCAAATGTTGCCAAGTTCCATTGGTACTAGTCCACCCATAGGTGGAATTTCTGCCTGATAATGTTGAGGTGGAACTACTACTTCACCTCCACTAAATGCTCCTACTATTCTCTATGCACAAGCAATGGCTTCAAATATCAAGCAAGGATTTTGTACCATGACTTCTTGGCGACTTTGCTCTTTCAATCCTTGTTTGAAATTGCCGACACCTCTTGCTGGACTCATGTTGGCTATTACAACTTGTAGATCCAAAAATGCCTCCACATACTCTTGTACATTGTTCTTCTATTTCAATCTCCTTAGTCAAATCCGAGCCATCTGCATAGAATCCACCAATTGGAAATTCTTCAACAAGCCTTCTTGCATTGCTGTCCATGTGACTTCCATTCTCTCTGCCAACATAGATCATTCCCAAGCATCGTACCATGTGAAAGCTTTATCGGTCAAGTACCCACATGCAAACACACCTATAGTATACTTGGTGATCTCTATTGAGAACAATCTGAAATATCGATTCATTCTCAAGATCCAGCAGTTCTCTACTACTCCCATCATACGCTGCCCCTTGTAAGGCTCAAAGTTGCAATTCCTCTTCATCGGGAGTAGTAATGTGGCTTCATTGGTGACAAGATTTGTAGGCACGGGTGCCTCTCCAAGTACTTCAATTGCAAGTATTGGGTTTTGAGATGGCTCTTCTTCTTGCATTGCTTGATCATTCCTAAGGGTCTGCACTTGACTTTGTGATGCCTCCATGGTCATCTTAATCTCTCAAAATTTATTCAACATCCCCTACATTCCTTGCACCAACTCTTGCAACTACGGATCCATGGTTTGTATAACACTCAATTGCTATTGTCTACCTTGATAGAGAGTTAATATGATCACTCTAGAGGATGCACAAACTATTGGAACTACCATTGGGACCTCAGAAGCTACCACTCATTGATAATATTCCTCACCAAAATTCCTAACCACAAAATCTCTAAACATCACTTCTGGCCTCACTCCATAACAAATTTCTACTTGAGTGTAAAAAAGGAAAGGATTTAGGATATTCAAATCCATCACAACAAAATCAAGATTGTCAAATCCCCCTCTATATTGTAAATCACTATAGGTAGAATCACTGGGTTTTGCAAATTCATCACTATATCCATGAACTCTACTCCCAAGTGAAAAACCAAATACACTCTCATTTGCTCATGCTGAATGTACATAATCTTGATGTGGAATGGATTCAAGAAAGGAAGTAAGGTGCTAGATATTTTCCTCCTAGAGCCTCCATTCCATCCTCCTTCTAGCTCTCATAATATACCAATTACACCAAAATGTCTCTCCTCAAAATTACTCAGTCTCAGTAGTCCATGTTCTTCCAAGAGAGGTGATCCGCTCTCTTGGATGACAACACCTTCTCTAATACCATTGTAATACTCCGATGATATGAGACCTAAAGAGAAACATACCATGAGAAACATATACTTTCCCACTCAAACTCCAATGCCCCAAAGGAGCACCTTCTCTTTAATACATGGACAAAGAGGATCTGCTCCAAGGAAACTCCACCCTAGGATTAGGCACACAAATAGGTGACATGTCCGAATCTTCTTGTAGGAAGCTCAGAATCACATAGGTGAGGTACCATTGGTAAGCTTTCAACAAGACAAAATTGGGGGAGGGAAGGCCAACTTGTCCTTTTTTGTGGGGAGTCTACACATTATTTAGGCCAAATTCATCAGTTTAGTCCTCCAAAATTGTCTTTAAGATTTTAGGCATATTTTGGTTCCTACTCTATTAGTAGAAGTTCCTTCTTGGTGATACCTCTTTTTGATTTGTTCAGTCCATCATGTGTAATATCATTCCTGATGTTACCAAACCAAGTCTCACCTCTAAATCATATGTCTAGCTATTGGTCCTAAGGTTTTCATATTTATTTTAGTTTTTGCCCTATAAATAGAAGTACTCTTTTGGTGATAATTCTATCTGATCAATTTTGACCATCATGTATAACATCATTCTAGATATTACCAAACCAAATTTCATATCTAGATCATATGGCTAGCTCTTTGTATCACAACCACCAAGCACAAAGAAGCATCCAAAAAGCTAAAAGATATGGTGTCTTCAAGACCCATTCTTCAACCATATGATACTCAACTACCTTATGTGGTTGATTTTGATGCTTTTAACTTCACCATTGGAGTTGTGCTGCAATAGGAATTCCCAAATAGGTTATTTTCATTGTCTTTGTGTCTTGCCAACTAAACACGGAAAAAAGGAATTACTATGCTTAAGATTTAGCACAACTAGCAATGATATATACCACTAAGGAATGGAGGCATTATCTCTTGGGGAAAAAAGTGATCATGCAAACCAATTACAAACTCTTGTTGCAAATATTACATTTGTAATACATGAAGAGTTGACATCATTGATGGGAAGAACAACTATAGTTATTTGACCTCAAACTTGAGAACAAACCCAATAGGTTTCATATCATCCCCAATACCCTATCATTTTGACTTAATTTGAAGTCTTTTCCTCTCATCACAATGGCAATTATGAAAATACCATTGGACTCAAAAGTCCAATTCAAGTTTAGGACCACTTTACAACAAGACCACTTATTTAAGATAGTGAAAGGTCATCTTGCAACACATGACAAGGACTACAACATCTTCTCCTTCAAGGAAAGCCTTCTATTCTATGAGAACCAGATCTATGTTCTAGCCAAGGGTGATCTATGACTTGTGTGCCTTCAAGAAGCCTATGACCTACAAATCATTGGTCACATGGTTGTGGAAGATCTTGGGTACCTTACAATGCTAATGGTGGTGGCCAAACTTGGCATGAGATGTTCAAGAGCTTGTCCAATTTTGAGAGTTTTGCCAATGCAACAAGGCTAACAGCTAGAAACCAAGTAGACTCCTTAAACCACTTCCCTTCCTATTAGCTTGATGGGAATACATGAGCTTAGATCTCATCACATCCTTGCCCAAGACAAAGCAAGGTCACATTGCAATCATGGTGTTTGTCGATGAGTTTAATAAGCAAATCCATTTGGCACCAACTTGTGATATAGTGGATGCTCTAAAATTGGCCTAGATCTCCTTCAACAATATCTTCAAGCATCATGGGATGCCTCTTGTACTCATCTTTGACCATGATCCTTGATTCATCAAAAAAAATAAGCAAGCACTCTTTTAGCTACTTGGCACCAAGCTTGCTTTGTCCACAACCTATTATCCTCAAACTGATGCATAAATCAAACATACAAATTGCACTTTGGAAGATGTACTTTGTGCCTTTGTCAACATACAAATTGGGATGAATGTCTTGAAGTTGCTTAGTCTACCTACAATAATTCTAAACATGCAAAGCATCAGATTCTCTCTCCTTCCTTAATTTTGGCCAAGATCCACTTGTTCCAAATTCTCTTCTTTCTCCTTGTCCATCTCATGTCCCTCTTACTTCCACCTTCTTGACCATGATATCCCAATCCCCATAACAAGCCAAATATCATCTCCTTGTTGCTCAAAATCATCAAAAATAATATGCAAACCAACATCATCATAAGCTTACCTTTCAACTTGGAAACAAGATCATGCTTTCTTCTAGTAACCCACCCCTCCCACTTGATACCCAAAGTTGTAAACTTACTCCTAATTGAATACATCCATTTGATGTTATCCAAATCATTTCTCATGTTGCTTTTTGACTTGCCTTGCCTTACCATATGCAAATCCACCCCTATCTTTCATGTTTCTAAGTTGAAATCCTTTAATTATATCTTCCTTTTCCTCTTGTCCCTATCAACAATCACAAGGAGTATGAAGTTGATTGTATCCTTGCATGTTTCTACATTCAACATGGCCGTCAACAACATATTGAGTACAAAGTCCTTTGGAAAGGGTATTTCATTCATGATGCCACTTGGGAGCCTCTTTTTCATCTCCAAAATGCACAAATGGCCATCTAGGAGTTTGAAGTTTCCATGGTGACAAGGACATCATCAACTAGCCATGGAGGAATATGTAACAATATGGAGTTTACATACAAGTTAGTTGCAACTAACAAAGTAGCCAATATGCCAATTTAGCCAAGAATTACAAGAATATACTAGAAGCATTTAGGAAGCTACTTGGTACCTTCCAAATATCAAGCAATGTGTATGCCAAGTGGTAACTTTTAAGGAGAAGCTTCTTGGGAAGCTTCTTGGCTAGCTTAGTTTGCATGCCAAGTAGGTGGCTTCTAGAAAGAAGCTTCTCAAGAAGCTTCCCAAATAGCTTAGCTTGCACACCAAGTAGATGGCTTTTAGAAGGAAACTCCTTGAGAAGCTTCTTGGTTAGCTTAGCTTGCCAAAATCCAAGCTCATGCTAGACATTTGAAGTTTCTCTCATTCAAGAGCACCAATATGATCTTTCACTTTAATCATCTATTTTACTATTTCTCTCCTTGGTCTTTACAAGTAACTTTCTTGATTTAGTGCAAATTTTCTAATCATATACTCAAACACACACTCTTACTGCAAGATTCCTCACATCTACTCAACCAAGTACATAATCAAAGATATAAGTGAAAGTCATTCAACACAAAGAATAAAGAAATATGTGAGCTAAAATGCTTGAATTATGAAAGAAGTGACAAATCTCTTTTGGGACACAACCCATATATAAAATTTCCTAACTCTTTGATGAAGATGATTAATGGCTAAGAATGTTGGAAATCCTATAATTACACCTATTGCACTTACCACTAATCCTACCTATTGATCTTATCTAAGAGTAATTAAGAAGTTATTGTGCAATCACCACCAATCACAATACCTCTTGTTGTTTACTTTACAAGTATCCACACTCCAACAATCATAAGCTATAAAAAATATCCTAAGTCAAAATTTATTTTTGTGCAAAGATTTTTATCAAGATAAAGATATAGTTTGAGGCCAAAGATAATTTCAGGCCAAGGATGCATTCTGCACTTAATAGATTTCTACCTATTTCCCTTGGGCTAATAATTATCTTCTTCCTAAACTCTACTATGAGGCAAAACCTTTGCCCTTACAAACATTCATCAATAATTCTACCCATTCTTGGTACCCTAACATCTCCTCCATTGGTGCTTTTATGGATTCCGAAAACTTATTTGAGGTGTTTGATTAACTTCTCATATAGTTGTTGTAGGTGCTCATCAATGTACAATTTTATTGGAAGTGCATGCGCTTGGGATGTGGAGTCTTGAGCCTTTAATTTCTCCAATGAGGCCTTTGTTACCTCCTTTCTGATTTCTTTAGGATGGTCTTGTGCCATCTCCATCCTCACCAATATTTTCATTTTCTCTAGGTTGAACTAGATCTTACTCTCTTCCATCTCAACCACAATCTCTCCTTGAATAGCTACCCAATCCTTTGTGCATTCTTCCTCCTTCTACTTGATACTTTCCTCCAGCTTCTTCACCTAGATGTTGGCTACTTGTAGCTCCTCTTGATGATAAAATTTTGTTGCTACAAGAGATACCTTTACCTTTTCCAATTCTTTAATTGTATCAATATCTTCTGCCTAAGCCTTCACCTTCTCCTAAGTTGAGCTCTTTGACATGCTTCTTCTTCTTTCAACTCAAAAGCCTTCTACCTCAATGTCCTTTCTTCTTAAATTTCTTTCTCCAAGGCCACAACTTTTGTCATGAGCTTGGCTGCCTCTTGCACTAAGTCATTGTTTGGCTTTCCCATCTCCAAGTTTTAGCTCAAACTTTCTTCAATTTATCTCTTGCTTTCATCCTTTCCAAATCTACTCATTGTGCCACATGATGATGATAATTGATGAGGATAATATAATTTATAATTGCCCCATGAGATATTGCATTTGTAGAGATGAGTTGCTCCATCAATTCCAATGTTGGGCTAACCTTGTACATCACTCATTGAGAATGTGGCACTACCACAACCAGCTTGGTCTCCTTCTCGCTCAAAATCTCCCCTCTTGCTAGTTTAAACAAAGTTGGGTGTCCACTCACCTCCCTCTTGATCTTGATGAAGATGGTAGGTTCTCTCTACTGAAATACCCATTTGGTCATGGTTAGTACCTCTATCTTGCATGACCCTTTGTCTTGCTTATCATCTTCTCCTCAAAGTCCACATGTGGCTTGATGTCCTTCCTCATCCCAACAAGAGCCTACAACAAGAGTCTTTTACCTTGAGCACCTCTTCAACACAAAGGACTCCTCCTTCCCTTAGTTTTGCCTCTCTTACAGGTGGGAATATAGAAACCTCTTAGGACTAAAAGGTCCAACTTCTCCATCACATCATTCAAGGGTGTGCATTCATTCTTCTTCCTAAAAATCATTTCTTCTTGGGATAGGGTATATTATACTTCTCCACCCTGGTCTTTAGCTTCATCTTCACAATATTACAATCCTTGTGTATGATTGTTTGTTGGTCATTGGAGTGAACTCTGGTTAGGACCCAATGTCACCTTTGTTCTAGACTTCCTCTTCACCATCCTCCTCTTCTTCCTCCATGAGGATCTACTTGTCCTCTTGGTAGCCTTTGCCTTTGGCCTAGATTGAGTCATGGGGATCTAGAACTCCTTCAAATAGGAGATTACCACAAAGCCAATACTTGTTTCTTGAATATTGGCTCCTTGGCAATCACTTCTTGCCTCTACTTCCCAAATTCCAAATTTCTGTAGGCCTTCTTTACTTCCTTATGCAAGCAAACTCTACATTTGCCTTTAAGTAATTTTGTACCATTAGCACTTGTTCCTTAGCTTTATCAAAATGTCATATGTAGAAGAAGTGGTCCAAGTACTTCTTTTCTTTTAGGATCAATAAATCCATTCCCAAGTAGAAGTGGATGATGAACGGAGATACCAAAGTCACTCCTTCTTCCTTGTTCATTGTTCCTGCAAAATCTCTTGCCATTGCTTAGAACTTAGCTATCCAATTCACAAGCTATTCTTGGTATACATACTCAAAGAAGATTCCTTCATTATTTTTCAAGTAAGTTGTTTGGTGGATTTGAAAAACTTCATGACTAATTCTATTGGGATCCTCCTCACATTATGATCTTTGATACTTGGAAAAGACCAACCATTATTAGTCTTCTTGTCCCTAAATGTGGACTTGAACTTGGCTTAAATAGTCAAGTCCAAGCAAGTCTAAATGTTATCTAGAATCATGCTTCCAATGGGAGAATTTCTAATCCCCAACACTCTTTACCTATCCTCTTTGGTCCAAGCAAAGAGGTCTTTCTTAAATTCTCTAGCTCTAGATTGCAATTATCTTTGATTTGATGTAACATTACATGATTGTTCAATGCTCAATTCCACAACAAGAATTCTAACTTCTTGTTGTAGACTAATTCCTGCATATAATACAATCCCCACTTAACTAACCTTGAGGCCTTGAATTATGACTTTAGATTCCTTTCTTATCCTCCTTGGTGCACTAAGGGCAGCCACTTATTTTCTTTTTATCCTCTCATTCTTCCCACTTCACTTCTCACTTCCTAACCTCACACACATAATCTCTCTCGTGATTTTGAATTTCTAAGAAAAAAACTTCTCACCAAAGGAAAAGAAAGCATAGCAAGTCTTGCTTGGGTTGATTTTGCAAAAATTGAAGAGGATATAAGCCCCAAGTGTATTTAAGGTGTTGGTCCGTTATGAACTTTTGCTAAGCAAGCCCTTTGGTGAACAGTCTTTACTCATACTTGTGACTTGTCAATACTATTGAATGGTCATTAATTGTGGTTCTTGATCTATTAATGCCACATTTATTCATGAAATTTTATGCCGTGGAACTTCTAGTCCAAATGGCGTTTCTCATTAGGTCAAAGATCTCCCAAGGCAAAGTGTTTTATTGCCAAAGGTTCTCTTGTCTAATAACAACCTTCTTCCTTGAAGAGCCACGCTCCATGCTCTTTGTTTAGATGTCTTTTTATTGGTTCTTTTATGGTATATCCCTTCCATATCATCTTCCCATTGAAGGTGTATTTCCCCTCAAGGTGGAAGGTAATCAATCAATAGCCTCCCATTTCTATTACTTATTGACTATTTCTACACTCTTCTTGGTAAAGTCCTACAAGAAAAAAGAAAAAGGTGTATTTTAGAAAGGTGAGGCATCACATTACCTTTAGACTAAAGGTATTTGCAACTATGAAGGTGTCTTGAGTCAAACATCAAAATTCAAGGTGTTGTTACTTTTGCTTTAGATATCCAAAAAATATATATATACCAATGGTATGAATATGAGTTGCCATAATATTACATTGATAATAATATGCAACTAAGATTACAAGTCTTAAAGCAAGAGACTTGCAAATTAAGATAGAAGGAGGCAAATCAATTATAAAATGAGGCTTTGCTTCATCATAATAAGGCTATAGTAGCAAATTAGCAAGCTAAGAAGTGAATCATTGTTGTTGAGTATATGGAAAAGGAGAGGATTGGATAAAAGTGTTAGAAGGTAACAACCAAGGACATATGCATCAATTCAAGATACTTATAGTTTATCATACTCTTACTTATGCCTTGTAGTTTGTATGACTCTTAAAGTTGGTAGTTTCAAATATATAGCTTGGAGTGTTAGCTAATTCTTTGTTATTCCTACCTCAACTCTTTTGATTACTATCATGTATTGTCTAGAAGTATTAAATTTAGATATAATTCCATGGACATGGGGACCAAGTGATGATTGTACAAGAAATGTCAATTTGATTTGAGGTTCTTTTGACCTAATTCTAGAGCCTCTAGGCTATAGTGGATTTTTTAAGGAGAGCATGATAACCCAATGTCAACAAAAAGTGGTATACAACAAGAACAAGTGGTTCTCTTGAGGATATAGGTTGGCATTGGCTAGATTTGAAGAGAAGTATCATTGTTGGTAGTTCTTTTATCATTACTTATTTAACCTTTTACTTTTATCATTAACTTATTTATCATTAACTTATTTAAGAACTACTCCCAAAAGAGGTAGTGTCACCCACTAAGATGCACTATGGAAAATGGGAAAGTAAAAATCACTTTCACTAACAATAAGTTCCAACTATTTCCTAAAGATGAGATTTAGTCAACCCCAAATGTGTTAGTTCACTACAAAAGATATTCAACTCTTAAGGTTACATATTATGCTTCTTAGAAGAAAAAACCTTGAAGATACTTTGCATTGATAGTAGGATTTCACTTTTTGATTCAATGGTAAGTTAAACACTATGGTTCATTGTTGATATATCAAGGTAGTGCTTCATTCTTTCAAAATACTCAAAGATCCCAAACCCCAATCACAAGTACAAATGGCACTCCCACTCAAGCACTTGGTTTCCTACCCTGAAGTTACTCACCACTACTAGCCAAAGCCATACAATCAATAATCAAAATTTAAGCAAAAAAGAAGAATGAATTAGGCCCTTTTTCTTTATTCATGTTAGAGGATTAAATGAAATATTTGTTTTGGGCTTAAAACCTTAAATATTTTCTTCCTACTCTAAGCCACATAAATCTAATAGTTGAGGAAAGCAAAAGATCTCCTTAGCTCATCCTCACTATACATTGCTAATCATATCTTTGGCTTATCCTATGTAGGTTAATAACACGCCTTATATGTATCAAGGAAGGTATAAGTTCTTCCCCAAAGACATCTTATAGGTTTGTGTCCTTCAGACTTACTACTCCAAAGGTTACATCCACAAATGTTTATAATTACAAAGGCCATTGGACTGCTTCCTACTTTGAAGATCCTATAACTATAAAGAACTTCTTTTAAATAAATACTTTTGGCCTAAAGTACTATTGTAAAGAACTACCTTTGCCATTAAAAATTCTAATAAGGAGCTCAGTCCACTCCTTGTAGCCAGTTATTTCTAACAAATGGGTATCAGAAATCTTAGTTAACTTTCCATATGTATTTGCTCTAAGTTTAACAACTAGTTGGTCCATCTTGTCTTCCTCATATGTCTTTTACTTCAGCTTCTAGACCTGCAAATTTAGCTTATGCAACTTCATCTTTGTAATCTTCCCTTGAGCTCCTTCCTCCAACATTTATATGAATTGATCTTGAGCTTCCTCCAACTGCTTGAGGATCTTTGCCTTCTATTCCTCCAAATGGTTATGCAATGCTTCCACTTCTTGCTTCATATCTCCTATCACTTTGGGTCAAACAATTACCCTATCTTCCTTCTCCTTCTTTGATTCTTCTACTAAATTCTCTAGTTGAGTAGCAACCTCCTTCCATAATTCAAAAATCTATATTTCTAAAGTGACCACCCAGATCTTGGTGGTCTCTAGTTCTCCCCAAATATTCCCTACTTCTTTGTCCTTGGCACTCAACTTCTTTTTATCCTTGATATTATTACCTGTGTTCTAGCCAAAGTGTTGGAACACCTCCTTGTAGCCTCCAAATGTCTCCTTTGTACTGGCTATGCTCTACTACAAGTGAATTATTTTGCCTCTTCAATTTAGAGTTTTCTTGCATAAGGGCATTCACCTTCCTTACCTCTTCCTTTTATAGGTTCATGCTCTTCTCAAACTCTTCCTTTGTCTTCTTGGTATAGATTACTTTATGGAACCTTTGGATCAACTTTGTGTAATCAACCATATTAGGATAGACCTCTTAGTATTAAGGCAAAATGAGCTCTATCATCAACAAGGCCACACCTACCAAATGGATTACAGACTTAGCATCTTCCTTAATTGGTACTTTGGATTCTTAGGCTGCCTCTCTCCTTATGACTTTTGCTACACTTGGAGAGTCTTCACCTTCTTCTTCCACATCTACTCTCTCTTCCACTTCTTGAGGTTGTTCTTTGGCCTTGTGTTGTTCTTCATTCCAAAGGTCTTCTTCTTGTCTCTTCAACCACCTCCTTCTCTCCTTTGAGTGCAACTTTGTCTTTGTTTGGGATGAGAAGTTATTTGGGTTATTCTTGTCCTCTTTACCTTGGTATTTGTGTTATATACCTTGATCTTCATCTTTGAAGTCTTTTGCTTCCTCCTCCAAAGAAACATCTATAACTTTAAGATTTCATCTTGGCTTCTTGGTTGGATTATGAGGCCTTGATAGAGTTATCTTCTTCTTCTTCTTGGTTTTGATGTGGCAACAATCTCTTCTTTTTCCACAAGCATATATATTTGAATCTCCTTGTACTCTGCATCCACATCTTGGTACTTCTTGATAATTTATTTCCATTGCAAGATAAAGTACCCCATTGGATGGAAATGGCTTGGAAACCTCTTATGCTCCTTCTTTGTCAATAAATTCAGCTCTATATAGATATGTGTGGCAAAGGCTCCTAGGTAATTTACTCTGTCTTCTCTCTCAACCTCCTTGCACAATATTTTTGGTTCTTCTTGGTACAAGTTCTCAAAGAAGACCACTTGGTTGTTATTGAGGTAGGTTGTCTCCTTCACACAAAACAATTTTGTTATTGCTTGAACAATTAATCTTTGTATAGGATCCTTGTAACTACACTCCATCCATCCATTATAGGTGGATCTTTTCTCTCCAAAGGATTCTAAAATTTGGTCATTGAGCTCCTTATTTACATGCCTAAACTCCATATCTATATTCATGCTTTTGGATAGGCTTGCTTCCACACCAAGGACATACCTCCAATTCTCTTCAATCCATGCCAAAGGTTTTTGTCTCACATCCCCTATCATCATATCCTTTCTTCCCTTCATCTCATAAATGATGGTGAAATCACTCAAATCTAAACTCCAAACCAAGAAAGAAAGGTTCTTGCTTTAGATCAAGTCACTTCTACAAAAAAAGTACCCATTTATTCACCATTGGAGCACAAAGGTTGCCTTAGATATCTTTCTTAAGGGTTTTTGTACACACACCATGTTCCACCATTGGGTAAGAAGGTTAAAAACAAAAAACTACAAAGCTTTGTATTGCTACTTGCTCTTTGAAATTGAAACTAAATTTGATAGCAACAAATGAAATTACTCCAAGTGCTCCTGATTTTATAGCATAGTTTTTCAGTCCTTGTGTAAAAGACCAAGGAGAAAAGTAGGAGAATGGAAGAGTGAAAGATCACATTGAGACACTTGAATGAGAAAACATGAGCTTGGGCTTTGATATTATAGAAACATACAAGGCTCTTGAGAAGCTTCTCATAAAGCTTCTTGAAATTTTCTTTCTTAGAGTGCAAGCCAAGCTAACTAAGAAGCTTCATATTTATTGTGCAAGCTAAGCTAGCGAGAAAACTTCCCAAGAAGCTTCCTTCTAGAAGCCACCAACTTGGCATGCAATCTAAACTAGTCAAGAAGCTTCCCATGAAACTTCCTCCTAGAAATTGCCACTTGGCATGCACATTACCCAATACTTAGAAGGTACCAAGTAGCTTTCTATATACTTCTAGAATATTTTTGTAATTTTTAGCTAATTTGGCCTATTTGCTACTTTATTAGTCTCAACTAACTCATTTGTAAACTCCACATTGTTACATATTCCCCCACCACTAGTTGGTTATGACCTTGTTACCATAGAAGCTTCAAACTCCTAGATAGCCATTTTTGTATTCAAGAGATGAGAAAGAAGCTCCCTTGTGGCATCATGAAGAGGATATGCTTTCCAAAGGACCTTGTACTTAGTATGTTGTTGGCAATCCCATCGAAGGTGACAACTTGCAAGGATATAATCAACTCCATACTCCTTATGATTGTTGATAAGGATAGAAGGAGGAGGAGGTTGGATATGAGAGGAAAAGGAAGATGTATTAGAAACAAAGAGTTTCAACTTGGAAATATAAAAGATAGTGTGAATCTGCATATGACAAGGCAAGGCAAGTCAATAAGCAACAAGAGAAATGATTTGCATGACATCAAATAAGCCTATCCAATTTGGAGTAAGTTTAAAAACTTGGGTATCAAGTGGGAGAGGTAGGTTATTAGAAGAAAGTATGACTTTATTGCCAAGTTGAAAAATGAGATCACAACAATGATGGTCTAAGTATTATCTTTGACTATTTTGAGCAACAAGGAGATAAGATTTAGCTTTGTAAGAATTGGGATATAGTGGTCAAAAAGGTGGAAGTATGAGTAACATGAGATGAAGGAAGAGTAAGAAGAGAATCAAGAACAAGTGTATCTTGGCCAAAATTAAGGAAGAAGGGAGAGGATTTGGTGCTTGCCTATTTGGAATTATTGTAAGTAAACTTAACAATTGCAAGACATTCATCCCAATTGATATGGTGAATGTTGACAAAAGCATGAAGCATATCTTCCAAGGTACAGTTTGCATGTTTGGTTTGTTTATCAGTTTGAGGATGATAGACCATGGACAAAGCAAACCTAGTGCCAAGTATGAGATCTAAACACACATGCTCCCATCAAGCAGATGAGATGGGAAGTGGTTGAAGGAAAACACTCAATATTTGGTTGTTTTGTTGAATTAATAGCTCTCACAAGATTGGACAAGCTCACCAACATCTTGTGCCATGTTGGACCACCATTGGTGTTGTAGGGGCCCCAAGGTCTTATCCACAACCATGTCACAAGAAATTGGTAAATCATGGGCTTTTTGAAAGCATACAAGTCATAGATCACCCTTGGCTAGAGCATAAATTTGGTTCTCATAGAAAATAAGGCCTCCCTTGAAAGAGAAGGTGTTGTATTCCTTATCATGTGCTATAAGATAACCTTATACCATCTTAAAGAATAGGTCTTGTTATAAGGCTATCCTAATCTCAAACAAAGTAATTCTTTTCTATGGTGTTTAGTTGGCAAGATACAAAGGCAATGGGATGTAACCTATCTATAAATTCTTGTTGCAACACACAACTCTAATGGTAAAGTTAGAAGTATTAAATTCAACCACAAAAGGTAGTTAAGGATCATATTGTTGAAGAATGGGTCTTGAAGATACCATATGTTTTAGGAGTAAGAAGGGGTTGAAGGAGTCCTACAATAGCTTGATTATAAGCCTTATTTTGTTGATAAATTAGGCAGCTTCAAACTTACTCCATCACATCATTGCTCATCTTGGGTCATATTGTTTTTGTTGATTTTGGTCAATCTACAACTTGATTTTGGCATTCTTTACTCCTTGTTGGATTCTTGAAACAAAATTGTTGACAACATTCACCTTGGTATCCAAATGGATCTCATCAAGCTTGAAGGTGTGAAAGGATGTTCTCCATATATGAGGAAGAATAGTATGGCTTTTGTGGATGCATTCACTAAATTATTGTATGCAAATTGCACCAGTGGGAGTAAGGTGTCCCACCATTCTTTCTCCTTTTCAATGAAGCTCTGAAGCATATACTCAATAGTGCAATTAGCCTGCTCTATTTGTCCATTGGTCTATGGATGGTAAGCCATAGACATGGCCAATTTGGTTCTGAAGAAACTAAGAGTGTTCTCCAAAACAAATTGGTGAATTAAGTACCTCTATCCATGATGAGAACTTGAGATAGACCATGGTGAAAAAATCTGCATCTATATACAATTGAGCTAATTGTTGAGCAGTCATGTCCTCATGGTAGGACACACATGAATCAGTTTTTTGAGTTGGTCAACAAAGACTATAATAGAGTCAAATCTTAAGGTGGTCTTGTGCAGTTTCCAAACTAGATCCATGCTTACTTGTTCCCAACATTGCATAGGAGTAAGAAGGGGTTGAAGGAGTCCTACAAGAGCTTGATTATAAGCCTTATTTTGTTGATAAAGTAGGCAGCTTCAAACTTACTCCATCACATCATTGCTCATCTTGGGCCAATAGTAATAGCATTTGGCTGCATCCAAGGTCTTGTCCACTCTAATGTGACCTACAATAAATAAAATCATGACATTTTGCTAGGATGATGATTCTTATGTCCGTGTTATCCAAGATCTATAACCTGCCATCATGAAAGCAAGCCCTTGGATACTAGTGACGCCTTTGGATGATTGAGCTCTTGGAATTTATGGGTCAATTTTTATAACAACAACAATTTTTATAACAAGAAGAATCCTTGGCCAAAATGTAGGGCTCATCTTGACCTCTACCACCATATTGTTTACCATAGGCATTTGGGTAAATGCATCTACAAGTTGCTTCTTGCCTTCCACATATGTGATCATCATGTTGAACCTTTGTCTCCACTCTACCTATTGAATCTATCAACAAGATAGATCTTTTTGTTTCTTGAGATAGACTAGAGGTTTGAGGTTTGTCTCCACTACAAATGCCTTCTCGCTAGGATAGTGCTTCTAGTGCTTTGTTGCAAGGACAATGGCCAACTCTTCTTGTTTGGTGGTGTGATAGTTGCATTTTGACAATAACAACTTTTGAGAGAAATATGCAACTGGATGCCATCCATCATGCCACTCTTGTTGTAAGAGTACTAGGATTGCTACACTTGATGCATCTATAGCAAAATTGATTAGAAGTTTTGGGTCATATCATTTTAAGATTGGTTCATGTAGTAATGCATCTTTTAATTCCTAAAATGCTTCTTGTGTGATTCCTCACATCCAGCTCTTCTCCCTGCCAAGAAGTGTTGTTAGAAGTTGTGCAACCTTGGAGAAGTCTTTGACAAGTCAACCATAGAACCTTGTTGAGTTTGATCTTCTTAAGCACTCTATTTTTTAATGTCTTCTATTTTATTTTTTAACACTCGGATTCCCTGTCCACTTACTTTATGTCCCAAGAAGTCTACTTCAAACTTGCTTTTGAGATTTTGCGGTACAATCGATTCTATTATAGAATTTGGAGGACTTCTTGTAGATCTTATTTGTGTTCTATTATTGTCTTACTATTACAAAGAATACCATCAAGGAAAATGATAAAAAATTTATCCAAATATGGAAAAAATATGTCATTCATTAAACTCATGAAAGTGGCTAGTGCATTGGTAAGGCCAAATAGCATCATGAGGTACACAAAGTGACCGTATCTTGTTTGAAAGGCATTTTTGTGGATGTCTTCCTTTGCAATCCAGATTTGGTTGTAAACGCTCTGTAGGTCAAGTTTGGTGGAGTATTTTGCCTCATTGAGTTGATTGGTTAGGTGTTATACTCCAAGGACAAGAGAAGAGAGAAAAAATAAAATTCCACATTCAACATTTGGTGCCCCAAAGGAGCACCTTCTCTTTGTTATATAGACAAAGAGGATCTACTCCAAGGAAGCTCCACCATAGGATTAGGCAAACAGATGTGTGACATGTCAACAAGCTCCACCCTTGGACTACTTACTTGGATGGGTGGCATGACGGTCTAGGTCCTATCTGGTTGGTCAAACAAGCTTTGACCGGAGGGAATCTTTTAGAGAATCTTCTTGTAGGAGTCTTGGAATCACGTAAGATACCATTGGAAAGCTCTCAACGAGACAAACCAGGGAAGAGGGAAGGCTAGCCACTCCTCCAATTGGGGGGGGGGGGGGGAATCTGCATATTTTTTAGGCCTAATTCATCCGTTTAGGCCTCCAAAATTGCCTTGCAAGATTTTAGGCATATTTTGGTTCCTACTCTATTATTAGAAGTCCCCTTTTGGTGATACCTCTTTTTGATCTATTTAGTCCATCATGTGAACCATCCTCCCCTATGTTACCAAACCAATTCTCACCTTTAAATTATATATCTAGCTATTGGTTCTAAGGTTCTCAAGTATATTTCGGTTTTTGCTCTATTAGTAAAAGTACTCTTTTGGTGATAATTCTATCTAATATATTTTTACCATCATGCATAACATCATTCTAGATGTTACCAAACCAAATTTCATATCTAGATCATATGGCTAACTCTTGGTATTACATTAGGTCATCCATGTGGGGTAATGTAATACCACAAGCTAGCCATATGATCTAGATGTGAAATTTGGTTTGGTAACATCTAGAATGATGTTATACATGATGGTCAAAATAGATCAAATAGAAGTACTCACCAAAAGAGTACTTCTACAAATAGAGCAAAAACCAAAATAGACTTGAGAACCTTAGAACCAATAGCTAGACATATGATTTAAAGGTGAGAATTGGTTTAGTAACATTTGGAAGGATGTTACACATGATGGACTAAATAAATCAGAAAGAGACATCACCAAAAGGGGACTTCTACTAATAGAGTAGGAACCAAAATATGCCTAAAATCTTTGAAGGCAATTTCGAAGGCCTAAACGGATGAATTAGGCCTCAAAAATGTGCAATTTCCACTCCTCCACCCTAACTAAAGGAAAGGCTAGCCTTCCCTTCTCCTTGGTTTGTCTTGTCGAGAGCTTTCCAATGGTACCTTACGTGATTCTAAGACTCCTACAAGAAGATTCTCTAAAAGATTCCCTCTGGTCAAAGCTTGTTTGACCAACCAGAAAGGATCTAGAACAACATGTCACCCATCCAAGTAAGTAATCCAAGGGTGGAGCTTGATGACATGTCACCTATCTGTGTGCCTAATGCTATGGTGGAGCTTCCTTGGAGGAGATCCTCTTTGTCTATATAATATAGAGAAGGTGCTCCTTTGGGGCACCAAATGTTGAGTGTGTAATATGTGTTTTCTCCCTTCTCTTGTCCTCAGAGTATTATTACAGGTAAGGAGTATTTATTCTTCACCATTTGCTAATTTAGGTCCCTATAGTCAATGCACATGCACATTGTACCATCCTTTTTATTCAAAACCAAGATAAGTGCACCACATAGTGATACACTAGTTTAATAAACCCTTTCTATAGCATATTTTGAATTTGAGCCTTACATTCCTCCAACTAATGAGGTGATAAACGATATGAGGCCTTATAGGGAGATTCATTCCCAAGAATTCTCTTGACTTTATGATCTACTCTCCTTTTTTGCGGTAATCTTAAGGGTAGGTCATTTTAGAAGACATCTTGAAACTCATTGACCACATCTTTCAATTTCTTAGGAACTTGTCCATTGAGTTGTGCACTCTGGACTTCTCTTATTAGGCCCATGAAACATCTATTTGTCTTATACATAGTTGTTGTCCCTATTACATAAAGAGGTAATTCTTGCTTGTGTGTTCTTTCTTTAACCCTAATGATTTTCCATCGGTCAGTTCTCACTACTTTCTTCCTCCCATAGATATAGGGTTGGAGTGCTCCATCCATGGTATACCTAAGATTGCATCATAATGCATTAAGATTGTACCACTCACCACTCAATCACTTCTTGATACTCTCCTACATAGAGTGTTACCTTTCTAAGTAATGACTCAATTCTCTCTATCTACCCAATGGGTAATTTTATTTCTTCATTCTCATCCTTCTCTAGATCTATCCCTAACCTTATTGCAAGAGAGCAAGACAATAAATTCTCTATTGCTCAAAGGTCTATCAATACTCTCACATGATTACCTTCTAAGACTCCATTTATGATAATCAATTGTAAGTTTGTCTTCCTCAATCTTTGTGCACTTGTCCTCTTCTTCCTCCCCCATTTTGTTGCTTCTCTATTGAGACAATAATTTCATAAGGTATGTTTATTAGCAATCTTTGTTTTCCAAGGTGAATTCTGCATCCTCTTCTTCAATTCCTCTCTCCATGTTGTTCAAAGATTACTTCGTATGGAGGCTGAGGGCCTCTAGGAAAATGAGTACAACAATCGATGGCTAAATTCTCGTCTTGGCTACAATTATAACAATGATATTATTCTGCTTGAGTCCCTTCTCCTTGTGGGACCTCACCCAATCTCTCCTTTCTTTGACCCGTCCCCACTCTCCTTGGAACGGTCGTGTTCCTTGTTCTTGAAATTGGATGTTGCATAATTCTATAGGAATTGGTCCACCAAAGTGTTGTGTTTGATCATGTTGAGTTAGAACTACCCCTTCATTTCCTCCTAGTGCACCTAATATTCTCTGAGCACAAGCAATAGCTTTAAAAACCATGCAAAGTTTTTGTATCATTTGCTCTTTTATCCTTGTTTGAAATTGTCCAGAGCTTTTCTTGGACTCATGTCAATTATTGTGACTTGTAGATCAAGAAATGCCTCCATGTATTCTTGTACATTGTTCTTTTGCTTCAACCTCCACAGTCAAGTTTAGGCCATTTGCACAAAATCCACAAATTAGAAGTTTTTCAATAGCCTTTATTTCATGGCCTACCAAGTGAACTCTCTTCCTTCTACCAAAATTGATCATTCCCAAGCATCATATCGTGTGAGGGCTTTATTAGTCAAGTACCCACATGCAAACACACCTACATAATGATCAATGATTGCAACTATGAACAATCAAAAGTATCAATCCATTCTTGAAATCCAGTTCTCCACTACTCCCATGGAATGTTGTCCTTTGTGAGGCTCAATATTGCATATCTTCTTCATTCGTAGTAACAATGTGGTCTCATTGTTGATTGTGGTCAATGTCCTTGGCATGATTGACTCTCTATGTACTTTGGCCATTGGTATTGGGTTTTAGGATGACTCTCCTTTGTGCATTGACTTGTCATTCTTGAAGGTACATACTTGATTTTTCAATCCCTCTATGATCATCTTGATCTCTTGAAACTCATTCAACATTCCTTGCATTGCTTGCACCCTTGCAACTATGGATCCATGATTTCTGTACACAACAATGGCTCAATTTCTACTTCCTAACTCAATAGAGGTCAATATGATCACTCAAGAGGAAGCACTGACTATTGGGACTACCATTGGGACTTTAGAGGCTATCACTTGTTGATAATATTCCTCATCAAAATTGTGGACTATAAAATCCTTAAACATTACTTTTGGTTTTACCACATAACTGATTTCTACTTGAGTGGTGATAGGGAGAGGATTTAGAATATTCAAATTCTTCATAAAAAAATGTAGATTGTCAAATCTCACTCTTTATTGTAGATCACTACAAGCAAAATCACCAAGTTTGGTGAATCATCACTATATCCATGAACTCTACTTCAAAATGGAAAACAAGATAACTCTCACTTGCTCATTTGGATGTACATAAACTTGATGTAGAAGGGATTCAATAATGGAAAGCGGGCTATTGAGTATTGTCCTCTTGGAGCTTCCATACTATCCTCTCTCTAACACACCCTTAATCTATAGATTGCACTATGGTTTCTATCCTCAAAATTACTTAGTCTCAATAGCCCATGTTCCTCCAAGAAGGTTGATCCACTCTCTTGGATTGAAACACTTGCTCTAATATCATTGTAATCTTCCAAGGATAGGAGACCTTAAGAAAAACACAAAGAAGAAACACAAAACTTTGCACTCAATACTTAGATGCCCCGAAGGAGCACCTTGACTTTATTATATAGCAAAGAGTATCCTCAAAAGAAGCTCCACCCTTGGATCAGGTACATGGATAAGCGACATGTCAACAAGCTCTACCCTTACATGGATAACATATCAGTTTTGATCCTATCTAGCTGGTCAAACAGTCTTTGACTATAGGGAATCTTCTTGTAGGAATCTCAAAGTCATGTGGATGAGGCACCATTAGAAAGCTCTCTATCATACAGATATGAGGGAAGGCCACCCTTTACTTTCTTGAGGAGAGTTGCGCATATTTTTGAGGCCTAATTCATTTGTTTAGACCTCTTAAATTGACTCTAAAGTTTCTAGGCTATTTTAGGCTCATGCCCTACTAGTAGAAGTACTCTTTTGCTAACATTTCTATATGATCTACCTAGCACATCATACATAACATCTTACATGTACCAAGTTAATTTTCACCTCTAGATAATATATCTAGCTATTGGTATTATAATTCTTGTCTTCAAATACCTTGGATTTCAAAATTTGGATTTGCTCTTCTCTTTCTTGAAATGGTGCTCTCTTTATATGCTCTAGTCTTTGATGATCTTATTCTTCCGACAAGCAAGTAAGCTGCTTGATTTCTATTGCATAGCAATGATAACTTTGGGCATTGCTAACTTTAGGCATTGTCACCATGGTTACTACTCTATCAAACTACATAAAATTTATCTAAGTTAACATGTAGATGCAACATATCTACCATTCCCCATAAGTTATAATTGGAAGTACCAAGATTTCATTGGACAAAGGTGATCACATTTAGACAAATTCTACCCAAAGTATGAGATGATGAACTATGTGAAATGATGCTTGGGTATTATATGGACATGAAAACCTAGTTTGGTGCAAATGGATTTAGTGATCCATACATTCCATCCATTTCATTCTTGCTCTAATGCCAATGTAAAAGATCATGGAGAGAAATAAGAAAATGGAAGAGTGAAAGATCACATTGGGATTCTTGAATGAAGGAAACTCCAAATGCCTAGCATGAGCTTGGGCTTTGGTATTTATAGGAAACATACAAGGCTCTTGGGAGCTTCTCATGAAGCTTCTTGAAAACCACTTTCTTAGAGTGCAAGCCAAGTTTTCTTCTAAAAGCCACCTACTTGGCGTGCAAGCTAAGCCAATCAAGAAACTTCCCAAGAAGCTTCCTCCTAGAAGTTGCAACTTGGCACGCACATAACATACTTGGAAGGTACCAAGAAGCTTCTTAGATTCTTTATAAATATTTTATAATTCTTGGCTAATTTGGCCTATTTGCTACTTCATTAGTCTTGCCTAACTCATCTATAAACTCTATATTGTTACACTTTGGGTGAGAAATCACTCTCCATACAAATATCTTTTTTAGTGAATATGAATAGTCTTTGATTGCAGTTTTTATTCAAGTGATGGAGCATTCAATCAACATACAATCCTTGGGTCCAAAGTCCTTTGTACTTGACTCCTTTCCCTCCAACCATCCATCAAACTTTGCTCGTTTGGCATTCTTCCTTCAAAGTCCCAATACCTTTATACTTTTCCTTTGTACCATTGCATGTACAAAAAAAACTCCAAAGGAACTCAACTATCAAGTTCCTTCCCCTAACAAGAAATCATCCTACCATTTCCTTATGAAAACAAGAGAAATAAATAAAATTTTGTAAAATTGTGTGGGTACCACAAAGAGATACCAAGTTCTTTATTAAGTGCATGCAAACCAACTTAAGGCATAAAGATCAATTTACAAGAGAAGTTGGATGAGGAGTTATATGTCCTAGATTGCAGATTGTGAAGCAATTTATATCATCCCTCTCTCCTCACTTGGAAACAAGATTAGTAATAATAGATATATCTAGTAGCATTTCCATAGTTGGAGACTTATTCTATAATAATTCTCTTATGATTTCATGGTAAAGGTTGATAAGATTCGGTCAAAATTAGTTATATGATTTTTAAGCATAATCAGATTTAAGCAACTATGATGAGATTCAGAGGTAGAAATCAAATTAAACTGGTGAAGCATTCAACTCCTTCATAGGGTTCTTAGGAGTAACCAATTAGAAAGGTTGATAGTTTTATAAAATAAATAGAGTGGCTATAAAGCCATGGGTACCCTTTTTCATTGTCATTTTTGTGTAAGATAGATGAGCTACAACTTTATATATGCAATCAATAAAGAGAGAAGTGCATTATATGCAACTTTTCCTACATGAAAGCATTCTGTGAGTGGTCAGAGTGAATGAATGCATGGATTGCATGTTGAGTCACAAATCCTTGTATGGGTTGATTTAGATATTGAACACAAATTTTGAAATCTTTTATGAGGCTCATGATTTAACTAAAAAGCAATGCTTGATTTTAGTTGGTCAAATCCAAGTTCTTGCTAGGCAAGAATATCATTGCTTGATTTTCCAGTAGTTTTTATAAGATAGAGGTATGTGCAAAGTACTACATAAGTGGTAGAAGCTTGTACAAGTCATATGTTGTGTTAAGACACATTATAATTTACTAGATGAGCAGATAATAGTAGGTACTTGAGCAAGTCCAACCAATGAGATGTAGAAGCTTCTTAAGTCATGGATAATTTTTATGTTATCCTAATTTAAATCCTTAAATCATCTTAGAGTACAAGTATAATTAACAATTAATTGCATGAACATCTTGAAACTCAAAATATGAGATGACTTCTTTGAAAAATTTACTATTTGGAGGTCCAATATAGTAATTTTTTACCCCCAAATATGGTAAATCAGACTAAAACATGGTAATTTTGTACCAAAATTTATTGAAATTGCAACTTTGTATCATGTTGGAGGAATTTTTACTATTTTGATCATTTCATGTATAACAATTGTGGTGACTCAATATTGATGTACTTATGGTATAATTGGTAAGAATAGTTGTTCATTTAGGGATATGGGCTGGAAATGACTAAAATGAGACAAATAGGGTCACAAGGATGATAATCTATTATTCCATATTTAACCTCTTGGGCAACATCATGCCCAAAAAAAGGTAATGTCACCAAAATGAGTGATTCTACAAAACTCTAAGCAATCTACTCTTTTTTGTGCTAGAAGGTTGAATCCAAGGGATTCCTAAGAAGAGATGGTTCATTCATAACAGAGGTTAGTTTCTTCAAAAAGCTCTTTGTTCACTAATCATCCATCCAAGCTTCAAACTACCAAAGTGTGGTTTGTAGGAGCTACAATTTGCATGTTATTCTCACCTCAAGACATACTAAATGCAACCCACTACCATCTTACACAAATAGGTATGATGATGAAAATGGAGTTAGAGGTTTCATAATTTCCATCACTTTGAAGACTTTAACAATACCCCACAAATTGTACACTTCCCAAAAGGCATGAGGTTATGAGAGTCTGAAAACTATCTATGGTACTTAATCATACATAAGGGTATTACTTGACCAGACACCAAATCTACATAGTCCCATTACTATATTTGTGACAACCCGGCAAATATCACTTTTGCGGTAATCGGGTAAGTAAAGTTCGTTCATGCAGAGATATAAGTCAGAATTGGTCAAATACAAAGTCAAATAGTAACATGTAGTTCTTCTTGGTTGCGTCTTTAATCTCTCAGGTAGAAACCACACCCAGAAGAGAATAACAAGCACTAATTCTCAGTCTTGTCAAGAATTCACACTCCTTAATCACAACTTCTTCAACTCTTTCCAAACAATCTTGATTGTGATGATTTAGGCTCTCCCAAAACAGCACTTCACTACAAAATGACTTTGCCTCAGAATTGTGTTCCACCCCTCCATTGAAGGCACAACTTCCTCAATCAAAATTGCTTCACATCAACTTCGCACTACACTCACAAATGCAGAATACTACCAACACTACAATTCCTCTCAAATTTGTCAACGCATTGCTTTGATTGCACTTCATTTAGGATCAAACACACAGAATGAAGATCAAGGATGTAGAATCCAACATCCATAGACACATTGACTTGCACTTCAAATTTCTTCACACACTTACAAACACAATTGCAAAGTTGATACTCGGAATCAAGCTCAAGCAAAGAGCACTGCTTCACAACACTTCGCTTTATCTATTCTCAGAAATTATGAGCACTGAACAACATAAGACTGCAAATGCCACTCTTAAATAATGAAGCAATCAACAATTATCTTCCTAATGTACCTCTTCCTAATGACTCTACAAAACTTGCCAATCCAAAATGACAATGCACCTCTTCATATCTGACTATTCAAATCTCAAATCGGTTACTAATCCAATCCAATGTCTACTTCTTCTTAAGCTTTCAAACCCGATCCCAAAGTAACTTTACTTCCTATTGCTCTATCCTCGGGTTTCATAATTCCTACATCTTCTACCAATTTTACTACTTCTTCACTCTGATCTACAATTCCCATCACAAGTAATCCATCTAAATCTCTATCTCCCAACCCACTCTTCTCTAAAATATCAAATGTCAAATCCAAAGACACCTGCACTCTTACTTCTGCAACTTCGGGTCTAGCTACTATCAATTCCTTTACTAATTCCACTATATATTCATCAAGAATTGTAATTGAAAACATGGGTATACTATCTACGCCTTCAATTTGCAACCCACTTTCCCCTAATCACTCATGTTACTAACCCAAAGACACTTATTGTCTATTCCTGCACTTCGGGTTCACTCACTACTGCTATTTCTCTTCTAATTCTCTCCTATATTCAATCAGAACTAAAATTGAAGTCATGGGTATCCTAATAAACTTATTTTCCTTACTCTAACTTCCTCTAATGCCTCTGCAAAGATTCCTGAAGTCACCTTCGCTGCACTCAGAGGTCCGACTACCTTAGGTTGAATCATATTTGTCTTGAGGCAAAGTCTTTAGACCCAAAGTCATGTAAGTCCAAAGACCGAAGTCGGATTGACCCAAAGACACCAACCCGAAGACACTAAACTACTTTGTACATCTACTCCCAAAACTTCAAATGCTTTTAACTTTTGCTAAAAAACCTTTAAACTCTGCAATTTTTGTAGCAATAGAAAGCCCTGAACAAGATGTTTCAAACAAGATATAGCACGCACGATTTGGACTTGTTGTCACTAAGATATGGCTCCCGCAAGAATCTTGACCTGCAACTTCTCTTCCTCCTTCGGGTCTGCTCTCCTTTGGCGTCTGATCCGAGATTTTTCCTCCTCTGACACAAAGTAAGCTTCTTTGGGTGTGATCCAGTCCAAACTCTTCTTCCTCTTACATGAAGTCGACTTCCTTGGGCTTGATCAAAATACAAGTTTCCACTCATTTCTTCTCCATTTGGTTTCAATTTGGTTTCAACAAGACACTTCTTCTTCAAAACTTGTCCAAAATGAAAAATGTGGATACCACAATATTACTATTGATTCTAGCCATAATCTTAGAGTTATGCACTCTAGTTCCACACAAATGTATGACCACACTCTAGGGTTTGGTTCATACCTCAAGATTCATCACTCTTAGATTTTTTGAGTGGGGCTTATTGGGGCTTAGCCTTATATTACCTATTTTGTCTCACCCTTGTACAGCTTGATGGGAGCCCATCCTCTGTGTTTTCTATGTGGTTGCACTTTTTTGATGTTTTGAGCATACAATCATGCATTCAAAGGGCAAACTAATACACATACACTGACTTACGAGTCTTCATAGATAAACTTTGTATTTACTTGCAAAAAAATGCACCAAATGGACCCAATGAACAACAAGCCTAAGATTTTTTTTTATATTTCAAACTTGGCCATGGAAAGATCCAATAGCTATAGTGGATGGAAATTTCCTAAGTACATCTAAACCACTCAACCTTGATCATATCTTATCCCTAACCCTAAACCTACTGGTAGTTAGTTAGTTATAGCTATAATCAACTCAATCAAAGTAGTCAACCTCCAACATATTAACACTACTTCTCATGTTAGCCCGGGCACCTATTTACAAAGTATGTACATCCATAAACTTCCTAATTCTATGAAAACAAAAATGCTAACAATGTGTATAAAGCAACATCCCATCACTAGTGAATGAAAAGAACCATGGTTATTTTTATAAGACTAGGCTCCATTTGTTATTCCTTGGCAAGAGGGGCAAGTGGTGCTTGGGACAAACTCTTATCTCCCTTGCAAATGGGAATGAGGTCCATGAGCTCCTCTTTGTAGCCATCCACAATTCATTCAAAGCTAGTTTGAGCCTCTATGAACTTGGCATTAGTGTGGTTCTGGAGTTTTGTTAGACAACAACTTGAGTTGCTTGCTTGTGTACATCTTCCTCTCTAGTGTGTCAATTTGACTACATAGATCCTTTGCCTTTGTTTGTTGAGAGCTTTTATTGGCCATGCACTCCAGCTAGCTAAGTAGTTGAGTGGTTGTCTACCCAATAGTTATGAGCAACTCCACTTATTTGGTCTCCATATTGGCTTGTTTGATGTTGAATTTGTTGATCATCTCTTTACAAATCTTCTTTTCTTGCTCCAACACCTTCTCTTGTTGTCATTGAGGTTGGTGGGTGGGTTAGATATGCAAAGGTCAGTTAGCTATTTCATATTTTCATATCTAGTCTCCACTACCTTTGTATCAACTTGGGCCATTTTCTAGCTTGTTTTATAGCACAACACGTTTGTCTTCCTAATTTTGGGTCTCATAAAGAGGAGACCAAAAATTAGTGTTGAGTTCATTGGTGGAAGATATGCATGCTATAATTGTCAATCTCCTTCTTCAACCCTTGGATGATATATTTGTATTCCTCTTGCCATTTTAGTTCCTCCCTATGGAATTCCTCTAGATGCTCATCACTCTCCTTATCCTTCTTGCTTGTTTTGTATGGACTAGGTAATGCAAGTGGTATACAAGGGTCAATGGTTCTTTCATCTTTGGATCCAACTTTTGGTATAATGGAAAAAATCTCTTCTAAAGCTTCTATCATCAAGGTTATGTTATGAATGGTAAAGGCAATCATTAGCCAAGGAATAGAATTGCCATCCTTGCCCAATTGTCTTTGTAGTGCCTTCTTTGTTTTGGGCTTGGGCTTCTTATCATGACTTGGAACATTCTTCTCTTATGCTTTGTGAGCCAGAGCTGCTTCCTTGGTAATGCTTACCTTGTTTGTTGTTTGAGGAAGGTTTGCATTTATGATAATGTCATTCTTGTTCATCTTCTAGTCCCTTTTACAAGATATGCTACCAAGCAATCCATTTTGTTCATCTTTTTGTCTCATAATGCAAGGCCTCTCCTTTGTTAGGAGCCAACGGACAAGGAGAAGATGCAAGTTCTACCACTTGCATCTTCTCCTTGTCCATTGGATGTACTTCATTTTTTATAAGCACGGGAGATGACTTAGTTTCATCATTTGGTTCCTCTCTCTTGTCATTTACCATGGATGACAAAATTTGTATGAAGGACCCTTTGCTCCCCAACTTTATGCTCTAGGTAGCACTAGAAACCCCTTTTTTAGGCACCTCTTGTCCTTGTGGCAGACCTTCCTTATGAGTTGACTTGTACATCTTGGTCTTACTCTTGCTATCCTTTGACAAAGATTCCACCTCTTGAGGTCATTTTTGTTTCTTGGAGGCTTGTACCTTAGCATGAGGGACAAGAGTCTTCCTATGAATTGTAATCAAGTTGTATATTTCCACCACTCAAACAAACTTCCTTGTTTGAGCATAATCTTTGTCTATGTTGTGCTATTTGGTAATCTCCTTAAGCACGCCTAGGTCTCTGCTGAAGTAAGCTGGTGGTGCAAGTGAAACAAGAACTTCTCCTTCTCTTTGTATGTCAAAATATTTAAGCCAATGTAGAAATGAACAATGAAGGGGGGCATGATGGTGTCAAAACCTTCTATCATATCTTCCAACTTGATGACTTGCTTATTAAACATCTTGGCCCAACTCATTGGCTTCTACTCATGTGCAAGTTGGAAGAAGATGGTCTAGTTTTGGTTAACATAATTTATTTTTTTGAGAAAAACAACCACATTATTTTTTTGGTAATTTTTTAATGAGTTGAGTCCTTCATGTCTTGATCTTGTACCTATTCATAGATTTCTCCCAACAAATGAGCGGTTGATTATCCCCTTCAATTGTTTGTTGGAATGACCATGTAGAGTATCTATGTGAATATCCCCAAATGGGGAGCTATCTACGCCCAACATCCATTGCTAGTGATCCTCCATCCACATCATGAGACATCCTTGTAACAAGTTCCTACTCAAATTCTATACATTTGCGAAAATTTCATGTAACATGGCTACATCCACAAGACTCCAATCCCACAATAAGAAGTATATTTTCCTCTTCTTGATGTTGTTGGTTTGACAATACAATCCCTACTCAAAAATCTCAAGGAGTTTGTTCAATATTTCTACTACTTTACCTTGCCTCAACTTAATTCTACTCCTAGGAGTGCATCCTATCATAATTGAATTTTTGAATTTGCTTCACAATATAATTCATTGATCCACTCCCACAATTCCACTTCCTTAGCTCTCGATATTCATAGAAAAAGATTTCAATTAGAGTTGGAAAATTCTCAAACGACATCATAGGAAATGTTGGCCGTAGAGAGATGAAACACAAGAATTGAAAAAATGAAAGTGAAAAGTGAGAATACAAAAAGATTTGACTCACAGGTTGGGTTTTTATAGTCTCAACATAGTGGGTTTTATCCTTTGTCCATTGCACTGGTCGGTGAAGGGTTGTGATTGTATGTTGTACACATGAGCTTGGGCACAAAATGGTAGCCAATGTCTCTTTGGTAGCACGTTTTTCTTTTTGTGTGATCTTGAAATGGCAACAAAAATTGGTGGAGTTTTGTATTGTCAACAATTAGCTGCATCCCTCGTTGTCCTAAAGAATTTTGTGAAGTCATGGCTTCCTTGTTGTGGAGTGGTTCATTTTGTTTGGCGGTCATGTTTGTAGGCTCCATGGAACTAAAATGAAATGGGCCCGTATTCAAAATTGGTATGGCATCATTCTCATCATATGATCTCAAAAGTACATTTTTTTGAGGCACCTTGTCCCTCTATGCCAGGGAGGTACAACTCAACTGAATCATTATTCCATACAAGTGATCTTTCTTGATGCCTTAATTTTACTATTTGCAAAAAAAACAATCAAAAGCAAAGAAAGATGAAGTTTGTGAGGAAGTGGGTCATGACAACAATGTTTAACATTGACTATATTTATTAGTTGTCCAATATGTACAGTCCTTTGATCGCTACTTTATAGAAGTAGAGATGATTTCTTTTAATTTAACATAAGAAATAAGAATGATTAAATGTGGAATTAATATTATGTTAGAGATAAGAATACATAGTATTTGTATTGATATCAAAGAGAGTTTGTAAACATTTAACTATTATAATGACTTGTTAATATATACTGTTAATAGAAATAAAATACATTTCCAATCACTGTATTTAAATAATTAAATAAAATAATTCTTTTTTATTTAAATGAACTTTGGCCCTTACTTTATATTTTCCTGAAAATTATTAATTCTTGTAAATCTGTTTGGTAAATATCCAAAGAATAAGTAGGTTAAGCTAAATTTCAAACTTTCAGAATCTTTTGGATTTATATTGGTTTAAAATGCAATATGGTTCTATATAAAATTTTTGTGTAATTTTGGACCATGTTTACATGTAATTATTTCAAAACACATATCGTCAGTTCAAATATGTACTTTTTGTTATAAAGTGTACACTCACTTGAGGAAAATAACTTCAAATTGAGATATATTTGGTATGATGTCATTTATGAAAAAACACTTTGGTTTCATACGAAGTTAACTATATCTTACGGATATATTGTAGGAATATAAAACCTATAACATCAATTGAATTGTTGGGAGTAGATTAAGTTTTTCAAAGATTAAGTACATATCTCTTGATAATAACTAAAGTGGAAGAATTATAAAGTAAATATGAATTACTTTACCTAATTTGTTCTCTTATTATTCTGTTCTGTAAAATCTCTTTTTCATCCTGCATAAATACAATTAACCGTATTTATTTTATATTGCAAACTATATCATCAGATTTCTCAATATGATGTCTTTCCTGCTGATTCATCAAGGGCAAATATTACCATCTCCTAAACACGAGAAAATATCTCATAGTTCCTCATCATCTTGTTAAAAAATTTCTGTTAATTTAATAAAGTGATCAGTTATTTTTCAACTGTCAAAATTAAGGAGTAACCATTTTCATGGTGTGAAAGAGTTTGGACCTTAATATTACTTGCATATACCTCTATAGTTTTGTTTCACTAGCCAAAACGAATAAGCTATGGTTTTAGGTATAGATTTCATATAAAATATAATAATAATTGTTAGTACATTATATTGGATAAATACGAGAAGAATTAAAAAAGTGGTAAAATATAAACATTGATGATTGTCGTACAATACAATAGTGATACTTCATAACAGTCCATGAAAAAAACATTCTTCAATCAATATAAATAATTTCATATGATTTTTATATATAATTAAAATAGTTATTTCTATAAATGAATATTTTATGATACATTAATCATATCCAAATTATATTAGATCATATCTGACAGTCTTAATATTTTCAAAATTTCTTTGTCTAGCTCATTTTGCTAGTAATAAATCATCTGAAATACAAGGAATCTAATAAGATTAAAGTTTAGGATTTTGGCTTTTACTTGTTTTTTTTATATTAGAATTTTATCTATAACATTATTAGAAATTTTTGTGAGTGCATATTATTTTCTCCTATGATACTTATATGGGATATAGGTATTTTACCTTTAATTCTTACTATTTTTCGATATGATTTATTACAAAGAATACTAAACGTTTTACAATTTCCGTGATAGTTTATAGTTTTTGAATACATAAAAGTTTGAGGTAAGGAAAATATAAATCTCAATTAGATTGGCATTGCTTACCAAAAATGTCTTAGAGAATTTCTTTGTATTTTTTAAACATGAGTAACAACTAAGCATCACCAATTAACACAAAATAGTTATATCTGATTGAAATTGGTTGATGGTTCGCTAAATTAGCTAAGCATCTATGGTATGGCAAAAAAAGAATTCGCTACTCCCGCTAAGTTCTTTGGTGTTCCGGTAGAATAAGGCTCAAAGTCTTTAGCCTGGTCAACAACCTAACTAATGTTCAATTGATATCAACATAATCTTATGATGTGCAAGTTGTATCAGGTCTCATGATGTGACCGGTCTCATTTTCATTTCAATGAATATAAATTTTCTAGAATTCTTTTCATACTTTCTATTAATACTATAGAAGATTAGTAGAATATATCATATTTTGGACAAATCCAACAGGTTCATAATGGTCAGAATTCAGTCTCATGATCTTTCTCCCCTCCATGTACCAACCGTAGTGATGCCACTACATACAAATTGAGCTTTGGTGTACGGTATTGGTGTTTTACTTTGTGTTAACTATAATGCAAGGATAACAATCTCTTTTCTGGGTTTTAGTACTACACCCTCTTGCATGTGAGTTCCTTTCGTATGTTGCATAGTTGTTAGATTATGTTGGCTTGATCTGGTTACTTTTTGAATACATTTCCTTAATGTTTTGATACCCGTCCAAATTAATTATAACCTGAAGTTGTGATATAACACTACTATTTAAATGGGCCTTATGATGTGCAAATTTGACTCTAGGAATGGTTTTCTTCATCTTTTAGATTCTATTTTCCTGTGGAGACTTGATGGTAAATATAAGGAGATGGGAATGCATTAACACTTTTTTCTAGCTGAGTGAAATAGCAAGACCAAAATATATTTCTTTGAGATCTGTTAATTCTTCTACACTTTTCTTGGTTGATTCTATTGTATCGTGCTTAATTTTTCTCTTGTTTAGTGCACTCGTAAAGCACCCTCCTTTTATTACTTCCACATCCAAATTAATGAAGAAATCTTCATAGAAAATCAACATTGAGTTCATAAGGGTTCATGTCTTATGATAAGATATTCTCCTTGATAAACCTATTATTTTTCAACCAAGATAGGTTACTTGGTTTATTGTCTTGTCTTAATTCTGACCTGATATAAGTCATTTCGTATCCTGCATTGTTTTAAAAATCAGAATACACTTTTTTATCAAATTCTTAAGAGAACCAAATCACCTTGATGTCACTGTCCTTTATGGTAAGTAACTGATAAACTATGTGTCTCCCTTTAACACATCAAAATTAAGTGCGATACAGTCCGTACACGAAATTGCAGTTACGATTCTCTTGTAGTGTTCTATATTCAGAAATTAGACTTTTGAATTTTCACGCAAGGTATATGTCTCCAATATAATAGTGAAGAGTTACACCACATTCCGTAACATACCACATGACATGATACACAACGTGTGATTCTAATCTGTAAGTTCAAAAGGATGTGTCTCTTCAGTTCTTTGTTTATGAAAATGTACGTGCAACTCTATCCAGATAGTTTATATATACTGAAAATACTCCAAAGCCATCGCTTTGTAGTACTTCGGAAGGTAGCAATTTCGGCTAATAAGGATTAGATTGAAAATGACAAACATAATATTCTGATATGTTCTACTTATCAAAAACCCACTGATCAACCCACTGATCTAGTGACAGCTCATCTTTTATTATATTCTACTTTTTGGGTTGTATTCTTTTCTTACCACTGTTCAGGTTTAAAGCACAGTTCTAAGTTATTGCACAATATTCTATCAAGTTTACGAGCTTTTGATACAGATAATTTATCTTTGCTCCATCGTCGTCGTAATATTTATGTACTGAAGAGAATATGCTTATAGTAATGTTCCTGATTACCTACGTTGCACATCTTGAGGTTACTGCAATGCACTCAAAAGGACCGCATAAACTTACACGTCTTGAAGTTACTGCACAAATATAGCGAATTAAGATGTCAAGCATCCAAGCATTAGGGTAAAATCATTTCTGAATTACAGAAAAATGAAAACAGAAAAGGCAAAATTTTTGTAAGTTAAAATAATTTGATTGAAAGGAAAATTCTAAACTATTAAAAAAGAATGAACTGTTTTATACTCTATAGTAATATTTTATTCTAAAAATAATGAGTTAAATTTGAATAAAAAATTTGCTAAATTTTTTATATATATAAAGGAATAATGAACAGAGGTCCTTAACTTACGTTATTCTTAAGCAACAAGAATCACTTTCATTGTTGCAAGCTCATTCATAAAAGTGAAAAGGAGATCACTTAGAACACAAGAAGGATGGGAAGACCCCATGAAGCCATAGAAAGAGAGAGACAAAAGAGGTGGAATGGGACAAATAGAATTGATATGAGATATCTGCCCTACCGCACATAAGATATCCAAGCTATGCAAGTTGTAAGGTCTACAAAAAAATGGAGTATCTGAGGAAACATCACCTAGAGTGATTGCTGTCCTATAGATTGCATCAGCCAATGCTCTCTATAGAGCAATGGACACATGTTGCCTAAAGTATGCTACAAAGTATGAGAGTGAGAGTGATAACCCTAGTGTCTAATATGATAAGCTCTCACATACTCTCTAACAAATGTGTGGAATGCCATGTCCATGGCTCCATATAACTCCAAGGCTAGAAGGACAAAGTGGTGACCTCATTGCATACTCCTATACTTGGAGACTTGCATGCTGTTGCTACACTCGCTGCCCATCCAAGAAGATGAGTAATCACTCCTTCCAAAACTACATCAAGTGTAGGATCTATAATGACAACATCCGCCATTGTCATTTGATCATCTCAAACTAAGTAGAAGTCTGCTCTAACACATGTCATATGCAAAGAATATGAATGCTCCCTCCAAGCAAAGTATCCACTCTTTCTTACCATAGCAAACACTATATCCTTGATGGAATCATGGGTAGCTTTCTTTTGTCCTCCATAAGGACATTGTGTCATATGGATCGCTATTGCATCTAAATTAGAATCACACTCACAAGTGAGTAATGAAGATGTAGAAAAGTGGACCAAACCTAGGCAAAACTTCATCATCGTAGAGAAAATGGTTGGTGCAAGTCAAAATGCCCTAATGCATGATTGAGCTAGGATCCAAGAGCATGCATCCTTGCTATAGCAAGAGCAAAGATGAGCTCTAGTGGCCCAAGAATGGACAAGTCAACTATGAAAGAATGTAGCATATGCTGATATTGTCGTTCCATCAAGGAAGACTGCAAAAGCTCTGGTCCAATCTGATGGTAGTGAAGCAAAGGATGGAAGGTCCTCCCGTGCTTGTGGAGATAGACCATCTCTCATTTGCTGCAACATTACATAAAGAGAAAAGGATCACTCCTCCACCTTGATCACATAAGTCTCCAAAATTGGCCTATTAACAACCATAAAACGAGAGCAAAGTAGGGGTGCTAAGAGAGCCTAACTACCCAAAAATGCTATAGGTGCAATCTCCTCCATAGAATAGGCCTACCCTTCCACACAAGATTGATAGACATGTCTATTTACATGCCAAATTTCCTTTCACACACTCAAATGTCCTTGGTCTGATGATATTACCAAAGCTCCCATAATCCTCCTATCAAAAGCTCTCAAACATAATAGGAAAGTCAAGGAAGGAAGAACCATGTGGAGAAGGTAATTCAATCAATGGGCAATACTAGAGGAGAGTATACCAAATGCCACTTGCAAATCTCCTAGTAGAAGGTCATCCACATGGAGAATATCTTCTACAAGGTGTAATACCAAGAGCTAGCCATATGATTTAGATGTGAAATTTGGTTTGGTAACATCTGGAATGATTTTTTACATAATGGCTAAAATAGATCAGATAGAAGTATCACCAAAAGAGTACTTCTACCAATAGTGCAAAAATCAAAATAGACTTGAAAACCTTAGAACCAATAGCTAGACATATGATTTAAAGGTGAGAATTGGTTTGGTAACATTTGGAAGGATGTTACACATGATGAGCTAAATAGATCAAACAGAGGTATCACCAAAGGGGACTTTTACTAATAGAGTAGGAACCAAAATATACCTAAAATCTTTAAAAGCAATTTTGGAGGCCTAAACGGATGAATTAGGTCTAAAAAATGTGTGGATCCCCCCCCCCCCCCCCCCACAAGAGAGGAGAGGTTGGCTTTCCCTCCCCCCAAGTTTGTCTTGATTGGAGCTCTCCAATGGTTTCTTACCCACATGATTTTGAATTCCTATAGGTAGATTCACTAAAAGATTCCTTCTGGTCAAGCTTATTTGACCAACCAAATAGAGGACGATGACCAATATGTCACCCATCCAAGTAAGTAATCCAAGGGCGGAGCTTGCTGAAATGTCACCAATTTGTGTGCCTATTCTATGGTGGAGCTTCCTTGGAGGAGATCCTCTTTGTCTATATAATAAAGAGAAGGTGCTCCTTTGGAGCATTGGAGGTTTGAGTGTGAATTGTGTGTTTCTCATGGTGTGTTTCTCTTCAAGTCTCCTATCCTCAAATTATTACACAAGGGCAACTTCTTAGAAGCATGCGGTAAATCCTTGGATCCCATTGGCACTCCTAGAATATGTAGTCCATTTTAGATGTGACACAGCCCTTTGGAAGCTCAAGGTGGGGAGGGATACTTGAAGGGGACCATGCTCTGCACTTTGACACCTTGACTCTCAAGCCTACAAGATGTAGCTGGATAGTCATGTGATCAAAAGCTTGCCTAATTTGATCTATGAGGCCACAATGTGTGTATCATTTGCTAAGAAGGGACATACACAACCTGGCATGGCCAAAGTAGTAGACAAGAGAGCTCTGAAGTGAGCCATGGCAAACAAAGGTCCTCCTAAAGGATCTCCTTGTCATGTATCAACAAATGATTCCAAGATGGTGTCTCCTTCCTATGACCACCCATACTAGGAGTAAAGGGAAACAAGAGAACTATAGAGCAACAACACAAAGGGAATGAGACTCGTCAAGGATCCACCAGCTGCCCTAAGCTCTTTAAAGATGGATGCTTGAGAAGCACTATTAAAAGCATTCTCAACATCCACCTGTAGGATAACCCACTCTGGTTGGATATATAAGAGTGCCTTGATGCATAGGGAATAGTATCACAATCTCTAGGTATAGCTACTCCAAACTTATGTGGATTGAGGTGCTCTTGAAAATACTATTGATGCGGAAGGACAATGATATTGCTAACCAAGCATAAAAAAATCTCTCCAATAGCAATTGGTCTAATGCCTCCCATGCCCTTCTCTATCATGAGAAGTCAACTAGCACCTAACACCCAACTAACTAATGTATGAATATCTGCCCTTGCACTATTGCAACCACTTGAAATAGCTTGGTAAATCGACTAGAAGGATCATCTAATTGATAGTAATCTCCAAGATCCTTATATACCATCTCTAACAAGCCTCTCAAGGAGAGGCAAGTTATAGTGCACATCATTTTTGCAAAAAGTGACCTATCAAGACATAAAAGCTGCTCATGCTAATAATCTAAGACCTCTAATGGTATTCCATCTCTTGCCATAAGATTTAGTGAGCATAGGGAAAAGATAGTCTCATCAATGGGACTAGTCATAGACAAAGGATGTAGTGCTCATGTTGCTCTAATTAAATCTCTTGCTTGACCTAATATCCTGCACCTTTGTAATAGAGTGGATGTTGTTGTATCTTGTGGTAGAACCTATCTCCTAAAATGTGCAACCCTTACCAACTCTTCTTGTAAGGCAGCCCAATCCCCCACTTGAAATCAAAAAAATCTAGCAGCCACCTCTCTATGCACTGCACGTCCTCCTCTAGCATAACAAAAGCACCATCAAGAGAGTAAGAGGGATAAGAACCATACTAACTCATCCAAGGGATCATGTGCCAAATGATCAAACGGTAGGCAAAAAGCGTGTCTAGCCTCATCATGGAGTGTACGACACAGCCTATGGATTAGATGTGGACATGTAAAACTAGTTCTCAAATAACCCCAAGGTACAACCCGCATGAGATGCTAACCACTCTCACGACTCCGTTTATATCCTTGGAAATGTCAACAGAGGGATAAAGGAAGCATGCGTAATCTTGAGTGTCATCGTTGTCAATGTGGTCGTTCACCTCACATGAACATCCCAAGTGGTACTATCATAATCCTTGTACATCTTTCACACATAGGTCTTTACCCTTTGCGAGGTAAAACTTAGACAACACACCCAGGCATGGTGTAATCAGAACCGCTATAGGCGGCCTCACATGGGGAAATGTAACCATGGCTAGCACAAGAATAACGATCATAAGACATGATGGTCCTCTCCATATCTCCCCATGTTACAAAACCACAACACTCACATCCCAACTCATATGAAAAAATATAATCTTTCTAAACCCTAAACACTATAAATTTTTGTAACTTTCAACTTGCATCTTAAAATTTTTTAAATGAAATTTGAATGAAACTCAAACATGAATAAAAATAATTAGAAATTAAAATTTCATACCCACCACTCTCAATGTGAAATAATCACTCTAAACTCTAAAAGACTTAACTTTCTATTGAATTTTACACAACCTCCAATCGATATTGAAAAACAAACAGAATGGATCATTCACTCATACGATGTATGCTGGTGAACTCTCTAAAACTCTAGAATATCTTTCCAATTCGTTGTCTCCGTTCTCCCTCTCCTCTCGATGTTAGGAAAAAGTCAGGAATGGCCCGGATGACATGTCCTGATCTGACCGTCCGTTCATTGGAGTATGCGTACCGTTAGATTTTGTTCTGCCTGGAGGGAAGTATACAATACGAGAAAATGTTAAATTCGGGGGTTTCAATTGTATATTTCACGAAAATGCTATGGTAGTGACCGCATCGTCTCGTAAGCTTCTACAGTCGATGGGACCACACGCATTGGGATTGAAACGAAACCATAAAATAGATCGAGAAAATTTTCAAGAATAAGAGAGAGAGTAATTAACACTAGAACGCTACATTCTACTGGGATGGACAGAGATCGGTAAATTTTTATGGGTCACCTCGGTACACATCTCGATCCAGTAGAATGTACAAGACTACTCTTAAATTGTTTACGGAATTGGTACGACTTTGGTACCCCTATTGTGCTCGGAATGAAATACAACTGTTCACAAACCGAAGGAAACCGTTGGATATGCGGGAGGATGCTAGATTGTGCTGTGGGCTTACTGACTGTTTTGTAAGACAGACATTTGATGATCCACACCGAAGTCCAACAGAAAACTTGACTATGTTACACTGTACAGACGATTTGCAACTGTATTCCTTCCTACTCGGCACCAATCACTTCCCTCACTGTCAAACAACAGGCACCTCATGCAGACATCCTTCTAGATCGGGTTCCATAATTGTCATCCGAACTGTACAGTTCAACATGATGGAGTTTCAGAGCTTACATCGAACATCCAGGTTAGCAAGTTTCTCGCTAATGATGGTCGCAACCCTAAATGAAGAAGCACCATGGTAACTTTATATCAGCACTAAACTTCTGGATTCTAGAATCCTGTTCAGTGTGACCACGGATACACTGCCACAAAGCGTCCAACCAAAATACTCGCTTGCTTGTAACGAGATTTTCTACAAGGATAGAACCCTTCCCATTGGAAATTTGCGAGCATCATTATGCGTAGAAGTAAGGCTTCTTTTGTACACTGAACTTCTTCCGATTGCAATTGTAACAACGTGAAGTGGGGAAGATGTGTGTGAAATCGTAATTTTCGTAGCAGTCAAGCTAATTTTAATTAGTATACTATGAAAAGGACGATGAGACACCTTATGTTTTGTTTTGTATAGCTGATTAAGTTGGGAATTTTCACTTTGTCCAGTAGATCACCTTGATCGCGTTCCTTGACCAACCGGCCACCCAACTAGTATTGAAGAAAGATCATAACTTGAACCAGGTTTTCTGCGTTTGGGACTCATCCTCTTTACATGTAGAATCAATCTAAGCAGTCGCCTTGCATGGCTTCTACGTTCTCTAATGCAAGTTCTTGAAAGTGAGGCTGAAGTAGCCCACATAAGAATACCTATGGCCTCAGTTCCACCAAGAGTGTGGAAGCCAAAGCATTCCCTATCATTTTGGTTATTCCATACTTTACTACACAGATGAGAACACACGTGTCATTCTCATACTCTCAAAAACTGAAAGGCTTGAAAGATGAACATACAATCCTGTGGTTACGAAAGGCACACTTTATCGATCTGGCAGTAATCAATAAAACGATCAAAAGTAATGACACTTTGGGCCGCACGTTTGTGTTGCCAGCATCACCTTCTAGCTTTGGCCATGTGATAAAAGGTGTAAAAGGCGACCGCGTAGGAAAAACGAAGGATGGGAAGATCCCATCAAGCCGCACAAGGGAGAGACAAAAAAAGGGGTTAAAAGAAAGACAAGTCTGATTACAACCAAAAGTTCAGCCCCTCAATCCCCAGTTATCATGAAGACAAGCAGAAATGGAAAAGAAGCCCAACCGATTCTATTCTGGGCCTGTTCAAGGGGTGAGAATTGATCCCAACCTGTGGTAACCAAAGCAAAGCATATAGAAAAGTATAAATGGATAACTGATTTGTCGGTTGAGGATCCTCCAATCTAAGTAGACCAAGAAATGAATAAACTAAGGATCACCCCCAATCTGAGAAGATCAAGAAATGAATAAAATAAGGACTGGACGTGATAGACCATGAGGCAAATGGAATCCACAAAGCGCCATGACTATCTTAAGGCCAAGTTGTGCAGGTCGTGCGATCGGATGATACGTGTTGAAGGTAAAAGTGGGAGGATAACAAGGGATTGCCTCAAAAGACGGATCAAGGGTAAGTAAGACGTTCGTAGGAACAGTGTTACCTTCCCTCTTCTGGCCCTTTCTGTTTCCATAAAGGCTGTCGACTATACACCACTTACGTGCCACTTAATCATTGTTGCTGCAGTCGGTAGTCGGCAAAGTCCAGGCAAAGTACCGGTAATCCGGTGAGAATTGCATACTGTGTAGAGATGGCAACATTGACTACTCCGTTATTCTCGTTCGTTTCAGGTTCCACTGTATTTAGATATCTGGTTCTTCTATGGATTCTTGAGCAGTTTAGGTGTTTGACTGTGATAAAATTATTTTAAATTCTTAAATTCAACTCAACAAACTAACCAACTTAAGCTTGAAACGCCTGTTTAGGTGAGTTTTATAGTCAGATACAGGGACCCTCAACCTACAGAAATTTACACTATCTGTCCAATAACAGAACCCCAATTCTAGAATAAGACCAATTAGGTGCCGTAGGGCAGATTCCTCTTACCGATCCTATTGGACTTAGCCCATTTCCTTGATGGGGTCGTCCCATCCTTCTTGTTATCACACGCGGTCGCCTTCTCCCCGAATAAGACTCCTTCTATATTTCTTTTCATAAATGGCATCACGGACAGTCTTCCCCAGATTTTACAAGTACGATTGAGAAATTAGAAACATCTCAGTAGGTCAGTCACGTAGGTACGATCTTCTTAAGAAACAATCTGGTGATTCTTTGTTACAATCTTCTCTAGAAAACAATCTGGTGATTCCTTGTTACAACGGGACGACGGAGTGGTTTATATTCTTAGATGAAAGTTGGTCGGTTGCAAACTCGCTTTACATGCTGTAAGGGTGGAGAAGAAGGAGAAGAAGAGATTCGTACAGTATTCGGTAGCGTCTACAGCATTCGTTCACGTGAACCTATAACTGCCAGAAGAGAATGTGGCTGTAACGACTTCTGCCTTTAGAAGTCTACACCACAGTGCTCGTAATGAGGGCCACTTTACACCAGGGTCTGGAGTTCAAGAAAGCCAGGGTTAAAATAAGCTATCAGGTTTGATGTTACACGACTAAGAATACCGAGTACCTAAACTTTGATCACCTTTAGTTCATAGAACTATTTAACTTGAGGTTTTTCTAGTTGAACTGAGCCATTGGGGACAAAGCAGTCAGCAAGAAGTAATAGTATCAAATCGAGATGATGAATTTTGGACCTTTCTAAGCTGCAGTTTGTCATGACTGTGTCTGGTTATGCGTTTTGCTCTTTGCGCTACCAGCTTGCCAGGGGCTTAATGGAAAAATAACCATCGTGTTCAGGTTTTCACAAGGTGATCACCGACCTTGTCTGAATCAGCGCATACTTATATCGTGGTGGAATGATATGGCATAATATAAAGTCAAACTAGGTCACTTGCACATGTTGATCTAGTGCACATTCACGTACCGTTAGTACGTGACATAGTTCAAGCTGTTCACTGTCCTCATATGTTATTGACTGTCATGCAGTAGATTAAATCAATCAAGATGCTAAGCGTAGCTTGGTGCTGGTGGAGCGTTTTATTCATTTGGACGACAACTACAGAGTATATTCGGATCGTTGTTGTCTGGGAACTTAATTTGGCCAATCATATTATATTGCGCCACTATTTTCCTCTTTCTTTATAAGGAAAGACGAAAAGATAATCTCCAATAGTGTATTGTAATGTCGACTAGTAAGTCCTAATACAATCAAGATACTAACCTTACCTGGCTATTATTGGTAGCTTTTCTTTCGATAGATTTCCCTCTTCTCCGAATAACAACTACATTTCATATGGTTAGCAACTTAAACAGACTAAAGATGTAAAGTACAATTTGTAGTAAGAAAGATAGTTAAGAACTTAATCAACATACTAAGCTTAAATAGACTAAAGATGTAAAGTACAATCTGTAGTAAGAGAGATAGTTAATAACTTAATCAAAAGCATACTTGAATACTAAGCATAGTTGGCTATCGTAGGAAGGATATATTCTGCTAGAAAACACAGTCCTGAGAACCTCTCACAATACCACATCATAAACCCATTAAGCAAATAATGTAAGGACAACAGGAAATAAAGGTGGTTCACTTCCTGTCCCGGCAGCTATCTCCAGGCTCACCCATATATATAAATATATGAAGAAACATGGATAGTTACTCATCACTATCATTCAGCTGACCTCTTGCTAGATGGCTAGAATGCTGACTTATGGGACTTTTTGAATATTGACCACTCAAGGTATCTAGTCACTTTAATACTTTGCCATAATAGTATTGAATATATCTAGATAAGGGCCTGTCTTGCACTTTGCTGTTTCATCATTCAAGTTTGCTCTTGATTGTCATAGTCTCCAAAAGTCAGTCAAGTCATTAATAACAAGCCAAACATAAAGATCTTCACCTTTTGCTTGTATCCACCATATCATCCCAAAGAGCAACATTGAACATTGAGTATGTTCATGCATAACTTGAACTTCTCAACAGGAACAGGTTTAGTCAACATATCAGCTATGTTTACCTCTGAGCCAATCTTTTGCAAATTGATCTCACCATTTGTCATAGTTCCCTGATAAAATGATTCTCACATCAATATGCTTTGTCCTTGAATGATAGACTTGATTCTTAGCCAAGTGAATAGCGCTTTAGCTATCACAAAAAATTCTGAACTTCATGTTAGGGAGTCCTGCATCCTTGGATAATTGTTGTAGCCATATTGCCTCTTTGGCAGCCTCAGTTGTTGCCATATATTTTGCCTCTGTAGTAGAAACAACAATAGTAGATTGGAGAGTAGATTTCCAACTTATTGCACCACCAACAAGTGTAAAAATAAATCTTGTTGTAGACCTTCTCTTATCCAAGTCTCTCCTGCAGAGTCAAAATCTACATACCATGTAGTTCCTCCTTCTTGGTCCTTCTTCACATCAAAGACAATACCAATATTTATAGTCCCTTTCAAGTAACAATGTATTCACCCCACAACTTCCCGATTATGTTTTTGTGGATTTGCCATGTATCAACTCACCATACTCACATCATATGAGATGTCTAATCTAGTGCAAATGATAGCATACATTAAACTCCCAACAGCACTAGCATAATGAATATTTGTTACTTTTCTCTCCTCCTCATTTGGTGGACATTGCTCCAACAATATCCTGAAATGACTTGCCATTGGAGTGCTCCTTGGTTTTGCATTCTCCATGCCAAAATGAGCAAGTAATTTTTCCAAATATCTGAGATATCCGTAACTTTCCCTTGCTCATAACCTGGTGGATTTGAATCCAAGCACCCTCTTCAAAGAACCCAAGTCCTTCATATCAAACTCCTTACCAAGTTGTGCTTCAATTTCACCACCTCAACCATATCCTCATGGCAATCATTATATCATCCACATATAGTACCAGATGATTAAATCAAATACTCTAGGTCCATCTACTTCTTGGGGTACACACAACAATCTGACTCACTTTTGCTATATCCATGCTTCAACTTGAAAGTATCAAATCTCATGTACCAAAGTCTTGGACTTTGCTTTAGTCCATATAAAGACTTCTGTAACGTGAAAACTAGGTTCTCATTCCTTGGTACCACAAAACATTCAAGTTGCTGTATATAAATCTACTCCTCCAATTCTCCATGTAAAAGAGCAGTTGTAATATCTAGTTTCTTTAACTCCAAGTTGTGCAATGCAACTATTGCTAATGATGCATGAATTGAAGAGATTTTCACCATTGCTGAAAAAATCTCATTGAAGTCAATACCTTCTTTTTGGCTGTAATGCTTTGCTACAAGCCTTGCTTTGTATCAAGCTCCAACTGATTTTGGAATTCCTTCTTTCCTCCAAAATATCCATCTACAACCAATTGCCTTCTTTTTTATAGGCAAATTTTCAAGTCTCCAAGTTCGGTTTTTAGCCAAAGACTTCATCTCCTCTTCCATTGCACAATGCCGTTTTTGACACTCTTGTCTTGCATTGCCTCTTCATATGAAGAAGGCTCACCATTCTTTGTAAGGAGAGCATAAGCTACAAATGAATCATTCAAATCTCTTTGGAGGCCTTTTATCCCTATTTGGATACCTAAGTTCATGAAGCACTTCTGGACTTTGCTCTTCTAATGGTTCACTTGGTAGATCTACAAGAAGTGAGATGTCTTCACTTCCAAGATCAATATCTAATTTAACAAACTCTGATTGAATTTGTTTTTTCTTTTCTTTTGCGATAGTCTCCATCATATTAGTCTCATCAAAAACTACATCCCTACTCACAAAAGGCAACATATTTTTGGATCTCATAATCTATACCCCTTTGTATCCTTCTCATATCCCAAGAATATATATTTTCTAGATTTGGGATCTAACTTTGTCCTTTGTTCTGGTTGAATATGAACATTAGCTATGCATCCAAACACTCAAAGCAAAGAGTAACCAACTTGTAGACTTGTCCATTTTCCCATAGGTGTTTTACACTCAATAGCAATAGAGTGAGAAATGTTTACCAAATGACAAGCCACATTTATAACTTCTCCAATCTTGCTTTGCTTAACATACTTCTTGCTTTCTCCAAGAAAGTATGATTTATCCACTTTGCCACACCATTTTGTTGAGGTTTCTAGTAAAGTGATGAATTATCCCTTCACTCTTACAATATCTATCAAACTTTCCAGATTTTTATTCTCCACCTTTATGAGATCTCAAACACTTCACTTTCCTTCCAGTTTGTTTCTCCATCATCACCTTCCATTGCTTAAAGATAGAGAAGACCTTTGATTTTTTCTTCATGGTGTAGACCCATACTCTACTAGAGTAACCATCAACCAAAGATACAAATATAATTCTCCAAATTTTGAAGCTATAGGTGCAGGCCCTAGACATCAAAATGCACATAGTCTAAAAATTCTCTTTGTGCAATGAACTCCCATGGAAAAGCTTACACTCTTTTGCTTTCCTATTACACAATGATCACAGAATTTTAACTTACAACTTTAGAATTTGTTGTTTGGACAATTCACTTATACCTCTTTCGCTCATATGACCCAAACATAGTTGCCATAAGTGAGTGAGATCTTTGGGATCTTCTTTTTTAGAAATAGTACTTGCCACTTCTATGGTAATGGTATCTCCAACAAGCTCTAAAGATTTCCTATCTTCTTGCTCTTCGTTACAACCTATCTTCTTGCTCCTTTTGATACTTTAAGTGTTCCATTTTTTCTCCCCACCTCCAATCATTTGAGTGCCTAGTGATATCAAATTCTTCTTTTGCTCAAGAACATGCTTCACATCAACAAGAGTCCTCACAACTCCATCAAACATCTTAATGCGTATTGTACCAATCCCAATAGCTTTACAAGCCATGTTGTTCCCCATTACTACAAAGCCTACATTGAATGGTTTGTAATCATGAAACCACTTCTTATTTGGACACATATGGTAAGAGCAACTGACAAGATGCTCATATGATGGAGAAAGTGAAGTCAATAACAACAATGCCTATCCTCCTCTTCTAACTTAACCTCTATGCTCATCAACTCACATATGATTTGTTGAAAGCATTGAGGTTCTCCTTCATACTTTGGTCTTCCTTCATCCACAACATATACAACTTCTGTTTAAGACACATTCTATTTGTCAATGACTTGGTCATATAAAGATTCTCCAGATTGGCACATCGTTTTGGTGCAGATTCCTCATTCATAACATTGTATAGCACTTCATCAGTAAGGTTCAACGGAATAGCGCTAATAGCTTTGATATCTGCTTCTTCATCTTCTCTATTCTCATCACTTTTGTCCTCGTGCTTTTTTCTTAGTGCTCTATGCAGTCCTTGTTGGACAAAAAAGTCTTTCATCTTTAGTTGCCAAAGTCCAAAATTGGTTTTTCCATCAAACTTCTCCACTACAAATTTAGCATTTGATATGGTAATCATCTGTGCAATTGCTTTGCTGTGGACTTGCTTCTGACCGATGTACCCTCAAATCTGAAGACCCTCTTCTTGACCAACTAAGCTTTGATACCAATTGTTAGAAAACACTGTCCTCTCACAATAGCACATCATAAACCCCATTAAGCAAATAATGTAACGACAACAGGAAATAACGGGAGTCACTTCCTGTCCCGGAAACAGGCTCACCCAACACTTTATTACTCACCTGCACATATAAACAGGGAGAGTTCCTCATCACTATCATTCGGCTGACCTCCTGAATACTGACATTTGGGACTTCTTGAATATTGACCGCTCAAGGTATCTAGTCACTTTAATACTTTGCCATAGTAGGGAGGGAGTATATCTAGATAAGGGCTTGTCCCGCACCTTCCTGTTTCATGATTCACGTTTGCTGTTGGTTATCGTAGTCTTCAATAATCAGCAAAGTCACTAATAACAAGCCCAACATAACAATATTCCACATATAGAGCTTTTCCCGCTTTCCTCCAAATGAACTCTACTGTAGAAACGCAGAGTCTATATATTATAATGACAGCAACATGTTAAACTACTTTACTAAGAGCGATTGTGTCCCGATGCGGTGCTATATTAGGGAGTAGAGAAGCTGGTGGTAAGGTCTCGAGCTTTTGTAGCAAAGAAACACCTCCGGAGGCAGAGGCAGCAGCAGGAGAGAAAGCTTAATCCCCAACCCCAGCCCCAGAGGTAGCTAGCTACAAAGAAGCGAAGATCTACACTACAGTGGCGGAGGTGAAGATCAGGATTGCCGAGGAAGAAGAGAGCAGAGGAAAGAGCATCGAAGGAAGGAAGGAAGGAAGGAAGACAGGGGATTCTGCGTCTGCTTCTTCCATAGTGAGCAGCGCCAGTCTGTGCATTTACTAGATTGACTTTGAGGAGGTCGAGTTGTTTGGGGTGCGGACTGGACTCGGGTGGGCATTGCCAATCAATCAATCCTCTGGGACGACGCTTTTGCAGATCGCACGACGTCGAGAGAGACGGACAAGACGACGACGACGACGCAGACAGTAGGCGGTGCGTGGGGTGATGGTCAAGCTCCTCGTGCGCGTGTGTTTTATGATGTGGATGGAAAGGAGGGCGGGGGGCGGGTTTCGACGTTTGTGTGTAGTAAAGTTTAGTTAGTTTAGGATTGGATTGTGGAAGTCAGCGGTGTGATGTGTTGTCGTTGGTTGACCTGTTCGGGAGAGTATAGTAAGGGAGATTTGGGCATTCACCTCCGCAGATGTATAAGAGAGGAGCGCGATGGGAGATCTGAAACTGAAGTTTGCTCTGCTGTCCTTTGTTTGTTCCTTGCTTTTGTAAATTACGGTGTTTTGCGTTCGGGGTTTCGCATCGGAGGCGTTTTTCTAAGGTTTTTAAAGTTTTATCTTGATCAAATTGGTGGGGTAGTAGTAGCTCACGAGGTTTGGTGATGGTACTCGGAGCAGATCCGCGAGCAGAGGTTTTGGGCGAACTGGAACGGCGAGAGAATTCGGATTCGGAGAACGTAGATGCGGAGGAGGAGGTGCAATTGGGAGCTGTTGATGGAAATTGCTGCCAGTGTCCAGAGGAGAGTCCTGTGATGCCGAGCAGCCTGTCGAACCAATTGTGCGGGGCGTTAGGTGGACAGCCAGGTCAAGCACTCGGCTTCAAAGAAAATAGTGCACCCCGCTCCATGTGCATCAATAATGAGTCATTTCTGTCTTGTACCACACTGAATATTCTGGCTCCCATTTACAAACGGCTGAATAAAGAGGGATCGTCACTAGAAAGTCATTGTAGGGAGACATGGCTTAAGAGGAATGAGAGCATCCTGGAAATGCTTATCCAGGAGAGGTCTTCCATAATTTGCCTGCAGGAATTTTGGCTCGGAAATGAGGAGCTGGTTAGACTTTATGAGGACAGGCTGTCCGCTGCTGGTTATGGCATGTTCAAACTGGCCCGGACGAACAATCGGGGTGATGGGCTTTTTACCGCCTACAGAAAGGACGGGCTAGAAGTAATTTACTACTCAGAATTTTTATTCTTCGACTGTGGGGATAGGGTTGCCCAATTATTGCATATGAAAAGCGACTATATGGGCAGTTTGCAGGAACTGCTCGTGGTGAACACGCATCTGCTCTTTCCCCATAATTCCAATTTTTGCCTCATACGACTACGACAGGTATATAAGATCTTAGACTATTTGGAGAAATACATTGAGGAACAGCAGCTCCCACCCATGCCTATAATACTTTGTGGTGATTGGAATGGCAGCAAACGAGGTCAGGTCTACAGGTTCCTGAGAGCACGGGGATTTGTTTCATCCTACGACATGGCACATCAGTACACGGATAGTGATGCTGATTCACATCGTTGGGTGAGCCACAGGAATCATCGTGGAAACATTTGCGGTGTTGACTTCATCTGGCTTCTAAATCCAAGTAAGCATCAAAGGCCACTGACGGCCTGTTGGAAGGAGGCCGTGTTCATGATACTGAAGGCAAAACTTGTGGAAAATGGTATTAAGGATGAAAAAGATACCATTCAGTTTTTTGAATGTGAATATGCCACGGAGGAGGATTATGTGTCTTTTGACAAATTTGAGCGCGCTCTGGGAGAGTTGGGGTTGACGGATGAGGAATCAGAGGGACTCACGACTGTAGAGATGGAAGACCTGCTACAGACTGCCATTCCGAACTGTACTGGTGTCATGAAGTATGGTGAATTGAAGACAATCCTGAATTTGCAGCAGTCGGAACCGATATCGGTGTCTTTGGAGAAAGATAAGCTTGACGACTCCACATATCTCTGCAAAGACACTATGCCTCCTCCTACACCTAGGGGTAGCAATGGCTTGTACCCGCAAGTTGGTGGCCCCGTGGACGGCATAAGGACGTTGAAAATGGCGGATGAACCAACCGAGAAAATAGCGTCAACCGACTTCGATGTGAAGGATGCTCATTTGTTTCCTCCCGAGGTCGAGCAAGGGTTTTGGCCTGACAGTTACTCACTTTCTGATCATGCTTTCCTGACGGCCGTGTTCTCCATCAGTCCTCCAGTACTCACTGCTTGAAGATCAAACTTATGTAGGAAAGTCGGTACTGAACTTGAGTACTGAACGTGAGTAGCAGAATTAACAGATGATCATTTATTCATCTTTTGTATAGTGATTATTTCATCCCAATTGGGATTCTAGTGGACGTTAATCTCATTCATTCATTTATTTATCGATCATTGTTATTTCCGATAGCAGTTTGGACAACTGCTCATGCCATGCCTGGCTAGGTTAGCTACAGCATGGCTTGCTTGGATAGCATGGCGTTCCGTCTGCGGCCCCAGTTAACAAATGTTTGAAATAATGATCACAGTACTTCAGGAAACTGATGGATAATACAACTGGCTTGGAAATACGATTTATTTTGGGGATGCCTATGTTCGTACGTTGCTAGACCCAACTGATGGTAGTAGAGTGATTTTAGTATGAGATATGAGTTGGTTCAAACCTATCTCGCCACTTGTGACATCCCGTTGCTTATTGTCTCCAGGTTTGTCAGCAGCCTCTGAGGTGGGGCAGACATCAATGCGTAGTGCGTGAAATGGTCTTTTGGAGACAACTGCGCAGATTGAAACCTGTGTAGTGGGCTTTCACTAAAGGAACTAAACCGTTGATTCCCAGACAGAGCACAACGTTGTGTGGTTGTCCCCTCTTAAGTATTTGCCGATAATTATACCACATGTGTGCTTACCGAATGTTGGTGGTCGAAACTTCACTGTTTGTCCGCATACCAACCACGAGACTAAGAAATTCACCTTCAACGCAAGCATGCAATGGTTATGTATCCAAGAAAACGTCAGCGAACTACGTACTTATATATCCATCATTTCTCGGTATTCGTTTTCAGAAGGCGGCTTCCGCCTAGAGGATAGCTTACGACTGGATAGTTGTTCGATTGCTCCGAACAATTGACGCGTTCTTCATGAATTATCTTAATCGTAGGTATATTCTCAGGTGGAGGATATAACTATGAAGTTATACTTAGAGCATCAGAAGGTTGAAGGCGGGAAACTGCACCAAGTAGAAAGCTTCTCATCACGAATGCTGTTTTCAACCGTTGAAACCTGCTCAAAAAATAAGACTAGCTCTATCTACCCATTACACGCATAAGTTCGGGCTCCGGCCTCACCTGCGTTACCAAGTTTCCACGAGGTCTGAAGACATTATCAAAGCTGTAACGATGTGCTTCCTTAGTTCACGAGGAAACTATCATTTCTTATTTCTCTTCACTCTACTGGCAGCCATGTCTCGAATGTATTGGCTCGAACGCGGTTCTAGAGAGAGTGGATTTACTTCCTTGAGTGGTCTTTATGCATTTCACTTTTCTCTAAGAATCTCCCCTGAATATTGAATATTCGCTCTGCAGAGAATGTGAAGAGAGCGTGAATTCAGGATTCGAGAATTGTAGTGCGGATCTGCAATTCCTAATCACTGTATGTTATTTATTTCGCAAGTGGCTCATCCATGCACAGCAAACTATGTTTCAGAAAATATAGCTTCAATTTTTAAACGAGCTTACATGTACCAGATGTGGTGAATGAATAATTGCTTGTAATAAATTGAATCATTTTCAGGTGTTGTTTGAGGAAACAGTTTCATTGCTAAGAAAAGCATGTGAAAAGGTACTTTTGTATAAATTTGGGGTACATCTCGAATAACACCGCAGAATGAAACCTTAAAAGGGACTCAGTCTTATGTAGATTAATTTCGTCAAGATAGGGAAAAGGAGTTTGATATACCAAAGGACTGGTTGATATTTTAGTTGTTCTTTTGTTTAAATTTTTATTCAGCTCCTAATGGATATAGGACGATTAGCATTAACTTATCTAAGATTATGTTTATAAAATATCTCTATAAAGTGCTTTCAAGGAATGAAAAAGAGTTATAAAACTGTTGGATATGATTGCATTATGTTTCTTAGATGTATAAAGAATAAGGAAGAAAATTCAAGAAAAAATTAAATAGTAAAAAGCTTATAAAACTCAAGGAATATATTTATTTTTGGTTGAGGTTCATAGTTACCCAAAAAAATCATTTATTGACTAATAAGAAAACTTCTTCTAATATGTATAATATATAATTCTCATGTGCAAGAGCAACTCACTTATGATACTCTTGTATCTCTTACCACTATTGACAGTTTATTGTTCTGATATAGTGATTGAGTGACATGATTTTCTCGCATGTAGTTGCAAGTAAAAAAAAAAGAAGAAAAGATTTCCATGATTCTCTTCACTTAAGACTAAGTATATCTTTTAAAATCATTGACTACTTGCTTAGTGGGATTGCAAAGAGATCATAATCTTTAGATGTCATTCCCTGTGAACTAAGAAGAATATGCTAGTTACTTTCAAAGGAGGAAACTCTCTTCTTGCATGTGCAGTTGATGAATAACAACAAAAATGTATATTTAGCAAGACCTTTTAAAACCCTAGAGAGTTTGTTATTTCTAACAAAAATATTCTTCATAATGGCATATTTATCTACGATCCACTAACTACCATTTTTGGTAAGACTTACCCACTTCAGAATCAAAGGAAAATAAGATAAACAAGAATATAACTTCCTTCCAGTATGAACCAATATTAAAATATTGTACATTGATAATCTGTTCTGAAAATAATGTTTATCAACTATTCTTAGAGATATTTTAAGGTAAATTCTAATGATGATCTTGAACGATTTAGATCACTTACAGTGTTCTCTGTCTTGATTGAGAGAATGTGTGGCATCTTGTGAAGTGAGTATGTCATTTTGTAACTGTTTGTCATATGACGGAGAGGTTCTCAATCAAACATAGATGAAGAAATAGAGGAAGAACTCGAAGATACGATAAACATACTTATTGCTACACTAGGATGAGGAAGCAAAAACTCCACTATAGAAGGAGAGAGTCCATTTTATTTTCTTTTCTTTGTCACTTAAGGAAGAACTTGATTTTGTATTAGAAATGAATAAAATTTAACTCCTTGAGTTTATATTTTTCAATGCATGAGGAAAATGAAGAATAAATAAGGTTAGGGTGGAGAAGTAAAGGAATCGAGAATTTGAGATGGCAGAGAAGGATAAAACAAAATTCTATTCGAGTTGAGTAATGTATGAAGAGGAGAGAAGAAATCTTCTTAGATAGGACTTGAAGGTATGCTAATAAATACCTGAAAATTTAGCCACTTATTGATACGGAGACAAAGGACCAAACAAGAGAGGAGGAGAGGATTTGAACGCTTGATTCGTAATAAATATAATTTACTATTAGAATTGCACTTACATTCATAGAGTTGCTGAAGTCTCACTTTAGCTTTTGATATGTCTAGAATTGTAGAATAGATTATTTAAACTCTCCAAGTTACGCAATCACCATGTCTCGGCTTTAAAGAAAAAATGAACAAAGAAAGCAAAGTGAAAAATAATATTTTAAGCACGTAGCGTTCGACTGAGAAGGAAGAGGGGTAGAAAAATCTATATTTAATGTAAAACCACAGACATAATATGAAAAAATCCCAACAAAATCCAGAATTTTAGTAATACTAACTAATATATCGAGATGTACTTTTAGAAGAAAGAAAGCAAAAAAAGAGTAATGGTAGTCTGTTACAAACGAATAGCTTGAGTGACCTATCTTAACTCAAGCTCTTCGTTTGTAATCGATACCTTTACTTTGTTTTCTTTTCTTTCTTTGTAAGAGTATTTTATATCTTTTAAGTATAGATTTTATGAATTAAGATAGTAATTACCGGCCAATATAGTTTAATTGCTATTTGACGTACAACGCATTGTTAATAGCATGGGATCATGGTTGGAATAACCTAAGAAAAGTTTATATCTTACCATATTATCTTTAATATTTGTTATCCTAAACTTCACATTATTATAATATCTTGTAAGGTTTGATAACTTGGGAAATCAAACTACAACCCGCAATACAAAAGGACTGAGTGAGTTGGACCAGCCATAAATTGAAATATTTATCATAAAAGTCCATCGCATCGCTAAATCTTAAGCTTCCCTTAAACTAACTTGGCGAGCACCTCCCGCCATCAACGTATAATATGAGATTGTAGGTATCATTTATAATTACATTTCTTTGTGTGCAGCATGGAAATGTAATTTTTGGCTAAATATAAGCCAGATAATTTCATTCTGTAATTTCAACTTCAACAACTATTCAGGTTTTAATACTAATAGACATTAAAAGAAATTTTGTACTGTGAATATATTTTTCCAGAACACACAGGGCAGATAAACGAGTCAACATCATACCTACTTCTTAATTTTCTTTTCCATGGAAGATGAAGCACAGAGGGAAGTAACCTAAACTTTAGATCGCTTACACTTCTACAATAAAAAGTCGTAAAATCTGTAAAATATTTTATCAAACCTGACTGACTAGAAAAGAATTACAAATATTTCAATTGTGTACATCATATATTTTCTATATGCAAAATATCCAGCTGATTTCTGGAAGTAAAACATGTAAAATTGCAAAGCAACCAAATAGTGATTGCCCACAGATCATGAAACGCAGGTTGTCCGTTCCTGTCAATGATCTGTCAAGATTGACAGATCATTGACGGAAAGGGCCCTCCAGCCATTCATCGCGGTTCCGTCCATCCGTCGACATCTTGGTTGGTCCTGAATTTCCTCGATGTCTGCACCTGCGACTTTGCCGCGTCCGATTTGAAGAAGGAAAGATTCTGTGAGAGCACTTCTTTCCCACCTCGTGATCTTATTCTGCGCTGCGGAGTTTGCGGGTCAATTAGTCGAAGACATTGGCAAATAAAGTGCTCATTTGTCGATGTTTCTTCCTGCGGTTGGAGTTGTTGCGGAAATTGTCGAGCCCTTTCGAGCTAAACGATTTGCCTTTGGATTTCATGTGGATTACTGCTCGGACGTACGGTATTCTGCTGCTCTGTTTATGAGTCCAATGTTGGATTTGTTTGTGAAATTCTTGTGGTATTTGCGAAATTGCGTTTTGGTTTTACCATCTTGGAGTTCTTTGGTCATGCTCAGACCTAGGTTGCTACTAGTTTGAAGTCAATGCAGTTTACTGAGGCTAGATTTGTTGCAACCGGGGTATTTTCCTCTGCTGCAAAAGGAAATGTAAGAGGATGATACTTAAATTGGGGGCCCTCTGGTGTAATTGACTTGGCTCACCATATTGTAATTTCTTGCGATAATGCTCAGACTAAGGTTATTCTGCTGTTAGTTTTGAAGCCATTAGTGTTAAAGAAGCTTCACTTGCTGTACTTGCTTCACTTGCTGTAGGGTGTTCTGCGGCTGACTTGTAAACCGAGTGCTGGACACGATGCTCAAAACTCTTTGGGTATATGATGTAATTGCGATTTTGCTTCATCATCTTGGAGTTTCGTTCGTTAACGTTCAGACCTAGGTTTGCTGGTGCTGCTCTGAAGTCAGTGCAGTCTAATGAGCTTTCTGAAATGGTGTTCTATCTGCCTGCCTACGTGTGTCTTGCAGGTATTTGTTGCATCTTATCCTGGGAAGGCTGTTGGGGCGTAGCCTCACACAAGAGGCAAAGGGGAGAGTGGGGCGAAAGGGTTTCTAGGTTGTTCCTAGAATTTGCGGCATTATGTGGAAATGTAGCTGGGCTGTAATGTTGGATAAATTCAGAGCTCTCGCTACAGAATTAAGTTGTCGCTTGGTTTCCAGCCTGAGCTAAGAAGTTTTGCAAGGATGAAACAAGACCCTCTTTTCTCTCTGGGGGACCGAGTGACGTTGAGCGGAACCGAGCAGTACTGTGATAGTACTCTGTTGCGAAACAGGGCAGGGGTAACGACCGATTTAGGGGCCACCGGTTGCCATCCCCGAAACTGCAGGCATAGCTGCCAGTCGAATACGAATTTTCGGACACTGGATCATTTTCCTGACAGGGTGCCGATGCATGAAAAACACAATGAGGGTGCCCCACGCGTTGTCAATCGAGTTCAGGTATCTAGCCAGAGGAGAGGTGCAGCGCACACCACTGTGAATTGCAGCGGGCATGTACATGACCACTGCGCAGAGAGTAATGTCAAAATGGTTGAGGAAAACAGATGCTGCAATAGAGGGAGTTCTCTATCAGATATTCATGTCGCACACGGGCATTCTTTCACAGGCAGCGAATACGGATGCTGTTGCGGTAACCGACCCAATGGTTATTCAGGGAGAGACGATGATACTATAGTCGATCGGATGCGGGTCACGGGCAGAAATTCCTTCTTCCCAGTGTCCGAAGATTTTTCTCAAAGGGCTACGACGGATGGTTGTATGTCTCACTTGCCCTCCATATCGAGAAAAGCTGCACTGAAGGGCTCAGTAATAGACGCACAACCAGTTTCTAATTCGTTGCTTTCTGCGCAAGCCTCGAAAGAGCAGGTATTTTGCCACATCACGCGCACAAGCTATCTCATATACCACTTGAGCGGCATATTACCGGACGCTTTGTTTGATGGCCATTACATTAAATTCTGAGTGTGGGAGGTTCTCATGCAGGTCATTTTCTATGGTTGGTTCCTAATGAAACCTACCAGCAGCAACTGCAATCCAGCTTGTTCTACTTTGCCGCAAGTTGCTATTGGTGGCTACAAGAGCGCAGGGTAAACACCTACCCGTTCATATTGAAACTCGTTACCTTGGTGATTGTGAATTTATGCAGTGTGCGGATGACTAATTGCGGCTTGGCATACTGTCAAGAGCATTCAGCCGGAGATACTGGATTTTTGCTTCTTGTGTCTTCCGTTGGCGTAAGGTCTCAATTTAATTTTATATGCAGGATGCAAGAGAGTGATTATCGCGAATCCGGTCCGATAGTACAGCGCCTGGATAGGTGGAGGCTCCGAACTAGTGATGGGGTGGAGGTGGGCCTTATGGGCATGATCAACGTAGCGAAGTCTGTCGCCAACGGATTTTCCCAATCGGTAAGGGTCTTCTTACCTGAGACAAGGTCTTCAACTGTAAAAGATTTTCCCGCTTGAAGAATCACTGGAAACAAGTATAAATACACGTCATACGTTATGAATGTGAACTGTTTCCTCGTGGGATTTGCTCTCACTTAACATTGTTACCTACTTTTAGAGGTACGAAAGGACATGATCTTAGAATTTTCCTCGGAAATGATCTCGACAGTTCAATTGTGTCAATTACCTCATGACGAGAGTACTTTTATCGGCATGCAGCTTGCTCAATGCTTCATGATCGGATTTCCATCTGCGTGGATCTACATGATGTTGCACTTCAACGCGGAGTCCCGAAAAGCTGGAACTCCGGAGTTGCCTTCTTCTTCTCACTCTCCGGGTCCTGCATCTAGACAGCCAGACGACAACAAGGATGATGAGACGGGATGCCCTCATGCTCTGGATATTCCGCTGCCGGAAACCACTCCTGTGCAGGCCGTACTGTCGTCTCCTCTTTTCGTATATCCTGAAGAAGCAAGAATGAAAACTTTGCACAGACCGTCTCCGGCTGGTGATGTTCTTTTGCAGACAGTAGTCGTGTCCGATGCCAACTCCGTCCCCCAATCGGGTAGGTCTCAGGACCGCGTGGACCTGGTTAGAAATGATAGTGACTCGTGTTACGGAGCGATTAATTCAGGTAATCATTCCCCACATTCCGAGCTGAAGCTCCCTGGGTCCAGTGGATGTCAAATACCATGTGATCTGGATGGTTTCAAGGAATGCCCATCAACTGATGATAAGGGTTTACAGGCGAAGGGCTGTGTGTCTTCTCTCAAAGAGGAAATGAGTAGAGAAGGTTATATTTCACTTTGCAATCTCAGCACCGCCCGCAGTGAGCAATGCGTGGTTAACACCGATCGGGAGAGCTTGTTGGTTGAGGCAATGTCTAGAACTCAGGAGAACGAAAGAAGAGCGGAAAAGTGTGACGTATTGAGTCCTTCACCAGAGAACACAATTCCTGGAGCAGTTTTGGCAGAAATAGCGAAGGGGTGCACTTGTGCTTCTGTTTCTGACTCGAAGGCAATATGCCCTTCCTGCTGTGTAAAAGTTGATGAGAATAGAACAAGTCTGGGAGGAGGTCCTAATGGAGATCGAGAAAGCATGGGGGATGCGAACATTAAAGACAACTCGAATGAAGATACTTCAAATAGGGAAGGTGATATAGGGAAGCCTTCTGCAGAACAGTCAACTGATTGTAGCGATACTACAAGGAAGAGGTATAATGGTGATGCTGACATTGAAGACAACGCGAATGAAAATACTTCAACTAGGGAGGGTGATTTAGGGAAGCCTTCTGCGGGAGAGTCACCTCACTGTAGTGACACTACAAGGAAGAGGCCATTTCAAGAGCTCACTGAAGATGTGTTAGACAGGCGAAGCAAGGTCTTATGTGGATCTCATGTACCGAGCAGAGTCAGAACAAGATCCACAGCCGGAAAGGTACGTAATGAAGCTCCTTCGAATCCCACAGCTGCTGGAGGCGTTACTGGCATGATGCAAGACTCTATGCCATGCACGCCGTTACAAGAAAGCAGGAAGAGGGCAAGAAGTCCGCCAGAGTCGCCAGAGTCACCAATAAGGAATGGAGGAAACCGTGATAAATCTACGGATGAACCAATGGTTGATGCCAGCTTTTTGAAAGTTGGAGGCGAGACAAACCTTGTCCCTAAGAAGTCACTTGCTGCGGAACCTAAAACTCGGAAGAGGCTCAAGAAATCGGAAATCATTGCACTTCCTCGTGGCCAACTTGGAGCCGTCTCGGAAGAGCTTCCCGATCATGTTGTGGATACTGAGGCTGACCTAAATGGAGATTCAGGAAGAGAGTTCAATGTTTCTGCATCAAAATACGAAAGTGGAGCTGTGAATGTAAACAAAGGTAGAAGGAGGGTTGCCTTAATCTCTTCATCAAACCAATCAGGTGAAGACCTGGGTGCATGTTGTTTGAGTAAAGTCGGTAGGGAGCTAAACGGCCCTCTGAAGTGTGAAGAACATGTGGAGATGGTCTGTCCCACGGCAGAAGATGTCAGTGAAGCAGAGCATAATTGTGAGGAAGGCGGAGTAAATGTTGCTTTTATTAGCAGGAAATATCGCAGGAAATCAAGGAGTTACTACAAGGGTAGGAGACGAAAGTTTACCAAGAAAGGTTGCGTTGCAGAGAAGGAGATAGTCGACTTGAATACAAAAGCTGGGTTTTTCAGCGGTGACGGGGAAGAGGTAGAACATAACAATGTAAAGGATGAAAAAGATCTGAACGATGTCACGGACGCTTCATGTTCTGACGACGATAAGAATCGTAGTTTTGAACCCTCAAGAGGGGATATTCCTGTACCTCCTCAGCAACGGCGCCAGCGCAGGACGAGCAGAAACTATTTCAGATCGAGAAGGAGAAAAGTGTCCACAATTAACAAAGAGATCGGTAAAGATAGTCAGGGGAAATCTCTAGCTGAGGATTCTACAGATAATGTGTCCCACAAAGAGTCTGAATATTCTGAAAAGTCGGACAGTGCAGTGAGGTTATCCAATACTGTGAGAAGGAGAAGGCTTCCGAAGTCAGGGAAGAAGACCTTACTCGACCGATGTGCGCCACCGAAGGTTACGAAACGAGGGGCAAGGAAGGATGGTGAATGTCGGAAGAAAGCAAATAAGCCAAAGACTTCGGTACGTAACATATTGTATCTTTTTGGAGCAGTTAGGGGACAGTCAATGGAAATGGTTTCCGGTTACATGTTGCCGTCAAGTGGTAAATTTTACAGTACTACTCACCTTTACACGAACTTCATTGTGATAAACAGATTGTTCCACCTGCTCCTCCTTCTCCAAGAGTTATAGACAAAACAATGGTGCCAGAAGCCTTTGGCTTGAAGACATCTCGACATGGTAAGTGATTCTGCTTCTGACTCGAGCTTTCCTCCCGTCTATGCGCGGAGTAATTTGCATCCTTCGTGGTTCATGACCCTCAGGTGCAAATTACTTAAGTTAGAAGTGGTTCGTGTTCCTTTCAACTCTCTTCGCACGACCTTCAAATGAAGTAACGATGCAGTGTCGTTCTTCCTCCATGTTAACCATAGAAAGTTGGCACTAAAGATATGTACTGGTAGTTGGAGTTGCTTTTCTGTTTTCATGTGGTAGCTGCCTCGCAATTTTGTTGGAAGCCTGTGCAAGTTCCGAGCAGCCCCGAGCCAGAGACGGGGTCCATGCTGAGAAGATGCACGGTTCCTTGACTCCTCCGCACGTGGGATTCCTTCAATTTGCATTTGTATATGACTAATGACTTTATTGATCCACGACAGGAAGAGTATTGGTGCCTCGCCTGGCTACTTGGCGTAACCAGTCTATCAAGTATGATATTGTGAGTGATTGTTGCCCTCAGATCTTGCCAACTCGCTGGTACTTTGCGAATCAAAGGAAAAGAATTTAGCTTTCTCCTTTGGTTGTTGGTATTGCTGCCTCCAGAGCAGGAAGTTTGTTTGGTCTGCTTGCTGGTCTTTCTGCCATTAGGTTGATACGCGTTCAGCATCCTTCGTGGTTCTGCCAGACCAGGTCTCATTCAGTTCATTTGACCATATCTACTTGATAGAGATTTCAAGTATCCGGTTTATCATAGGAGCTGAAAGATGTCAAATCTTGCAGGATGGTAGTATTATCGCAATTGCTGAAGGATTCAAGGGCGTGGATGCAGAGTCTGGCACAGGTGAGAATGTCAACCTGTGGACTTACATTCCACATATTATGACTAGCTTTACGTTTCCCTCGAGAATGATTAGAAATCTAACCACGAGCATGTTTGGTGCTTCCTCGCAGGTTGCTACAATTTTAAACCACCTGCAGACAAGGACGCAAGAACCATGCAGAGAAAGTTATGCAAAGCCGCAGAGGTTACTAGAAGTTAGAATCACATGGTAGCCCTTCAGATTGTTGGATGACATTTTCCAGTCCTCAATTTCAGAAATCTACGCGGAATTTCTACGCGGTCACCTTCTTCTATTTCAGAAATTCAATGCTTTCTCTCTTTGCACCATTGATCTTTCACGTTTTTAAAAGTGGTCCCCCCCTCTCATCTGTATATTCGCTTGTATAGAGTCCTTTTGCAACATGACTTCCTCAGAAATCTGGCCAGGGCAGCAAGAACGTTGTATAACTTGAAAGACGAATTTTTCAGTTCGTCTGTACCTGTCTTCTTTCTCTCTGCTTTTTAGCACAACGGTTGACGAGACTAAAAGATCCGGGGTGTATACATGTGAGGTGGATATTTTTGTTCGTTGTTCAAGCGCATCCTTCGATGTCCTTCGCCCAATGTCCAGCTCGCCAGAGTAAACAAAACACAGGTCACAAGTATCGATACTGTGTAATTTAAGGATCCCGGACTTCACAAAGCAATCAACCCTTTACCTTTCCAATCTGGCCTCAGGACCCATGTTACCCTCACTACACAGACCATTGACAAGTTCACTTTGCTACCTGAATAATAAAGAGAATGTTTTATTCTGTACGATCTCATGGACATGTGAATGATGATTTATTTACTCACTGTAAACAATATCAGATGCAACATCTCTTTTAGAAACTATGCTCGGAAGACATTATAAGGACGGGGCTTGCAAGAAAGTGTTTTATTTTATTTATCTATATGTAAAACTGTATAAACTAGAAATTATTATTATTAGTATTTAATTTCTTTGAATTAATAAAATATTTTCACCCGCTATTTCAACATCAGTTGTCATCCAGTTTAGAGGGCCAAACCTTCTTTCTGCATGTTCTGCTATTTCCAGAGTTTGGCTGTGAACACAACTCCACTGCACTTTTTCTCGCTTCAATCCATGAAAGTAACGTCTTGGCAGCAAATGGACTTTCTCTATCACGGTAACGTCTTAATCTCATTTATGCAACGGAAACGGGAAGCAGTAACCGAGTATCTTTGGTAAAACAATCTTGCACCATCACGCTTCCTCTGTCTACTATGATACTACCTCTTTGTCCTCCCCCAGTCCCTTTGGACAAACAATGTCCTCCCACCCATAGAGTGACATTGTCGAAAAGATACAAAAAAGTGGAGAACGCCTAGAGTACAACACGGGACTCTAAAACGAGGATGAAGTAACTGAAATTTTCTCTCCTTCCACTATTAACTCCATCGCAAATTTTCCTCGACAGAGTGCGAGTGTGTGGACAGAGTCACTCAACTCCTACTCGTGAACCGTTTTTCACTTCATACCAGATTTACATCGACAAAAGGATACACGTTTACAGATTGGGGCGTATGCACGGAGCGGGTTTGATGTTGTAAAATCATAGCTTGTTTACTTGACTCTTACTTCTGTGGACCGTGATAGTCTTAGCTATGGCTTTACTATCTAAAGATCTAAATAGCTGCGTTTCGCAGTCGTACCTTCTCGTATGCATGATTTTGTCTGTTTCTACCTTGGCTCTCTAGTGTGTTCACATTCAGCAGGATCTATGTGGATTTCTGTCATTCTTTTGTATCTTTGAAGTTTCAATCAATTTTGATTTTCGTAGTTACCTGAAGGCTTCTCAAATTGATAAAAGTTTCAATTTCTAACACACAACTGAAAAAGTTACTAAGAGTCGGAGAGTCTTTTTAGTTTGGATGCTGCTCGTGATAACTGTCTACAACTTTACCAGTAGAACTATTCCGATCTTCTCGTTTGAAAAACCTTGACTTATCTCACAACGAGAATCAGCTGCCCCTGTCCTCTACTCTTGCAAAGTTCGAAATGTGGACCTTCCCAAAACTTTTACAGAGAGAGTTCCCCGTTGTGAACGTTGCATGGGTAGCTTAATCTAGAACGGCTATAGGCGTAATAATTATCTGAAACTGTCAGATAATGATCTAAATTGATGGTGTCCTGGTGGAGAATTTTTTCAATCTTGGCTTCTTTTGCTGTGAATGTCTCCAACAAGGTTCCATGGACAAGGTGGGAGGGTTTTGTGCACGATGCATCTTTCCAACAACCAAGTTCATCTCCTCCATCTTCTGGGTACATCCGGAACCCATTGGTGTTCATTGATCTCCACGATGCTCCACTAGACGACGAAGTTTCACCCCTTGAAACTGGATCTTGGTTTCGTGTTTATAAATATTTACGGGATCCGGAAAGATCCCGTAATATTCTTTTATGGGGATATCCCATAAACTTCTATGGGGGCAGAGGGTGGGTATTTGGATTTTACAGTGATATTTTCGGTAACCACAGAATAAATTTACGGGGTTTGAAATTCATCACCCGTAAATACTTATGGGTTACTGTAAGCTTTTACGGGATTCAAGCACTTTATAGGTATTAATGAATGAAAAATAGTTCAAAATTAGTTTTCTCTGAAATTTTATTCGAATTTGATTTTGAATAAAGTATACGCAAGTGTTCAAAATTGAACTAAATTAATTATACACGGCCCAATAGAGCCATTTACGGGAAGTTCAGTAACGACCGATTTCCATAGGGTTCCCGTTAAATTCGGTTTTGAAACCCCCTAATTTCACTGGTCATTTACCTCAATTCTCACTCGGCTTGAAGAAGAAGTTCCACTTCAACAATATCATGAGGGGTGGTGAATTTCTCCTGCGACAATTTTACAGGTGCTTGACCTCAATTCCCGGCAGGCTTGACCATCCTCTCAACAATGATCAAGCGATGGTTGTGCGGTGAAAACCAAGTTTAGTGTTTCCCAAGAAGTGTCCCCCAAGGTATTATGTGTCGTGTATGTGCTCCTACAAACAATAAACTTCAAGATGCAACCTGATCATGACTTCCGTAGTTTCTCGTTGTTGCCATATTTCTATGCAGGGCATAGCTAAGGAACACTTTGAGCAGGACAGCCACTTGGTGAGAAGTTCATAGAAGTTAATGTTCTTCCTACTGTCTGTTATTGAGAAGTGTTTCTTTCCTTCTGATTATGCCAATCCAGATTAGTACTAATCTCTACACCCATTAGTTATTAAATTACAGCATTTCAACGTATTATAATATTTAATTTAGTGTTTTTTGCGGCACGGCTTTTGCAATTGCATTGCAAGCGAAGTATCTTGTCGAATTATTGTAGTAAGTTAACCTGTGACTTTTTCCCTTTTCGTGCTTAGTTTAATTTACACTATGAATGATATGAGATACTTAGAACCTTAATACAACAGAGCTCATGCTCATCCCATACGAACAGCTCTCTTGCCGCGAGAATCATGATTGCTTTAGTGGGGTGTGTACTTGTTCTGCTAGAGGTGTCTCTCGGGATGTATTTCTTCTTGCCACAATCAAATTCATGCAAGAGGGGATGCACTCCACAAAAGTTTCCACAAATCAATATCCATACATACATTATCGTTTTGGTTACCTAGTAGATGATAAAAAAATATTTATCTACTTGAAACTATATGAAGAGGTTCTCATTCAAAGGGTAAATACATACGCTCATAAATCGAGAATGGACTTATGGAAAATTTTAAGAAAAGAAATTTTAAATAATTAAATATGTTCTCAAAATTAAGAGACAACACCAAATTTATTTAATTATTTGTACTTAAGATGAAATTCACCTTATTACTTATATTTCAACCAGGTACATGTTTTAAACTTGAAGACATATTTTTTCTCTATAAGGTAGTTGGGCCATGAGAAGAATTCCCTGACTTCCGAACCTTCGTTCGCTTCATCTTTTACAATGTTTGAGTTGAGTGGATTTCGTTATACTTTCCAAGCTTGGTTCTTTGTTTTCCAATTTTGTATTTAGAAGATTTCCTTACACTATCCAACCTTAGTATCCCTTGGCATTCATGAGCTTTTGAACAAAAACGATACGAGGGGTAGTGGCATTCGCTCATGCACTTCAGCAGTGTGTTTGGCACGGATGAAGAAGTAGTAAATGCCTTCGTGGAGGTGTACTTCCCTTTGTGTTTTTGGTGTTTTAGGATTCATGTATTCATAGCACATGGGGTATAATAGATATAATATGGGGGGCGCTAAGGAGACATCCTCTATTTACTAATTTGACGGCCCCTACTCGAGTGGATGAATGTGATTGGACCCTAAATTTCCATTTTTCATTTTCATTTCTGTCTGCCTTCATTTTTGCGACACCATTTTCAAAATTGCATCTTTGGTTTCTATCCCCGCAAATATTTTATTTTCTCTCACAAGTCCTTGCAAATATGACTATTTGTAATACCATGAGCTAGCCATATGATCTAGATGTGAAATTTGGTTTGGTAACATCTAGAATGAATTTATGCATGATGGTCAAAATAGATCAGATAAAAATATCACCAAAAGAGTACTTCTACTAATAGGGCAGAAACCAAAATAGACTTGAGAACCTTAGAACCAATAGCTAGACATATGATTTAAAGGTGAGAATTTGTTTAGTAACATCTGGAAGGATGTTACACATGATGGACTAAACAGATCAGAAAGAGGTATCACCAAAAGGGGACTTCTACAAATAGAGTAGGAATCGAAATATGCTTGAAATCTTTGAAGGCAATTTCAAAAGCCTAAACGGATGAATTAGGCCTCAAAAATGTGCAGTCCCCCCCCCAAATGGAGGAAAGGCTGGCCTTCCCTCCCCACTGGTTTGTCTTGTTGAGAGCTTTCCAACAGTACCTTACTCACGTGATTCTGAGACTCTTACAAAAAGATTACCTAAAAGATTCCATCTAGTCAAAGCTTGTTTGACCAACCAGATAGGACCTAGATCGACATGTCACCCATCCAAGTAAGTAATCCAAGGGTGGAGCTTGATGACATGTCACCTATCTGTGTGCCTAATCCTATGGTGGAGCTTCCTTGGAGGAGATCCTCTTTGTCTATATAATAAAGAGAAGGTGCTCCTTTGGGGCACCAAATGTTGAGTGTGTAATTTGTGTTTTTCTCTCTTCTCTTATCCTCAGAGTATTAAAATGGTATCAGAGCAAGTATCTTGGTCCAAGAGAGTGGATCACCCCTCTTGGAAGAGCACGAAGTACTAAAACTGAGTAATTTGAGGTGGAGAACATAGAGTAATTGTTAGACTTAGGAAGGATTTCAGAGAGTAGACGGGATGGATGCACCGGGAGGACAATTTCCTACACCTACTTTTCCATTCCCAAATTCATTCCACATCAAGGTTATATACATCTAGCGTGAGCAAATGAGTGTAATGTTAGTTTATCACTTTGGCGTACAATTCATGGATAGGGTGATGAACTCACCAAACCTTGTGATTCTACTTGTGGTGATATATGATAGAGAGTGGGATCTGACAATCTACATTCTATTATGATAATATGGATGTAAATATCCCAAATCCTCTCCCTTTCAACACTCAAGTAGAAATCCGTTAAGTAGTGAGACCATGAGTGATGTTTAAAGATTTTGTGGTTAGGAATTTTGGCGAGGAGTATTATCAACGAGTGATAGCTTCTAAGGTCCCAATGGTAGTTCCAATAGTTTGTGCGCCATCTAGAGTGATCATATTGACTTTGTATAGAAGTAGACATTAGCAATTGAGTGTTGCAAGAACCATGGATCCGCAATTGCAAGAGCTGGTGCAATGAATGCAAGGGATGTTGAATGAGTTTCAAGAGATTAAGATGACCATGGACACATTACAAAGTCAAGTGCAAATCCTCAGGAACGATCAAGCCATGCAAGAAGAAGAACCGTCTCAAAACCCAGTACTTGCGATGGAAGTACTTGGAGAGGCACTTGTGCCTACTAACCCAATCAACGATGAAGCCACATTGCTACTCCGGATGAAGAAGACCTGCAACATTGAGCCTTATGAGAGGCAGCATATGATGGGAGTAGTGGAAAATTGGATCTTGAGAATGAATCGATATTTCAGATTGTTCTCAACAGAGATCACGGAGCATGTTGCACGCATGTTTGCATATGGGTACTTGATCGATAAAGCCCTCACATGGTATGATGCTTGGGAACAATCCATGTTGGTGGAGAGAAGGGAGGTCATGTGGACAGAAATGCAAGAAGGATTGCTGAAGAATTTCCAATCGGTGGATTTTGTGCAGATGGCACAAACTCGACTATGTGGATTGAGACAAAAGAATAGCGTACAAGAGTAAGTGGAGGCATTTTTGGATCTACAAGTTGCAATAACCGATATGAGTCCAACAAAGGCTCTCAACAATTTCAAACGATGGTTAAAGCTGATTCGCCAAGAAGTCATGGTGCAAAATCCTCACACGGTATTTGAAACCATTGCTTGTACGTAGAGAATATCAGGAGCATTGGAACTATTACTCTCAAGTTTATTTTTGTGATATATTTAAGGTTAAGATTAAAGACATTGGATTTATTGATTCAAAATTTTTAATTATAAGCATAAAAGTAAATGAATGCAGTTGAGGTGTTTTTCTAGATTTCCATTATTTTTCAAATTTCATATCGACCAATTCCCAAGAATAAACTAATTTTTTGGTCTTATTTGTTAATAGATCATGAAAGTAAAATAATAAATGTCCAATGAAAGATAGACCAAACTTAGAAATATATAGAATATAGTTCTAGAACATTAGTGAGTAAAATGTTTTCCAATTCACATTTTACTATTTTGAGTTAAAACGAGAGAACTCGGGTGGATAGAGGCTAGTTTTTTCAAGAGAACAAAGAGACCTAGTAGCTTCAAGAGGATTCCAATTAGAGAAATGAATGTTGGTACATGAAATAATTTGGAGTGGGAAATCTCCTTGTCTCATGTATCTGAGGGTAGCTTGTGAGGAACAAAAGAAAGAGCTAGTGATGTGAAGAGATCAAATTGGAGTAGAATGTGCACATTAGAGATGAGTAGCAAGTACAAAGATAAGATGTACTAGATGAGATGGATTGGATGGGATCTGCAGATTCAGAAAGGAGGTGGTAAAAAGATCCAATTACAAGAGGAAACTCTCAACTAAACTAAACCAAATGAAATGAGAAAGATGATGAGTCTCTGGTCCAAGGTGGAAGAGAGTGTTGCATGAGGAAGAGATCATGAGGCACATTGCACATTGCCTTCTGCAATTCCAAATTGGAAGCAAATATAGAGTGAAACACATTAGCTTGTGCAAATCTAAAGCTTGGAAGAGAGTTTAGGGTTTAGGGTTTAGTGAGGTAGAGATCGGGAGGAACTTTGCCTCATACAACTCCAAGCTTGGAAGAGAGTATTGCATGAGTTAGAGACAAGATCCTCCTCCCTCAAGCACATTGCCTCTTACAACTCCAAGCTTGAAGTGAGGCTTGAAGAGAGTGTTGCTATAAAGTAGATCCAATATCATGAGGTTGAGAGAGAAAAGATAATGAGGCAATGTAGAGAGACACAAGTTTGAAAATCAGGTAATACTCTCCAAATTTAATGGTTCTAGTTTGAGTTTAATTTTTACTTGTAATCCATACAGATTTCCTCCTCGTTCCATGTACTTAGAGAGAGAGTCTAGCCTTGTTGGAGTCCATGTTCAATAGGAATAAATGTTCATATGGGTTTGATAGGAACAAAAGTTCATGTAGGTTAGTGGAGAGAGGCTCAAAGGGAGGTTGAAGAAAAAATAGAAATAAGAGTTCATGTGGGTTAGTAGGAGTCACACTAGAGTAGAGGTTGAGGTAAGAGGAAAAAAAGGAAAAGTAGAGCTCAAAGGAAAGAATAGAGGTCAAGAAAAATCAGAGGTCAAAACAAAACAAATGTTTTTGTCCTTAAAAATTATTTGACATTGAGAAATTATAAATTAGAAACAATTTTGAGAAGGACTAGAAATTAGAAACAATCTAGAAAGAAAATAATGAGCTCTATTGTGTTGTTTGTATATGGATTTTGTCATTAGCAAAGGGGTGTAGAAGGAAAATCAATTTGTATTAGGGTAGAGAGGGAAAAATCAATGGATTCTCTATAGTCTCATGTTAGTAAAAGTCAAACACTAAATATAGATCTAGTAGTATTGAGAAGTAAAAGTCACATAGGAGTGTACATATGACCAAGAAAACACTCTTTAGTAGTAGATAAGGTGGATCTTTGATCTTTACGGATATTGCCAATGCACAAATATAGATGAACAAAGAAGAAGAAAAATGTATAGAGAATTTACACTTTGCAAAGGAGCTAATAATCTACATAAGAGTACATGCTACAAGAGCAAAAAATATACATAATAAGAGTACATGTTAGAGGATTCAAGAATCTATATAAGAGTACATGGTGGTAAGGGATTTCTTGAGCTTTTGTTGTGGAGTACATATAGTGTTTTTTAGAGGGTGGTGTTATAGAGGCCATTTTACTCAACATGCCATGTGTGAGCACAAGGCAAAAGGTGATAAATGAGATAAAAAAGGTGATGGAGGCCCATTTGTCAATGTGGCAAGATGAGGTTGAGTTTCACATTGACATTGAGGATGAATTTAGAGATTTTGGTGATATGAACAAAGATGAAAATTGTGCATTGAAAAATTTTCTATATTGTTAAGATGGTAGGACTTTGCCCATACCCCTTGCTATTTGGTGGATTGAACCATTGCAGATTACCCTAGCAAATTTTTTGCCATGCTTGTCCAAAATCTAGATCTAGTTAATCTAGTTATGAGGATGGATGTAAATTCATTTTATACATTGCTTGCTCTAGTTAAAGATAATGAGGTGTTCAAGGAGAAAACCGGAGAAGGAAGCAAACCTTCATATGGATCTAGCCTGCTGTTGCCTTGATAGATTTGGTCATAGTGAGAATGGAGCATGTATAGCTAGAGGCATTAACTTATGGGATATTAGTGTTGGGTCCATTACATGATTCAATGATAGATTAATCATTGCTATGATAACAAATCTAGCAAAAGAGGTTATGTGGCCTAATATAGAGGAAAGAGAAAGGATCTCACAAGTATTTGGAGCAAAAGGATTCCCTTGAGGGAACCCTTCTCCCATTGTCTCAATGACCAAAAATTGATGGTGAAGCTTATTTTAGTAGGAAAGTATCTTACTCCATCAATGGACAAGTAATCTGCAGCAAAATAAGAAGAATAATATACTTCTCTAGTGATAAGGATCCATTTGGTGTGGTAAATTTTAGTGCCTATCTTGTCATTGGTGTTGGTATTAGATTATATCAACATTAGATCGCTAGAATCCTTGCATGCTTCATAATTAGTTCCTTCACAAGTTAAGGAGTTTAGTATTTTATGTCACATCTGCATTTGGATCAAATATGCATGAATGCTTGGCTCTTGCCATGACATGACTTGTCTAAAAAGGTCAACCCTATGAAGCAATTTGAAATACAAGAGGAGCAAATGAGTCCTTTAGTCCACATCAATTTCTTCTTGGTGATTTTGCCTATGTGCACATGAGTCATTTGGTACCTTCTTTTAGAGTGCAACGCTCTCATGATCAAATAGACTTAAAAAAATGTGTAGCTTGCACTTGCAAGCTCAATAAGCACTACATAGGGATTCTATAGGCTACTCTTCCTCTAGAAACCTAATAGAAGCATGTGTAGAGATTCTAAATCTATCTAGAGGAGCTATAAGTCTATATACTAAAGAGGTGCATGAAGCACTAGGTATATCAAAAAGGAGGATGTATAGATCCATGAGGGTGGTTTCTACTATAAGAAAGAGCATCATTATCTACAATAAGAATATCTTTAAAAGACAATCCTAAAAATGTAAATGTACTATAAGGCCTAACCATGAACTCTCTACACTCATAAATATATCCATCCTTGTCTAAAAGGCAAGCCATGAGCCATGAATCTATATGTACTCCTTCTAGGATCAAACCTTGATACCACAAAGATTGCAATAGGACCTCCACTTCCTTCTTTGGACCGCTAGTCCAAAGGATCACCTCAAAATATGTGATACAATACTCCATGAACTCCTTGAGTCAGAGATGTGGGATATACTCCAAAGTACTACTTGCCTTATAATAGCACCATCTCCTCATACTAGTCTCTACACACCACTCCAAGAATGGAGGTAACATAAGACTAGTAGGATCTCTAAAGTCAACCAAACATTGGACATCCAATACTAGATTCCTCTTCCTCAAATTGGTATAGGAAACTACACATGGGATAAATACACTAGACATGCTCATCCTCTATCTAAGCTTTGTGGCCCTCAATATCTCATCATGCAAAAGTTGCTTCCTCTCTAGAAGCCACCAAGCTTCATGATATGTACTTCTAAAGCACAAAGGGGTGGCAAGATCATCACCAATGCAAGAGTCTCTATGGCATAATGTCCTCCCCAATACATGATTAAGGCTCCTTTCTTAGCCCAACTACAATTTTCAACAAAGTTTGATTTGCACAAATGTGTCTCCCAATCCCATCATGTACATGTGGTTTGAGTACACACATTAGTGTGAGGAAAGTGCCATGCTGCCATGGCATCATGTATATGCTCTGTTTGAGTATTCAAATCAATGTGAGGAAACTACCAACAAAATCAAAGTTGCTTTGCCTCTAGCCACTCTATTGACTCCCTACAAGCATCCTCATGTGCAAGCCTAAGAGAATCTAGAAAATCCCTCACCTCATGTAGCATCCTTTGGGCACTCTCTAATAGCTCCATAGTAATAAAAAACTCTCTCATATAAAACATCTCCTAAAGTCTAAACCTCTTGGCCATCAATTCCCTCTTTCTCATAAGTCTATCCAATTCATCAATCCTCTCAACTCTATCACCAATAAGGCGGTCCAACATGACAACTCTATGCTTGTGTGCTCTCTCTTTGTTCTCCTTCTCTCTAACTACACTAACTAAGTGTGCTAACCTCCCATGAATAGTACGCTCCTTAGTAGATAGGTACATCTCTTGCTCGACTAGTATTGTCTCTCTTTCTATAAGAATATACTCATCCAACCTCATATGCTTCTCCGTCTCTCCTAGTCTACTCTCCTAAGTGCTCATCCTAAACTCATACTCTGCTAGTTTATGCTCTTGAAGACAAATTTTCTCTTCTCTCTCAACTAGATGCTCCTCTAGAGGTGTATACATATGAGTCTCTCTAGGTAGAGTAGGGAGCTCAACTTCCATGGGAGCACTACAATGGGGTGAGTGAGCATGGAGAGTGCTCTCATAAGTGTGATACAAGTAGCTAGACATATTATCTGGAGGTAGAAATTGGCTTGGTAACATCTAGAAGGATGTTCTATATGATTGACTAGGTAGATCACATGGAATTATCACCAAAAGAGTACTTTTACTAATAGGGTAGGAGCCAAAAACACCTTGAAAACTTTAGAGCCATTCTGAAGGCCTAAATGGATTACTTAGGCTTAAAAAATGGATTGATTTTATCCTTAAAAAAAGAAAAGGCTAACCTTTTCTCCCCTATAGTTTGTCTCATTGAGAGCTTTCTAATGATCACTCATCCATGTAATTTTGAGCTTTTTACAAGAATATTCTTTAAATATTCCCTCCAATTAAATAGTTCTGACCAACCAAATAGGACAAGGACTAACATGCCACCCATCCATGCAAACAATCTAAGGATGGAGCTTGTTGACATATCACCAATCCATGTATCTTATCCAAGGGTGGAGCTTCCTTTGAATGGATCCTCTATTTATATAATAAAGACAAGGTGCTTCTTTGGGGCATCAAAGTATTGAATGTGAAGCTTTGTGGTTTCTCTCTTGTGTTTCTCTTGGAGGTTCTCATATCCTCTCTTACAAATTGATCCACACTCTCCGAGCCTTAGAGTTTTACAATGGTATCAGAGCAAGTGTTTTAATCCAAGAGAGTGGATCACCCCTCTTAGAAGAACACGGGCTACTAAGATTGAGTAATTTTGGGGGGAGAAAAGGTAGTGCAATTGATAGACTAGGGAGAAGAGAGAAGAGAAGATGGGATGGAGACTCTTGGAAGACAGTTTCTTGCACCCTACTTTCCATTCTTGAATCCATTTCACATTAAGATTATGAACATCTAGGGTGAGCAAGTGAGAGTATATCTCATTTATCATTTTGGAGTAAAGTTCATGGACATAGTGATGAATTCAACAAACCATTGATTCTACCTATGGTGATATATAATAAAGAGTGAGATTTGAAAATCTACATTCTATTATGATGTAATAAATTTGAATGTACCAAATCCTATGTAATACTCCAAGGACAAGAGAAGAGAGAAAAATACAAATTACACACTCAACATTCGGTGCCCCAAAGTAGCACCTTCTCTTTATTATATAGACAAAGAGGATCTCCTCCAAGGAAGCTCCACCATAGGATTAGGCACACAGATACGTGACCTATCAACAAGCTACACCCTTGTATTACTTACTTGGATGGGTGACATGTTGGTCTAGGTCCTATTTGGTTAGTCAAACAAGCTTTGACCAAAGGGAATCTTTTAGGGAATCTTCTTGTAGGAGTCTCAAAATCACGTGAGTAAGGTACCATTGGAAAGCTCTCAACAAGACAAACCAGTGGAGAGGGAAGGCCAGCCTTTCCTCCATTTGGGGGGGGGGGGAGGGAATTGCACATTTTTGAGGCCTAATTCATCCGTTTAGGCCTTTGAAATTGCCTTCAAAGATTTCAAGCATATTTTGATTCCTACTCTATTTGTAGAAGTCCCCTTTTGGTCATACCTCTTTCTGATCTGTTTAGCCCATCATGTGTAACATCCTTCCAGATGTTACCAAACCAATTCTCACCTTTAAATCATATGTCTAGCTATTGGTTCTAAAGTTCTCAAGTCTATTTTGGTTTTTGCTCTATTAGTATAAGTACTCTTTTGGTGATAGTTTTATCTCATCTATTTGACCATCATGTATAAAATCATTCTAGATGTTACCAAACCAAATTTCACATCTAGATCATATGGCTAGCTCTTGGTATTACATCCTCTCCCTTTGACACAAAGGTAGAAATTGTAACACCAAGAGCTAGCCATATGATCTAGATGTGAAATTTGGTTTGGTAACATCTAGAATGATGTTATACATGATGGTCAAAATAGATAAGATAGAAGTATCACCAAAAGAGTACTTCTACTAATAGGGCAGAAACCAAAATAAACTTGAGAACCTTAGAACCAATAGCTAGACATATGATTTAAAGGTGAGAATTGGTTTGGTAACATCTGGAAGGATGTTACACATGATGGACTAAACAGATCAGAAAGAGGTATCACCAAAAGGGCACTTCTACTAATAGAGTAGGAACTGAAATATGCCTGAAATCTTTGAAGGCAATTTAGGAGGCATAAACAAATGAATTAGGCCTCGAAAATGTGCATATTCCCCCCCAATAGAGTGAAGGCTGACCTTCTCTCTCCACTACTTTGTCTCATCAAGAGCTTTCCAACGGTACCTTACTCACGTGATTCTAAGATTCCTATAGGAAGATTCCCTAAAAGATTCCCGCCGGTCAAAGCTTGTTTGACCAACCAGATAGGACCTAGACTAGACATGTCACCCATCCAAGTAAGTAATCCAAGGGTGGAGCTTGCTGACATGTCACCTATATGTGTCCCTAATCCTAGGGTGGAGTTTCCTTGGAGGAGACCTTCTTTGTCTATATAATAAAGAGAAGGTGCTCCCTTGGGGCACCAATTGTTTGAGTGTGTAATCTGTGTTTTCTCTCTTCTCTTGTCCTCGTAGTATTACAATGGTATCAGAGCAAGTGTTCTAGTCCAAGAGAGTGGATCACCCCTCTTGGAATAGCACGAACTATTGAAATTGAGTAATTTGAGGTGAAGAACATAGAGTAATCACTAGACATAGGAAGGACTTTAGAGAGCAGATGGGATGGATGCGCCTGGAGGACAATTTCCCGCATCTAGCTTTCCATTCTCAAACCCGTTCCACATCAAGGTTATGTACATCCAGCGTGAGCAGATGAGGGTATTGCTAGTTTATCACTTTGGAGCGGAATTCATAGATAGAGTGATGAACTCACCAAACCCAGTGATTCTACCGGTGGTGATATATGACAAAGAGTGGGAGTTGACAATCTACATTCTATTATGATAATATGGATATGAATATCTCAAATCCTCTCCCTTTCAACACTCAAGTAGAAATCTATTATGTAGTGAGGCCGAAAGTGATGTTTAGAGATTTTGTGGTTAGGAATTTTGGTGAGGAGTATTATCAACGAGTGATAGCTTCTAAGGTCCCAATTGTAGTTCTAATAGTTCGTGCACCTTCCAGAGTGATTATATTGACTATGTATTGAATTAGACGTTAGCAATTGGGTGTTGCAGGAACCATGGATCCGTAGTTGCAAGAGCTGGTGCAAGGAATGCAAGGAATGTTGAATGAATTTCGAGAGATTAAGATGACCATGGAGACATTACAAAGTCAAGTGCAGATCCTCAGGAACGATCAAGCCATGCAAGAAGAAGAGCCGTCTCAAAACCCAGTACCTGCGACTAAAGTACTTGGAGAGGCACTTGTGCCTACGAACCCTATCAACGATGAAGCCACATTGCTACTCTGGATGAAGAAGACCTGCAACATTGAGCCTTATAAGGGGCAGCGTATGATGGGAGTAGTGGAAAATTGGATCTCAAGAATGAATCGATATTTTTGATTGTTCTCAATAGAGATCACAGAGCATGCTGCAAGCGTGTTTGCATGTGGGTACTTGACCAATAAAGCCCTCACATGGTATGATACTTGGGAACAATCCATGCTGGCAGAGAGAAGGGAGGTCACATGGACAACAATGCAAGAAGGATTGTTGAAGAATTTCCAATCGATGGATTCTATGCAGATGGCTCGAACCCGACTATGGGGATTGAGACAGAAGAATAGCATACAAGAGTATGTGGAGGCATTTCTGGATCTACAAGTTGCAATTACCGACATGAGTCCAGCAGAGGCTTTCGACAATTTCAAACAAGGGTTGAAAGAGCGGATTCGCCAAGAAGTCATGGTGCAAAACCCTTGCACCGTATTTGAAGCCATTGCTTGTGCGTAGAGAATAGCAAGAGCATTAGGTGGAGGTGAAGGAGTAGTTCCACCTCAACATTATCGGGTAGAAATGCCACACATGGGTGTACTAGTACCGATGGAATTGGGCAACCTTCGATTCTGGGATCGAGGAGCACAACCGCTTCAAGGGGAGCAAGGACGGGTAGAAGAACAAAGAGATGGAGTCCCACGAGGAGAAGGGACTCGAGGAGAACAACGCCGTTGTTACAATTGTGGCCGTATCGGGCACATATCTACAAACTGTCACACTTGTTTCCCTAGAGGCCCTCGGCCTTTGTACAGGTGATCTTTGAACAACATGGAGAGGCACATTGAAGAGGAGGAGGTGGAAATCACTTTGGAAAACTAAGATTGCCAGTAAATGTACCTCATGGCCTTATTGGCTCAATAAGGAAGCAAAGAAGTGAGGGAAGGAAGAAGAATAAGGCGCAAAGATCCCAAAAGGCAACCTCACAATTGATTGTCATGAATGAAATCCTAGAAGGTAATCCAATGAGAGTATTGATAGATCCGAGAGCAACAGAGAATTTCTTGTCTCGCTGAGTTGCAATAAGATTGGGAATGGATCTAGAGAGAGATGGAAGTGAAGAAGTAGAGTTACCAAATGGGCAAACAAAGACGATTGAATCATTACCTAGACGGATAACCCTCTTTGTAGGAGAATATCGGGAAGCAATTGAGTGGCGAGTGATACAGTTAGCTCGTTATGATGCAATTTTAGGCATGCCATGGATGGAGCAATACAACCCTATGGTGGATTGGAGGAAGAAAGTAGTGGGAACTCACCAATGGCCGATCATTGGGGTTAAAGAAAAATCACACAGGTAGAAATTGCCTCTATATGTCGTAGGGACGGCAATTGTCTGTAAGACCGATAGATGTTTTATGGGTCTAATAAGAGAAGTCCAGAGTGCACAACTCAATGGACAAATTCCTGAGAAATTGAAGGATGTGGTGGATGAGTTTCAAGATGTCTTTTCCGATGATCTACCCTCAGGATTACCACCAAAAAGGCGAGTAGATCACAAAATAGAGACACTCCCGGGGAAGACACCTCCTTGTAAGGCCCCATATTGCCTATCACCTCATGAGTTGGAGGAGTGTAAGACTCAAATTGAGGAGATGATACAAAAAGGGTTCATCCAACCTAACGTATCACCATATGGGGCTCATGTCTTGTTTGTGAAGAAGAAGGATGGTACAATGCGCATGTGCATTGACTATCGGGGTCTCAATCAACAAATGGTGAAGAACAAATACCCCTTACCTTGCATGGATGACATGTTTGATCAACTCCATGGAGCGGGATACTTTACCAAACTGGACTTGCGGAGCGGTTACAATCAAATCCGAATTGTAGAGGAGGATGTGTACAAAACCGCCTTTTGCACCAGGTATGGCCACTTTGAGTATCTTGTGATGCCTTTTGGCCTCACCAATGCACCTACCACTTTCATGAGTCTAATGAATGACATATTTTGTCCATACTTAGATAAGTTTGTTATCGTCTTCTTGGATGATATCTTAGTATATAGTAGCACAATGAAAAAATACAAACAACACCTATGAGAGGTCCTCCAGATTCTAAGACAGAATCAGTTGTACGCCAAAATCTCAAAGTGTGAGTTTGGCAAGTCTGAAGTAGACTACTTAGGGCATAGACTAAGTGTAGAGGGCATTCAAGTATTGACAGATAAAATAGAGGTCATTCAAAAATGGAGTGCCCCTAAAGATCAAACTCAACTTAAGAGCTTCTTGGGGTTGACGGGATTCTATCGTAGATTTGTCAAGGACTTCTCCAAGGTTGCACAGCTTTTAACGGCACTACTTGGCAAGGGGAAGAAGTGGACATGGAGAACCGCACAAGAGTTGGCCTTTCAAGAATTGAAGGCCGCCTTGCTACATGCACCAATCTTGAAGTGGTATGACCCAAAACGCCCAATCAAGTTGGCTATAGATGCATCAGGCGTAGCAATAGGAGTAGTCTACAACAAGAGTGGCATGACGGATGGCATCCAATTGCATATTTCTCTCACAAGTTGTTATCGGCAGAGCGCAACTACCACACCATAGAACAAGAAGAGCTTGCCATCGTTCTAGCAACCAAGCATTGGAAGCACTACCTAGGCAAGAAGGCATTTGTAGTAGAGACAGACCATAAACCTCTAGTCTACCTTGAGACACAAAAGGATCTATCTCGTCACCAAATTTGGTGGGCAGAGTGGCGACAACGCTTCAACATGACAATCACCTACGTGGAAGGTAAGAAGCAACTTGCAGATGGATTCACCCGCATGCCAATGGCTAACAACTTGGTGGCAGAGGTTAAGATTAACCTTGAATTTTGGCAAGAGATTCTGGCTACTACAAAAACTGATCCACAAAAAATTGTAGAAACACAATCATCCAAAGGTGTCACCAACACCCAAGGACTCACCTTTCAGGATGGCAGATTATAGATCCCAAATGTCCCAGAATTACGCACCACCATTCTAGCGGAATGTCATGATTCGGCCATTGGAGCTCATGTCAGAGTGGACAAGACCTTGGATGCAATCAAGCGCCATTACTATTGGCCCAAGATGAGCAACGATGTGATGGACTATGTGCGTAGCTACCTACTTTGTCAACATAACAAAGCTTCTAATCAAGCTCCTGCAGGGCTCCTTCAACCTCTCTCCACTCCTACCCAACGTTGGGAACAAGTGAGTATGGATCTCGTCTGTGAATTACCCAAGACCACCTCAAGGTTTAACTCCATTGTGGTCTTTGTGGACCGGCTCAGCGAAATGATTCATGTACGCCCTACCACCAAGGAGGTGACCGCTCCACAACTAGCTCAATTAGCTCAATTGTACTTAGATGCAGTCTTTACTCACCATGGCTTGTCTAGAATAATCATCACTGATAGAGGCACCCAATTCACCAATTTGTTTTGGCAAACACTCTTTGGTTTCTTCAAAACCAAGTTGGCCATGTCCACAGCTTACCACCCACAAACAGATGGCCAAACAGAGTGGGCTAATTGCACGATTGAAGACATGTTACGCGGCTTCACCTTAGAAGAGCAAGAGAGGTGGGACACCCTACTCCCATTGGTGGAATTCGCTTACAACAATTCAGTGAATGCCTCCACCCAGGTCACTCCATTCTTCCTCATGTACGGTGAGCATCCCTTCACACCTTCTAGCTTGATGAAGATCCGTCTAGTGGCTACCAAGGTCGATGCAGTCAACACATTTGTTTCTAGAATCCAACAAGGTGTGGAGAGCACCAAGCACAGATTACAGATTGCACAAAATTGACAAAAGTAGTATGCTAATGCACACCGTAGGCACATGGAGTTCAATGTTGGGGATCAAGTGTGGCTATCAACAACCAACCTCACATTAGTTGGACCTTGTAAGCTCAGGCCTCGTTTTATTAGGCCTTTCTCGATTCTTCGTTGCATCGGCGCTGTGGCCTATCACCTTGAGCTCCCACCACACATGAAGATCCATCCAATGTTCCATGTCTCTCTACTATGTAGATATGCTCCCCAATCAGGCCAGGGTCATTCCATACAGGACATTCGACCTTGTCCAACACTCATTGATGGCGTAGAGGAATATGAAGTGGAACGGATTCTCCAAAAACGCATGCGTGGTACTCGCCATCCGCGGGTGGACTATCTAGTACAATGGAAAGGTTACCCCCTCTATGAAGCCACCGGGGAACCCGCTACCAATTTGGCACATGCACCTGTGTTGGTGCAAGCATTTGAGCAACAATTGCACAACGAGGACGTTGCGTCTTAAAAGGAGGGAGGTCTGTAATACCAAGAGCTAGCCATATGATCTAGATGTGAAATTTGGTTTGGTAACATCTAGAATGATGTTATACATGATGGTCAAAATAGATAAGATAGAAGTATCACCAAAAGAGTACTTCTACTAATAGGGCAGAAACCAAAATAGACTTGAGAACCTTAGAACTAATAACTAGACATATGATTTAAAGGTGAGAATTGGTTTGGTAACATTTGGAATGATGTTACACATGATGGACTAAATAGATCAGAAAGAGGTATCACCAAAAGGGGACTTCTACTAATAGAGTAGGAACCAAAATATGCCTAAAATCTTTGAAGGCAATTTAGGAGGCATAAACGAATGAATTAGGCCTCAAAAATGTGCAGATCCCCCCCCTCCCTCAAATAGAGGAAAGGCTGGCCTTCCCTCCCCACTACTTTGTCTCATTGAGAGCTCAAAAATGTGCAGATCCCCCCCCTCCCTCAAATAGAGGAAAGGCTGGCCTTCCCTCCCCACTACTTTGTCTCATCGAGAGCTTTCCAACGGTACCTTACGTGATTCTGAGATTCCCTAAAAGATTCCCTCTGGTCAAAGCTTGTTTGACCAACCAGATAGGACCTAGACCAGACATGTCACCCATCCAAGTAAGTAATCCAAGGGTGGAGCTTGCTGACATGTAACCTATCTGTGTCCCTAATCCTAGGGTGGAGCTTCCTTGGAGGAGACTCTCTTTGTCTATATAATAAAGAGAAGATGCTCCCTTGGGGCATCGAATGTTTGAGTGTGCAATCTGTATTTTCTCTCTTCTCTTGTCCTTGGAGTATTACAGAAATCCATTATGTAGTTAAACCAAAAGTGATGTTTAGGGGTTTCATAGTCTACAATTTTGGTGAGGAATATTATCAATGAGTGATAGTCTCTTAGGTCCCAATGGTATTCCTAAGAGTCCATGCTCTCTCTCAAGTGATCATATTATCTCTCTTTTGAAGTAGGAAGTAGCGATTGAGTGTTTACCATGTATATGAATCATGGAGCCATAGTTGCAAGATTTGAGGTAAGGATTATAAGGGATGTTCAATGAGTTGAATGTTGAATGAGGATGGGAGATGAAGATGACAATGGAAGCATTGCAAAGTCAAGTATGTACCTTTACAAATGATCAAGTAATACAAGAAGGAAAACCATCTCAAAACCCAACACCAGTAGTCAAAGTACCCAAAGAGTCACTCATGTCGATGACACCAAACTCAGTCAACAATGAAGCCACATTGTTACTTGAATAAAGAAGACATGCAACATCAAGCTTTACAAGAGACAATTTTCCATAGGAGTAGTGGAAATTTGGATTTCAAGAATGGATTGATACTTTTGATTATTCATAATTTAGATTGCTCATCATTCCGCAAGCATGTTTGCATGTGGGTACTTGACCGATAAAACCCTCACATAGTATGATGCTTGGAAATGATTATCATTGGCAAAAGGAAGAGAGATCACTTAGACGGCAATGCAAGAATGGATACTCAAAAATTTGAACTCAACTTTGGGAGTTGAAATAGAAGAATAGCATGCAAGAGTATGTGGAGGCATTTCTTGATCTACAAGTTGTGATAATTGATATGAGTCCAGTAGAAACTCTTAAAAATTTTGAACGGGGATTAAAAGAACAAATTTGCCAAGAGGTAATGGTACAACATCCTTGCATTGTTTTTTAAGCCATCACATGCACTCAAAGAATAGTAGAGGCATTTGGAGGAGGTGAAGGAGTAGTCATGATGCAACACTTTTGGCTGAAATACTCCATTTTGGTGGACCAATTCTTATAGAATTGTGCAACATTTGGTTCTAAGACCAAGGAGCATGATCACTCCAAGAAGAACGGGGACGGGGCAAAGAAAGGAGAGGTGGAATCCTACAAGGAGAAGGGGCTCAAGAAAAACAACAATTTTGTTACAATTGCAGCCAAGTTAAGCACATAACCATCAATTGTCATGCTCATCATCCTAGAGGTCTTCTGCTTCCATACAAGCAACCTTTGAACCACATGGAACGACAAATTGAAGAAGAGGATGCTAAAATTAGATTGGAAAATGAAGATCATCAATAAATACCTCGTGGCCTTATTGGGTCAATGGAGAAGAGTAAAAGCAAGGGGAAGAAGATGACAAGTATGCAAAGGTGGAGGAAAACAAACACACAATTGATTGTTGTAAATGGACTCCTTGAATGCAATTAGGTGAGAGTATTAATAGATCATGGATCAATAGAGAAATTTCTTGACTTGGTCTATTGCAATGAGGTTGGAGATAGAACTAGAGAAAGATGAGAATGACAAAGTAGAGTTACCTAATGGTCAGATAGAGAGAATTGAAGCATTACCTAGAAAGGTAGCACTCTCTATAGGAGAGAATCAAGAAGCAATTGAGTGGCAAGTGATATGGTTAGCTTGTTATGATGTGATCTTAGGCATGTTGTGGATGGATCACTGAAACACCACAACCAATTGGAGAAAGAAAGTAGTGAGAACTAGCCAATGGAAGATCCTTGGGGTTAAAGAAAGATCACAAAGGCAATAACTACCTTTTTAAATCATAGGGACTACATCTGTTGGTACAACATATAGATGTTTCATGGGTCTAATAAGAAAATTCCAAAGTGTACAACTCAATGGAAAAATTCCTAAGAAGTTGAAAAATATGGTCAATGAGTTTCAAGATGTGTTTTTGGATGTTAGCCTCAAGATTACCACCAAAAAGGAGAGTAGATCATAAAGTTGAGATACTTCCAAGGAAGACACGTCCTTGTAAGTGTAATCTCTAAGGATAGGAGACCTAAAGAGAAATACTAAAAAAGAAACACACAATTTCACACTCAACCTCCGATGCCCCAAAGGAGCACCTTGACTATATTATATAACAAAGAGGAATCCTCCAAAGGAAGCTCCACCCTTGGATCAGATACATGGATTGGTGACTTGTAAGCAAGCTCTACCCTTAGATTGGTTGCAAGCATGGGTGACATGTTTGTTCTTATCCTATCTAGTTGGTCAAACCATCTTTGACTGGAAGGAATCTTCTTGTAGGAATCTCCAAATCATGTGGGTGAGGTATTGTTGGAAAGCTCTCAATGAGACAAACTTGGGAGTAGGGAAGTTCACCTTTCCTCTTTTGGGAGGGGGGGGAGAGAATTTGCACATTTTTGAGGCCTAATTCATTCATTTAGGCCTTTGAAATTGGCTCTAAAGTTTCTAGGGTATTTTGGGCTCCTACACTATTGGTAGAAGTCCTCTTTTGGGGACACTTCTATCTGAACTACCTAGCCCAGCATGCATAACAGCCTTCCAAGTGTTATGATGTCAATTTTCACCTCTAGATAATATGTCTATCCTTTGGTATTACAAATTCAAGCTATTTTCGACTCTTGCCATATTAGTTGAAGTACTCTTTTGGTGACACCTCTATCTGATCTATCTAGCCCATCATACATAACATCCTTCTAGATGTGTAAGGCTTCAAGATAATCAATAAGTTGACTATAATGGTTTGATAATATTCTAAATCTATCATCATGTAACACTAAAGGAGGAGTCATGGATTATCATAATGATGGCCCCGTGGATACTCTTTTGCCTGCTCGGAAGATCTTGAAGATAACATCATATTAAGAAGATCTTGGAATTTGCATGGTGGTGGAAGAACATGAGTAGTAGCTTTGGTTGAATCTAAAGTGCTTATAGATTTTCCCAAAGCTACAAGGGGTTCTAGATTGAGAAAGAGTTGTAGAGGGAGAAAGAGGTGACAAGAGGTGTCATTTAGAGAGTACTTCAATAAGGTTGCAAGACAAGGAGTTTTAGAACCAATGGCAGTCTTAACTACTTCACTACAATCACCAATAGGTGGCTCCATAACTCTTTGGTAAATGGTCAAGAGATTGAAGCTTTTGTGAAACTCTATTCTTGGATAACACTTCTTCTACAAGGTCAAGAGATTCAAGAGAGTGAGAGTCTAGGATCATAAGCAAATTTGTGGAGGAGGAGGCTACTTGTTCCATGGTATTCATATCCATCACACCGCACTGCATCCAAGGCCACATTCTCCAAATTTGCAAATGCCCCAAATTGTAAATGTGGATGCTCAAACTTAACTTCCTATACTCTTGGTGCTCCATGCACTGGATTGAATGGTGTGGCTTACTTCTAACCAATTTACAATCCTCCATTTTCCCTTATTTTTTTCCATCACGTCACGTCATTGATCGATAGCATTTCCTTGTATATCTATTTATCTCTCTACTCTCTAGCATTGCCTAACTAGAAACACTTGAGCTCTCTTCTCGATAGCAAGATTTTGATTTTGAAAATTCACTCTCAAGATACATCTAAGTTCCCAGCTCTCCTCTTTAAGTATTTAGATTTTGAAAATCCTCTTCCTACAAGCCGTGCAAACCTTCGAGTTTGTTTTCATTCTCGACTCTAGAAGATAATTTTGATCTTGAAAAGTGCCTCTCAAGATACACCTAAGCTAAGCTCTCTTCTCGATGAGGAAGACTACTATTTTGAAAATTCCCTCTCAGCACTGCATGACCAGTCCGCGCAAACCCCTTAGCTTGTTTTAACACAATGGCCACATAAGCCATTAGCTTGATATGGCACCGTCCAAGTGGCATCCCTTCCTTGTGATTCTTGGTGGTACATGTTATGATGATTAGTCTTTTATCTTGACACGCTAAGTGGATCCGAAACTTTATAAATTAGGCAAACAAAATCAACCAAGTAAAAAAGGAAACCGTTGATTTATTTAAAGCTCTACTGGTCGTAAATTTATTTACATACATTTACTTTTTCTAGTCCATTTCTTGTCACGGGACCTCTTCGGGCGAGTTTACGAGACCCCTTGCTACTCCCGGAATTATCCCAAAATACTTATTCTTGAAACGCACTATTTTATATTCTATACCTTGATATAAGAAGATGAATAATAACTCCCTAATGTCATATAATATCACCTTGATTATCAATAATGATTTATTATATTGAAATTAAACGAAATAATTAATTAGGCTAGTCAATTACGTATGAATATAAAAGCATGCGTTTAGGTTGTGAATGAATGAAATAATATTTCGTTATATGTAAAATTCTATAAATAAATAAATTAATTTAAAAGAAATGATAAAATAATAAATATTTAATATTTTAAAATTATATTTTCATACCAATAACTGTAAACTGAGAAGTAAAATAATTACGAAAGATTTTCTTGAGACCCTTTTCCAGAGTCATCATCAATTTAAACACTTTCGATTTATTCAAAATTTGAAAGATAACTGTGATTCTCGACGGAAACCGCATTCTGCAGGAGTGGTTGAGAGTGGGTGTAATCGAGTACAGAAAGCGACAGAATTCGGTTATCGTTGAAACATCAGAATTGGAAACTGAATTCTCAAGTCAAAATACATCTATGTGGAAAAGTCGTCAGCGGCACAGAAAGTCGTGGTTTGGCGCAGCTGAATCATCCAATTTCCATACAGTGTGACAGTACTGATTCCGAGCAAGAGGAGGGCCCAGGTACACCTCATGTATCTTCCCACTTGATTCCCTTCTCCCCTGCTCCTTTCATTTCCTAATTTTCTAATCAGATTGAGGCTATTTATCGCTTCGGGCAGTTCAATTCATAGAATACGATTTGTTTCTGAAGATCCATCTTAGAGAGTGTTGATAGGCTATGGTGCAGTCCAATTGATGCGGCCGGGGAACTTTGAGCGTTCTCTGTCCGAGAGGTGGACGATTGATGTACCCTCAAGTTCTCGCAGAAGCTGTGAGAGTCTGGTTTCTGGAGGTGTTTGGCAGCCGTGACGATGGGAAGCGTTGAGGAAGATCGCAGCGCCAGGCAGTTCCGCTTCTGCATTGACAGGGGTGGCACTTTCACTGATGTGTATGCTGAGGTTAGCAGATTTTCTTACAAGTTCTGCAGTTGAGCTCCTTGTAGCGAGCGTTTACAGTTTCAAATGTGGAGCTAATTGTTTGCGGATTGGAATTTTCTCTCTCGCTAAATCTCAGTAGAGAGGACTAGAGGTTTTCCGTCAGTTAATAGATGAAGAACATGCATCTGTCCTGGATGCTATTCAGCGGCGAATTTGAGCTGGTTTTCGTTTCTGAATAGAGAATTTGAGAATCCTGAAGTGCAGGGAAGGGGGTACGTTTAACGACTTGAAAGAAGTTAAGTTCTAAGGAGTTTGAGCTGGACATAAAGAAGCGGCATTTTTCAGAATCATAGCAATTTGAAGGAATTCTTTAGTCAGATATTGAGAGCGGGGGCAGCTCTTCACAATATCTTGAATTTGCACAGCTCAACCGAACTCTGGAGAGAGAATCTGAACACCGAGAGTTTGTGCTTTCAGTGTGGCGTGACAAGTCTTGCAGCATGTAAGATTATTGTTCCAATGCACAGGTTCCTGGAGAGCCCGGATGGCGTCTTGTGAAACTCTTATCTGTGGATCCTGGTAACTATGATGACGCACCTCGTGAAGGAATTAGAAGAATATTGGAAGAGGTAATTTAACGAATTTTGCTCTCTTGAATCGAAGAGTGACTTCAACATAAGAAAATTTATCATCGAATGCATCACTTTCAGAAACTGTTGCATTCTTGTTCTTTTGATGGGGATGGGCACTTGCTGTACGTGAGGGGTTTTGGAGACAGCTCCTCACTCGTTGCAGCTGGCTGGACCTGGAATTGCCAACTGATGCATAGGAAAATGTGGTATATGACTGAAACAGGTGACTGGTGAGAAGATACTAAGGTCAAAGAAGCTTCCAACAGATAAATTAGACTGGATACGAATGGGTAATATTGTGCATCAGAATATTTTCAAATTTGCTTTCTTATAGCCGTACAGTTTTCTGCAGTAAATCTTTGAAACTGAGAAAGGATTCTACATCAGGGAATTTGATCAGAGCAGATTTTAGTTACCAGTTTTCTAATTAGTCGATCTGCGCAAATTTGATTCGATGGTTCTTAAAAATTTGACAAAAATGATGATTCTGCGATCTAAACTTTCATGGCGTATTTCCTGACCCTGAGAAGATCGGATGTATGTTTTGGCCCTTAGGAACTACTGTCGCTACAAATGCGTTGCTCGAGAGAAGAGGTGAACGTACAGCGCTTCTTGTCACGAAGGTTGGTGATGCTGTAGTATATTCGCCGTTAGCGTGGATAGTCTGGTGGCCAGCTTTACCATAGTAGACACTAGCTTGAAGTTTATCAACAGACTTTACAGCTGAATCAAAGTTGTGGCTAAGATTAGCTGCATCAGTTGACTTCGTTGCCTTAATACTAGTATATTTTTTCCGCTTATAATTCTAGAACATGCATTTGCAGGGCTTTAGAGATCTTTTACGAATTGGGAATCAGGCACGACCCAAAATTTTCGACTTGACTGTAGCCGTACCTTCTACATTGTATGTGATATCCTGCCAACGCATCAACTGGATGAAAATAACATCATATCTGAAAAGTTTGCACGAGCAGACCCGAATATGCAGAAAAGACAATCCACACTACTTAACCTGGCCATAAGTGGCTGTTTTAAGTTTATGCTTGAGAGATTTTTGGTGCGTAATGAAGTTACTGAAATTTGCTCCTCTGATACCAGCTGTGGAGTGTGGATCAACGGGTCAATAGGATTCATCTTCCATCTCTCGATGACTTTGTAACTTGTGTAGGTTTATAATCCACCGTTTTCAGATATGAAACAATGTGCCACATCTTCTTCTAGTAACTAGTAAGTCAATAAGCTCGTCTAACCACTACAAACATCTAACAACTCCGAAACATGACTTACAATCTTTCAATCATGCACGTGCTCAAACAAGGTACGAGGAGGTTGTAGAAGTCGATGAGCGCATCCAGCTTGGTTTGAATGGAAGCGAGTCTCCCAAGGAGGGCGTAAAGTCAGTAAAAGGTCTCTCTGGTGAAATCGTGGAGATCAGTAAGCCGCTTGATGAGGCCAGTCTTGAGCCCAAACTACAGGTATGGGACTCATTCTGATTCTCAAAGTGGTTAAGATCACAGTATGCCCATGGAGAAGAGGCACCGTCAGAGTGGATCCTCCATCAATCATATGGTTCTCTTACATTTTCCTGCCCTCGACCGTTCCAGGCTCATATAGGATTCGTTCTCATATCCGAGGTAATCTTCTGTGGTTGTAATTGTCATGTGGGTTTTCTTTACTGTTGGCCGTTTTGGTTCCACAGGCACTCCTCAAGAAAGGAATCAGGAGTCTCGCAGTGGTGTTCCTCCATTCATACCTCTACCCTGTGCACGAACAGGTAACGCCACATCTGATCTCTGGTGTCCCTCCCTGTTTAGGTCAATGTATCTTTGACTACTGTTGACAGCTCTGCCCTGGGAAATCATAGGGGAGTATGCGAATTGAGTGCTATCTCGTTTTCATATCCCTGTTGCTGTGACTTGTGTCTTATCGAAGTGCAAAGCTTAGCAGAGGAACATGGTACTTGAATTCTTTGCTAATACGATTATTTAGCTGTCTGACCTTCGGTTGTTCAAAGATGTCACCTGCTAATAAGTTTGTCCTCTACTTGACTTCAATCACCATGCTGACGGAAATTTAATGAAAGCAGGCCGTCGAGCGTATTGCAAAAGCCATGGGTTTTAAGCAAGTATCTATATCATCCTCTCTTAGCGCGATGGTTCGAGCTGTTCCAAGGGGTCTGACTGCTACTGTTGATTCGTACCTGACTCCCGTTATCAGAGAATATCTCTCTGGTTTTCTATCAGGTAGGGACGATTTTACCGGCAAGCAAATCAGCTGAAAGCTTATAGACTACTACGTCCGTGTAGCTATCATTTCTTTAGCCAAGAATATTCAACTTTTTGTAATCCTGTTGGAACTCACTCAGTCTTCATAGCTTTACATTCTGAATAAGCCCTATTTTCTCCTCTTCCCAAGTTAATGGCCACAGTAGCTTTTAAAGGGTTCATATTTTGACGTGTTGTAGATTGAATCAGGATTTGATGAAGGTCTGGACAAAGTGACTGTATCCTTCATGCAGTCTGATGGAGGACTTACTCCCGAAAGTCGGTTCTCCGGGCATAAGGTTAGATCCCTTTGAATATACTTCCTCGGTATTTCAGTGAAATGAATCCGAGTCTTCTTGCAGAGAAACCTGGCCAGTCGGACACACTCTGTTAAATACACCAAGAGGATGAACTCAACTACTCGGCATACAGCTTAATTGTTGTCTTCTTTCCTATCCATCCAGGCCATTCTCTCAGGACCAGCAGGGGGGGTTGTTGGATACGCGCGCACAACTCATGGATTGGAAACGACTCAACCTGTACGTCATTTGTGATTAGCAGTGAAGCATCCAGTTTGCTGCGTGGCTCCGTCTTCAGATCCCAGTTCAGAGCTTAATCTTCTGGCTCAGTCTTTCTAGTGCACTTGTGCAGATCATAGGCTTCGACATGGGTGGCACCTCAACAGATGTCAGCAGATATGCCGGAACCTATGAGCAAGTGTTGGAGACACAAACTGCTGGAGTCATAATTCAGGTCCAAAAGAGGATGAAATTGTTTCTGGTAGAATTAGTTTCTTGCATATGGCGAGAATGTACGACCTCAGTTTGGTTTGTGGAAAAAGAGAACACCTCTTACCTGGCTTACAGCAATACTTTCTCCACTTGTATGCTGTAGGATGTCCTCTAACTTCATACAAAGAAATTGAACTCTCCACAATTAAACATCATCATTCGGTACTTGCTAATATCAGGTAAAAATTGATTGCATAGGCTCCTCAACTTGATATCAACACAGTGGCAGCTGGAGGCGGTTCTAAACTCAAATTTCAAGCTGGGGTCTTCAAGGTAAATTCACATTTTCTTTTTCTGAGATAATGCAACTGATCTTGTAAGTTCATACTTGAATGGACTTTTGCCACAACAGAAAGAGTTGTTAGCGTATTAGCATTTCAATGAAGCAGATTAGACTCTGTAACTTATTCGCTGACTTACATAGACCTTTCTTTATCTATAGCACAGGCTAGTTGTGAGCTTAGGAGAAAATTCAGAAGTATCTGTGCACAGATCAATTGCCCGCATCCATTTCGGTATGTTTTAAAAGATGGATAATATTGCAGGTAGGTCCAGAATCGGTTAGTGCTCATCCCGGACCAGTTTGTTACCGGAAGGGAGGACAGTTGGCTGTTACGGATGCTAATTTGCTGCTAGGGCGCGTCATACCTCAGTACTTCCCGTACATTTTTGGGCCAAAGGTGCGTATTTCCTTGAAAAGTACGAATTGTTTCATCCATTTATTTGTTGGCCGCAGCAACCGTGAGTAAATTGTCATGTCTCTCACAGGAAGACGAACCATTGGATGTGGAGGCGACTCGGGCAGCGTTCAAAGAGTTGTCAACATCAATAAATGCCCATCGACGAGACCAGGACCCTGATTGTGAGTGCTAAAGCCTTAGGCAGATATTCATTAGACTTCTTTGTATTTCTGAATGTACACTTGATGTCACATTTGTGTTACTACTTTTCTTGTTTAATGCACGTTAAATCTTGACAGGGTACATATGACTTGTAGGATATGGGATGTGTCAGACTTTGCTAATGACTTCATATGTTTGACGAGCTTTACCATCAAGAGATAGAGTCAGACGTTGGTATGGAACCGGGTTGTTTTACAACGGGTTCTATGTTTCACTACGTTATATGACTTGTAGGTCCTATCGGAGCAGAAGCGGTTCTGCTCTGTAACGTCTTCTGCTCACATTACTCAAATATGACTTCTAGGGTATAGGACATGTCATATGCTAATCTTTGGCCACTCTATAAAAATTTCTCTTAAAGGCTTCTCACTTTCATATCACCTTGTTTTAATGAGGGTTGCTGACATACAATTTTCCTTCTTGCTGTTCTAAAAATGATCACATGTCCCCATATCCTTTTCCTTGGGCTTCCTTAGGATATAGTGAGTGTAGTAGGGAAGAGATAGTCTCGTCAGTATGACTAGCCATAGACAAAGGGTGTAACGCTCGTGCAACTCTACTAAACTCTCCCGTCTGACCCAATGTCCTATACCGTCGTAATCGAGTGGACTCTGTGGTATCATGTGGTAAAACCGGTCTCCTAAAATGTGTAGTCCTAATAGACTCCTCCTGAAAGGCCATCTAATCCCCCGTTCGGAATCAAGAAAATCTAACAGCCACCTCTCTATGCCCCGCACGTCCTTTGTCTTAAGATTGAACATCGTCTTTACCTACAGTTGCTACAATCTAGTGCTTTAGCTAGTATATTGTGATTAGAATTTTTGTTTCTCCTCTTTGAAGTAGAAGGTCCATCAGTCATTCTAACCTTGGATGTATCAAACATCACTAGCACCCAGTTTCTTCTAGTCTCACCAGAGTAGACACCCCTGATTGCACTCCACAATACTAGACCTCTCTCCACTCTATAGTTCTCAAAGAGAGTACACAGAAGTTCATTCATGTAGCATGAAATAATATAGAACACACCTCAAATGCTGTTAAGCAACTCAGGACTTCACATAATGTAAGGTGTTAATGTTGGGAATAATCTTTGTAAAAGAACTAACTCAAAGAAGTTCAAAAAACATTTATATATACACAGAAACAAACTTTAAAAGATTGTTTTACATAACTCTAATTGTGGTTGCGTCTCCCTTTCCTTTAAACATATAACAAAACTCTAGAGAAATCTAACAAGACCATAAAAACTAGAGAATTTTTTAAATTAAAAAATTAATTAAAACTAACCCATATAACCCTAACCATTATCATTTATCTCTGGATAAGGTTGAATGTGCCTGGGTAACAAGACAAAAAGAAGGATTGTGCTAAACTAGAGATTAATTGAAATTAACACTCTCACTTAATGAGACTTTAGAACAACTCCCATATCTCCTACACATTTTATGTGTTTATCTTTCGGTAGTGCTTTTGTAAACACATCTACTCCTGTGTAGGACAGTAAACTAACTTCACAACTTTCTCCTTTCCTTTCACCTCTACAAATCTTCTTCTAATCTCAATGTGCTTAGTCCTTGGGTGATGTACATGATTTTTGCTAAGTGCTATACTTCCTGTCACAATACAATGTGATGAGAATTATTGTTTCCTTTGAATGAAGTTGAAGGTCCATCTTCAATCATTCTGACTTCTGATGTATCAGACATCCTAACACTTAACTTTTCCAATTTCACAGAGTAGACATTCCTAATTACTCACAACAATATTAGACTCACTCTCTCTCTCTCTCTATGAGTCTTCAGAGATAGTACACAACATTTCACTCACGCACCATGATAAACACCCCAAGATAAGCAGCACAGAAAACATCTGAAACCATATACAAGGTGCTAGGAATGGCTTTTGCTGGAGAACTGACTATGTCAAACTCAGAGAACAGTAATTTACAAGAAGCCAAACCGAAGAGTCTGCTTTACCTAACCCTAAATGTGGCTGCGCTCCACTTTATCCCAAAATGATAACTGAACCCTAGAGGTATTTAAACTAGAGCCACAAAAATAGGGATTACACTAAACTAGAGATTAATTAAAACCAACACAATGTAGTAGGAATTTCCTGCTCAAAACCCAGTGCCTTAAGAAGTCTCCTGTTCTAGATGACTTTTTGAGTAGCATTTGAGGTAGCCATAAATTCTGCCTCAGTAGCAGACAGTGCAACAGATGTTTGCAGTTTACTAAGCCAGCTGATTGCTCAAACACTGAGCATGATTGTGTATCCACTAGTTGATCTGTTCTTATTTGTGTCATCTCCTCAATTAGCATCTGTATATGCTTCAAGAGTAGGAGCAAGTATGTTCCCTTGCTTTCTGTACTCCAAGAGTGCATCTTGAGTACCCTTTAAGTACCTGAATACCCTCTTTAAATGTGCTTGTGCAGGGTTGCTAGTATTTTTAGCTAGTGTTCCCACTGCATAGCATATATCTACTCTTGTACAGACCATGATAAACATTAGAGAACCAAGAGCACTCTGATACAACGTTTTGTCACAGTGGTTCACCTCCCCATCTATGTTTCTGCTGTGCTTCCAACCTAGATCAAAAGGTGTAGAGACAGGATTCGCCTCTGTCATCCGATACTTAGCTAGTATGGATCTCACATACTGTGGTTGACTGATCTGAATCCATCTTGCTTCTCTGTCTTTGCTCACTTTGGTTCCCAAATCGAGTTTTACAAGACCAAGGATAGTCATCTCAAAAACAGAACACAAAAAATATATCACTCCATTGATAGATCCACTGTTCCCCAACAGTAATAGATCATTTACATATACAGCTATGTATACATCATCTCTAGTATACACACTCATATCAGAATCTGCTCGTTTGAAATCCTGCTCCCTAAAGTATGAGTCTAGTTTCTCATACCAGGCCCTAGGAGCTTGCTTAAGACCGTATAAGGCCTTCTTAAGCAAGCATACTTTTCCTTTGGCGTCAGTATATCCATCTGGAACATCCATGTAGATAGACTCTCTCAAATCTCCATTGAGAAAGGCTGTTTTCACATCTAACTGCTCCACTTCCCAATCTCTCTCTGCAGCAAGAGCTAGAAGCATGTGAATAGATCCATACCTGGCAACAGGTGCAAAAGTTTCTGAACAATCTATTGATGCTTTCTGATTGAAGCCCTTTGCAACAAGTCTTGCCTTGTATTGCAGGATCTCATTCTCAACTCCACGTTTGACCCTGGAAACCCATTTACAGCCAATTGCTTTTTTTGGTGGTAAATCAGCTAGTACCCATGTACCATTAGTCTGAAGAGAATTCTTCTCTTCTGCTACAGCCAACTCCCACTGACTCGAATCTGGTCTGAGCATAGCTTGCTGTAAAGTGCATGGATCAAAATCTTCATGACAGATGTAAGATTCATCTAACATCTCTTCTGGTAGAAAGCCAAGTCCGTCAATAGGTTTTCTATTGCTCTCTGATCTTCTTGGCTCTGTGCCTAGAAGTTTCATGTCATCTCTTGACATCTCTGGAATTTCACTCAGAGATTCTGCATCTGCAGTCTGCTTCTGAGAGTCTTCTTCTGTAGTATCACAATGAGAATCAGAAACCACACCAGCTGCTTAGGCCTTCTTTTGTACACCTTCAGACTCTCCTTTGGTGAACAATCAGCTTCAGGTAGAGATTGCTCTTCTGATGATTGATCTGAACAACTAACTCTGCAGCTTGGGAAGGTAGATTGATGAGGCTAATCAAGCTGATCAGCCTGCTTCTGCATCTCATCATTGTTCTCCCTCCAAGTCCTCAATTCATCAAAGAGTATATCTCTACTTCTGATGATCTGTCCAGACTTAGGATTGTAGAGAAGATATCCTTTCAAACCCTCTTCATATCCTACAAAAGGCATTTTCTCTGCTTTCTTTGTGAACTCCTCCTTTGCTCATTTGGAATATGAACATAGGCAGGACATCCAAAGACTTTCAAAGTTGAAATATTAGGTGTCTTACCACTCCAGCATTCTTCAGGAGTTCTTCCTTGTAATGCTGGGTACCATTGATATTTCTGAGAAAATTCACAGGTAATCACAGCACCCCAAAACTTCCTCTCCAGCTTGGCATGCTGGAGCATTGCCAATGCTTTGTCCACCTGTGTTCTATTCAACCTTTCTGCAATTCCATTCTGTGCAGGACTGTCTCTGGCAGTAGTCAAGGAGAATTCCTTTCTCTGGTAGAAAAGAGAGGAATTCCTCATTCCTGTACTCTCTGAGTCCATCTTCTCTCAATTGCTTGACTTTCATCCCAGTCTGCAACTCAGCCATGGCTACAAACTTCTGGAATTTTCGCAGCATTTTGTCCTTGCTTTTATGAGATAAATAAAGCTTTTCCTATTGTAATCATCCACAAAGGAAACATAGTAGGCTGCTCCACTCAATGACTTCTCAGTCATGTATCCCCATACATCAGAATGTATGACATCTAAAAGACCAAAAGCTCTAGATGAAGATTTCTTGGGGACTTGCTCTGACAAGTGCCCTAACCTCAAAATGCCAGAGATGGATATCATTTCTGTCTTTTGTTACCAATGCAGAATCAGAGCAATCAGCTCCCATCAACTTGAACAACTTCCCTTTGGCAGTACCATACCCAAGGACAAGCTCTCGTTTCTTTAAAGTGCATTGATTTCTGTTGCTCTCAAACAGAATATCTACTCCATGCTCCATGAGGCAGTCAGGTTCTCCAATAGGACAATAGGAACTTTGCCAATTCCTAACACTGGATTTAGAATCCCAGGTCCATAGCAAACACTTTTGCGAATCTTCAGAGGTTGAAGAGTTGAGAACAACTCCTTCTAGTAGCGGATATGAGAGGTGGCTTCAAAATCCAAGAACCATCCAGAACCCTTTGAGGACAATTGTGATTCTGCTAGCATTCCACAATCCAGCTCTTCTGTTGAGTACCTCTCCTCATTGCTTTCTATCTCATGGCACTCCTCTGTGTTGCAAGTTGAACTCCTAGATTTTTGCCCTATTACTGGTTGAGGTTTCTTCCCTGCCTTCTTCAGCTCTTGTTCTCTCCTTTCTCCTTTCTTGGGACATATAGGTGCAATATGACCATCTTCATGACAGAAATAACATGTACTATCATCAACAATACTAACTCCCTTTCCAGCTTTAGTCACTCTTCTCTCTAGCACTCTTCTTGGTTGAGGAGAAGCACTGAACAGAGCAACATCTCCCAGCTCATTGAAGTTCATCTTTTTGTCCTCTCTGTCTCTGCTAAACACCACCAACTTGTTTATCACATAATCCTATGTGACAACCTCAACATTTAAACTTTCAAAGCTACTAGGACAGAGTGATAGCTTGAAGGAAGAGTCTTTAAGAGATGATTGATCTCATATTTCTCTGTAAGTACAACCTCATCGGCCTTGAGTTTCTTGAAGATTTTCTGCAGTTTTGACAAATGTAGGGTGAAATCATCATCATCTTGTAATTTCATATTGAACATTGCATCTCAAACTTGATTGGAACTCTCCAATTTCTCAACAGAGTAATAACTTTTGAGTTTCTGCCAAATCTCCCAATTCCAAGCATAAGTGTCTATTAGATCTCTGATGGGCTCTTGCATAGCCCTTAGCAGAAACCTCTGAGTAGTAGAGTGCTTGACTCTCTCCTCCTTGTTAAACTCTAGTTCATCTATATCATGAGCTTCTAATGCCAAGTCCAAACAGTTATAATTGTTTAAGATAGATTTCACATCCAAATCCCAGGATCTGTAGTTGTTGTTTCCCAGTCTCTCAATTTCTCTGAGTTCTCCTGTCAACCCCAGTGGTGACAGTGGGCCCATAACCTGATGAGAACTTTTGTTTTTTGCTCTTTGAAGTAGAAGGTATGTTGATAATTCTAACCTCTAATGTATCAGACATCACTAGCACTAAGCTTCTTCTAGTCTCACCATAGTAGACACCCCTGATTGCACCCAGCAATACTAGACCTCTCTCCACTCTACAGTTCTCAAAGAGAGGACACAAAAGTTCACTCACGCCACATGAATATCATCCAACAAGAAATAACATAGAGTACACTAGAGATGATGTTAAGCTGCTCAAGATTTCATGAAATGCAAGGTGTTAGTGTTGTGAATAACCCTTGTAGAAGAACTAATTATTCCAAGGCTAGAAAACACAGATACATACACAGAAGCAAAACTTGAAAGGCTGCTTTGCAAAACCCTAAGTATGGTTTCGCCCCTCTTTACCTTCATCTATTTAACCCAGGCCTAATCACTTATCTCTAGATAAGGTGGAATGTACCTAGGCAACAAGACAAAAACATGGATTGTGCTAAACTAGAGATTACTTGAAACTAACATAGTATTTCGATCTGTTGTACCTTCCGAACAACTATTTCTATGAGGAAGCCTTCAAATGTATTTTTTGCTGGAAAAGTAAGCTACTTCAAGAATCCTTCTGTATTGAATGACTGAATTCAAGAGAATGTGGCAGCCAAGGACATGGGCGTTGAGCAGATTGCTCTAGGCTTTCTGGATGTGGCAAACGAAGCCATGTGTCGTCCTATTCGTCAGGTGAGACGTCCTTCTCAGTAACACATTATACCTGTTTATAAATAACCAAGGGCTTTGTGAGTTGAGCATGGTAGAAACTAGCCTAGATATGGCAGTTTTGGTACCCATGGTCACCCCAGAGTTCAATGTATACGATGAAATATGCCGTATAAGAATTTATATGTCACGGGGAGGGTATTTGAGGCTATACATAATGTATTCAGCGTCCCTGCCAGAACACAGGTGCACCGAGAAAGAGAGAAATCTACTGGTGGAACCTTTTGTCACTTACAAGCGCTTTACTTGCATATCAGCTCACAGAAATGAAAGGATACGAGACAAGCAAACATGCATTAGCATGCTTTGGAGGAGCAGGACCACAGCACGCGTGCGCTATTGCGCGGGCACTTGGAATGCGTTCGTCATCTTTTGCCATTCCACTGTACATGCTATATTATGTCGTTGTATTTATTTACTTCAATTAGGAAAATCATGTAAACGTTCAACTATGCTGCCGACACGAAAGCTTAAGAAACTCTTATTACGCTGTTAGATGGAATTCGACTTAGACCTACTTAGTATGCCTTTAATGCTGCTACCTGTTGCTTGATTTCAATTGATCAGAGCCAAGCTCCTATAAATTTTTTCTACAGGTCTTCTAAGTTAAGCGTCTGCTATGCACTGTAGATATAGGAGTAGAGATGTCAAGTATAAACTATTCTGCACATCTGATTTGTGGTGCATTGATTGGTACTTTGCAGGCGAGGTTGTTGTTCACAGATACTGTGGAATCTTAAGTGCATACGGAATGGGCCTAGCTGATGTAATAGAAGAAGCTCAGGAACCGTATACAGCGAAGTACGGACCAGATGCCATGGAGGAGGTCTTCAGGCGCGCAGATGGTCTCACAGAAGAGGTCAAGAAACAGCTCAGAATTCAGGTACTAGAATGACTTGCCGATCAAAGTATTTCTCTATGTACGTTGGAATTCCTATCTACACGCCCAACTCATGCAGGCCTAGATCGACAATTGTTCCTGGTTTTAGAAGAATGTCACCTTGACTCAGCGGCCAACAGCAGTAAGTTCCTGGATGCAGAAAACCGTGAGTGGTAATTCATTGTCTTCGTGAGCAAATAGATATTTCTTGGGCGTTTAGGAAGCTAGGATGATCTTTTACTTTACATCTAGCTGCGCTATGAAATGAATGTTGATAAAATCTAATGCATTGACTAATCATGCTACAACATAGTTTTTCGCTAATCTCGATTGCTGTAAACTAACAGGAGAGTTTGCTCACCACTAGGTGTGAAGGGTGGTTATGAGGGATTCACTGCTTATACCTCGTCAGTCTGGTCCGGTCTTAAGTGGGTACTGAATAGAACCGTTGTTCTAACGAAAGGGCTCCATATTCATACACTCTCTCTGTATATAGGGCTTTGGACTTGCATTCTTGTCACTGTGACGAATTGGTTATTGTGTTGCACTTAAAGGACGATGAAAGACCTTTGCTTATCTCTAAACTCGTCGATTTCTTGACGACACAGAAATTCAAGGATGCTGACATTTCGACAGAGTTGCTCCTCAATCTACGTTATGAGGTGCGTGAATCACGTTCTGACAGAACTGTTTGGGCTGTTCTAATTGCACGTATAAATATTGTTCTAACTTCATCTGGTGACTTAATGCAGGGTACTGACACAGCTATGATGATAAGTGCTCCTTCAGATGGTAGCAATGATTATGCCCGGGAATTCGTAAGACAGTTTCGCAGAGAGTAAGTTACTCAATGGTCACAGAATCTGAACATCTGGACAATCTAGCGATTCTCTTGTATTACCATGAGTACGAGTAGGTTGTGTCCTCATATTGTCTCTCGTGTTCTCCACGTGCAGCCTGAGGTTGCCTGAGTGGTAAGCTGTCTTCTGAAGTCGCTTCCGTAGATCTATTTCTTAACCAACACAAGCTCTGATTTAAGTAGAATTGGCCGTACAGTTATGTACGGCCAATTCTGTACGGCCAATTTATGTACAGTTATGTTTCGGTCAGGAGCGACGTGAAAGGTTCAGTTCCTTGCATATGGTTTTTAACATCAATTTCTAAGTTCAGAAAGCATTTCTGTCACAGATATGGATTTGAGTTGCAGAGGAAAGCAATTCTTATTAGTGACGTAAGAGTTAGAGGAACAGGAGTGACAAACATTCTGAGGTATGGAAGCAGATTCTGAATACTTTTTTGTATCAATTATCAAACCCTTTCTGCGCGACATGAACGCTTGGAAGTTGTAGTTTGTTACTGAGTGTCATCAAGTTCAGGGTATGAGTTTCATATATAGTCCAAAGGCACATAAATAAACCGGACCTTGACCACGCAAATGATGGCTGCATGCAGGCCAGTTGTTCTGAATGAAGCTGTTGGTGAACCTCAAGCCGAGAAGAATCGCCACCAAGTCTACTTTGGGACCGGCTGGCATGATACTCCGGTAATCACAAAATCCTGACTCCTGATTCCCTTACATGCGCTTAGTCACTGTTAACGTCCTCTTCATGTGTGCAAAATATTGCCTGTTGATTATGTCTTCCAAGAACTGCTCCCAGGATAAATCAGCCACCACACAGCTCTGACACCATACGAATTTAAAATCCGTCATTGATTCTGGTTAAAGTTGATTTAATCGATAAACTTGCTTACGCTTTTGATAAATTGAATACAGAAGGAACAATGGTAGACTGCAGATTACATTTTGAAGTTGAAGGTGCTTCTTTGGAATGTCAACTTCCCCAATCCATGACATGCAGATATATATGCTGGAGAAGCTTGGATACGGTCATGGAATCGTAGGTCCTGCAGTTATCATGAATGGCAACAGCACGGTAACTCCACACTTACTTATATCAACGAGATTTAGCTCCACTTTGGATTGAAAAATGTGCAAGACTAGCCTGCTTTCTCTCGGCTGGTTCTATCTACTCGTTTATTGAGTGCCAAGGTTTTTGTTTCCGACTACAGATTGTCGTGGAGCCCGAGTGCAAGGCTGTAGTTACGAAGTATGGAAATGTTCGCGTTGAAGTTGGGAGTAAGAATACTCAATCTGTGGATACAAAAGCGGACGTGATACAACTTTCCATCTTCAATAATCGTTTTATGGGTATTGCGGAGCAGATGGGCCGCACATTGCAACGAACCTCGATATCCACGAATATCAAGGTCCTAGTTGCTAAGATTCTCTTGTACTTCGTTTCGTAAATGTGTTATAAGTTTTGTCATTCGGGTTTTGAGACTTTTCTGACAAGACCTTTGTGAATATCAGGAGCGCCTGGACTTCTCTTGTGCATTGTTTGGTCCAGATGGTGGCCTAGTGGCTAATGCACCTCATGTTCCCGTGCACCTTGGGGCTATGTCAAGCACTGTCCGTTGGCAACTTGACTACTGGTAATTAAATCACCAATAGGAAACCTGAAAAGTATGCAAATGAGTGAGTCGCCAAGTTTTACTCCTGTTATCAACTAGGGAGGCAAACTATCATACGTCACGAGTTTCGTCAGCGTGTAGCCAGTATCAAACTTCACCTGTAGGACACTCACGGAGTAAAGAATCATCTAGACGACCTGGATGACATAAGTTGCACTTTCTGGCTTCTACTGAATGACTTAATTAGTTCTGACTTCTACTTTAGATCTCAGGACGTAGCATGTTTGAGTCGTGATGCTAAACAATTTGAGCACTTTAGTGCATCAAGACCAGGGGCTCTGGCCAGAATATGTTACTTCTTGATGGGAGCTACGGTCACTGCAACACGTGGAACCGGATAGATCTCGTGTCAGACCAGTATGCCATAACGTCTAAATGAGTCTAAATCTTGGACTGCGCAAGTTTCCCCTGTAGGTTATGTACGTTACACAACTGATTGTCCTTTGTAAGAACATCTGAGTTGAGAGGGTGATATCCTACTAATAGGGCTGTATTTCTCTTCTACAGGGGAAGCAACTTAAAAGAGGGTGATGTCCTAGTGACCAACCATCCAGCTGCAGGTGGAAGTCATCTACCAGATATCACTGTCATCACTCCAGTATGTGCTTCGACTGACCCTTGTAACCCAACAAGTGAACGCCATGACGCACTTCCTTACACCTTAACGTGACTCATTATTTTTACTCACGCAAAGACACACAATAAGTTAGTTGCTTCCAACGTTCTTCACGTCTGTTGAGAAACAGAGAATATAGATGTGCTCTTTGCTCTGAGAGGAAATAACCCTGTAGAACTTCGTAACCCAGCTCACTTATGGACTTATTCTTTATCTTTCCTATGCAGGTCTTCAAGGATAAAGAGCTCATATTCTTTGTTGCCAGTAGAGGGCATCATGCTGAAATCGGTGGTGTGACTCCTGGGAGGTCACTTTCCGTTTTCTTTCTTTCTCATTGTGCAGGTCAAGTGTTGTGAAAAAGAATTCCACTGAAGGCTGAAGGCTCAGATTTCATAATTGTAACTCACAATTATCTCATTATGCTCCTTTTATCGCTAGTCATAGCGATAAGCTTTCTACATGTTCAAAGCCAATGAGATTGAAACTTTATGTACTTTACTGGTCAGTGAGGTGAAAAGCGTCAAAATCTGTTCTCTTATTACCAATTTTATGTTTTCACAGTATGCCACCCTTTTCAAAAGCCATTTGGGAAGAAGGTGCAGCCATTAAAGCCTTTAAGCTGGTGGAAAATGGCGAGTTTCAGGTATCAGTCATCGAGTCTCTCTGATCCGGCTGCACGTGGTGTGTGTATGATTGTCTGCATACTCTTGCTAAAGATCTATATCCTGTTCGCATTGGCTGCACAAACGTGACAGCGATATAATAATAATGAATGTATGTTGTTTGCACAAATGTTGTTTGGATCTTACCGCGGATAAGAAGCTTCTTCTTTCGTGGATGGCATAAGAATGAACCTTGGCAAGCTGTAATTTTAATATGCAGATCATATCTGCTGTGCTCAGTCAAGGCTGGGTGATTGTACTAAAAGTACTGAACAGCTTCAACATAAGCAGATCAGAGTGTAAGGAGCAAGCGTAGTTGTTTGATTCTCAAACTGAGACAGCTGTAGAATGCAAGGAGCAAGTGCTTTTGAAGCTCCTTTGCCTTACTTGGCTCTCAAGCACTTACTTCTACACTATTACAATTCGTGCATTACTGAAGGTAGAAAATGAAGCATTATATACACTCTTGCATATACAAGTAGGATTAGAACTTCAGGTGTCCTCGCTTGCTTGTCTTTGAGTGTTCAGCCAATGACACATTGTTCTGGAAATTCCTATTCACAGGAGGATGGCATCCGGGAAATTTTGGAGAAAGAGACGATTGACACAGAGGGAGAGTACATGGATGGGAAAGCACGCGTAGTTCCAGGAACTCGGAGGGTAGAGGATAATTTGTCAGACCTAAAAGCTCAGGTCCTACCTTCAACTATGCAGCTTTACTCCTTCATATCCATCAACCTGGACTGAAGTTCATTTACTGCCTGCTGAAGAACATCTCATGTAGGAGATCATGGTTGCGCAAATTGAAAATTTTGTCGGTGAAAATTAGTTCCTCTAAGCTGCAAGTACATGTCACAGATAAGGACCTGTGTAGAACAAAGATCCACAAATAGCTCTTTAAATCACTGATGTCGCGATACATTTTCTTTTTCCAGGTAGCGGCCAACCAGAGAGGTATCGTCCTGATTGAGGAGCTCATTGGTCAATATGGCCTTGAGGTTGTCCAGGCTTACATGCACCATGTTCAGGTACGGCTCTTGACGCAGTTTATCCAATAATATATCAGGATTTGCTGAAGAAATATCCCCCGCAAGCCTATGAGAGGGCCATCGTCATCCCATCGTCCCCGTCGTCACGAAGTCTTGAAGCAGTTAAGTGGTCCAACGATGTACATGTTACGTATTGAGCCATATGTGCAGGCAAATGCTGAGGCAGCTGTCCGGGAGATGTTGATAGAGATGGCTGACCTTGCTGTGAAACAATCATCATCATCCAAGCAAGGGAACTTTGTGGTTGTTGAAGCGGAAGATTACATGGATGATGGATCTACCATACATCTGAAGCTAACCATTGATGTGAAAGAAGGATCAGCTCATTTTGACTTTGACAAGACTAGTCCAGAGGTAATTGCTTACTAGAATGTAGTGAAAGAGTTGAAGTAGTAATTTCAGGTTCTAAACTGAGAAAAGCTTTGCAGATTTAAGTCAGGTCATTTGGAAGCAACTGATACTTCATAAGTGATGTCCTGAAATCTCGATTCAACCCCCATGTTCCACGTCTTTCGTGACTAGATAACCGTCAGTTTGTTTTCCTTAAGCTTCTAAATCGTTCTAGTGTATCTTCTAGGTGTTTTTGTGATCTGAAGTCAACCAACAGGTCAAGCAACCTGTTGTTATACGGAGCTGGAATTTCTGATCCAAAGACTAAATCCTCACGGCATTCTTAGTCCTGTTCTTGTAACTTCTCTTTGAGGCTCTTGCACAGCGGAAGACCTCACAAGGGGTTGTACAATCCTCGTTTTGTCGTGCCATTCTGGACTTCGAGTATTCGTGGTTGGGAATGGTCAACCTAACTGATGCATTTTGTTCCTCGTACAGGTATACTCAAACTGGAACGCCCCGGAAGCTGTGACAGCTGCCGCAATCATCTATTGCTTACGTTGCCTGGTATTTTACTGACTTACTCACCTTTGAGTACTGGACAAGAAGCTAGAGGTTCACTTTCTTACATATTATTGATTATGCACTATCACAAATATACCGAAAAACGAATTTTGACAAAGATTGATTAAGAATGGAGGGTTTTGTACGTTTCAGTTAGAAATTGCTTACCCCGTTGACTGCCGATTTTAAAGTCCCCTTTCAGTTAGATCTTTACCTTTGCATGAACGTATACTCTTATGTCCACTGGCGTACCATTCTTCTGCAAGTATAGATCCGTAGCTCTTTTGTTTCCAAGGACGAATTCACAAGAAATAAGTTCTTGCCAATGCTGCTCGACCTTGCACTACTCTTGCTAGACAAGATTTTTGAAGAGTTTTGGAAAGAGTGTAATAACCTGGCTAATTTTTTTTACTGGGTCGCAGGTTGATGTGGACATACCCCTCAATCAAGGTTGTCTTGCACCAGTGACAATTAATATTCCTAAGGGTTGCTTCCTATCACCCAGCGATAAAGCTGCTGTTGTCGGGGGAAACGTCCTCACATCTCAACGTGTGACGGATGTTGTGTTGAATGCATTCAAAGCTTGCGCGTGCTCTCAAGGGTGGGTTCCCAGCCTTGTCGCCTGCTACAGATTCTATAGTTTTGCCATACCTGAACACAGAAATTTAAATTTGGAGTTGCTCGAAGAAATTGTTTGTATCAGCCAGATTTCGTGAAGTTTTCGTTCGTCAGTTCAGTAAATTCGTGGCAAGAGAAAAATGGCACTGGAAGTGTCTTCCTCTCTGTCTGCAAGTGCTGACAATTGTAAGTATGGCTGCTCATAGATGCATGAATAACCTTACTTTCGGAGATAAAAGTTTTGGATACTACGAGACAATTGGAGGAGGATGCGGCGCGGGACCTACATGGCATGGCACCAGTGGAGTACAGTGCCACATGACTAACACTCGAATGACAGATCCCGAGATCTTTGAGCAACGGTATCCGGTAAGCGGTTACTGAAGTGTTTACATGGAAGAGAGTGTGCTGTGTACTTGACGATATTATATGTGGGTCACGTTTTGTGTAGCTATCTGTGCAAGAACGCATGAGAGGTTTATTTCTGCTCTTAGTGGGTAGTTTCCGCATCCGCTTCCAAATGACTCTTCTATGAATGATTCCTGCTTTGTACGTGTTTCAATCAGGTCTTACTCCATACTTTTGGGCTGAGAGAAGGAAGTGGTGGTGCCGGCAAGTTTAAAGGAGGTGATGGGATTGTTCGAGAAATTGAGTTCCGAAGACCAGTAACAGTAAGTTCTCTTTTACGAGTCTTGCTACTAATAGCGATGCCTATAGTCGTGAGGTGGAAAACTTGCTGGAATTCCAAAGCAATCGCTCGTTTCAGGTGATTAGAAGGAAAGCTCTGATACATCTATGATTTTGTTTGTCCTCCTTCCACAGGTAAGCATTCTATCCGAGAGGCGTGTCCATGCACCTCGAGGTCTTGCAGGAGGGGAAGATGGAGCCAGAGGCCAGAACCTGTTATTTAAGGCAGATGGTAGATGTGTTAACCTCGGAGGTCAGATACCTTTTGTTCCGTCCTTTGTAGTCTGATGAGAACCTTTCTTTCTAGTCTTTGAAGTAGATGGTCTATACTCAGTCATTCTGACTTCTGATGTATCAGACATCCTAGCACTCAGCTTTCCTAGTCTCACCAGAGTAGACACTCCTGATTGCACTCAGCAATATTCAACTCACTCTCTCTCTGGACCTTCAAAGGTAGTACACAGCGGCACTCACGCAGCATGAAAGGTACCCCAGTGGTAAGCAGAATAGAACACACCTAAAACAAGGTACAAGGTGCTGGGAATGATCCTTGTATGAGAACTAAACATGAGCAGAGAGCACTCATATATATGCACAAGCAAGCTCTAGAAGGTTGCTTTGCATAGCCCTAATTAGGGCTTGCCCTCACTTCACCTTAATCATGTATCTAGCCTAATCATGTATTTAGTCTAATTATGTATCTAGCCTAATCATGTATCTAGTCACTAAACTAGAGATTATCAAAACTAACACTCCCACTTAATGAGAGTTTAGGACTATTCCCATTTCTACAGCACATTTTATGTGTTTATCTTTAGGTAATGCTTTTGTAAACACATCAGCTGTCATCTCCTGTGTAGGACAGTAAACTAACTTCACTACATTCTCCTTTTCTTTCTCCTCTACAAATCTTCTTCTAATCTCAATATGCTTAGTCCTTGGGTGATGTACAGGATTTTTGCTGAATGCTATATTGTCACAGTACAATGTAGTAGGACTCTCCTGCTCAAAACCCAACTCCTTAAGAAGTCTCCTGTTCCAGATGGATTCTTGAGTAGCATTTGAGGCAGCCATAAATTCTGCCTCAGTAGTAGACAGTGCAACAGATGTTTGCTATTTACTACGCCAGCTAATTGCTCCACCACTAAGCATGATGACATATCCACTAGTTGATCTACTGTTATCTGTGTCATCGCCCCAACTAGCATCTGTATATGCTTCAAGTGTAGAAGCAAGTATGTTTCCTTGCTTTCTGTACTCCAAGAATGCATCTTGAGTACCCTTTAAGTACCTGAATACTCTCGTTATACCTTTCTAATGTACTTGTGCAGGGTTGCTAGTATATCTAGCTAGTGCTCCCACTGCATAGCAGATATCTGGTCTTGTACAGACCATGATAAACATTAGAGAACCGAGAGCACTCTGATACAACACTTTGTCACAGAGATTCATCTCCCCATCTATGATTCTGCTGTGCTTCCACCCCAGATCAAGAGGTGTAGAGACAGGATTCGCCTCTGTCATCTGATACTTAGCTAGTATGGATCTCACATACTGTGGTTGACTAATTCGGATCCATCCTGCTTCTCTGTCTCTGCTCACTTTGATTCCCAAAACGAGTTTTACAGGACCAAGAATAGTCATCTAAAAAACAGAACACAAAAAATCTATCACTCCTTTGATAGATTCACAGTTCCCCAACCGTAATAGATCATCTACACATACAGCTATGTATACATCATCTCTAGTATACACACTCATGTCAGAATCTGCTCGTTTGAAATCCTGCTCTCTCAAGTATGAGTCTAGTTTCTCATACCAGGCTCTAGGAGCTTGCTTAAGACCATATAAAGTGATAAGAACCAAGCAAGCTACTCTTTGAAGTGGAAGGTCTATCACTCCCTCTTATCTCTGATGTATCAGACATCACTACTGCAATACTAGATCTCTCTCTTTGTATCACAGCTCACAAGCATCAAGTAGGTTCTCTCACGCAGCACTAGTAGCCTCTAATACTGAGATATCCAAAGACAATCCTGAGATGATGTTAGGCAACTCAGGACTTCACGAAATGCAAGGAAGAGGTGTTAGGAATCACCCTTGTTGAAGAACTGACTGAAACAGGAGTAGAAAACACTCTTATATACACTTAAGCAAACCCTAGGGGGTTGCTTTGCTTAACCCTAATTAGGGCTGCGCCCACTCTTTACCCTAAGTAGAGGACATTTGGCAGGGCTTCTAGAGGATTCTAACAAAATCTTCAAGTCAAGGGAAGTCTCTAAACTAGAGATTAACTAAACTAACATAAAGCCTTCTTAAGCAAGCATACTTTTCCTTTGCCTTCAGTATATCCATCTGGAACATCCATGTAGATAGTCTCTCTCAAATCTCCATTGAGAAAGGCTGTTTTCACATCTAACTGCTCCACTTCCCAATCTCTCTCTGCAGCAAGAGCTAGAAGCATGTGAATAGATCCATACCTGGCAACTGGTGCAAAAGTTTCTGAATAATCTATTGATGCTTTCTGATTGAAGCCCTTCCCAACAAGTCTTGCCTTGTTCTTCAGGATCTCATTCTCAGCTCCACGTTTGACCCTGGAAACCTATTTACAACCAATTGCTTTCCTACCTGGTGGTAAATCAGCTAGTACCCATGTACCATTAGTCTGAAAAGACTTCTTCTCTTCTTCTATAGCCAACTCCCACTGACTCGAATCTGGTCTGAGCAAAGCTTGCTGTAAAGTGTCTGGATCACAATCTTCATGACAGATGTAAGATTCATCTAACATCTCTTCTGATAGAAAGCCAAGTCTGTCAATAGGTTTTCTATCTCTCTGTTATCTTCTTGGCTCTGTGCTGAGAAGTTTCATGTCATCTTTTGACATCTCCAAAATCTCACTCAGAGATTCTGCATCTGCAGTCTGCTTCTGGGAGTCTTCTTCTGTAGTACCAGAATCAGAAACCACACCAGCTGCTTAGGCCTTCTTGTGCACACCTTCAGACTCTCCTTCGGCAAACCATCAGCTTCAGGTAGAGATTGCTCTTCTGATGATTTATCTGAAAAACTGACTCTGCAGCTTGGGAAGATAGGTTGATCAGGCTGATCAAACTGATCAGCTTGCTTCTGCACCTCATCACTGTTCTCACTCCAAGTCCTCAATTCATCAAAGAGTACATCTCTACTTCTGATGATCTGTCTAGACTTAGGATTGTACAGAAGATATCCTTTCAGTCCCTCTTCATATCCTACAAAGAGCATTCTCTCAGCTTTCTTTGTGAACTTCCTCCTTTGCTCATTGGGAATATGAACATAGGCAGGACATCCAAAAACCTTCAAAGCTGAAAGATTAGGTTTCTTACCACTCCAGCATTCTTTAGGAGTTCTTCCTTGCAATGCTTTGGTACCACTGATATATCTAAGATAATTTGCAGTGCTAATTGCAGCACCCCAAAACTTTCTCTCCAGCTTGGCATGTTGGAGCATGGCCAATGCTTTGTCCACCAGTGTCCTATTCAACCTTTCTGCAACTCCATTCTGTGCAGGACTGTCTCTGGCAGTACAGTCAAGAAGGATTCCTTTCTCTGACAGAAATGAGAGGAATTCCTCATTCCTGTACTCTCTGCCTCCATCTGTTCTCAATCGCTTGACTTTCCTCCCAGTCTGCAACTCAGCCATGGCTACAAACTTCTGGAAGTTTCGCAGCACTTCATCCTTGCTTTTCATGAGATAGATAAAGCTCTTCTACTGTAATCATCCACAAAGGAAATATAGTAGGCTGCTCCACTCAATGACTTCTCAGTCATGTATCCCCATACATCAGAATGTATGACATCTAGAAGACCAGAAGCTCTACATGAAGATTTCTTGGGGATAGGAGCCTTGTGTGCCTTACCTTTTGCACACCCAATGCAGAACTCGAGTTTTCCTTTGGGATCCAGTTTCAACCCATCCACTACCTTCTCTAAAGCATATAGGTTTTGCACTGACAAGTGCCCTAACCTCAAATGCCACAGATGGATATCATTTCTGTTTTCTGCTACCAATGCAGAATCAGAACAATCAGCTTCCATCAACTTGAACAGCTTCCCTTAGGCAGTACCATATCCAAGGACCAGCTCTCCTTTCTTCAAAGTGCATTGATTTCTGTTGCTTTCAAACAGAACATCCACTCCATGCTCCATGAGGCGATGTTCTGATATCAAGTTCTTGGTGTAATCTGGAACATAGAGCACATCTTCCAAATAGCTCTTACAAGAACTTGTGTTAGATCTTCCCATGAAGGCAATAGGAACTTTGCCAGTTCATAACACTGGATTCAGAATCCCAGGTCCACAACGAACACTCTTGGGAATCTTCAGAGGTTGAAGAGTTGAGAACAGCTCCTTCTGGTAACAGATATGAGAGGTGGCTCCAGAATCCAAGAACCATCCAGAACCATTTGTGGACAACTGCGATTCTGCCAACATTCCACAATCTAGTTCTTCTGCTGAGTACCCCTCCTCATCGCTTTCTATCTCATTGCACTCCTCTGTGTTGTAAGCTGAACTCGCAAATTGTTGACCTTTTACTGGTTGAGGTCCCTTGCCTACCTTCTTCAGCTCTCGTTCTCTCCATTCTCTTCTCTTGGGACATATAGGTGCAACATGACCTTTCTCATGACAGAAATAACAGATCCTGTTATCAACACTACTAACCCCTTTACCAGATTTACTCACTCTGGATTGCTCTGGTTTGCTCACTCTTCTATCTGGCACTCTCTTTGACTGAGAAGAAGCACTGAACAGAGCAGAATCTCCCAAATCATTAATCTTCATCTCTAGGTCCTCGCTGTCTCTGCTCAACACCAACAATCTGTTTATCACATAATCTCATGTGACAACTTCAACAGGTTGAACTTTTAGAGCTACTTTGATAGGCTGGTAGCTTGGAGGGAGAGTCTTCAAGAGATGGTTGATCTCATATTTCTCTGTAAGGGGACACCCATCCTCCTTGACACTCTTGAAGACCTTTTGTAACTTTGACAAGTGCAAAGTAAAGTCTTCACCATCTGCAAGTTTAGTGTTCCACATCCCATCCCAGATCCTACTGGAACTTTCCAGCCTCTCACAGAGTAAAAATTCTTGAGTTTGTGCCAGATCTCCCAACTCCAAGCATAAGTGTCTACTAGGTCTCTGACTGGCTCTTGCATAGCCCTTAGTAGGAACCTTCTAGTAGTAGAGTGCTTGATTCTCTCCTCGTTGTTGGACTCAAGCTCATCTATATCATGAGCTTCTAATGCCAAGTCTAAACAGTCATAACTGTCTAAGATACACTTCACATCCAAAGCCCAGGCTTTGTAGTTAGTGTTTCCCAATTTCTCTAGCTCTCTGAGTTCTCCTATTAACCCCCAGTGGTGATTGAGGGCCTATAACCTGATGAGAACCTTTCTTTCTAGTCTTTGAAGTAGATGGTCTATCCTCAGTCATTCTGATTTCTGATGCATCAGACGTCCTAGCACTCAGCTTTCCTAGTCTCACCAGAGTAGACACTCCTGATTACACTCAGCAATATTCAACTCACTCTCTCTCAGAGCCTTCAAAGATAATACACAGCAGCACTCACGCAGCATGAAAGGTACCCCAGTGGTAAGCAGCATAGAACACACCTAAAACAAGGTACAAGGTGCTGGGAATGATCCTTGTATGAGAACTTATCTAAACATGAGCAGAGAGCACTCATATATATGCACAAGCAAGCTCTAGAAGGTTGCTTTGCATAGCCCTGATTAGGGCTTGCCCTCACTTCACCTTAATCATGTATCTAGCCTAATCATGTATCTAGTCACTAAACTGGAGATTATCAAAACTAACATAGTCCAATATTTCCAAGTATAAACTCATGACTTCGAAGTTTTGGCCTGAGTGTGTATCGAATAGAACAAAGGCTTATGACTATCAGGTACACGTTGTAACTTCGAAATTAACATCAAAATTTATCTCGCAGGAAAGAATTCTCTGCATGTGGAAGCAGGAGAAAGAATAAGGATACAGACTCCCGGTGGAGGTGGATACGGATCTGCAGTTTCAAACTAATATCGTGTTTACGATGGATGATCCGCTTTTGAGTCAGCTGATCTGGTTCTAGCAACTAGAACTAGGACATGTACTTTTCCACAGATTTGGAAGGAGAAACTCAATTATTCCAAAATTAACTTTCTTGTGATGTCAACGTGATCTCAAAAACAAAAGCAAGCTGTTCTGATCTACTGGCTTATGTTGACTCTGGAACTTCAAATCTAGTTACGCAATGCAGCTCATGATGGCAAGTGCACTTCAAGCAGTAGTTGATTACAGCATTCTTGTTCGTGGGGTCCAGGATTCATATATACCTTTGGTATCATTTCTCAATATATCTTGGGTATGCTACAAAAATGCAATGAGCTCACATTTCTGCTATTATATGCCTAATTTTTCAAGTTTTAAGCTTGTTGTAATACATTCACCAGATGAAATTATTTTGTGCATGTGATTGTGAGTTGTTTCTGTTTGCAATGCTTAGGATGAAAAGTAAAAAGTACGATTTCTGAAGGTCATGATTATCTCTGAATATTTTCATAAGAAGCACTCTGAGAATGTGGGGCACCTCGCGTCTCAAGCTTGACACATTTATGCAAGTCCTCAGTTTTGATCAGACGACCTCGATCCCGATACTAGTACTGTATCATCGCCTTCATCATGCATTCACCAGTTCACTCCATTCACAACATGATGGAAAAGATCCCAATGACTATTGATGAGGAGATAGACTCATCAATAGTCATTGATGAGTCTATCTCCTAATAGACCTCGAGTGCACATTCTGCAAAGCAGCCATCCGACACTGTTACTTCTGATACACTGTCACCTATTGCGAGTTTATCCCACGGTGTAAACTATTGGATGGAAGTTTGATAAATTATCGGGATGAACAACGTTGGATTCGTTGACAAACCTTCAAGTTCGAGTCATTATTCTCAGCAATTGTTTCAATTTGACAGCAAGTGTTCCCACAAACTGACCGGACGAGTCGAAGACGCTACTCAGATGCTGTAAGAATGACGGCACAGGCACTTCAGAGAAATGAAGCAGGTAATTAAGTAGTCAACAACGGGTCGATATCAATCCTCAAGCCATTGATAACTGAGTTGAGTCCTACAGTGGTCGGTGAAATTGCCTTAAAACATCCTCTGCGAGCTTGTTTACGTGTGGGGCCTTATATTCCACATGGTTACACTGGGCTCGTAGTTGCAGAGCAATCTTCAATAACTGTCGACCTGTTGAAGAATTTTGGTGAAGAGAGAGAGAGAGAGAGAGAGAGAGAGAGAGAGAGAGAGAGAGAGAGAGAGGAAGTTTCTTTAACAGCACTCTATGACTGGAAGAGAGAGTTTCTTGAACAGCACTCTAAGACTGGAAGTGCATGTCAATGAGGAGAGGCATCAACCAGCAACTGAAGATTGAATGGAGTAAACTGAGTTGGTGAAACTGCAGTCGAGTTTAAAAGACCATTGTGCGACTGATGGGAATGAAAGTAATAACTTGAAACTGCATCTATATTAACTTTGGGAGCTGCAGCACTGTAACCAGCCAGAAAGAGACAAGTTCCCTGTACCGCTCCAGGAACCCGAAGATGCCAAGAAGAAGGCGCATGGAGAATCTCAGGCTGGACGTTATCGATGAAGAAGTTGACACTGCTCGGGAACAGCCACATTTCGAGGAGGGTCAATCAAGTGGAACTCAAGGAGATTCTGAACGAGTTAATCCAACACGTAATCTCGAAGATCCTAATCAAAGAGGTGTGGCTGAAGATCCAGTTGAGGATCCATATCCAGATACGCTTACTACTGAGGAGAAGCTTAACAAGTACCTGATGTCAGGATTCGTGAAACCGTGCCCAACATTCGAAGAGTTTATAGGTCCGGTGGATATCCAGGAGACTGGAGTCAAAGGACTTGGTTTAACAGCGACAGAAGATATTCGGCCAGGACAAAAAGTTCTCATCAGTAATATGTTTGCGGGATCCAGGATGGCTTTTCCTGATAATCCTGCTGAAGAATTGTTGGAGCTCACAGATGAGCTTGAACAGAAAGTATCTCAATCTCCCAGTCACTGGAGTCAGCTAAAGTGGCTATGTTCTATTACCGCTCAGATTACATGCCTTACTGGAAGGGAAAACCCACCGGATCCGAGTTATTTTCTCCTTGAAAGGCCGCCCGCAGATAACAACGCTCTTGCCATAGTGGAGGTATATAACAGGGAAGATCACCACGATAAATTGGAACAGATCGCCATGATAAACTACTTTATTCAATCCTTCTGGATACCTCGTCCAGATCTGAGTCCTGAGAATGAATTCTCTCCCGATCCCATAGAACCGAGACACATAAAGTACAAAAGATATGCACTTTGGTTGTTGCCATCATTTCTCAACCATTCGTGTATTCCCAACTGCAACCGTTTGCTTGTAGGAAATGCAATGTTCGTCGTAGCTGCCAAGTTCATACGTAGAGGTGACGAACTGACAGTCCCGTATATTGACATTTTCCAAACTCTGGAGCACCGTGAGGACAACACCAATGAATTGGGCTTCATGTGCCTTTGTCACCGCTGTGAGTTTGAAATTATGACTGTACCTATAGTCCCAACAGATGTGACAGTCGACTCCGAGAAAATATCCATCAGAGATATACATCCTTTTGGGGTAAATACAGATTGGAAAATCGTTGTAACTTTGGCTGCTCAATGTGATAAACTAGAACGAGGTCTGCAAGGCAATTGGAATCACTTGACCGACACTCAGTTGAGTTACATTCGAGCTTCTGGATTCACTTATTTTTCGAGCCGCATCGTTTATGCAAAAAATGATCCTGAGGGCAGAGCACGAGCTTTACGATCGGCTTTTCTTATCATTCGGGCGGTGCAGCCGGGTAATGCAGTGGGATTAGAGTTGGGCCCAAGACTCCTGGACGACCTGAAAGCATTGCACGGGAAAGATCACATAGCCTACCAGATGAGCGAGACACATGTTAAGGACTTCTACGAGGCACATTATGGGAAGCTAACTCGGGAAGCTTTTCAGTTCTTGATTGATATGCCGTCTGCCGTGTCCTTCTATAATATTTTTGAAACACAGTATGTTCGTGGGACTGGAGGTGACTAAGTTTCCTGGACAAGATGGACAAAAGGTGCTTGTATTAGCTCCCAAATTTAGTTTCATGCGGACATCATGGTTCGAGTATCGTATGTTTGACCACCATTTTCTCAGCATAGGATCTAGTAAGAGGTAGTAATTACCCACTACCCTGATGGAACTGGCCAAAATAATCCCAGATTGTGGTTGTCTTCGAATAAACGCAGAATTAGAGCAAACAATGGACATATTTGGCTCAGGATCCAAAGCTTGTGGTTGTCAGTTCTGTGCTTGATCAACTCGTGATTGACTTCGTGCGTGGGTCGTGACTCGAGTGATGTATGCTCGTTATAGAGCCTCCACATTCTGTTCTCCAATTGACTGAGAGGACCGTTCTGCATGAAATATAGTTACTACCTGATACAATCTACTAGGAATTCCAAGCTGATGTTTATTTAAGTTCCAATTCTGCTGACTAATAATCATAAGAATAATGAATCAAACTGCAGACTCTTCTCCACGAGTACGGTATTTTTGAAACAGGTCATCCCCACTTATGAGTATAGAAGCTGGATCTCTTGATGACATAGTTGTCAAACCAACTGTCAATGAAAAATCACTCCGTTTATGGATATAGTTGAGCACCTCGCACAATCAGCAGATACTCTGTATTAGTGTGCAGATGGTTCGTATGGTGAACGCTATGATAGATCGTGGACTTTTGTCTCGTGAGTTGTAGACCATTCTAGAACATGGATAGTAGCCAACAAGAAGCTTTGATTGATTATGTTCGAACATAAAGAAGCATAAAGATTTCCATCCCAGATAGAACACAAAAAAAGATGCTTTGGGTAATACGGTGTAAAAAATCAGCAACAAATTAGTTGAAATGTAAACAAACTCTAAACAAAAAGGACATCTTTAACTTAGAAGATAGAGGAAATTCCTTATGCACTGCCATTTCCACCAGAGGCTCAGGAAACTAGGACCAACATTGTTAAGCCATCTGACAACTGTAGAATAAAGCTCCAAAACCCTCATGTCACATTACTTTAACTGTTGACGATCCTGTGCGCGAGTTTTTTCTTGTCTCTTTTATCTCTCTATCAGGTGGCGTCAACGAGCTGAGTTCTGTCTTTGCACATTCGGTTTTCTTACTCATTTGGAGGAGGAGATTTAGCTTTTCATAAGAGTGTTAGCAAACCCGTCCATGTAGCCACAAGGTCATTCATCATTCATCTTTAACCAATGAGAGACCAAGGCCAAGAACAGACGGGCCAAGAGCTTTCACAAGCTTTACTTCCATCACGAAAAAAATCATATCTCCATACGTCGGAGGCCGGAGGAAGTGGATGGGAATCCTGGAGTTCATGTTCTTAAGGATGAAATCTAGACCATAAGTTGAATGTGCGGTTATGCAAGTATTCAGTTCTTTATGCTCCAACTTCCTCTACCCTTGATCGGATTCCTCGCTCGGTTGTTCACATTGTGGGCTTGATCCGAAAGCATGCATGAGACCAAACGACATTCCCTCTGGAAAGCATTCGTTGATTCCAGCAGACTGAGAATGTATAAAGTGTAAAATGTTTAGACCGGAAGAAGCTGAAACTCCTCAAAAATCGGGGACGGCTCGAACTGGATTGAAGTATCCCAAGAGGATAAGCCTGCAGGATATAAGATATTACATAGTCACGTACAAGGAGAAGAGCAATAAAGGGCCATTGGGTCGGAAACTAGTGGGAGTGTCCAACAACCATCTCAATGCTTCCGCTGTCTGCTGACCCAGGGTGCACACCAGGCTCCAGTTTGACTCCAAGGCGGAAGCAGCTCTAAGCGAACTTAGTCATATGAAATCAGGTTTGAATCTGCTCATACAATTTGCTCTATTCCAAGTGTGTTTCACAGTTTGGGAGCTTTGCAGTCCACGATCTTCCGCGTTAAATTGGATTCTGAGCTGATATGTATTGAAACTGACGAGAAGATTGGGTGGCTGAGCACACTCGGTGCTTCCAGTCGGTCAGGATCGGACTAGATCAGAGATTGACCTTAGCAGACTTTCATTTGAATTCCTGTGTGAGAATAAGAGCATATCAAATTTCAGTCTCGGTAAACGTTGCAGTTGTAGCGCAGGAAGGTTGGCTTCTTCATGGCTTGTCACTGGTTTCGGACGGTACTTTACTTTCGGACGGTACTATGGTGAGCGTAAGCTCAGGCGCATAGATCTGAATCAGAAACGATTTGATGCGGAGGCTTGTGGTGCAGCAGTAGGATACATATCACCTGTGGCAATCCCATATAGGATTGCCACAGGTGTGCTCAAGAAAGGACGCTATGTTCCATAGCTTTGTAGCATGCGTAGTACGTATAAGGATGAATTGAATGCATTTTTGCACTACACATGTTGTTTCAGATGATGGCCGGTATATGAGTGATGGGAGCAGAAGTAGTTCGTAGAACGGGGCTTTGATGATTCAAACCAGTCTGTTACACTTGTTGAATTGCCCACGGCCATCACTGCATGCCAAAGTACTCACCCAGAGCTGATAGGAGAGCAAAAGCTCTATCGATTGCATATTCTAAAGTAGATGTTTGTACATGTCACTTTCATGACTACACAAATCGTAACAAACACCCAAATCCTGTGCACATGTGATCCAGGTGATTCATAAGAAGTTCAAAATGGGATCACGCATCAGCTAGCGGTCATAGCTCCTCTGCAGTAACACCAGGCATCCCAATTCTTCCAGGAGGTGCACATGCCTAATGAAGTTCTGGTTCTGACTGTAGTTGATAAAGTGGAAACTACTCCACCTGATGGGGACTTTTAGTTCACAAGCTGGCCAAGGTTTACGTATATGGGTCTTGGGGTAGAACAAATCCTGATTGAACAAAACAGCCATCATCTGCTGGTTCTGCGCAGAATACATTATCATCGACATATGCTACATGTGAGGATAGACTTGGAAGACCAGTACTTGAAATACTCGCACATGACGAAATTTGGTCTCCAAGTTTCAGATGAAGGGTCAAAAATGTAAAACCGAGCTCGAACTTACCGGAAGTCTCGGCTTTTTCTTTCATAACATGTACCTTATAATGTGGAGAATCGTTCTCCTGAACCATGTAACCCATGGAAAACAAAAGGCAGTGGCCATGGTTTTTCTGCAAGACATATCAGAAATTTCCAAGCACCCGCCTGGATATTGGCGACAACAAACTTGTACCCTCGACCTTCACGGCAGGATTGTGATATGCATCGATTTCGAATAGAAACCGATGACCCTCCAAATTCGACCAATTCATGCGTTTCTGGGCAGCTATACACACTGGAATGTGGGTGGAATTATGAATTCTTACCCACGTGCGTTCGTGGTGATGGTAACCCACCAGGCATCCTGTTTGTTCCTTCTATCGATAGAGTGTCGCAAGTTTATATTCTTGGGGTCTAGTGTGCACGGGAAAGTTTAGGAGAAGTCCTTCATTTCGTTTGGTTTAGGAAAAGTTTGTTCCGGTGTCTATAAGCCCCACTGATTTAGTTTCTGTTTCAAGTTTTATTTAACCAAGATGATGTTCATGTCAACAAGTATAAGAAATATGCTATTTTTATAAAATATAGATTTGAATCCAAAATAAGTAAGATGTTTAAGTTAGTTGTCAAGATCCACAATTCTACAAATGAAAATCGTATGTTTATTCATGATTCTATTCCACTTTTAGATCTTAAGATATAGTATAAAAGAGTAGGTTACATGTCCTTCAAAGATTGCAAGATTGAAGATGACACCTACCCGAGACCTAGTTATAAGTCTTTTAACATTTTTTGATGTTTTGCTTATAAGGCTTGTCAATTTAGTAAATAAGGCTAGATACCTTTCAAGCATCATGGTACAAGTCCCAAAGTGTTAGAATTGATACACACAAATAAATGGACTGCTTCATGAAAGAGTTTTACAGGTTCCAAGTATCTTGTCTCTTGACATTTCAAGATTTACATGAATCTATTTTTGAAAGCAAATTCAAGTGTCCTCTGTTTTCCAAATAATCAGGCTACTTATGAGAGAAGCAATATGATATAACATCCTATGTATACATTCTGATGGAGGACGGGAATTCTTTTCAGGTATCAAGCATGAAGTTACTTGCAACTACACACTTCATCAAAATAGAGTTGTTGAGCAAAAGACCCAAAATATTGCAAAAGTTGCAAGAACCGTACTCGGTGAGAAGGCAATACCCAAGTACTATTGGCCCTGAAGTATTGTGCAGTTTACCTCATGAACTAATCTCCTATTTCAATAGTGCATAAAGTGATAACTTTTCAAGCTCTTACAATTAAACAAATTGATTTTATCAAATCTGAAGGTTTTTGATTGTATTTATTTTTTGATGAGAAGAGGTAAAAGCTAGATATTAAAGCAAAACAATGAATCTTTCTTGGATATGCTTCAAGTTCAAAGAATATAGATGCTATAATCTTGGTTTAAAGATTTTTATTATTTATAAAAAAATTTATTCGAGGAGAATAATTCTTGGTACCAAGTTCTTAAAAGTTGCACATCTGATTTGCCATTTATATTTTTTTTCTACCTCTTCCATTTTTTAACTAGCATTTCTATTCCATCTGATTTGCCATTTATAATTTTTTTCTACCTCTTCCATTTTTTAACTAGCATTTCTATTCCATAGGCTAGTACTTCAAGTGCCACTAGTGTTTCTAGTGAGCATTCTCATACTCATTCATTTATGAACCCTTGGTCAAGATGGGTTGTTGTAAAGCCTTTAGTCCAAGTTTCTCAACCTATAGAAATTCATTCCCTACTTTATCAATTAATAATTGTATTCATTTGTTGGAATAAATGATCAATCAACCATGTAGTTAAAAAATTCAATTTTTGAAATGAGTCTACAAGTAGTGCTTCTCAACTTAGACCTATACCTCAATAAAGGACAAGTACATGATCTAATATCATTAGACGCTTTCAACTTGAAGGTACTCCATGTCATCCATATATAATAAATTTTTTCTAAGAACAACAATTGAATTCTCTTGAGGAGGTGATGCATCATGCAAATTGGTGCAGGCCATGGAGGTTGCAACACTACGTGGAGGTCCATGTGAGAAGGCAATTGCTACACGTGGACTTTAAAGATAAAGAGAAATTTTGATAGTTTCATGAATAGATATAAAACAAAATTTGTGGCATAAAGCTATTTCACCAATATGGATACTAAAAGATGGTTGAAAGTAGAGTTTGACATGAAAGAACACAATTTCTATGTGTGGAATTTTTAGATCAAGAGTGACATGAAAGACAAGTGAGAAATTAAATACTTCATGAGTATTGAGTTTACCAAAGTGGAAATAATCTTTGGTTACTACATCATCAATATATTTCTCAATATGTTGGAGCAAGTTGGTATGATAGTGTGTAATTCTATTTCCACTCCTTTCTCAACTTATATAAAGTTAAGTGCTAAGAAATGCAAGTTTGGAAGTATTATTTACTTGACTCTTATTAGACAAGATCAAAGGTGTTGAACTCGTGAGGCGATTTGTACAAGCACTAAGGCAGCTATATCTTGATATCGTTCAAAGTGTTTTACATTATGTAAGGTTTACTATTCAATTTGATCTTCATTATTCAGTTGATCTGTTACTCATTGCACAAGTTTTTATTGATGTGGATTGGGTAAAAAATGCTCAAGATAGAAGATAAGCATCAGGTTATATTTTTAGCATGGAAGGTTTGTAATTAGTTGATTACCAAAGAAACAACTTATTGTTGCCTTTTCATCCATGAAATCATAGTATAGAGGTGCAACTAATATTACATGTACATGAATTTGACTTCATACCTTATTACAAATTACAAGATATGGGATATAAATTTCATAATCCTAGAGTCTAATACATAGATAATATCAATAGTATTAAATTTGCCAGCAATCCAATATTTCATGCCTAGACCAAACATATCAAACTTGATAGCAATCCAATATTTCATGCCATGCACAAACATAATGAGTTTTATTATCATTTTATTAGAGAAAAATTATTGATTGGAGAAATAGATTGCAACTTATCTATGGATCAGCAAGAGCAAGGTGCTGATATTTTCACCAAAAATTTACTTAGAGATAAATTTTAATATTTCAAATCTCATCTAAGTATCAAAAATATTGATATTTTCTTGAGAAAAAGTGTTGGTAGAATATTGCAAGCTAATATTCCTGAAGAAGTGTGCATGAGAAAGTTTAATCTTTATTAACTAATTTTTAAAATTTTGAATTATGGTAATAAGAGAGATTCAATACACTTGTATAGTTTCTTCTTAGCTTTCTCTCTCTATATATATGTGATCTGTTTCTTGTGAGCTCTTTAGCGGCCATGGAAAGTGATCCTTAACGGTAATTGGATTCCAAAAATTTTGGCAAATAGATGAACGTGCATTTGACATGCATGCACAAAAAAAAGGGCATGTTGAACGTGTGTGGCAAACAGATGGAAGGGGGCAACTAGAATAGAGCCCAATGCTAGAGTATAGATGGGTAGGTTATTAGCCAATATCTAGAAAGAGAGAAGATGACTACATAGAACACAAGAAGGAGTATGATGGAGTTGGGGTTCTTTTCTTTCTTAGTCCATGGTGCGCTACCATAATAGCCATTAGAGGTTCATCTTGAGTGAGAGATAGGCCGGCTCATAGTAGTACCTCATGACGTTCAATATGATAAGCTCTTGCGCACTCCTTCACAAATGTGTCAAATGCCATGTCCATTGCTCCATAGAACTCCAAGGCTAGAGGAATAAAGAAGTGACCTCATTGCATACCCCTATACTTGGAGACCTTACATGCTGCTGCTCCACTCGCCACCCATCCAAGAGGATGAGTAATCACTCCCTCCATAATTGCATCACATGTGGGGTCTATAACCACAACATCCGCCATTGTCACCTTATCATCTTGGACCAAGTATAAGTCTACTTTGACACTTGTTGTCTACAAGGAATATGAATGCTCCCTTCAAGAAAGGTATCCACTCTCTTGTGCCATAGCAAAGACTATATCCCTAATGGCATTATGGATAGTTGAGAGGAAGAGGGGTACCCGTTGGCATCTAATATAATAAGCTCTTGCGCATTCCTTGACAAATATGTCAAACACCATGTCCATCACTCCATATAACTCCAAGGCTATAGGAACAAAGAGGTGACATTGTTGTATACCCCTATACTTGGAGACCTTACATGTTGTTTTTGCTCCACTTGCTGCCCATCCAAGAGGATGAGTAATCACTCTTTCTAAAATTATATCACACACAGGGATTGTAACCACAACATCCACCACTATCACCTGATTATCTTGGACCAAGGATAAGTCTACTCTGACTTGTGTCATCTACAAAGAATATGAATGCTCCCTCCAAGCAAGGTATCCACTCTCTTGTGCCATAACAAACACTATATCCTTGATGACACCATGGGTAGCTATCCTATATCCTCCACAAGGACACTATGTCACATGGACCACTATTGCATCTAGTATAGAACCACACTCACAAGTGAGTAACAAAGATGCAGACATGTGGACCAAACCTAAGTAGAACCTCATCATTATAGAGAAAGTAGCTGGTGGGAGTCAAAATGCCCTAATGCATGGTCAAGCTACGACCCAAGAGCCTTCATCCTTTCCGGAGCAAGAACAAAGATGTGCTCTAGTGGCCCAAGGAATGGACAAGTCAACTAAGAGAAAATGTAGCATATCTTGATATTGTCACTCCATCAAGGAAGATTGCAAACCTCTAGTCCAATCTGATGGTGTGAAGCAAAGGATGGAAGGTCCTCTTATGCCCATGGAGATAGACCATCTCTTGTCTTCCGTAATAACACATGGAGAGGAAAGGATCCCTCCTCCACCTTGGTCACATAAGTCTCCAAAACTGGCCTATTAGTAAACAAAAATGGAAGGAAAGTAGGGGTGCCGAGAGAGACCAACTACCCAAAAACACTATAGGTGCCATCTCCTTCATAGATAATAGGCCTACCCCTCCGCATGAGATTGGTAGAGATGTCTATCTACGTGCCAAATTCCTTATCACACACAAATGCCCTTGGTCCAATGATATCACCAAATACTCCAATAATCCTCCTATCAAAAGCTCTCAAACATGATAAGAAAGTCAAGGAAGGGGGAACCGTGCAGAGAAGGTAAGTCAGTAGATGGGCAATACTAGAGTAGACTATACCAAATGTCACATGTGGATCTTTTAGTAGAGGAAGGCCATCCATATGGAGAATATCCTCTGCAAAGGCAACGTTTAAGAAGCATGTGACAAAATCCTTGGATCCTACCAGCACTCCAAAAATACGTAGTCCATCTATAGATGTGACACATCCCTTTGGAAGCTCAAGGTGTGGAGGGATACTTGAAGGGGACCATGCTCGACACTTTGACACCTTGACTCTCAAGCCTACAATATGTAACTCAATAGTCAAGTGATCAAAGGCATGCCTAATTTGATTTACGGAGCACACAATGTGTGTATCGTCTGTTAAGGAGGGAAATACACAACCTGGTAAGGCAAAAGTAGTAGATAAAAGAGCTTTGAAGTGAGCCATTGCAAACAAAGGTCTCCTTAAAGGATCTCCCTATCGTGTACCAACAATCGACTCCAAGATGGTGACTCCCTTCGATGACCAAATGACCACATAGAATGACTGCACAAAGGGAATGAGACTCGCCAAGGATCCACCGGCCTCCCTAAGCTCTCTAAAGATGGATGCTCAAGAGATGCTATTCAAAATATTCTTAGGATCCAACTATAGGACAACACACTCAGGATGGATATTTAGGTGTGCCTTGGTGCCTAGAGAAATAGCCTTGCAACCTCCACGTGTCACTACTGATGTGGACTGAGGTGCTCTAGAAAGTGAGATTGATGTTGGAGGACAATGGTTCATCTAACCAAGCGGTAAAGATCTATTTAGTATCTAGAATAAGTTACCACTTCAGTCGAGTATGTTATGTCAATATAATCGTGATGGTCAACAATAAGGTGAGTTTCCAGCGAGTTATGGTCCTGGAGTAATTATCCAGTATCTAGAAAATTATTTGTGGCCTAATGTCGAACCGTTACAGCTTCACTCGAGGATGTTATGTCTATATAATCCCCGACGGTCAACGAAAAGGTGAGTTTCCAACAGTGTCTCTTGGTTTGGTTGAGAAATATTTTGTCTCCTCAAAGTGGAGGAAATTAATCGTGAAATTTCTCACACAGCTGAATGCAATCTCACAGTCACAGAGTTGTCACGATTTTCACACTGCTTATCACAGGATTGATTTCAACCCGATTGTAACCCGTTAGTTCTGATATCTCATCATAACTTATGTCTCAAATTTAACCTCAATTTTTGCTAATACGTCCAGGATGTTATGAGGCGTGGAGCAGTTTCGGGAGAACGTGGCGGCTTGGAGATGCTTTCATGACAGGATGTTTTTCTGGGGTTTAAGCCAAAGAGTTCTTACCCAAGTATTTTAATCAAATCTCAATAGCCCAGCGTTTCCTGGCCCAGACAGATGTGAGCTTTTCTGTATACTAAGAAAACTTGTTTTCGAGGTGGTTTAGGAAACTTTTAGACGAAATATTTAGTCGTTGAGGTCTCAATTCCGATACGAGGACAATAAGTTCCTTACTCAACTGGACTTTGATGATGTGCTGTGGCTAACCGCTGCAGATGTTGATTCCGCTTCTGTGACACAAATTTTCAGATGGAATTTTTCTCCCATCAACAAGTATAGTTCCGTGGAAGAACTTATTGAGGAAGGAAGCGAAGCCACCCAGGAAACCTGGTACCGGCATCCATGATCCTCAGCAAGAGTTCGAAGATTCGATACACTCAACATTGGGATGGGCGTGTAGGGTTCAACTTCCAGTTGTAGGGTATTTTAGTGTGTTAATCCTTCTTTCCAAAATAGTTTAAAAACTTCGATTTTCTAATACAAACAAAGGTTTACGGTCCATTGGGATGAGTCCCGTTCCAGGTTAGACAATAAAAATTAAACACCGAGTTTGTTCTACTGTCTTGACTAGAACCTCAATCCTGATACCTTTCGGTTAACGGTCTCATGTTTGCGCACTGGGCACTGAGAATTTTATTGCATACTTATATATCAGCATATTGTTTCGTTGCTATCTAAGTTCATCATATGTACTTGACATAAATACTTGACAGCTCAAAGGGTGTACTCCCACGCACCGAAATCCGATCATCAGAACGTGTAGCAAATTTACGCTGACGTATATCAACGAACCAAGCAATTGCAATTGTATTGGTAAATTGCATCCCGTGTTAGGTTGTTGAATATTGAGTGAAAGAACATCTTAATGTTGATGACCAAGTGAAGACCCTGAGTTTAGGGTCAATTGTAAGAGAGAGAATTGTAAACATCAACGAACCAAGATTCTCACAGTTGTATCCGTCACCCTGCGTTAGGTTTGTGGAATATTGAATGAAACAACAGTTTAACCTTGATGACCAAGTGTAAGACCCTGCAAGTTGTGAACATCAACGGACCAAGCAACTTGCAATTGTATCGTGAAGATTGAGAATTGCATTCGGTGTTATGTCTAAGAATATTGAGAGCAACAACAGCTTAAAGTTGATGATCACGAGTAAGACCCTGCGAGTTGGTTATATATGAATACAACTGTATATCAACTAAAACTGTTATTGTAAATATTCTTCAATTCTTCCATGGTTACAATATGGCTTTGTGTTTGTGATCATTCCATGATAACGAGCGAGTAATCAAAATTACACACAATGAGTTTCATGTTTCAGGAAGAGTCGAGAGTACTTCGGGCAAATAGACTAGATAGTCTCCGCATCTCGCAGTGGACTTGGTTTTCCACGACCATTATGATATGCATCCTCTTAGAATGGCGAGGTGAATCTATGCAACAGGTATTCAGATAACTCATGCTACATCAGTATTGTAACTAAATTTTATTGTTTCTTGCACTCTCAGACTAAGATCACACATAATTGTGCAACTATTACAAATACCATGTTTGGGTGTTAAAGGAAAAAGGAAAATTTGTTAATCAATTCTTAAGTTGAATTTATATTTATTTTAATTTATTGAATAAAAATATAATAACATAAAAGTAAATAATTTTATTAAAAAAATTGAATTAGACAGTCCGGACACTGTATAATTCCTCTACTGGTATGACCTGCGTCCTCCGGACACACGTCCTACTAGTATATATATAACATTTTAGAGTTGGACTAGTGTCTCGCATACCATTCACTGGTGAACTTTGGTATCTCTATATCTCATTCTCCACTTTGCAATACTCGCAAAGTGAAAACAGTGCAAAACACGGGCCATGTGGCAGCAGTCCTCCTCACCACATGGACAAAAAGAAACTCGAGCCGGTGACAATTTCCTTAGCCAAGATTTAGATAGTTCTCGGGTAGTAGTGGTAGAAACAACATGAAACAACATGATCTTTCCACCGTCTCCTCCAGCAAGTTCACTTGAAGGTCGTTCTTCAGCATCCTAACTCCTTCTATCCATTCCGTTCAGTCGTCTTTCATCATTCCCAGTTCTTGGTGTTGCTGGTAAGATATTTCCACAACACTATCTCTCTCTTTATAATACCTGTGCAGTGCAGTCCAAATGCAAGATGTTTCCAATTTGTCGTGACCTCAAAAGTCAGTGAACGCCAAACTAACATATCTATGGGTTGACATTCGGTGATTTCGCTTGGCTTGGGAATCAAGAAATGAAACGAAGACATGAGCATTACGAATGCATTATTCGAATACAAGACATGAGTAGTCCCGATGCACTGTCTATCCTATTTTGCCTGAACTCGAAAGTCAATGAACGTCAAAACATCTCTGGTTTGGCGTTGAATAATTAAGACAAAAGCTCCAGCATCCCCACCACTCGCGGAATACGATATGTTTATATAACTTTTTCGGTAGTACGGATTTCAAATCAAGATAACATTGGATCTTAAATATAGTTTGTACCACAAGGACAATGCTACTTTTTTGCGTTTCTACAGGATCTCTTGTACAGGATGCACAAAGAAAACCCCTCCAGATCTGAACATTTACACGACTAGAAAGTGTCCTGTTTGAGTCCTACTCGTTCAACTTGCAAACTCTGAAAGGATATAATGTAAGTGCCATCATGGTTAACTAGGGAAGAATATAATTCTCAGTCGGTACACCATTATGGCCCTCTAGTAGAGAAGGGCACACTTATCTAAAGCCATATCGTTTGAAAAATAATACGCATGTCTGCATAATCCGTGCCCAATCAACGAACCATGACAAATGCAGTTTGCTATAATTTCTATTATCCTCGAGAGAACAATGGTTGCAGATCCACCACCGCTGCTTGTGGGCGTTATTCGAAATCTCACCTTCCCAGTCGTTGGTGCATGGTTCGGCCCCACTCGTGCAGCTACTGAGATATTCGCACTGGTTGGCATTCTGAGTTGGTTGAGCCTTTTCATCAGCTGAAGTGTGTTCTGGCGAATACACGAGTTTCTTGGAATGACATGCAGTAGATTGCAGGTTAAATACTGTAGCATAGAATGCATGGATTTGTTTATATAAAGCAAAGGAAAAAGATGTTGAAATTGCTCTAACGGATGATACAGTATAAGACCAGTAGTTCCGATCCAATCAGTGATGAATTATACACATGTGCGAGGATCCCAGTGAAGCGACAAAACGTGAACCCATCTACTCCAGTGAATGATGTTGTTTCCAAGTGTGTTTGAACCTTTAAATTACAAATTCTTTATCAACGGACTACTGACAAAGTGGATTTGCTACATGATGTTACGGATCTACGTATCTGAATCTATAATCCAGGCATTCATTCGATGGTAGATGTGGAGTCGAGCTGTCCATCCTTTTTACTCCACTGTCAATGCTGAAAAGGATGGACAGCTCAGTCCAGTCCAGTCCAAAATATGCCCCTCGCCATTACTGATCTCCATGATTACCTCAGTCGGTATTACACCCTTGGCTTCAGCCCATGCAAGAGATCTGCTCATGCTCAGCAGTCCTGCATTGAGACCTCACTACCACGCGCCGCTTTGGTTAGGTTAACGACCTGAGGAATGGCACCTGATTGAGACTTTCCTGGACAGACGGACAGTGCTCTTTTCACAACACCTCACAGCTCCAACTTCTTGCAGTACTGCAGTAGTGTGGGTTTTCTTTAGACGCATAGGACAATCTCATGCCTAACAACAGCACTGCAAATTTGCCTACAAATCTGCATCATCACTTTTGTGGGTATGTCAACCACATCTTTTAACTTGATGGTTGGCAGCCCGGATCTAAAATGAGTGTTACTACCAGGACAATCATTCAGCATAGGCTTCTGATCTCAGATGGTGCTCTCTTTTGGGTGGAGTTGCACGCTGTCGCATAAGCATGATGTGGGCCTTTGGCCAAGAGCTTCTCATGCGTACCATGGGAGCTCTACCGCAATAATAAGGCTACTTTCTTGTACTATAGGGAGAAATTGAGTGACCTTGGTTTATCTGGCTCTCGGATGCAACCACCCGGCAAAAGAAAACGGTAGTCTTCGGCATGTTCGACGAGGTAAGCTGGCAGATTGACCGCTGAGGAAGACCTGAGGACAGGACCCATTTTGCTGATGATTTCCCGGAAAGTGTACTCTTCAGGCAACATATCGAAGAGATCTCGGCCGTCGCAGATGATGGACTGGATTCTCACCGGGTCCAGGAACGACTTGTGGCGCACTCGATCGGCATGGCTGTAAGCTTTCATTTTGAATTGAATGTCCTTCACGTGGCGGAAGCAAAAACTGCACGAGTGATAAAATCAATCACAATCAGAATCAGAGTCGGACGAGTTTGGATTTTCTGCAGCTGTTTCTCAAATTCAAGGCACCAATGTCAAGCTCCTGCTCAAGGCGTCAATTCCAGGTGAGATTCTTCAATTCGACCGTCTGCTCTGAACTGGAGTATCCAGTTCAGAGCAGACGGTGTACACAGTAGGCACAGACCGTGTACCATACGAAACACGAAGCTACCCTTTCAGCGAATTTGTAGTTGATAACTGGAATTGCACAACCCTTACACCAACGATTTCGAAGATGTTCTGCAGCAAGCATTAGAAGCAGAAGTACTGATTTTGTAAACAGGGTATTGAGAGCCATGACATGCAAGCTCTTTCGATCGAAAAACGGTCAGGACTGGAGTTATGAGCTTCGCCAAACATTTGTTTTTGCTGGAAAGTATAATCAGCTCTCGGGAGAATAAGAGAACAGCATACAATGTTTCTTTCTTGGCCGCTCCTATACAAACAGGCGAAAAACTGCAGACTTACAGAACCCAACATCTTGCGTCAAATTCACAACAGAGCAGAACTTAGACATTGAAGCTTCAGTTCTATTCAAAAAGCTGACAAAACACATAATCTTGCTTTCAACTTCAAAAGAGAATTGCAAGAAGATAAACAGGGCACAGAGCAGGCTACAGACCTTGGAACTTCCAGGAAAGAAAATATATGCCATCTTCAAAACCAGAGAATTTGCTTTCAACTTCAGAAGAGACAGACAACATGCGAGAAATTTTATGACTGTAAAGCAGTAGCAAGGGAGAACATTTAGGACAGTGAATTCAAATGTTGAGGGATGATCTGACCTGCAATGCCAGCCAGAATCGGCCAACATAAAATCGGACCGCCTCTTATGCGAATACCCCGAGTTGGCCGGGTCGAACACCTGGACATGCGCTCTCCAGCTACCGAAATCGACAGGAAACTCAAAACTGTGGATATAATTCTTCAGCTGCAAATGCAACGGTGTATACCACCCATCACACCACCGAAGCAGCTCAACAGTATGACCACTAGGTATCTCATCCACATCGGACATGACCACAAGATCGTTAAACGTAGCTCCAGCCTCCACCATAACTCGGGTCGCCTCCCTCCGCTGGTACCCCTCCAGCTCGAAAGGATCCTCCCCAAGCATGAGCTCCCGGCCCCGGACTCGGCCATAAGCGATTTTCTTCTGTTCTACAAAGTCAAAACGCTTCCGATTTTCTGCAAAAAAGAGCGGCTTTTCTCGTCCCGTGAAAGTGCGGTCCGACTCCACAACGACGAATTTGTGGACAAAGGGGAGAAGTTCGTGGAACCGAATCTCGAGGAGGTCCAGCTCGTTGCTGAATAGTATCACGTCGAAGACCCGTCGAGGTTCGAAGCGGACTTTCCAGTTGTGCAATTGGCAGCGACGGGAGATTGAGATGTTGGGGGCGTGGTAGTGGGTGTAGATGTTGAAGGGCCGTGCCGGAGTGTCCCATACGGGACGGAGGAGGTAAGCGATGTTTAGGCCATGGAAATAGAGAAAGATGGGGAATGTGAGTAGAATCAGCGTGCAGACAAAAGTTACGAAGAAGTCTCTCGTGCTCAGACGTCTTCTCCGGACGAGAAACCACACATTGGGTCCATTCATCTCTTCCTGAATTAATATTCAGTACGGAATTAACAGGATGGACCAAAATCCCCCAATTCGGAATCGATCACGAACTCCCATAACCCGCACTTCAGAAGCGCTGCCCACCCAGTTTCAAACACTTCGCTGACTCAATCACCCGAATGAAGAGACCCAATCCTTCCGCATCTTCGCTCTGTTCCCTGCAAATTCTCCAAGACAGTATCTCCATTAGAGAATCTGAAACCTGCAGCGAGTGCTCGACCATGAGTCCGCTGAAGTGCTCGACCGAGGTCCACTGTATATGAACTGGCAGAATCTGGCCGGTCTGCACAGTGGCGTGCTTCAACAGAACATTCAATCCGTACTCTTGAGGCTACAGGCAGCTATTCTACGACATGATATCGAAGTCCACGCTCCAGAATGATCGGCTTGTCCCTGTATGTCTAAGGATCCTGTCCTCGTAGCGTGTCTCAGGGGTGACAGAGTTCGAAGAGAATCCTCTCAGTGCTCTCTCTCTCTTCTTCTGTCTGCATCGGTCGATGAATCCTTCCAAATTTCTGAGCAGTGCTGATTCGATTTTCTTTTACTCTACGGTTACTGTTCACGCAGTAGTTAGTTGATGGTTTTGACACCTCCCTTTCTTGGGTCACTTTACTTCCCTTGTTACCTGTCGGTGAAACTCAGAGTAAATCGCGTTCATTAAGCTAATCAAGTTAATGTTGTAAGGTAGCTAATCTGGGTCAAACCCCTTGATTAGTGAAGAGGAGCTGAATGGAAACTTCACACGTCAAAAAAGATTCCTTATTGTATCTAGCGCGGGGAATCTTTATTTAGAGTAAGAAAGTAGATAAGATAAGAGATTCCTAATGAATTTGTTAGTCTCATCTTTTGACTAATCAGGGATTTGTGGACCTCGTTACCTTACAACATTTGAAGTGAACCATGTGCTTGAGGCTTTTGTGTGTATCTTAGATGAAGAATAAACACGTCTAGATTCAAATATGAATAACATTTGGCTATATTTGATCGATAGTTCGTTGATTCGTAATATTCTCAATTTATGAACGAGTCTTAGTTATTTAAAATTGATCTCCTAATTTGGTAAAGTAGATTATGCACTGTTTCTCTGGATAGATCCTTACTGTAAATCTTAGCTGTAAATAACTGACTGAATGATGGATAAATGATCAAAATGTGTCAGCACTACTTTTAGTGATTTAAAATCGATATCTTATCTATTTTTTGGTAAAATAAATTATCCACTGTTATGTGGAGAGATCTAACTTAGCTATAAGTAACTGACTGAATGATGGATAAATGATTATAATGTGTCAGCAGTATGTCTCTCTTTTTGATGTGAAAGAATCCTCTTACTATCAAAGAACGATAGATTTACTATTTGATTTTTTATAGGTTTTATTGCCGTTTATACGCCTTCTTTTTATTTTATTTTTTTATATACCAGTTATTGAGAATGTAATACAATGTAACAAGATAATTTATAGCCTAATCTTGTTTGAACGTGACCCAACTTTACAAACTATGAGAAGATGTTTTACAAAAGCCTTTATCTTTTGCCCTTCAAAGTCGATATAACAACTGAGCAATCTTTTCAAAAGAGAAAAAGATGTTGTCACCAAAGCCTTTTTCTTCCTGGAAAACAAAGTCGACGTAAACTTGGTTAAAATTAAGCTGAAAACTTAGAAAAATGCCTAACCTCTGCAATCTTTTCCCTCAAATTGAGAAGAAAAACACGTCTTCTCAAGAGAGAAAGAAAAGGCCGTAGTAAATAATGGGTACCCGAAAAAAATAGATACCCGGTCAAAATACCTATCATTGCATTTAAAAAACCCGGTACAATGGACTTGGCTTAATCCTAATCATAGAGTAATTAGACCTACTAAGACCACAAACATAAGCTCACCCTTGAGGCTGGCCGATAATGACTGGATGCCATCGTGGAGCTGTAAAGGTAAGAGGTCGCGACGACATGTGAATTCCATATGATAGTTGAATTTGAATATGGCACCGAAATTCTGAGATGGAGGGAAGTTTCAATCGGGTGGTTTGAGGGACACGATTTGTACACGACATTGGAATCCAGTTGTACGTTTCTGACTCGAGAATGCTGGATAATGGCAGCGGTTCTTTACGTTTGCATCGTCAGTAGCTGAATCAATTTTGGAAACCCGCACTTGTACGCTACGAATACGGACTTGCGGCGTCCAAATTGAAATTCCATCGCAGGCATCTGTAGCTAGTTGAAGGTAAGAATCTTCATAAGCGTTTGCCGAAGTCGAATGTTTCGTACATTGAAAGTCTATGAGTCGGCGTTGTGTTTGGTGGAAAAGGCAGGGTAGGGCAGGGCAGGGCTTCTGGTGATTGCCAATGGTTTCATCGATCAACTTGTGGTATGAACAATGAAGCGAAATCGAGCCAAATTGTCCGATCAAGTGTATGTCGAGCTAAGAATCTGGCCAGTCGAGAATTAATGCATTTGTCCAGAGTTTTATTTTTCAGTTGCTGGTCAATAACATTGCTCTTAGAGAATGTTTTCGACGAAAGTTAGATCGAAGGCAGGTGAACGGGAGCTTATTGTATCTAGACGTCATGATTTTAGCCAGCCCAGACTTTAGTTAATTTTCAATGGCAGGGAATCCTCTGAAGCAAAGCAAGCAGGAATGTAGTTATTGCCAGCAGTCGTCAGACTCTGATTACCACTGCATACATTTCAGAATTCTCGCCACAAAATGAATAAAATGAGTAAACATTGCACATTGTGTTGTTCGATTTCATCATTTCCAGAAGCAAGAGGTTGAAGCTTAGGAACACTAACAGCTCCTAGTCTCGGAATCAACCATAAGCTTAGCATTCTTACTAGTTTCCGGATGTCTCTTACTACACTTGGAGCCATCCGTAGCTTTCTTCAGGATGAGAGCACGAATGATTTAGGGAGAAGTCACTCGTCTGAAGCTGCGTCCAATGCTGAACGGTGCCCCAATACACACGTACAACCCGATGCCTCCAGGTTGCATGTTTCTGAATTTGTTGTCTACCGTTGGACTATTGTAATCCTTACTACACTACATTTGCCGAAGCCAGGAAGGCTATAGGCTGATCCATCCACTGAGCCATCAGGAGACTAGTGTTAGGAGCAGTGTAGTGCCTAGATAATTACCACTAGGATTTCACAGTGCTGATATTGCAGCAGATTATGCAGGTGTAAAACAGTATTCATTGAAGGACCATTGCGACGGCACTTATGTGGTAAGTCTATGAGTTGTGCCAAGTTTAGGCAATTTAATGCTCTGATACTGAAGGATGGCGAGGAGAGGAGGATACATCGGACTTGCTCGTGAGTTCTTCCGGACATTATCCGTACGCTAGGTAGACTCACGAGGGGAAGAACTAGCGATGGACACCGGTCTACCCGATGATGGCATAGACCATAACACTCATTCTTCTGTTGTACTTCACGTGGACCTCGACTGTTTTTATGCCGCGGTAAGTTCCTGCTAAACCTAATGTTCTGACTGCAATTCAGTACTTGGAAGCTCGAGAGTGTGATTGCTAGCTTGATAACTTTGCTTCGCAAACTGGACATGAGTAAAGACTCCAGTGATACTTAATTGGATATGCCCTCGGAGGTTAGGTGGAGCACGTAAGGCTAGGTATACCGAAAGAGGTGCCCTTGGCTGTACAACAGTGGGAAGGGTTGATTGCTATCAACTATGCAGCTCGTGCCGCTGGGATCACTCGTCATGAGCGAGTTCATCAGGCAATTAAGAAGGTCATTATTTTGTACGAAGGACCCATACTGCCTTCGCCAGTCGTGTTTCTGCTCTTGTATTGTATCCAACAACATACATAATCCATCGAAAAAATTAGCCTATCCGTAAATGCAACTTTCTTCACAACTGCACCTGCCATGATATTAAGCTGTTTCTTTTCCCTTTCCTTGAAGCAGTGTCCAGAACTTCAATGCGTGCATGTCGAAACCATCGGTGATGAAAGTGGCAATGTGGATGCGCCGAATAGAGGGCAAGCGAAAGTGTCTCTTGAAAGATATCGGCAGGTATGGTTTATGAAACGACCATCTTGAGAGACCTGTAGTTGAAAATTCCAAATCTGATCTGACGTAGCGGTTGGAGCTTAAGCTTCGAATTAGTGCTCTTAAGACCACATGTTGAACTTCTCTGACCCACTGCAAACTATAGGGAAACTTTGCTGAGTCTCCCGGCGTTTGAACGCAGGCTTCAGCATCTGTATTCACTATCTTCCGACGGTTCTCAGATCTATGTGAAAAAGCGAGCATCGACGAAGCATATCTGGATGTCACCAGCAGGGTAATTTCGACTTGTCATTCTCAAGAAATGATGTGGAACTCGATTTTCTATATATAAAAGCAAGAGGCAAGCAGCTGTGTAGTATAGTAAAGGAGGACTTGTGAACTCGTCAATAAGGAGCTATGAATCACTGTTCTTGACTCGATTGAATCGACATCTTGGACCACAGGTGGAGAAGATGATGAATCAAGATTATAATTGGGACCAAGAGCTGGACCGACTCGTCGGAGACCAAGAAGAGGGATTGGGAATGGTTGTTATAGACGGTCCGCTGGTGCCGTTCAATTCTTATGACCGGAGGTAAGTAGGTACCAAGTTAACTCAAGCTAATAGTCCAATTATGCATGATCTCGGGGCCTGTAGGATTTGGTGGCCTGTAGGATCTATATGTATGTCAAGAAGTACAGATTTGTAACTGTTTGACAGGCATGGGGCTGTCAAGTAGTTACAGATCTGTACTTGCTCAAAAAATTATTCTGGAGATACAGTAGCTGAAAGGTTTATGCTCAGTAGACATCACTACGTTACTCAGGTGCCGACCAATGCGACGCACTGTCGTATTATCGTTATCTTCTAGAATAGATCTAAGAACGAGTCGTGGGAGAAAAGAATGATGTTTCTCTGCCCACTCCGACTTTTGAAGGTTGTATTCATTAGATTTAGTTCAAACTTGGACGCGTGAAAGCTCTGAAGTTTGTGACGCTAACTGGACTTTGGACCCTATCTTCAACTTATATCATCATCTGCAAAAGACAGGATGCTGGCAGGTGCTATCATCGCTGAGAAAATTCGGTCGGCAGTTCGGAATGAGTTGAGCTATACCTGTTCCGTGGTATGAAAGATTCTTCGTGCTTTTGCTCGTTTGTACACGATTCAACTTGTTTAACAAATAGCTCTTGTGAGTTTTTCTAATTCCTCATTTCATCTAGATTACAATAATGAATTTTCTGAAAAATGCATTTTATATGTATCAATCAAACAGGGAATTGCCACCAACAAGCTATTAGCTAAAATAGCGTCCGCAAAAAATAAGCCTGACAAACAGACACTGGTAAGCTTTCGTTTCAACTTCGCAATATCTTGGGAGTTCCAATATTGATCGAAGTTGCACCTGTGTATAGCGGTGTCTGATCACAAGATACTTCTGGGGACATCATGCAGTCAAGAGAAAGGCTATAGGCTATAGTCTCTGCTGATGATTATACTGCTATGAAGATGCTCATGAAGATATTGCCATGTACGTCTGGGAGAATTTTCTTTAAAGGTCAAGAAGATATCGAATTATCTTGAGACTGTGTAGGTAATATAGCCTGAACTTAAAGAAGTCTGCATCAATCATCTTCCCTGTGTGTGGACATGGTACTTTGAGCAGATACCTCCGAGAGCTGTGCCAGGTTTGATGCACTCGATGCCATTAAAAAAAATCAAGCTGCTGGGCGGAAAACTTGGGGAGGTATGCCTTGACTCTGAAATTAGTGTAAAGAGCCGTCATCTCAATGCGGTCTTTGTTATACTTTCTGAGTCTTTTTCGATCTTCAAGGTGCAAGTGTTGTGATTGTCTGCTCAGCATCGTAGCTTTGAGAAGCTGAACTTGCAGGAGTGAGTGTGCAGGAAATGACAAAGAAGTGGGGTTTTGCAACAGCGGGCGAAGCACAAGCTCTACCGATTTCAGCTTTGGTTGGGTGCTTTGGAGACCGTTTAGGGAATTATGTTTGGCATGCAGTTCGTGGCATCCAAGCTGACAAAGGTGTGAAAAAAGTTCTTTGACGATTAAACAGTTCGTGTCTTTGCCATAGGAACTAGCAGACGTGGTCTTGTAAAACACATTTCCAAAGCATTCAATAGGAAATGATTTACTCTTGGGTTACATTCACCCCCTAAGTTCTGGCGTGGAACGTTATCAAAGACACCATTCTTAGGATGGATGCATTTAATATTGTGTTTCTCAATGCGTCCTTCACTGCAAGATATTGAGTATTACTGAAGTATCTAGAACGAATGCCGCAGTTCAAGTGAAGCAGGTGGCGAAATCCATGCTGGCTGCAAAGACTTTCCAGTCTACCAAGGAACTCTCAGACATCAGGTACCTCACGCAATATGTGATATGTGAAGTGCTTTATATTGGATGCAAAGTTACTCTTGCTAAACATATAAATTGCATACAAAGTAGTATGTTCCAAGTTTGGAATTGAATCCTAGGGATGAAGACCATGAAGGTTTGGCAGGCAATGCAAGTAAGGAAGAAAAATCTTTATATCTGCAGGAAGTAAAAAAGAAAAAACGAAAACGAACTGCACAAAGTATGAGGTGACAGGTGGGTACCTCTAGAAGCGATAAATGCCCACTTTGGATAAGTAGTTGATCATTCATACGTAATCGCTCTAATGGTGCATTTGAAGAATATTTAGTGTTGATTGCTCCTCAGAAAGGGGAAACACCCAAAACTTTGAGCTCATGTCCAGCTCAATGTGGAACATTCTTAAAGATTTCTCCAGTGTTAGATAGATATTATTTTCCCAGTTTCAGGTGAGGTCATGTTTCTTTTTCCTAGCATCCTAGATCCAGAAAGAGTAGTCCAACTTCGTCACAGAATCCTAGTAATCCCCTCACCTGTGAAGTGGGACGATAAGCAGACTGCAAAATGCCGGTATGAACAACCATTTCGAAGTAATAAGGACAGAATCGTCTTGATCTTGATTTATATTGATTATCTCATCACGAAATTTCCGGTACTTTAGTGCAATTTAATGCGGTCTATTCTTTGCAACTCCTTTTAGTTTCTCATGTTCAGATATACCTTGCAGGAAATGCTACACTCATATTGGTATTTCCCATTGTAACAGGAGGTGGTTGAGTATACTAGCGGAGGAGCTGTCCGTACGAATGCTGCGTGACTTCGAGCAAAACCATCGTCATCCCCGTCTTCTACAACTGTATTATCGATCGGGTGATTTCAGGCACGCCAGAGACCACACCAAGTCGTGGTCTATGCCTCATGCTGCCCTTAGTCTTCTGTCCACAGGTTCAGCTTCATCGCATCGAGTTTCGGAGATCTCTAAGCAAGATCAAACCTCAAGGCCTGGAGATGAACACGTCCATGCGGCGGACCTGATTAGTGAGGAGGAAAACATCCCATTTGATGAAGAGATGCATAAAGTGGAAGATGATTGTAACATGGATGAAGAGGCCCGCGAAGACCATTCAAAGGATTTACTTGGCCTGGTCGTCTCAGAGAAGTCAAGAAGTCTGGCCAAAGTGCTAGAAGACGCTTCATATAGCATGTTTAGACGCCTTGAAGGCATATTTCCGTGCACTCGTTTGGCACTGGCTGCCAGTGGTTTTCAGGACCTTCCATCTCAGGTAAAATTTCTCTTGAAAATTAGGATTCCTCGAACTCGAAACCATGCATCGAGGATTACTAGACGTGCTCCCATGTACAGTGAGAAAGAGGATTTAGAGATGTGCATTAAGTTGTATTATCTTGCGTAGCTCGAGTATAGGGTACTATAGTGGAGCATCGCTATGTGAGTTTTACCGATCCAAAACCTGTGCCTAGAATGTACCACTGTTGGCAGCAAGATAGGTCGTGGCCGCGGCAGCGGCAATGTCAGCGTCAGTTGAGTTTAACGACTCAGGGTCTGTACTCTACGTCTACCTACCATGAAAGTTTTGCTCAATCTGCTGAAGCTGCCTTAAGTTGCTACTGGCCTGGTCAGAACATATATAGCCTGCAGAAAGAAAAGCCTCAGCTATCCTACAGTTTGCTAAGGTGATTATTTCTTGAGAGTTTATTAAATGTTGCTTATAAAAACGAGTGTCCTGGTTTTATCGCAGGGTACAAAATCTATCCAGGACTTCTTTTCAAGTGTCGGAAGAGGAAAGCCCAATTCTTCCTCTCCATTGCACGGTGATCAGAGATCTGGCCCCCCATGTAATAGCCCGAATAAGACGAAACCGAAACCAAAACCAAAGGGAATGTTGAAATTCTTCTCACATGAAGCATCTATTGTGTTACCTGAAGGAAAGAGCAAAGACGGAGTGGAACATGGGGACCAGTTGCCGGATGGTTGTCGTAAAGATGTAGCGAATGTGCTTGCAAGAGAGGATTATAATCCAGTATCCCTCCGGCCTCCTTCGAACACAGTTAATCGTGATCAGAAGACTAATTCTAAGGGATTGTTTAAATTTTTGAATCATGAAAGTCAGCTAGCTGGTCCAGATGATGTGGAGAGTGATGTGAAGAGGTATCCGGACGGATCCCAGATTACGCTGGGAGTACGTAGATTATGTCCGTCACCCGAAGCTGGTGATGTGTGTGTCGATCTTCAAATATCGGGTTGTGAGCCAGAAAGGTGTTGTTCCTCAGCCTTGGCCACAAGTTCAGGCTTTCACCAAACGGAAGCAGAAACCTCAAGCTGGATGCTGAATCTTGAAGATCATCCCGCTACATCCGTCCGACATGATGCAGAGGATCAACGCAATTCCCGGGACAATGGGCTGCCTGTACGTTATCTTGATGAGAATTCTGCAACAACATCCGGTGTTCGTAATGAAAGAGAGGACGAATGTAGTAATGTTGATATAGGTAAGGTAGATATCAAGGAACAGCTCCGGATACTGGCAACAATACAGCGTTCCACTGAACAGCCCTCAAATCAGGAAGGTCAGGTACGAGTTCAGGTTCCTCCCATTAATGGGAAGAGAAACCGTCAGTCTGTTTCCAAGTCTGGCCAGCAATCAATTGCCAAATTCTTCCGAACTCACGACAAGTAGGTCTTGAGGATGTACAAATTTGTCAACCTTAAACTGTAAATAAATTTGTGATGTAAGCAAAGCTCTGCTCGTGGCTCCTGCTCTGTAGCCTGATAATTTGCAATCTGCATCAAGAATGTGTTTAGATTTCCTTGAATATTGCAACATGATAGGAACATCTGTACTCAATTCTTCAAGTACAGTGACCTTGCGACAGTAAATCATGTACTGGTCCTCTTTAGTTAGGCAAATGATGTTGCTGCGTCTGTTCTACGCGGCCAACCAATAACCCGTCACGCAAATATTTATAAGCTCCTCTGAGCCCCCGATAAGAAATTTCTTCAGCTTCTAGTGTGCAAGTATAAGGAGGACCAGACGAAGCGAAAACGAGTTGGCACAGCAAGTCAGTTGCAAGAACGAGCAACTCGTGTTCCAATGTAAGTGAGCTATCATCCCGTATTGATACTTTCCTCGTATAAGATAATAATGGCTCCTCTAGCGCGCTTTCGAGGATACATCTTTAATGCGTTTTGCTTCTTCTACTATCAACTGTAGTAGGAGGGCCGAGCTGGTGTCATGGAACTGCGCTCCGGGAAAGGTGGTGCTGTAGTGACAGCATTTCACTGCTGATACCACTATGATCGTTTAGTGTTCGTGTCTACTGTATAGAGTAAAGTTAAGGTAAGTTTTATGTGATGGTAAAAACCCACCCATGCTAAGGCCCTTGATCAGATGACATTGGCTTTTATCGTGAATCAGGAAATTCCTTCTAATTGGAAATCGCTCTCATAGTTATTTGGAAAACAACAAATTCTTTCCTTCGTCCTGCAGCCGATCCAAGGCTCTCAAGGCTTCCAGAAACGGGCTTTTTGAAGAAAGCCCGTTTCTGGAATCTACCTCCGGCGTGGACCTCTTCTCTGCAATTAAACCTGGTAAGCTTTTCGAGGAGGCCGTTCGGTTCCATGCTTTAGTGCGGCTCAGGTCATTGACCAAAGCATAGATCAAGTCAAATCATCCATCACTGTCCTTATTCTGACAACCATCTACTGCTTTTCATTGTATCTGAAGAGCGTTGGTTTAGTGGGTCTTTCCCAATCTTTTCAATATCCGCTTTGACCGGCCCTCACTAACAGTTCCATCAGGTACTGACTCAGTAAGCTTTTCACCTGTCTTTATTTCTGTCATCGATGTCTCCCTGAGGAATGGTACTATAACTGACATGAAAGCTTGAAAGCTTCCCATCCCTGATGGTATGGTTCACTGTTGCCACTGCATATCCGCTGGGAAGAGTCGTCACTTACTCGTCCTTACGCAGGAACGTCCTATCACATCAGTCAACGATTGACTCGAAGGGTACCGCTTCAGATGCAATGCTTTGTGAAGGGTTGGTTTTAATTCTTGGAATAAGAGAGCCTGGACTGCCGTAAGATACCGACGATATATCCGAGTCCATGGTACTGTATCACCCATTCTTTAATCATCTGAATTCTTTCATCAGCTCATCCGCCTTGTCTGGATGAAAGGCATTGGTTGCACAAGGGGGTCTCACTGTATGCCGTTTCCCTTGCAGTCAGTCACTTGAAATGCTTACGGGCCTTTTATTCAGTTTCTCATACTTCACAATCGCATATGCACACGAAGCCTGGTAAGAATACGAGCCTTTCTCACTAAAGAGATCTAAACTCAGTCATGGTATAGATACATATCATCGAGTTCATCGCTGATGGACATTTTCTTCGTGTACTAAACAAAGACGTTAAACGAAAATTCCACCTCCAGTCGTGACAAATTGTGTTATGTTGGAATGTTCTCATGGATAGAATTAGAGTAATAAGTTAGTTGATGAAGTTAGCCAAGAACAAAGAGTCTTTCAGTGTCTGTATGGCCTATATCTTACTTCTAAGAAGTTGGAGCAGTACATAAAACATGAGGTTCTTCTGTGAAGTACTTCCCGCTGGTAGCTTTAACCAAACGTGCCACTTCACTCTGGCCTCTCGTTTTCCTAGCTGGTGTAGACTATCTGTCCGAAACGTGTCTCGTATATCATATGTTAAATAAAGCCAAATCCAATAGTACGTTATAGTATTGCCATGGTTAAAATACTTTATCACGCTATTATACTTGTAGACAGGATTCGTACAAAGGTAAATTCGTGTGTGCTTTGCAGTAAATGTCACCCGAAATATACTCTGCTGCGAGCTCGTGGATAGTGTCAACCATAAGTCAATTGACACGTAAGTTTCCAGATGTCTAGTGGCAGTAGATATCACGCTTTAAAGGCGTCATCTTAAAGATACAATCTACCGATGCTCGACGCGTGGCGAACGAGGAAGAGCGTTATTGGACAATTTTCCTGAATATCTATCCCGCTTCTGCACAGTGTTCCTGCAGCTACTGTTGCACGAAAAGGAGTTTCACATTCAAGTGGACAAAGAGTGCCATGGAGCTCGTTTGACGTTTCCTTACATGTGTTCAAAGTAACGACTTTCATGTCACCTAAGACACCTGCATCAGCAAAGGACTGATTTAAGATATTCGAATTGTGGACTAAGATCGACTTCGTGCGAAGTTTGAGCATTTGTCACAAAATCTTGACATTTTTAACCGTTAAAGTCTGAACTCGGGTGAAACAGATATTCAAACGCCGTAAGCATTTCAATTAGTACTGTGTATGACATGTGTGTAGGAATCTGGAAATCGATGATGTCGGAAATTTCAAGAAAAGTTAGATAACAGCGGCTCCGAAAAGATTGCCAAGAAACCTCGTGCTACCACTTCATCCTACGTAATCTTATCTGAGGAGTAAACATCTCTTGATATCTAAAAGTTGTGTAGTTCGTTTTTCTTTCTTCTCGAGAGGAACATAACCCTCTTTTTCCGGAAGTCTGGCTTAAAAAGAACTGGACTTCCGAAGTAATTGTTCCTTATTCCATGTAAAGAAGGTCGAATGGAGACTTCCTTACTTCAATCGATGCTGCTTTTTGTCTCAGAAGGGATGCACTTTACGCAACTGAGTTGTACAGGTGGATGTTTTGTGGATGTAACGTTGCTCTTCTCACCGTTTCTTCGAAAATTAATATGCTATAAATGAAATGTCAGACCGTAGAAAAAACTTCCCTCAACTAGAATCTTTCCTCTCGATACATTGTTTCTCTCTACTAATCTTGATCCATGTTTAATAAACGTAGGACTATTTCACAAAGAAGGAATAAGTCGTGCGACATCCTTGTCGATCTATGAAGCTAGATTGGAACCATCTGTGTCCAGCAATACATGCTGCATCAAGCAACCACTACGACAGTCACAAGACAGAAGACAACAAGAGTATTGTAGCACAAGAGCACTGTGGTGTTACAGTCGATAGAATGACGCTCTAGGTGCATTCTCATGTGTCGTTAAACAGAATGATATTCGCCTACGAGGCTATGCAATCCACCTTTCCACGCCACAAAAGTCCATGGTAGAAGGTAGCTTCATGTCTTTCTCAATTGTTCTAGTGGATAAAGACAAGAGAATCCAGCAGCAGTTGAGCTATAGTACAAGATGCATGTGCGTCCTTTCATGGCGGCATTGTCTCGCCGCCGTCACATTCTACAACAGCTTCTGTCCGCATGAAAATGGAATACTGATTGGGAAGCGTATCCAATCGAGGCTCAGCTTTGTTTCTACGTGTCAAGAGAAAGTTTCTCAGCTCACAACGTCTCCAGTTTGAGTTATGGCGCACTAATCTCCTTCGGAAAAGGATCCTAGAGCCGGCCCATTTGCCAGGACATCTTGATGCAAGCCTTGCAGGGGTAGTTCTGCCATCCAAAAGCTTCTACTCGTTCACAATGTACACTTTGTTCATACTAATGGTGCACCTAATGTACAGTACAGTGATCCTAGGGCAGACTGCATAATTGCAGAGTCTGTTTTGCGGGATGATTGACAACGTACTTGTAGAGGAACCTGGTGTGGACATCCCTTTCGTACAGTTCCTGATGCTCCTACCTTTTAGAATTGGCAAATAAGAAGAGGTTCTCTAGACGAAGTCGGAGAAGTCCACGCCGAATGCTGCAACCCGGCTTACGATTTCCGAAGAAGAGATGGAGCGACTGGGCAATCGTGGCGGGCAAGTGATGTGCCAGTTGTGGTCAGCTTCTCAAGCAGCCGTGGCTCTACTGCATCTCTGAATATTATAATCCGCATAAGCTCTTGCCTTTGGCGAAGTGTCCGCCCACAGAAGCCACGAATAGAGCTGTGGAGAACATTTTCTTTCCACACGTTCTGAGTTCATGTATTCCACAAATGAATGGTAAAGCATGAGATCCTCCGAATCAACTCACAGGATTATTATATCCCATGCGCAGCTCGATGAGAGTTTTCACTGTTCATAAAGCACATCAGGAGCTTCGAAGTTCCCCGACGAGAATCTCAAAAACGCAGCAACAGTAGCTGACCTTTGAAGGACCTAGAACTGGCATCTTCGCCGGCATGAGGGGGGATTCCAAATCTCACAACATCGCCAGAGAAGAAACATAAAACATGTATGCAGCTCTAATTCACCGACAAATTACATGATCGTATTCCATAATACAGTACGTCTGTAGCTATGCTGACTACAGATTGTAACTCGAGAATGTCATACAGTCATACTGTCGGGAATTCAGCTTTGTACGCGCCTCACTTTGCCTCCATACTTCCAGAAGAGTGGTTTTCAACACGTGAACTGTAGTACACAGCTAAGGATATGCACATTATGAATTCCCCACAACATGTAAAGTTCCTTTGGACTTCAAAACCCCTGGTGGTATCAATTATGTACAGCAAAATCGATTTCAGGAACTTCATGGAGAACTGATAATCCCGAGTAGATTGAAGCGATACTGAAAGTTTCTACAGGTCCGAGTTCCACCACAAGAGATTGATACTACCGCCAAGTGAAACGACATTACTTGAGGAATGTTAGGTGGATGGTGAAACACTTACCTCCTAGGAAGAAACGAGAGATTGGACTTTGTCCCACTTGACTGACTGAAATGACAAAAGTGACCACTTGAGAAAGCCAATGGTCTAGTAGATAGATTCAGGGATTTGACGACCATGCCATTTCACTCCTCTAGTATAACTACATGATACTAGGATTTAGTAGGTAGAGTCATTGAGGTGATGACTTACTTCAACGCCATCTTCATTTGGTGACTTCATACTCTAGAAAAATTGTAGCATTATCGCATTAACGGTAGTTAATGGAGGATACTCAGTGGGATGTAAGTATGTTATAGAAGCTTGGTGTTTTGATTAGTTTGTCGTTGTCGCCTTGGTTGGTTTTATGGTTTTAAGGGGGGATCCATAACCGGTTGTAAGATTTTTTGTTACCAACCAATTGTCTGCGAATTATGATATAAGATAACACAGCTCATTAACTGAAAAGGGCAAAACAGACTTTCAATGGAAACCCAAATTAGGCATATTAAGGTAAAAACGTTGGTGTTCGTTTTTTCTGTTATGATTCCTCACTAAGAAGAATCAAATCTTGCAAGTGAAGATGATTCTTCGTCTCTTTAATTCTATATTCTGGAGGAAAATGCAAAAAGGTCCCATAGAGTATCTCATCTACTTAGAGTATACATTCCATGCATCCTGCCATTGGCTTTTTGTCCACTTCTGTATTGTTAGATTGGTAAATTATGATTCGTACATCTGCTTTCCTCCAGCAGCCATAGCTGGAACATTCCTGCAATATATGTCTATATGTTTTATAGACATATATCTATGTATTTGAGAAATGTCCCCTAAAGGCACAACTACAGTACAAACAATGTCTTGACATCCTTGTCTTTGTCATCAAAGAGTCAAAGAAAGTCTATAATCTACGTCAACGGGATACTCAAATATATAGATGTCCCAAAACTTTCCACTTAACTAGATACTAACAGATAATGATCTCTACTACTTTCCATCAACATCATTTGCCCTTGACGTTCAACACAAAAGTCTCGTTCCACAAGAATCAATTCTAAAAGACAAAACTTGCACTGAAGGTACAAAGCAATTTTTCCACGACTTAATGTCTTTTCTACACGTCTTTCAACTCTAACATGAACACAATAGGGTGTTTCAAATTCAGAAACTACTGGCAATTTATGGAACTTTAGCGATACCCATAAATTTTTTATGGGTACCCGTCATGTTTATGGGTGGCCAAAATGTTTTTCGCGCATCTAAAATGTTGCTTGCGTGTTTGCTTCTGTGAATTATGAAATTCAAAAGAAAAAGAAGTAAATAGCGAGGAAGGAATCATGCAATAACCGCTCGCGCATCTACATCGTACCTCATAAGGAACAAGGAGAGCTTTATTCGAACCATAAAATTATGACTTCGCTGTGTACACAACTTGTGTTCCTATTGGAAGGCGAAAGGTAAAAAGAACACGACATACGATCTGCTGGCGGTATGGGCTGTACGCTCGGGCGAATGCCTTGGGTACAGGGTAGCTAGGAACCACGTAGAGCCATGGAGCGCAAAATTGGTGCCGCGTCAACCAATCAGTTTACGATGTTAGGTCGAGGTACCTTAGCACAATTGGTTCGGACAGAGCGAACGGACGGAAAGAACCCGTCCTCCGTACTTTGGGCTGACAGACAACAAACGCGTGTCGGTTGCCGGCACACACAACCACCGGCACATTGTACCGGTAGTACCTGGCCTGAATAACCCCTTGGGTAACGTGAGCTCACAAATGGATAAGTTACCAATCAGTGGCTATCACCCTTTATGGTCTCATGAGTATAATTTTGTATATTGGTTTTGAGATTTCGCTACCATATTCTAAACGATTTACTGGGGCCTAGCCCCATTCTATCTCTTTTGTCTCTCCTCGTACGGCTTGATGGGGCTCTTCCCATCCTTCTTGTGTTCTATGAGGTCTGCTTTCACCTTTTTTCTAAATGATTGTTCCTCCTACTCCTGTGCTTTGAATAGTATCTTGAGAATATTCGTTTCTGAAGGTTTGTGTCATGGAGGCGTTTTATTCTTTTCCGAGGTGATACTACATGGTGGAAACATGCTCAAAATGTCATGATATAACAGACTCACAGAGATTAATACAACCTGAATTTTGATTGTTGTTTGGTCAGTCAACAACTCCTCTTAATCGAGAGAAAATGACCGTCGTAGAAAACAACTCTGTCGTAGCATTTCTTTTCCCTTTCTAACTTGAGGGCTTGCATCTCATCATCCATAAAAAGTGGAGATTTCCATGAAAAGTTACAAGAAAGTTGAAGAATGAAAGGTCTCTTAGTGTTGGGAGAAAATGTACAACCCCTTGATTAGTACGTACTTCTTATGTATAACAAGCGAAGTATGGCTAGGACAAAAGACTGTTTTCGTTGGTATACATTTCAACAACTGGATAACGAGCCTGTTCTCGAAGATGGATATGTATTGGGGTCACTGGATCAATTGTTTCGAAAAGCCTCGGAGTTTATACCCTTTACCTTTGCGTCCAGGTCAAGGAGGACCAAGTCCTCGATCGGAATCCATCGTCTTGTGAATAAATAAGTTTGGTAAGCTCGAACAATTCGATGTGTCAGATTGGCTTTATTTGAATTCTGTCTCATTCACAATCGATCGCGTTTCATTCAGTTGGCCAAGAGTGTTTCTATATTAATAAGTTTTCTTCTTCGCCGCGTTCGAAGTTAACGTGATGGTGGTAGACAGTAGAATCGTACAATTAAAACTCCGTAGCTAATGAATGGTTTCATGCTTTTGTTGTCGAAGTAAAACAACCAGAAGCTATGGAAGATTTACCGTGGATGATTGTGATGTGGTTGCATTGCTTGCTTGTTGCCTCAATACATAATCGCAGGGAAAAGTTTAGGATTACGGTAATCCGATCTCTTGACTTTCGAAGATCCAACTAATTATGGATCCCCAATTTTCAACGCGCCACCACAAATTGGTTAGTTAATTATGCTGCAACCTTTCAGGTTAGGACTAAAGCCGTAATGCATCTTTGTCTCTTTACAACTCCACTGCGGCAGGCTTACTGGTTTTGTAGGTAGTATCTTTATAAGCTGATGAGGATACCTGTTTTATTGCTCAACATGATCAAGATTCTTAGTCCCAGGTTGATATGGCAAATTTGGAACCAAAGCAATGGTCAAACCTGCTAAAACTCTGACAACTGGGTTAGTTAGTTCGCATGAAGAGCGAGTACAGGATGAACGAACTTACGCGTTTGGATCTCTCTGCCAATAAACAGATGTGGTGAATTGGTCCAAGAGACAGGATAGACTGGGAGGTGGCCAACTCGATGGGAAGAGAAGACTTTGCTACACATAACACAGGCAGAGTGTTGACGTAGAGAATACTTTATCCCCGGGAACGACTTGGGGCGTTCCAGAGGAGACTTTGGGGCATTGATGAATACGTAAGTCAATTCTGTCTTACTCGAGCCTTAACTGCAGAACAGAGGAACCTTTGACGAAAGTAGCATGGTGCCCAATGCGTCGAAATTGATACGGGATTGCGACTGCATTCGAACACTGTCAGATTATTTCTTCTATGGGAAATAAACAGATTCACTCTTGTGCACCTTGTGGATCTTATAGTTGTGTGAAATGCTATAAAGGAGAAGGAGGTCCCACCTTACACGTTCTGATAGACACAAGAAGAATCCAGAACTTGAAGACATCGAAGTCTCGAAGAACTAACAATGGTGCCCCCACCATTTAGAAATGTGAATGTACGCTCTTCTATTCGCGCGACCTTTCATATGATAAGGCGCATAGTTTGAATCATCCAAAGTATGGAAGTTGCTGCTGGAAAAGTGCTCTGGATTGTATGACATAATCTTCGGTGAAACAAATGGGAATTTTCGAAGTGAAGAAGTGCAAATATCTTGTCTTGAATGCAAAACAACTGACATGCTCGATGGACTTGTGAGATCTTTCAAACATGAGAACTGGTATCTATAGATTGCATACTTAGCAGCTCTCTTGATGGGTCAACATATATGCAGATTGGAAGGGTACGTGTAAAAGGTATCAGCGAAGAGATAAAGTACAGCCATCACTAGGAATGTGCTTTTGGCCCATAGGCAGCCCATTGTAACAAGGTACGCCAGTACACAGTAGCACGTTCAACGACCGAATTCTTTCAAAAAGTGTTCCTTGGGACCTGAATGCTCTTTTGCATAAAGTATCACGCGTCTGATTGATGTCTGTCTGGTTTTTGCCTAAGCTTAAGTTAGGTCCTCACTGATACCTGACATTGAATTGAAACTATATTCGATTTGTTCCTTCAGGAAGCACGTATCAACACGCGTTCTTAGAAGAAGGTTTCTTATAATTTGATAGAATTCGACTCCAAAAACTGGAATGTGAACTCCGAACCAAAGAGTTTCCAACCCATGGTGTTAAATTAGAATTTGGCCTTCTTCTTCAAGACAGTCAAGAGGTAAATGTACTACAGGTACTGTGTGTGCACCTTCCCCTCATGTGCTGACATTGTGAGTCGCGCTTTCTTCAATTTCATCCCTTTTAGAAAGAAGGTTGAGGTGATACAGCAAAAGAAAATGCTAGGTCCCTGGTACAGGCATACTAGCATACAAAGATAGAGTACTGACTGAAATGCTCTTCCGAACCTGCCATTTCTTTAACTGATAAGGAGAAAATACGCGGAAGCGTTGTTATCCACGAAGCTCGAGTTTCAACCACACTTCTACAAGGACTCGCGGATTGAAGTGTTTTGAGGTCCATGCATTTGCAGTTCGAAGTCTGCTCCTCTGTCCCAAATATTCTCATTTGCAGTGCAGGATAAAGTTCAAGGGCAACGCAGACACCTGATTCCAAGCAATCGATTGTCAAGGATTTATAGTTATTGCTCTGAGTGAAGTCTGACTGCATCAGCGGACCATCAGGCAACACATCAATGGTTTTATCTTAACCAGCAGTGAATATCACTCTGGCCGGTTGCTGGTACTCTAGCAAGGTCAATGACCGTAGATTCACGCAGGACTTAGTCCGGATTGGTCTTCGAGTGGGACCCTTGTAACTTCTTGTAGCTTATTTTGAGTCCATGAATGAACTGCAAATCATCACGACTTCCCTTTTGCATATTCATGTGGAATCTCAACATAAAATTCGAAGGTTTTCACCTACACTCCCCCTACCAGTTCAATATCTCCTCTTTCGGAGATGAGCCTCACAGTTCATGGCTTCTGTATAGCAGAGTACTCTGATTGTCGCTAGATCACTTGAGTTCTTGCTCATTCCTACACGGTCAGGCAATGCTTTGTTGCATAACGAAGGTCTTTGAGAGGAGTTCCACTAAGATTTTATCTGCCCGCTTTTCAAGCATAACGATGAGAATCATTGCTTTTGATGATTACATCAATTTGGGGGCTGTAAAATCAGATCACATAGCAGGAGCAAGTGAGTATGAAGCTTGTGTAGATTTTTGCGTCGACAAGAGAACCATGGTTCATGAGGAATCTTTGTCTGCCTTTATGCTAGTATAAGTTGGAGTAATGTGGCTACTGCATACATCACGAGAACATTTTGGTGGAGTGGTTCCGGGATTGAGATTCGTTTTCTGGAGATAAGGTGTACTGAAAATTTTCTTAGTATTCCGTCACACCTGGACACATATAAGACGTGGGAATACTGGAACATAAAGTTACTGACGAGTTCATCACTAGTGGTGACTCACCTCCATCACTAATGCACTAAATAAATTAAGGAACGACACTTTTTTGCACCGGCTTCTAGATACACAATATGTATCATTTTTCATGGCATGACGGTTTGTTGACTCCCAGGTTCAGTATCAAAGCATTATTGCCGGTGCTGGCTAGTGACAAAAGCATGCACTGCATCTTGAAATTTCCTCTGTTTTGTTTATTCCCTGGTCAGTTTGCCAAACGACCATCGGGCACTTAGGCCACAAGCTCGGACGGATAGCCTCCTATGACAACTCCTAGCCTGAAGATATATTATATAGTTTTCTCCTGACAGCAATGCGTGTCTTGCATTGTCACACAGGATCGATCGGAGTGAAAAATATATTTGGAAGGACAGGCGTTTAAAATGCCCCCCTTAACTTTATCGTTCTTCTTTTTGAGAACTCGATCAGCTTCACCGTCCGCATGTAGATTTTTGACGGCGAATCTGGTACAGTTCCAATTCAAGAATACTGAAATATAGAGAAATTCTCTCATCACCGACTTAACCTAACCGAAAGGTACGCCTAGCTTGAAGGTCAAAGGAAACATTCATTATTGCGAGAAACTTTAATACTGGATAAGTTTTCTTCACATGAATTCTTCATGGCGAAGCTGAGCTCAAAATCTTGAAGACTGCAAAAGTTTTCAACTCAATAACTCAGTAGAATAAAGCTATGGTTGCCCACTTTAAGGCCCGACCGAAGGTAAAGATCAACCGTAAAATGTTTTGGTTATTTGGTAATGGCAATGACGTCGATCGGGATTTGTGATGGTTACCTCTAAGCTACAAATACAACGACATGACTACGGTAGAGGTTTCCACCAAAAATGATATGTGGATGATAACATTGTGAAATTTTGTCAGAATGTTACATTGTTACAATGCAGTTACAATACCGTTATAAACGAGAAGTACTTCGAATTCTGAATCAGGAATCATCATATAATCTTCATCCTAGAGTTCAAAGGACTCACGTGAGAGAACCGAACTTAAGACAATTTCATCCTTAATGGCCCTAGATGCCACTAGGAGTAACGCGGATTTGTTCTTTGAATGGAACTGAAAGTTCTTAGGACACAAATCCTGCAAAGGACTTCGCGCATCCTTTCGACGTATTGTGTCGAGCGACGCTTTTTCACTTTGTATCCATTTACAAGCTACAAATGAAATCCAACACTCTACATACACTTTCGGTTCCCAATCCCAACTTTCGTCTTCCTTGATTTCTCATATAGACTCTATTGGGGCTTAGCCCCATGTTACCTTTTTTGTCTCTCCCTTATACGGCTTGATGGGGTCTTCCCATCCGTCGTTTTTCCTACGCAGTCGCCTTCGTTCTCTTCCTTGCTTTTCCCAACCAATGTACTCTGGTCGATTTTCATGTGGAAGTCGCATTCGACCTACCATGGGCCAGGGCGAAGGCGTAATTAGGTACTCGAGAGCAAACCACGAACTGCCTTCGTCGTACTACGGCACCATGACCCATCAGGCCAAGATCGAAGTCATACGTATAGGACAGCTTTCAACCTTATCTACTGGGTTTGTTACTTTTCATCTTTTAGCTCGTTGTATTTGACTCTCATCTTTTAGATTCGAATGCCACTACTTACAAAATCTTCCATCCTTCTTGTTATCCTTCGTGGATCGCCTTTCTCGTTTTCTGCACAGAATTTCTCTCGATTGACGTCGAGAACTCTTGCTTCCGAGTTGAACTTGGGACGGACTCCTTACTTTTCTCATGCAACTTGAGCACTACCACGTCTTGAATCTTACACGAACTGCAGCCAAATAGACTTTGCTACTTCTCCTCACTCGTGATATGGGTACATTGAAGACTCACAACAACCCTTGCGAGCTTGGAGTCTTGAATTGATGCTACGTACATTAGTTCTTGGACATTGTGGTGTCAAGCTAATATTAAATAAGTAATTGGGAACTCCCCCAGTTGACAACTATTGCAAAAAATCAATTTGAATTTAGAAGGTGAAAAGCAAGTTCGAGGCAATGGGTCTGTTGAAATCTCACGTTATCTCGCTCCAAATTCTTCCATGTTTCTGTGGTATCAATTATCTTTTGCCCCAGGTCTCCTGTCTAGTCCCTCAGAGATTTTGGTGTTTCTCGTACTGGAACTGGTTTGGCTATAGCTAGCACCCCAAGAGAGTTTCACCGAATCAGGACTTGGTCTATTATGGTGGAGTGGGGTGCAAAGGATATAAAAGTCTAATCTTTTACACGAGTGTAGCAAGTGATCTTTCTTGTCTCAATGACATTGTCACATCACTTGTGAAGAGAAAAGGCGACCGCGTAGCAAACACCACCAAGGATGGGAAGACCCCATCAAGCCGTACAAGGGATAGACGAAAAAGGGAAAATGGGGCTAGGTCCCAATGACATTGTCACATCACTTGTCAAGTTGCCCTTCGAGTGGCCATCGTTGTTGTACTTTTGTGTGTGAACTATAATAAAGTTATCCAACATGTACGGGCACAGTCCTACTCTAATAAGTCGATGATTATTTTATTACCGAGTATGTATCTTTTTGGTTCTAGTAAGCGTAACTAATCTGAAAGACATTCTATTAATAAACCTAGATGTATTCGGGAATGTTTAGCAGTTCTTAAATACACACCAAACTTTTTGTTCACGGGCAATGAATCGCTGTGGAAAATGAGAAACATCTTAGATTGCAATTTCGCAGAACCCAAAATTCTTTATAGAGAACGTCAAAATTTTTATAGAAAGATCTTGGAGGAATTGGAAAGAAAAATCCATATTTCAGGAAGCTGACACGTGTACAGTATTACTTGTAGGAATCTCCACGGCTCCTCAAAAATAGTAACTTCTCTACATGGATGCCAAATCATCAAAATAATATAGAACGAACTATCTATAGCGTTTTGGGTTCTAGTATTGCGTTTGGAGGTCCTTGTATTTTAGACAAACGCAGATTGAAGCCTTAGAAGGTTATAATGAGAAGCTACAAACGAGCCCTATGTCTTGTGGGCAATTTTCTTTATCTAATAATTCTCACTTATTCCAGTCAAAGTTTTCTTTTCTACTTCAGATACTAAACACCCAGCGCCTGCTCCATATCCATAATCGTCTTTCTTTTTTAATGGTTTCTTATTCCATTCACGAGAGGACAAACACAAACACATGATGTTACCTCCAATATAGTGCAAAATAAATACATAAAATTAGGGATGAGGATTGTGGATCCAGTATCAATCCCATAGACGATGGATACATGTTATGGTCGTGGTAGATGAGAAGGATATATGTACTGTACCTGTATGATGAAACGAATTAGCAACATCGTTGTGGGTCTTAATTAATTAACGGATTGTAACCGTCGTGGATTTCATTCCCCTCGTGGATTTGTGTGGGTGTGGCCATGGGTGCCGGTGATGAGTGACAGTTCCATTGGTCCAAGGCTTCTGAGGAATGTTCAGAGAGCTCCACCTCGGCTTCTTCCAAGAGCCAGTTCAAATCGATGGACTCCCGAACGGTCCAGATCAATGTTACTGTACCAGACTGTGTGGATGGGTAAAACTTGGATTGATAAATTGATTGATCCCTGCAGGTGGTTGTCTATTATCAGCACTCACTCTAATTTCTGGCCCCTCCACTCCCACTCCAACTGCGGGTTGGTGAATAAGCTGTAGGGAAATCAAAAATTACCCACCCTAGCTCTCGGAAGAATCTCACTTCCTACAGAAAATTCTGACCTCTTCTCCTCCTCCATCTCCTTCTCCTGCTTGTCGTGATCACATATACATCTGCACAGTTCTTTGCCTCCTCAACATTTTCCGAAGTCTTTTGGCCCCGGCTCACTTTGTCAATCTCCATCTCAGATTCTCACCGTTCATGCGTGATTCCACTGATTCACGTCGTGAGAGCCCCTTTCTCCACATTCAGTTTACTCGAGCTCAGCTGTGAGTTAACCCTCAGTCTACGAGGTCTTGTCGGGACGACTACTACTTCACTCCTCTTCAGTTCCTCTCTCTACCCCTATTTCATGACCGGGCACATCTTTGACATGTTCGTGGAAGACTTGTGGTGGGTCCATATTTAGCAAAAGGAGGCATTGCTGCTTACTGCTGCTGGTGCGACGTATAAGAGTGCTCAAGCTCAGTCTCCATCAAACTGGAAAATAAACAGCCGCGGACTACACCAACCCGTCTACGAATTCGTCCGACTTGTTGCTCACACGAAGATCTAATACAACGTTAGGAGACTCGCTGCTGTCAACTTCGTGCGTACTTGTCACGATTGTCACGACTCTGATCGATCCTCCCTACTTCTTTTCATCACATTTCGTACATCTTGCGACGAAGGATTGATAGATTGAAGATGGCACGGTATAACAACTATCCCATGGATCCGTCTCCACTGCTGCCTCTCGGGGTTCTGATGGCAGTGATATTCGTGGTGTTCACGCCTCTCACCATGGAGGTACTCCCAAGGGCTATGGAAACAGCACAGCACATGTTGGCGCTGCTGTGGATAGTTCCAGTGGTGATTATTGCTGCAATTTTCATTACCTCCACGGACAATTCGTACCAAAATAGGAGGGTGTACAGAGTGCAGCCTCAGTACGGCATGAATGGAGGTGAAAGTCCCAGCTGGGGATTACTCGGTCTCATGCTACTCATGCTGCTTCTGCTCCCATGGAGATATTGACGGTGGATGGGCCATTCCACAAGAAGCTGCGTTTGTAGAAGGACCGACTGCTATTGCTGAGTCGATGGATGAAATTCCTACCACAGGTCCTTCCCGTTCGAGAACAGCTCACGAGGCGGGGAAACTCAGTGATGGGATGGCACCAGCACGTAGTCAATATATGTAGATGTAACACAGTTGCCCTTTGTATTCACTTCACCCTGTTGTACATACGGATGGAGGCGATTTTATTCTGTCCTTGGGCGTTCAGTTCTCTACACATCTTTTTCTTCGGCACTTACAGTAACAACAACTCAACCCTTATCTTCCCACCCACTTGGTGTCTATCTCGACACCAGCTTGATTATTCTGGCCAGAAAATTCTGCTCTTGGTTTACTAATCGGACATTCAGTGATGGCTGTTTGGCAGTGGTGGACATGAGCAGTTCCTCTAGCTCTTCACTGTCTAGTCGTGAAGCTTTTACAGTGTAAGGCACGCTGGGAGAGCACTTGGTGCCCCTTGAATGGTGACGAAGAGACGTCTTGTCAAACATGTTCGTGAGAACACGGGGGCCGACATTATCAATCTGGAGGTTTGGTATCCATGTAATTCTGACTTAGTGTAACAATGTTGCACGACGGGAGAGGCGAGCATCCTGTGAAGGGTTGGGGATCTCAAGCACGAGGATTGAGACGAACCGACATGATATATTGGCTTTGGGTCTCATTGCAGCTTGCTTCTTTCACATGTAGTATCAGCCAAATTTAAGTCTTTGTTCCCCGCTCTTCTGTGGGTGGAACGCTGGTTTTCTAGCGTGTTGCTTCTAATTAGGATGGGTTGGATGAGAGTATGAGTGATGTGAAATATCGCTCCCTATGGAGGATTGCTGCTTCCGGGCTCTTGTGAACCAGCCTCATGTACTATAGCTGCTGTAAAACACTTCTGCATGTCCTGAGAAAGGCACGGAAAATTTTGTACATACTCTTTGATGCTGTTTGGAAACTTCTTTTCGTGTTGCCAGGGCGTAACGATAGCCTTGTAGACTATGGTTGTCTTGAGGATTTTGGCGGTATTACTCTGCACTGTACTGCTCCGTCACGCTGAAGTGTCAATTTGAATGTGAGCACAGAGATGTAACAAGGCTTTCCTCCGAAACAAGCTTTTCCCTCGGACCCTGTGGCTTTCTAAAGTCTCAATGTGGTCGTGAAATTAAGCGGAAGCATTTTACTCCATAGTCAAAATTAACTGGTCCCGGAAGCGTGCGTCGCGAGGGTCATCCCGTTCGTAGCCGCAGTAAATGTCGCCTGAGGAACCTCAATGGTAAGCCGAGCTTTCCGGGCAATTTCGAAATTCGCACAATTGTTGGGAAGTTCTAACAGAGGGATTGTTGATCATGGCATGCGATGGGAATGATCACTGCTTACAAACTCTAGAACTGTAATGTAGCATTTCCTCAGTGGGATATTCTTCAGCTAGGCAAGTTGATAGGTGTGAATGACAGGACAATTCGCAGTCATTCCTGGATTTCAATCCGGCCTCGTTATAAATTGCATGTGGTAGCCTTCGTAGAGTGATTTAAGGTCTGTTGATTAATTGCTGAAATCGGACTGGTTGCCTCAATAAGCGTTGTGGGACATGTGTCGAAGCCTTCTAGAATGATTTCAGTATTGAAATCATTGGAGTTTCAGTATATACTCCAAAATGGGCAATCGAGGGCTATTCTCTGTCTGTCGAGTATCACAAGAGTACCCCCTCCAAGACGAACAAGGCGTTTTGATATGACCGAGATTGTAGCTTTCTCTTTGAGCATATCTCAAAATCATTCGCAATCCGAAATTTATAAGAAGTGATGCAATGTAACCAACGCAATAATCTACTTCGAGACGCGGAGCTCCTTCGGAAGTTTGCGTGTAAACCACATGCAACATTACAAATCTTGAATTTCCTCATCCGATGGCAACTTGTCTGAGGAAATCAAGGATCTCTCGTACATCTGATCGTGCGCAGTCCAAAGATCTAACCCTCGCGTCCAAATCCAGATTGTGCAGAAAACTGTTGATTAGGTGAAACTGCCTCGTCTTTAGATATGTGGTGGTCACTTGGTTAAGACTTCCTTGTGGTGGTGCTGATACTCGTCAGGCAGATACCTATCCATTATTTCACTCTCGTGATTTTGCAACAGCTGTGCATGGCAAAGAGCTAGTGGATCTAGTACTTCTACTTCTACACACAACCTCCAGAAAGTTTTGTCAGGGTTAAATGGTCCGGATTGAGCTGCCCTCTCTCCTACCAGCTCACTCGCCAACCAAAAGCTGCATCTTGTGAAAAAATTCCAGCTCTTAAAAGTCATCAAAACCCGGATTCCAGTAGATTTGGAACTAGACAGAGGTCATTATTAACCAAGTCATCGACCTAAATCAATCGTCATGGACATACATAAGATTGGTAAGCGTCAACTATGTGTCATTATACTATGTGTCATTATATATAATTCGATGTGTCAGCTTGGCGTCCACTTGATGCTGATGGGTTTTTTGAGTCCAATTTATAAACTCCCAAGACTCGCGATAGCAAGCATGCAAAGAAGTGCCCCCATGTACTAGCACCCCGTTCACTATTCCGATGGCAATGAGAAAATCTCTGTGTTTCCTTGGTCCTTGGTATCCACGAAGACGTAATGATTTCGGTCTAACAGCCTGCCCTAAGAAACAGTGTCCCAGTTGAGTAGTTCAAAGAATAAGTCATTGCCACTGATATCTACAAACCTTCATATCGATAAAGGTACGGTAAGGATTAAAGAAGACAAGTATTTACCATGAGCTGCTTCTTCTGCCAATAAGTTGTTGATTGTATGTTTATGGTAAATGGTAGCAACGGAGCTGATGTGTTATGTGCTCTCGGATGGAAGCACTCCTAAACATGCAGAAGTTGCACAAAAGCAAGGCTTCCAATTGTCGACAGCTTCTCCAGCTGTACCATAACTGTATGTCAGCTCTTCTTCAGCATCTATATATCTTCTGGCAAATAGAGCAAGTTTTGGGATAATGCATCCGGCAGGGCGAATCAGACAAGGAACCAAGTTTCCTCCGTCACAGGAATGGTTTATGAACCGAGCAACATTCCCAATCCTAGTGGCATCCACATTTACTCTCAAGGCAGCATGTCCGGATGGTAAGTGCTCTCTAAGTACTAATAATGCAGACCCTTGCCAGTCTAGTGACTTTCCCAACTTATCGTACTCCATGTGTCGTTTCCGAGCTTCTCGATTGGTAATAAGCTCACCTCCATATTCGCAGACAAACATGCCTTGAGGTATTTGTTGACTCGAGCAAAGACTCCAACCTTTATTTCTGCTCCGAACAACCTTCAAGCCTAAAGTAGCCCCATGCTGTGAAACTCTAAACTCGCACTCGGAACTGCAGGTGCAAGCTGGTCCACATTCAATCAGGGAAGGAGGCCCGTCTACCTGTTCCTGAATTTCGCAATCGTCACTCAACTGATCCCCATGTAGCTCTTTCTGCACACATTTGTGAAAATCCTCTTCAACTGAAGCGGCAGCAAGGACTGGTACCTTCTGGTGCACACAAGAATCTCCTGTCAACAACTGTAATCTATGGAATTGATCATAACCTGGTTGTCCTCCTACCAGTCGACCGCAACCACAACAAGCAGTAGCGGAGATAACAGTCAAACGCTTTACGCTCAATCTTCGAGAATTATTTCCATCTCCAGTGTGTTCTGGTCTCTCACGTTTCTTGTGATGAATATTCTTCAGTAAACTTGCAGGCAATTCGTCAAAACTTGCTCCGTCATCGATATTGCAAGGCCGACCTTCAGAAGAAGTGCAAAGATGGCGGCATTTACAACCCGCATCTGCTAGCATAAACATTCCTGCAGAGGTCATTGCGCCTCCAAACTCTGTTTCAGTTACTATTCTCCTCTGAGATTCCCTTAAACCCCAGGGTTTCCTGCCAGTTGACCTCGAAGACGAAGAGAATTGGCAGAAAGGAGTGTAGTAGAAGTACGGGTACCGGCAATTATCGACATTATTCACAACTGGAACTGCTACAGTTTCCATTCCTTGAGCCGCATCCCCTGCTCTGCTCTCTGTTAAGCATCTCACAGCCTTGCTCATCGTTTCACAAGTCCGCGCCAAAATGGCAAGCTCCTTGGCGTCCAGCCATGACATCACAAGCTTCAGAGCCTCCATGTCACTCCTCGGATTGAATACGACCCCCAGATTCTTTACCCTAATTTCATCGCCATCGATTTTAGCATGTCCGATCCGCGGATGGTAATTCGTGAATCAACGCGTAGAACTTTCTTAGTGCTATTCACTGTTAATGACCAGTTCAGTTTCCAGGCGATCGTACAAGCCTTTCGGTAGAGTGATTTGGATGTTGAACATCCGAAAATCCTCCTCGCTCCTGGTCACGATCCGAATCCAATTCAACAGAAGTGGTTTGCGACATCGCAGCAAATCCTTTCAAGGTTGGCTCTACGGTAAACGGGATAACACAGGGGAATTTCACTACAGTACGTCCTTGTAGTCATATTCTCATACGTGTGTACTGTCTCTAACTAGTATACATAAATGTATCGCTGAGTATCTATATTCGTATCAAGACATGTACCGTACTGTAAACGATCACGAGCTTCAGCTTCAATTAACATCGTAATCAACTTTGTGACCAACACTAATGCTGAATTCTTTGGTTGTATTTTGATGGGTTGGTGAATTGTTTGCGTGGTGGAGAAAACTGTGTCGGACTAAGAATTTCACTTTGCCCTTAAGTTAGCATAGCAGGCTATGGGGTGGGTCGGTATAAGGAGTTTCTCCAAAGTTCCGGAGCTGATATGGAAACTGGGTAAGATTTCATTTAAAGAGACAAACTTCTAAAGTTTCAAGATGAAGTATTGCTAAGTCTTCTGAATCTAGCTGCAAATGAGATATTGCATAGTTTCCACGAGGGGGATAGACATAACTTGTTTGAAATCAGAAATTAACTTCTAATGAGTTCCATAATCCAAGTAATCAGTAATCAATCAGTTGGAATGTGTCTCAACTATTCAGTACATATCACCTCTCACTTGTCTCTGACCCCAGTCCAGATGAGTTTCATACAAATGCCTCCCTCGATTTACTCGTCGATGCAGACAGTGGTATAATCCACGAGTTCCTTCAGTTGCATTAACTATCATGCTGTTTTGGACTGCAGATAAACCACGTCTTGCTCTGGAGGATTCTATTGCAGAACCGCCAGCCATTTGGACCAGAGAGAGAGAGCAAAGTGTGTTCACGCTCAAGCACCATGTTGATGGACCAGCTTACAGCTCCGGTCTCTTCACATGCTGTACCTGCAGTTCGAAAAGCCGAGGGATTTTTGATTTCCAAGCAGGTCATTAACGCGCTAATGATTGCACTGGTGCATCTAAAATTTTGCATGGGTTGAAAACACCTAAAACTCTTGTTTAATTCTTTTTAGTTGAGGTGAAATTTTGACTTTAAGTAAAACTTTACACTTGAACATGTACATTCTAAATCATTATTGAATCCTGTTACATAGTTTTTTTTTTATTGGCTTATGCAAAGTCTCTTACTGACTTACATATAGATATATGCTTATTATCTTAAGAAAAGAATGATTGCACATACATAATGCTATCATAAAGTTTTTAAAACAACATATCTATATAATACATATCTTGATGTTCAGTATCTTGGGGATCTCTTAATTAAAACTAAAAGACCATTCCCATAAAGTCAAAGCATTGATATTTAAAGAAAAAGCATATTTTGGATTATGCATGATTATAAACACAACACATGGTTAATGTTCTATCTTCTTATCGTATTATTTCATTGTCTTTGTAGAAAAAGATTTGACCAGCTCTTTACCATAATTATATTTGGTAATCTTCATTTTCAACCTTTTAAGATGATAAATTACTAAAAGTTATTACACTTGTGCACAAGTGTACGTCTTCTTTAGTGCCGGCTGATTTTAGATGTTCCCGTTATCAATAACTCATGTGTCGGATGAGAAGCGGTGGTGCTCAGAGAATATTCCTGAAAATCCTGGAAGGAAAGAAATCTTCACGAGATTAGCGAAGATTTGAATGAATTCGATGTTAAATAGAATTTCCCGGCACGCATACAGGGTCTTGAGAGAGCTTTCCCGAGCAGTGTCTAGCTCCCGTAGGAGAACAACTCGAACGGGAATTTCATGGTTCTAGAACACGAGTGTCTATAACGAGCACACTTTCTAAATTAGATTCCATCACATAGATGTCCCGAATTTTCAATAACTCAATATATAATAATTTTTAGAATACAATCAAAATATGATTCTCATAAAATAGATGATAGAAGTTTAAATGACTGATAAAACGTTTAAGATGGAAAAAATTATTTTAACCACCAAGGGTTACATCGTTTGGTACTCTCCCCTCCATGAATAAGGAAGTTCTCAACCGAATCTGTTGAAGCATTTACCAACCGAGTCTGTGGGTAAAGGTACCCACGGATAGGTGAAAGAGACTTCTAAATGTATGCCCTGCATATCCTACACACGTTTAAGGGCTTGATCGATAAACAACATTTCGAGGCGATTTTACCCTCCTATTTGTACATGACTCAAGGGCACCTACAAGTGAACACGGCCATACGTTCCATGAAAAAATTCTAAAGAAAAATTGTATTTCAGTTACTAATACAAAGAACAATAAAAACACTTCAAAGATATAAAAAGTACGTTAAATGATAACGAAGTTCTCATAGTAGACAACAAAATTCTTTTCTACTAACATAAACAAGTACACGGTTAACTTAAACATAACCATATAAAAACTTGACTCCGAGTCGGAGACTGGATCCATACGAATTTAATAATTTCCCAGTTGGAAGACCAGGACTCTGCATGACCTTTTTCCCTGCCTCTATTATATGTGTCCATCAAATCTGTCAAACTCGCCCAATAATAGATAAAGATCAAAATCCAAAACTGAAGGTCTCAACGACTCTAGATCTCTATCCAATTGATATAAGTGACACACAAAACAGGGATGATTATCGAGGATGCCTCTGCATATCAATTTTCTGTCGCCCGTCTTGAGCCAAAGACGGAGAATCGTTAAAGGCCCCCCGTCACCGGGTTCAATGTGCAAGGAAAGCTCACGCACCAGTGCTTCCACAAGACACTTACTCGATGTTAACTTCTTCAAGATATTGCAGGCATAAGAACGGACTTCTCCGTGGGAATTGCATGCAATAGAGATCAAACATCCCTCAGGTTTACCAACGTCAGATCTAGCAAGTGAGAATTGAAGATCCATTAGCTGGTCCAACAACATGGTGCTTGTGCGTGTACGCTCATCTTCGCTTTTCCCTTTGCACGCGACAATGGCTAGATTCTCCGTTTCGGAGTCCTCCAAGGCAAGACGTGGATGACCTGGAGCCGAATGTAGCAGTATTGTGGATGCAAATGGACGAACTGCAAGATTAGCGGACTGGCAATATAACTTGGCCAATGTCTCCACAAGTCGTAGATCCTGAGGTCTTGATTCAGAACGAAGACTCGCATGCCAAGATACTGTAAAGTAGTGATGTACCTGATCGAGAATTGGTGGAGTCTTCCAAACCCGTAGGATTTCCTCTGTATGCTTATCTCTAGAGGACAAGCATACGACGTGAATAAAAATCTTCTTAAAAGAATTCCATGGGACTTCTTGAGTCTTGTCCATCCGTCCAACTCTGACTACGTATATAATGTACGTGTAATTATACCTTAGATCTTTTAGAACGAACACATTTTCTTAGCTGCCAGTTCATCGCTTACAGTTCCTCTTGCTGTTTCTCCCATGCCAATGGTGTCTGATAAAGCCCATCCATTGCCATGTCTGTGTTCCACTTCATATGTTACTCCTCTGAATCCACTGCCCGTGCCAAACCCTCCATCGGGATTAGGATTGTGACTGTACAGCATATTACCGACAGTGGATTTGCCAGATCCAGTTTTTCCAAATAATATTATTCTTCTTTCGCAAGTTATAGTGGAGATTTTACAGACAATACGAAAATCAACTTGTGTTTCATGGGAATGCAGACACACTAATCTTCAATTGTTCTAAAAGACAACATACATTGTCTAAACTCATTGTCTCCATATGAAAAAGCGTCTTTTTTTGCAAATTGAGAGTCTACATACAATGGATTTTGACTTTTGACCTAAGGAAGAATTGTTTCTAAATGTCATCGTCTTCATCTTTGATCTTCAGAAAGCTCATGTCTAGTGAGGGCATAGCCCTATCTACAACCTCAACAAGAGCCTCAGAAAGCTTGCATTGTAGAGATGCTCTGTTTCCTGACCAGAAGTACAAAGAGTCGAAGAGTAATGGAGGATAGGTCTGCTGTGGGAGGTCAAAAACTGCAAATCCACAGCAAAATAGCGTTACCAGGCGGGTTGCCGTGGTGCGTTGCAGATGCCCTTACGGTGTCTATTCAAAATAGCTTGGGGTTTACCTCCATTTTCCGTCTACGTTTATCCTTCTACGGGTTGGTGCTGCGGTCTTCTCATCGTTCTTGTTATACTACGGGGGCCGCCATTTCCTCAAAATAGTGAATAGGCTTGTTGTTAGATCTTACTTATTCTTAAAGTTAGCCTAAAAGTGAGCCTTAAAGCTCTAGCAAACAACGACCCTAACAGACCCTAATGGAACCGACATCGAGAGACGTATATCCAGAATACCTGCCAAAGAACGCCGACTTCTATAGTGAGTGAAAACTGATTTCTGCACGTCAATGGTTTCAACTCCAGGTTTTGTAACCTCTTAAACTATCCACACACAATATACGGAAAGGAGCTCTTGAGTTGCGCTACTCTCAAACAAGTAAGAAAGAGCCGAACCACTTCTGCTCAGGAATTACTCGATTTCCATTTTCAATGAGCGGCAACAACTGAAGCAATGACTCCCTTGAATCTTGAAGCGTAAGCAAGGGTAGCTCCTCCATTGTACGTCCCAACTTTCGTTCAGCTAATTGTCGAGTCTTGTCCACTCCGCATACAGCGCATAGAGCTATGGCCATGTTCTGACGCGAGGGATTCATTTCTATTCCAGCGGGGTCAGGTCCACTAATCAAGGCTTGAACCTGGGATCGGATTCTCGCCAAGTTATCATCTAGAGAGAAGAAAGGCGACCGCGTAGGAAAAATGAAGGATGGGAAGACCCCATCAAGCCGTACAAGGGAGAGACAAAAAAGGTAACATGGGGCTAAGCCCCAATAGAGTCTGTATGAGAAATCTGCCCTACCGCACCTAAGATATCCGAGCTATGCAAGACGTACGGTCTACACACAACTGGAGCATCCGAAGAAACATCACCTAATGTGATTGCTCTCCTATGGATTGCACCAGCCACTGCCCTCTGTAGAGCAATGGATACACGCTGTCTAAAGTAAGCTACAAAGTATGAGAGTGAGAGTGGTACCCCCTGACGCCTAACATGATAAGCTCTCGCGCACTCCCTGACAAATGTGTCAAATGCCGTGTCCATCGCTCCATATAACTCCAAGGCTAGAGGAACAAAGAGGTGACCTCGCTGCATGCCCCTATACTTGGAGACCTTGCGACCTGCTGCTGCACTCGCCGCCCATCCAGGGGGATGGGTAATCACTCCCTCCAAAACTGTATCTCGCGTAGGGTCCGTCACCACGACATCCGCTACTGTCACCTGATCATCTCGGACCAAGTATAAGTCTGCCCTGACACGTGTCGTCTGCAACGCATACGAACGCTCCCTCCAAGCCAAGTATCCACTCTCTCGTGCCATAGCAAACACTATGTCTCTAATGGCATCATGGGTAGCTATCCTCTGTCCTCCAAAAGGACACCATGTCATGTGGACCGCCGCTGCATCTAGTGTAGAACCACACTCACAAGTGAGTAGTGAAGATGCAGATGGGTGGACCAAACCTAGGCGAAACCTCATCGCTGTAGAGAAAGTAGCCGGTGTTATCATCTAGAGAGACTTGCAGGAAACGCTTTCGTAGACCATGCCTGCTAACATGTATGTCACCGTTACATTTTTATGAACATTCAGCAGTTGCACAAATCCTCTTTTCTCCATCTTTGTGATATCCTTGTATTCTTTTCCCCGATACTAAGGTTGCACCCACTTCACAAATAGCTGAATCTGTGAGAAAATGCACGTAAGTAGGGAATAGATTGATAATCCCTGAACTGAGATTGTATAGGGACATGGGCAAGCTCGAGAGGAACAAGAGCTATGCCTAGGCAACTGACTTAATGTAACTCATGCACGTTAGTTACCTATAGTAGTCTAACTAACATGTGAACAGTAATCTAAAGTATGAACACTAAGCACAAAACGCTTCATTATAATGTTGTTTATCTAACACTTCTCTCAATGGACATTTTGTAATTGTCTATTATCTATAACTAACTCCGATTGCATGACAAAACTTTGTATGCAGTTCTCTAGTCAATCCCTTAGTAAAAATGTCTGCATTATTATCTATAATTCCTAGTGCATGACAAAACTTTGTATGCAGTTCTCTAGTCAATCCCTTAGTAAAAATGTCGGCAATATTATCTCTCATTATCTATCACTCCTAGTGCATGACAAAACCTTGCATGCAGTTTTCTAGTCAATCCCTTAGTAAAAATGTCTGCAGTATTATCTCTCGTGTCCACTCGTGAAATAGAGATCTCCTTGTCTTCCACCATTTCTTGGACAAAGTGGAATTTGATGTCTATGTGCTTTGTTCTCTCATGTTGCTTTGTTGGAGTAACAAGATCAATTCAGTTGTTGCTGTCACAGTACAGCTTCATTGGTTCTCCAAGAAAACTCAGGTCAGTTAATAAGCACTTAAGCCATACTACTTCAATCACTGCCTTTAACAAGGCATCGTATTTAGCTTCATTGTTGGATAAAGAAACAGAAGCTTGCATTTTGCTTGACCAACAAACAGCTGGATTACAGAAGATAAAGCAGATCCTCATGTAGATCTTCTTATGTCTTGATCTCTTCCCCAATCTGAGTCACAATACCCATGAACTTAAAAAATAAAAACTCCTTGTCTTCTAGAGAGGTCCCGATAATGGAACCAAAAATGCAAGCCAACTTATCTCTCACTCAGGATGAACCTCTAATGGCTATTATGGTAGCACATCATTGACTAAGAAGGCAAGGAACCCCAACTCCATCATACTCTTCCAAGGTTAACACTCCAAGAATCAAGACATTGCTCACTAGAGAACTCAATGAGAGAGAAATAATTGCAAATGAATGGATGATGAATACTTCCTCACCCCTAGTTTATATATTTATGAATAGTTACACACCAAAGTTACTAATTATTGGAGTAACTCAAGTTCTTAGGCTAAAAGTCAAATAAAGTAAAAAATATAAAGAATATCTATATTCATGAGAATATTCTCTTAAGCATATGGTCTTATCTTGACCCAACCACTAAGTCAAGGATTCCTTCATATGGGCTATCCTTGGATTATAGAATTATCTTAAACCAGAAAGGCTTGTGTGTCCAAGAGTTCTCAACTATTTACTCAAAGCCAAACACATAAGAATCATACCAAGTCAATACACTAGAATCCAAAATAATGGTGCTCATCTTTTCCACTTGCTCTAAATTAAGGTCCTCTCTATCCTAGCTATGACTAACTCTACCTAATCATGACTAATGTAGAACCATCCTTTATCCCTATATAAATAATATCTCTCAAGTACTTGTAATACCAAACTAAATATCATAATAGCACAAACCTGCACAAATGGGTGTTAAAGACCTCTTCTTACCATTTATACTATTAGTACATTGACACTAGGTTGTCACATGCTTTTTGGTGCCACTTCCAAGGATACACTTCTTGGAAATACTAGGACTAGGACTAGGAAGTACAATGAATGTTGCATGGTACACTTGTATTTGAGAACATTCACACTCCTTGAGAGATAAGACACTTGAGAGGAAATGGAAATGCATATCTTAGGAACTTGCTTCTCAAGCAAGGAAAGGCCCAAGCAATATCCTTCACCTTGGAGGAAAAACAAAACCAATGCTTGAACTGACTTCTTAGCTTTTACAGGAGAAGGAGAATTTGTTAGGTTCAAGAGAGAAGGGACAATCACCAACTATTCCACAAGAACTCTTCCTTGAAGAAGGCAAGATTGCTCTGGAAGTCAGACTTATGATTGAAGTAACTATTAAGATCAAGGGAAACTACCCAAGAGTGTTGCTCTCCTTGAACAACCAAGGGAAAACTAGCACCTTGGAGCAAGACTACCGTGATCCTTATTGTTTTGGAGACAAACAAAACATGAGTAAAGCTCCTATCTATTGACCAATGCCAAACCATGCTCCATTCACTAGATATTATTACCATAAGTTCCAAGGGAAAGATGAGGAAGAAGACCTGGATATTTGCATGAAGGAATTTCAAGCCATCTCCATGGTAAATTGAGAAGATAGAAAAGTGTGCAAATTCCAAATATCCCCCAATCTGCTAAGGAAGAAAGCAAGGAATTGATATATGCATATCAATCAGCACTTTGAGAATGTGGACGATTGGACAACCATAAAGAGATTATTTTTGGAACATTTCAAAGAGCTAGATTATGAGGCCAATGTCTTTGCTATGCTTAATGGTTTGGAGCAAAAGAAGACCGAGAAACTAAGGGACTACACAAAAAGGTTTCAAAGCCTACTTAGCCAAGTTTCCTGATGAAAAGCAACCCTAGGTTACTCAGATGCTCAAGCAGTGGCATGGTTCCTTGGGGGACTACCAGCCGACCTTTGAATCTTTGTAAAGGAATGGGACCATGACTCCATGGGAAGAGTCATCAAACTTACAGAATTTTATGAATCCGCCAAGATACTTCTGCAAAAGAAAACTTCTCAAGGGCAAACAACCACAAAGAGTCCAGTAAGGAGATCAGGCCAATGGCCAACTTTGTCTCATCCAACTCAACTAGTACAAACATGTTTTTTTGACCTCCTCTGAAGAAGAGAAGGAAAGAACAAAGAAGTGCTCGTAAGCCAAAGGGGGATCCCCTTGCCAAAATCACCTTCTTGCATGGGATCAAAGTTAGATGAACTCATCATAGAGATTGCAAACTTCAAAGTACAGATGGTCAGCATAAAGGAAAGAAGGAAACTTCCCTCATATACGTATGGTATACTACTTGCGGGAAGCTAGGTTTGTAACACCTGTTGGTGCATGCATGCTCTATTATGAATATTAAGTTTGGTATTGCATGTAATATTATCTATATGGAGTTTATCTAAGCTTCTACATTAGTCATGATTAGCTAGAGTTAAACCTAGCTAAGATAAAGGTGACCCTATTCTAGAGGAAGGGAAAAGAGTGAGCACCACTATTTTGTCTTTTGGTGTATTGACTTGGTATTTTTCCTAGTTATTTGACTTTAAGGAAAGAGTTGAGAACTCTTGGGCCCACAAACCTTGTTGGTGTGGATAGTCCAAGGATAGCCCATGTGAAGGAATCCTTGACTTAGTTGGTAGGTGATGATAACCACATACTCATGGGATTATTCACATGTGCTTGGATATTCTTTAGATTTTTTGACTTTATTTGACTTTATTTGACTTTTAGTGTAATACTCTAAGGACAAGAGAAGAGAGAAAACACAGATTTCACACTCAAACATTCGATGCCCCAAAGGAGCACCTTCTCTTTATTATATAGCCCAAGAGGATCTCCTCCAAGGAAGCTCCACCATAGGATTAGGCACACAGATAGGTGACATGTCAGCAAGCTCTACCCTTGGATTTCTTACTTGGATGGGTGACATGTTGGTCTAGGTCGTATTTGGTTGGTCAAACAAACTTTGACCAGAGGGAATCTTTTAAGGAATTTTCCTATAGGAATCTCATAATCACGTGGGTAAGGTACCGTTGGAAAGCTCTCGACAAGACAAACTAGTGGGAGGGAGGGAAGGCCAGCCTTTCCTCCAATGAGAGAGGGGGAGAATGTACACATTTTCAAGGCCTAATTCATCCGTTTAGGCCTCTGAAATTGCCTTCAAAGATTGCAGACATATTTTGGTTCCTACTTTGTTAGTAGAAGTCCTTTTTTGGTGATACCTCTTTCTGATCTGTTAAGTCCATCATGTGTAACATCCTTCCAGATGTTACCAAACCAATTCTCACCTTTAAATCATATGTCTAGCTATTGGTTCTAAGGTTTTCAAGTCTATTTTGGTTTCTATCTTATTAGTAGAAGTACCCTTTTGGTGATACTTTTATCTGATCTATTTTGACCATCATGTATAACATCATTCTAGATGTTACCAAACCAAATTTCACATCTAGATCATATGGCTAGCTATTGGTATTACATTTAGTCTAGTAACTTGGGTTACTCCAATAGTCAATAACTTTGGTGTGTAACTTTTCATAAGTATATAAACTAGGGGTGAGGAGATACTCAACATCCTTCATTCCCAACTATCTCTCTCATTTTGAGTTCTCTAATGAGCAATATCTTGAGTCTTGGAGGTGCATTGGAGCTTTAGCCTTGAAGGAGTGTGATGGAGTTGGGGTTCCTTGCCTTCTTAGTCCATGATATACTACCTTAATAGCCATTAGAGGTTCATCTTAAGTGAGAGACAAAGCAACTCACAAATTATTGTGGCATCACATACCCATACACACCACCTCTACTTGGAGTATGTTTTTTTCTTTTTTGCCTATTTTGTACTTTCTAGCTAGGAAACATATAGTGATAGTCAGTGGGTTAAAATATAGGAGGAAATAGTAAACCAAGACAACCTTCGGTGAGGGAGCCATTCACCTTGAAGGTAGACCTTTGGCCAAAAATATCATTTGCCTTGGAAGGCCCTTGGCTTGAAACTACCCGCATAAAGACGGTGATGATAGATCAAGAACCATAATTGAAACAGTTTGATTTGCGTAACCACTCGCCTTGAAGGTAGACCTTTGGCCAGAAATATCATTGGCCTTGGAAGGCCCTTAGCTTGAAGCAACCCACATAAAGATAGTGTCGACAAATCAAGAACCATAATTGAAACAATTTGATTAGCCTAACCACTCATATGTGTGAGTAGTGATGATTCACCAAAGGGCACACTTACTGAATGGTTGTAATAGTTGAACCAACAAGAAAATATTTATTGGGAGCCTAGAGCCTCTTCACTTTTGCAGAATTCATCAAGGCCAGATCAGCTGTGCTAATTTCTCCCTCGACAAAGAAACCTATACCTGAACTTGGGCATTTTGAGAGAGGTGTCTATGCAAAGGGAAAGGAAAAGGGTAAACAAGAGCGGGGGATGATGAGAGGATAGAAAGGAAAGGAAGTAGCTACCCTACATGTGCCATGAAGGATGCATAGGGCTCCAAAATTCATAATTAAACAGTATGGATTAGTCAAGTGGGGTCTGTACTATAGAGAGGAGCTGGTTTGCAGCAAGAAGTTCAAATTCTTGATGTAGAATTGAGAATTGAGTGCTCAAGCTATGTTGCATGAAATTTGTGACAACCGGGATCCGAGCTGATCAATTTGAGGGGAAATCTTTTTGCTTGGATAGAAGTACATTGGCAGAAAGTGTTGGGTCTAGTAATTCACCCCATATGCCATGAGTCTAGACAATGTATGAACTAGGCCAGATTCAACCTTTGAGGCTACCAAGTCTAAGTTTTGTTATAGGAAGACCAACAATGGTTGTGTTGTCCTTGGAATTAATGATCCACAAGATGAGCCAGAATAGTTATCATCTGATTCAACATATGAAGATGCAACATGCTGATTCCATTGAATTCCAATTTATGTATCAGTTATCTCTAGAAGTGAATTGGATCCAAATAAAAGACATACTAAGAATCCAATGATTGGAATCCGTTTCATCGAGACATAACTTTTGATTGAACTTATTGTTCTACCTTAAGTTTTCTAACGCAAACTATAATTCATACATTTTCGACAAAATTCTTCTTTTACTCTTACTTAGCGGTGGAGCAGAAGAGAGTGGTGATGGCATTTCGTCTACTTGTCAAATTTTCCCCTTAGCCATTAATTCGCTGAAAAACTTGCTCCGTATACGAATATTCATAAATAAACGGAACTAGTGACTTCAATTCTATTACATAATATCCCAGTTCATAGACTTGGACCCTCTGTATGAAATGGGACATTATTGCCTTTTAGGGCATGAGATACTGGGGCCCTATGGACTATAAAATGAAATATATTTAAATTCTTTGAGTATAAATTTTCTTAATAATCAGTTTTGTGTAATGATAAACAGTATTTTTGAAAACTTCAGCGTTTAAATCAATAAGAGTTTTATTTCTAACCTATATGAAGATGGAAAGTTTTTTAGTAACCTATCTTGATGAAATGGGTGATAGGCAATTCAGTCTACGGACCAGATTATTAGTTTGCAAAGTCAAAAATCGAACATCCTATAAGGGCCCCTGGTTAGCAAATGTTTAACCAAAGAAACCCTACCGTTTACCAGGTACAAGAAAAGATAGTTCTCATGGACCCTGACGGCCCATAAATCATTAAGAATAAAAAATGAAATGTGTTATATAAATTTACTTATTAAATATAGTATATTGAAATAATAATCGTAATATATTTAATTTAATAATATAATTAATAATAAATATAATAATGTTTTTTAAATATTTAAAAACACTCATCAATATAAAAAAATTCCAATAAATTCTCTATAGAAAATATTCATTTAAAAAACCTAAGCCTATTTGGTAACATGGGGCTTAGCCCCATGTTATCTTGTTTGTCTCTCCCTTGTATACTTGGTTTAACAATTCTACAAATTCTAAAATACCCTTCCTCCTTCGACCTTTCATTCCTTTTATCCCTTCTTCTAACTGCCACACAAAATTCGGGTGATTTTCCTGAATGCCTCTGCATAACAATTCTCCGTCGCCAATCTGGATCCAATCACGCAGAACGATTAAAGGCCCGCCCGATCTCGACCACATGTGGACGAGATCGGGTACAATCTGCAAGTGAAGCTCCCTGACCAGTGCTTCCACAAGACACTTTCTCGGTGCTAACTTCCCCAAGAGATCGCAGGCATCACGGGAGCCTTTTACGCGCGACGCATAGCACGCGAAATGGATCAAACGTCCCTCGGCTTTCCCAACTTCAGATATACCATGTGAGAAATCAGGATCAGTTAGCTGGTCTATCAACATGGTGCTTGCGCGCGAACGCACAACTTCACTTTTCCCTGAGCACGCTAAAATGGCTAGAGTCTCCGTTACAGAGTCATCCAAGGCAAGACGTGGATGACGTGGACCCGAATGTAGAAGGATGGTGGATGCACATGAACTAACTTCTGGATTCGAGGACTGGCAATACAACTTGGCCAATGTCTCCACAAGTCGTAGATCTTGAGGTATGCATTCTGAACGAAGACCCGCATGCCAAGATCCTGCAAGCCAATAATGAACCTGATTGAGAATCGGTGGAGTCGCCCAAACCCGTAGGATAGCCTCTGCATGCTTCGCTTCAGAGCGCAAGCATAAGACGTGAATCAAGTTCATGATTGATCTCGTAACAGGGAAGGCATCCTTGTCCATCGCAACGGTGGGTAGTAGTGCTTGTGCGATGATGAATCCATATTCTATGGTATCCCTCGCGATTTCTGAGATTCTGCTTCGGAAGTCAACTATTCCGATCCACACTAAACGGTGTCGCATTTCAGTCACTAGGTCATCTATGAGCGACGATAGTGCAATCATGATGTCTGGCAGTCGACTGGTTTCCAACCTCAAGGAAATCACTTTCCTCATTCCAAAATATTGAATAACAGCAATCAAGAGCTTCGGCAGTTCAAAAGCAGACCATATCTGTAGCAGATATGAATTGAGGAAGAGTCTACTCAATAAACCATCCGAGCCTTGTAACTCCAACCCATATACATCTTTGAGAAGGAGCGTAAACAGGTGCCGTGTCGACTCGTGCCCCTCGATCCAGAGCTTTGGAACCATTTTCAGTAAGAAATCTTCTTCCAGGAAATGGTATGAAATCACATTCTCCGCTATAGATTCCGATGGTAGGGACCCATGTGGATGGACCATGTCCCAAATGGCCTTCAGGTTCCGTAGTGCCAGATATTCATCTACACCTTGCCGCACTTTCTCGTGTGCTTGAGCTAGAATTAGTGAGTGGTCTTCAAACATGAGGAAAAGCCCTTCGATGGCTCTTTGGTTTCCAGCAACCATGTTCAACGTCGAATAATCTGTGACAGCTATAAAGCACAGCAAAGCCAGAGCCTGCAAGCGAGAATCTGTCTGCATTTTGTGCAATTCTTCTATCAGAGAATTGAGAGCATTTGGTAATAGCACAATGCGAGGCCTGTCAGACGTAGACGTCTCCCCGACGGGCTCCTTCTTAATATCAGCAAACGCGGGCTCCGAAATGGCTATGTTTTGTAAAACCTTCGATGGTTTAAACCTTGTCTCAGAACTTGTACTTGCCTCGACGCCAAATAAATATTCAGGACTGAGCTCGTGCGATACATTGGGTATCACGTCTTTGTCCACACCTGACACATATGCTCTGGCGGTGCCTATCAATTCTCCAAGAATCACCAGTGCTTCACCCAATCGGCTATGCTCACCCAATAGGCTATGCTCGTTTGCAAGCAGAACGATTCCTTCAAAGGCCGTTGCAAAAGCACATATACAGAAGCTGCTGGACTTTTGCGGATCACTGGTAAGAAAGTTGTTAACCAACATCCTGCTGGTGCTTAAAACACTATTCTGGGATAAGAGGTAGAGAAGATTTGTTCTGTCCAACTGACTTTTGGAGACGTACATCCAGAACACCTGCCAAAGCGTGCCGACTTCTATAGTGAGTAAAAACTGATTTCTGCATGGCCATGATTTCAACTCTAAGATTGTAACCTTTTAAACTAGCAGCACACAGTATACGGAAAGGAGCTCTTTCCTTAAACTTATTACAAAGAAGTAAGGCCGAACCTCTTCTGCTGCAGCAGAAATTGCTTCATCTTTAGTCTCCATGAGCGGCAACAAGTGAAGCAATGACTCCCTTGAATCTTGCAGGGTAAGCAAGGGTAGCTCCCTCATTGTACGGCCCAACCTTATTTCAGCTAATTGTTGAGTCTCGTGCAGTCCGTATACAGCGCATAGAGCTATGGCCATGATCTGATTCTGCGATGAGTTGGAGCCCGAATGTGGGTTTGAATTTGGATCGAGGCTGGTTGGTTCGACCACATTTTCTCCACAAAACAAGGCTTGAAGCTGGGTTCGGACTCTCGTCAAGTTATCATCTTGAGAGACTTGAAGGAAACGCTTTCGTAGAGAGTGCATGCTTACATGTATGTCGCCATTACACTCTTGATTAACATTCAGCAGTTGCACAAACCCTCTTCTTTCCATTTTTTTAATCTCCATGTATTCTTTTCCCCTGTACTCAGGCTGCATCCACTTCACAAACAGCTCAATCATCCGCACCTGCAGGGGAATCGATGAATCTTCGAATAGAGAAATGATACACAGGAACCGCACTTCGTCTTCGGGAAGTGATTTCACAGAATACCTGAGAGCGGCATAAACTCCATCGGGATATTCCGTACCAAATAATCTTGGTCTCATTCTCTCTTCATCCTCATCCAGATAGACGTCCAGGTTTTGTTTCACGTCTTCCCACTCAGCAACACGTGTCGATCGGTCTGCATCGACTCTCATAGCTAAAGTTGATAAAGCGAGTGGATGAAAGCCAACCATTCGCATTATCTCGGTAACGATGCGCTGCGACATCCGTATGATTATCGATATTAGTTAGGGATAACACAATTCTTGTTTCTTGACCTGCACCGTTCATACCCCGCTTTATATAAAAGCTGAGATGCTGTTTTGAACATGGAGAAAGCAGTTGAGAGAAATAGCGGCTTAAGCCTTGATAGGCCATTGGCTACCTCATACGTTTATAATTTTGACGACATCCAAATTCATTCTTGTGTGTTAGAAGTAACTTACCTCAAGGTTGCTGGGGACCAAATCATCTTGAAATCCAACTTGCTTCGCAATAATCTGCATCCCTTCTTTCACCTCAGGACCTGTAATTCTGCAAACAACTGTATCATGTCCTTTACGAAAACCGGCCCATGTGGCTGAAGTTGTTACCAGATACTTCACATTTGGAGCAGGCACTACAAGGTTATCCAGCAGATTCTGGTTCGGCACGTCGTCCAAAATCACAAGGGCATACTCATCTTTGAAATGAGAACCAAGTTCCGTAAGAATGAGGGTACGATCATACTCTGCTGACCAGAGTCTTGCCGACCGTTCGAGCGGTAACTCCTCACCCAACTGATGTAGAAGAGCTTCTTGAATCTTGACAACATCAGCTCCATTTCCACAATCTAGGTAATAAACACCGTCACAGAATTGAGAATCTGGATCAGATCTCCTCTGTTCTTGGTAGACCAGTGCCAGATGTTTGGCCAGGCAGGTCTTCCCCATTCCTCGGTCACCAAACAGAACAACAAGCTTTTTGTTCAGTAGACCATCCTGCACCTTGTTCTTTGTGTTTGTCAACGGGACATATGCGGGATCTGCTACAAATGGCAGCTTGGGACTACTATCTCCAGTGAAAAAGCTGGAAAGAGTGTCCTTGATGAAGGAGGTGAGACGTTGAAAGCTTGTTGACTTCTTATTCACTGGCTTACAGATCTCATCGCTATCCTCCCCCACCATGGAGAAGTCATCTGCATACCCCCTTCCTGAAGGCTCAGGAGAGTAATTCAGTTGACCCTGGAGCAAGTCACAAGATTCCAAGGCATATTTGAATGCGAATTAGGATGTGTGCCCCAAAAGATACACAAAAGCAACATGTGCAGATGATCATGGCGGGATAGAGCGGGGTATGCTTTCAGTACTAGATTTGACACCTGCTGCGTTTAGGTCCAACATACGTGTGCCTTGTTGCTTAGACGTATTAGTAACTTAGAATTTGTATCATTTCCGGTCCCGAGGAGCTCGTGAATACGTTATGTTTCACTTGAATCAGTCTGGAATCCTGCAAGCATTCTATGCACGCCAAAATCATCTCACTGACTTCAAGCAAGATCGACTCGGTGTTTGCTATTCGAAATTATCTACAAAGGTGAATGCATGCATAATCAACTCTATATTAGCACACGAAGTAACTCGCAAGTAAAGAGATCTCAATCTCACCAATTTATAACCATGTGCAGCATGAAGTCCACAGCTCTTCCATTTGATGTTCACGTGCACCTCCTGAAATTCCTTATTGAGTCTGGATGTCTGTACATTGAAGGCACTCAAGTCTGCAAACAGCTCACTTTTTATACCCTTGACATCACTCAGCTGCTGAAGCCCTCCGTGGGGTGTATTGTAGTAGAAGATCCCTCTCACCTGACTTAAGAGCCGCTTTGCTTTAGAAGTGTTGGTGGAATGCGCTTGGCAACAGACTTTTTTAATCACAAGACCTCCTACGTCATGCCCCACAAAAATGACGGGACAACGCTTAGCTTGTCCAATTCCTGCTCCGATCAGATCTGCCAGAAGACTTTCGCCCGCTGTATACATGTCAAATCTTCCATGTCTGCTATCTGTGGTTGCACTAGAATCATAAGAAACCAGGTAGACAGCTGCTTTTGTGAAAGAGACGGGTAACCAATCTCTAGGCCAACACTCTGAGCTGTCCCGAGTCAACCATGTATCAAAGTATGCTCGTTCATACTCTCGCTCCCTTACACCATGGATAAACACAATCTGAAATCTTGGTTTCACAGTTGGATAATACGCTTGAAACACTGCGTCGTTGAGCTGTATTGACAAAAGCAAACAATTAGAAATCTCATCTCATCAGGTTCATTTGCAACACCTTCGGCTTTTCACTGCAAGGATGGACAATCTCAAGGTAGTCATTGATCTACTGCCAGACGGAGAAGAGTTGACTCACCCGGTCTATGCCCTCATGATGCGAGGCTCTGTTCGTAGATTCAGCCGGGAAATTGATGTCAAACTCATTTCTTTCCTCGCGTTTTGCCATGAGAACTTAACTGCTGAAACGTTCTCTGGACCAAGGTCAGAAAGTTGCAAACCCGTGTTACGCTGCCTGTTGAAGAGTTACTCAGGAGATGATTTCACAAGGCACAATTATAACCTCACCTTGCACTACAGGGTAATGACAGATAGACCTCTCCACGTAAATATATCCCATCGCAATACTTGGCTCTCTTTCTGCGAAGAAACAACATATGGAGTTTCTTTAAGGCAGAGTGTCTGAATCCAACCGATCGAACATTGAATGGATAAAGAGTCACGACAAACACAAAGTCACAGAAAAGGTCCGTATCTTGACTTTCTGTCACCAAACAGTGTCTTGTGGTACCCACACCGCACCTAAGAACCGTGGGGAAGGAACTGAGTGGGACTTGGGTGATATTTATAATAAAGAGCAAACCCTTATTTACTGTGATGTGATATTAGCTCGTGTTATTATCTACTATCTTTCATGCTCTAGTAAACAGAGGGTCCTAAGGAGTCCCCAGAGGTTTTTTTAAGGCAAAAAAGTTACTTTAAAGGATTATCAAAATTTTTATTTAGAAAAAAAACCTTGTCAGTTTTTCTTTTCAGCTTTTTCCAATTTTTGTTTTGTTTTGGACAGCCCCCTTGGAACCGAGGGCCCCGAATGGCCTCCCGGGCGGACGTCGGGAGGTGTGGTCGTGAGATCGGATTGCATCAAGTGAGCAGAAGACGATTTCGCAGAGCACCAGCTATACAAAATCCTGAGTAGTTGGATAGGGAGGACTTTTATGTCTTTCCCCTAAGATCCGCGCGTGCAAATTTCCCCGCATACGGCTCAAATGACAAAGAGGAAGTACAAAGCACGTATCTAGAAGTATGCTGTATGGAGACAAAATTGTTCGTAGGGTTCGATTGCAGAGTGAGTTCACCTAGAAACTGTATGGTACCATTTACTCGTGTCGCACTTCGCTCAAAAACCACCAAAAACTCTCACTACTTTTCCTTCTCGCTTGATGGGTTCGCTTTGCTTTGAAATGGATGCTTTGCTCTGGATGCGAACGCATTGCTCGTGAAGGAATGCTTCATTTATCAATTCATTAGATACTCCATATCGATCCAGACATTAGGGGTTTCACTCTCTCAAGTTATGGGAGTGGCTATCGAAAATGTCCCGTAAATGGAACGGCTGTCGTAATGTTTTTCATTGGGGGTTTCACTTTCCGAAGTTTGGTGGGAGTGGTTATCGTACATGTCCGTAAATTTTTCAGCAAGACCCCGTAAAAATACGATTCTATTGGTGAACGGGGCCTAAAATTTTGTTACGACTGTAGCAGGTACTTTAGGGATTACGAGCCGGTAATTACTTAGTCTCATAAGAAAGTGGAGCTAAACATGGGGATTACGGTAGCCGGTATTTACTAGTCTCATAAAGGGAAGATTGGGTTGTCAAAATGGTTCATTTCTAACGAGATAATGTAAAAAGTAACGTTTTGAACCCACTTATGTTGCAGGGATTACGCGACTCCGCATCCAAATCATGACTTCAGCCTGTCTACAAGGAACGTAAATTAAATTTATTATGAGAACTTTTCTTTCATCGATGTAGAATAATTATTATATATTTCTTGAATTCCCTAAAAGTAATATCATAAATAGCACAAATGTTTAAGACAAACTCAAACCAAGGTTGCGAAACGTATTTTATTAGTCGATAGTATTCTACTCAAACACAGATATCTCCGTCATCAAAACTCAAAAGTCATTACCTATCTTACATTCTGTGTAAGGACCTTTTATCCAGTAAAGATCCAATTAGGATTCTTATAGAGTATTTAAAAACCTACTTTTGAAACTGAAATTATATTTATTATCTTTGAGCATTCAAAGTGTGAAGAGCATATCTAATAATAGTTTGTTGAATCATTATTTTATGTCGGAAGCCAGAAAATTTGAAAGCATAATATTAAATATTATGAAATAAATAAATCAACCCTAAAATAGAATAGAGTAACCGCATGCTATGATGTTTTGAGATTTGTTAGATAAAACAAGAAAATTTGAAAGCATAATATTAAATATTATGAAATAAATAAATCAACCCTAAAATAGAATAGAGTAACCGCATGCTATGATGTTTTGAGATTTGTTAGATAAAACAAGACACGAGAAGGTACATAGAATGTGAATATGAATCTTTTGCACAAGGTATGGGCATCTTGAATGCAAAGTTCTACCTTTTTGGCTTACTAATGCTCCAATCATCTTCATGGATCAAATGCATCGGGTGTTAGATGGATTGTTGGATTGGTACGTGATGTTGTTGGATGATATTTTAATCTATAGCAAGATGGAGGTAGAACATGAAAATCATGTGCATGAATTCTTCAGAAAATAATGTCAATGAAATTTTTATTAATGAAATCAAAGTGTGCCTTTTGGCAAAAAGAAGTTATTACTGGAAAAAAGTTACTTTCTTGGGTCATAAGATCTCATCAAATGGGATCAAGATGGAAAAAAAGAAATGCAAGGTCATTATTGATTGGCCTACTCCAAAGGATGCCATAGAAGTGTTTGTATTTAATGGATTGGCAAGTTTTTACCAATGATTCATCCATTATTATGCTCATTTGATCACCCCATTGACCAACCTCTTGGGGAAGATCTCAAGTTTTCAAGTTTTCATGCTTTAATCACATGCATGCTTCATCATCGATTCCATCCCAAGACAAGTTGTTAAAATCGAATTACTGCTTAGTGGGAAGAGCGTGTCATATGAACGTCATGATATAAAACTTTTTCCAAAAGTCCATTGCCTTTTAGACATATTAGTTTAGAAATTTTTGAAAGGATTGTGAAAAATTCTTCACTTTTACTGTAGGTCTGATGCAAAAAATGTAGACTCCATTTCGACCCCGACATTCACAACTCGTATGTTTTGTACTCTGTTTCGGTAACTTTCTCCTCAAAGATTCCCTAATAATATGTTTGAGAAATATTTTTTCTTTCTATTTGGTCTCATCAAAACTTATTGGCAAGAATCCCATAAGTTTAAGGGAATCTTTGAGGAGGAAGTTACCGTATTAGAGTCTAGAACATGCGGGTTGTGAGTATCGGGGTCAAAAAGGAGTTGAAGTTCTAGTTGGAGTTCTACTTAACTGAAACTTGGGTAGTTGGGTTCTCTTGGTACTCCTACTTTCCTGCCCTTTTGTGGTTGCTTATAGTCAATTTTGGAGACATATGTGACCAAGGTGAAAGAGTGATCTTTTTCTTTCCAAATGTTATTACGAGAAATGATCTATCCCCATGGGCATGGAAATGATCTATCCCCATGAGAGGACCTTCCATCCTTTGCTTCACTACGGTCAGATTGGACCAAAAGTTTCCAATCTTACTTGATGGAGTGCTGGTGTCAACATATGTTACATTCTCTCTTAGTTGGTTTGTCCATTTATGGGGCCACCAGAGCATATCTTTGCTCTTGCTCCGATAAGGGTGAAGGATCTTAGCTCTACCGTGCATTAGGGCATTCTGACTTACACCAATTACCTTCTCTATAGTGATGAGGTTCCGCCTAGGTTTGGTCCACACGTCTGCATCTTCATTATTCACTTGTGAATGTGGTTCTACACTAGATGGAGCAGCAGTCCATATGACACGGTGTCCTTTTGGATGATAGAGAATAAATACCTATGATGTCATCAAGGATATAGTGTTTGTTGTGGCACAAGAGGGTGAATACCTTACTTGGAGAGAGAGTTTGTAAGCTTTGCCGATGAGACATGTGAGAGCATACTTATACTTGGTTTGAAATGATCACGTGATAGTGGCGGATGTCATGGTTGCAGATCCTACATGTGATGCAGTATGGAGGGAGTGATTACTCATCCCTAAGATGGGTGGCAAGCGCAGCAATAGCTAGCAAGGTATCCAAGTATAGGGGTATGCAACTAGGTCACCTCTTTGTTCCTCTAGCCTTGGAGTTATAAGGAGCGATGGACATAGCACTCGACAATTTGTTAGGGAGTGCGAGAGAGCTTATCATATTAGACGTCAAGAGTACCACTCTCACTCTCATACTTTGTAGCATACGTCAAACAACGTGTGTCCATTGCTTCAAAAAGAGCATTGGCAGGTGCAATCCCTAGAAGAGCAATCACACTAGGTGATACTTCTTTGGATGCTCCTATGGTGTGTAGACCTTCCGACTTTCATAGCTTGGATATCTCAGAGGTGGGAGGGCAGATTTCTCATATTAATACTATAGGATCTAGCCCCATTTTACCTCTTTTGTCTCCCATAGGAGTTGATGAGGTCTTCACATCCTTTGTGTGTGTGTTCTAGTGGTTCTCTTTTCTCTCACTTAAGTCAAAAATCCTTCTCTTTCGATTAAGTAGGACTCGGCGTATCAAATTCTATGAACATCTTATGTAATAAAGATATCAAATGGCAAAACGTAGTTTGTGACAGAAAATAGTGCAATATTTCTTTATACCTCGATTACTAGACAGAAATAGAATACCGTGGTTTTTAGTCCTTTTAGAGGTATTCTCGGTTAGCGTTTCTACTTAAAGCAAATTCTATAGATAAGATTTAGAATAAGTCAAAAAAAGATAACATGCGAAACAACTTGGAAAGAAATAAGTAAAGTTTTGAGTGCAGTAAAGACGCGTAAACAAGGTACTCCCCATATAAATAGTGAAAATTATGAAATCGTTGCTTAATCTTATGACTTGCTTTCACCGTTTATTTATATCGTTTTCCATTACATATGCTTACTATCTCCCCAATCTTATCCAGATATAATCTTCTTCCCTCCATAAGGTGAACCAGAAGAGTTATCATCTGATTCAACAAATGGCGACGCAACACGATGATTCCATTGAATTCCAATTTCAAGTATCAATCATCTCTAGAAGTGAATTGGATCCAAATAAAAGACATAATACGAATCCAACGACTGGAATCCGTTTGATCGCGACATAACTTTCAATTGAACTTATTGTTACACCTTAAGTTTTCTAAAGCAAACTATAATTCATACATTTTGGACATAATTCTGGTTTTACTCTTACTTGGTAGTGGAGCAGGAGAGAGTAGTGATGCATTTCGTCTACTTGTCAACTTTTCCCCTTAGCCATTAATTTCGCTGAAAAACTTGCTTAGTATAGGTATATTCATAAGTAAACAGAACTAGTGATTTCAATTCTATTAAATACTATCCCAGTTCATAGACCTTGGTATGAAATGGGACATTATTGGCCTTTTAGGGCATGACATACTTGTGCCCTATGGTCTATAAATTGAAACATTTTTAAATTATTTGAGTATAAATTTTCTTAATAATCAGTTTTGTGTGATGATAAATAATGTTTTTGAAAACTTCAGCGTTTAAATCAATAAATGTTTTATTTCTAACCCATATGAAGATGGAACGTTTTTTCATAACCTATCTTGATGAAATGAGTCATAGGCAATTCAGTTTACGGACCAGATTATTAGTTTGCAAAGTCAGAAATCCAACATCCTATAAGGGCCTCTGGTGAGCATGTGTTTAACCAAAGGAACCTCTACGGGCCTTTGCTTAACCTACCGTTACCCGGTGGTACAAGAAAAGATAGCCCTCATGGACCCTGACGGCCCAGAGGTCAGTAAGAACTAGAAATGAAAGGCATTATACAAAATATCTAAAAATACTCATCAACATTCTTACTGAAGGCATCAACTAAAAAGATATTCGATAACATTACTAAGTTGTCGATATGAAATGTTCAATTCCAAAACTTGTTCACTGTTCCCCTAAACGTTTCAAGAAACCTAAAACCTCACTAAAATACCCCCATTTTCTCAGCGATTCATCTAAGTGCCGCTCAAAGCCCGAGTGATTTTTGAGAATGCCTCTGCGTAAGAATTCTCTGTTGCCAATCTCGATCCAATCATGAAAAAAATTGTAGGAAAGCTTATCGAAATCGTTGCTGAGTATGTAAATCTCACGCACCAATTCTTTCACAAACCGCTTTCTCGGTGTTAACTTCTTCAAGATTTCGCGGGCATACTTGGAGACTTCTAGGCGCGACGAATAGCACCCGTAAGAGATCAAACGTCCCTCAGCTTTCCGAACTTCGGATCTACCACGTGAGAAATCAGGATCCAATAGCTGGTCTATCAACATGGTGCTTGCGCGTAAACGCAAACCTTCACTTGTCCCTGTGCACGCTAAAGTGGCTAAGAGTCTCGGTTACAGAGTCATCCAAGGCAAGACGTGGATGACGTGGACCCGAATATAGAAGGATGGTGGATGCGAATGAACGAACTTCTGAATTCGCGGACTGGCAATACAACATGGCCAATGTCTCCACAAATCGTACATCTTGAGGTGTATATTCTGAACGAACATCTTGAGGTATATATTCTGAACGAAGAACCGCATGCCAAGATCCTGCAAGCCAATGATGAACCTGATTGAGAATCGGTGGAGTCGCCCAAACCCGTAGGATATCCTCTGCATGCTTCGCTTCAGAGCGCAAGCATACGACGTGAATCAAGTTCATGGTTGATCTCGTCACAGGGAAGGCATGCTTGTCCATCGCAACGGTGGGTAGTAGAGCTTGTGCGATGATGAGTCCTAACTCTAAGCCATCCCAGCGAGAGAATCCGAGCCTGCGTTGTAAAGGCCCTTGCATACGATTCACTCGGTCATCTATGAGCGACGATAGTGCAATCATGATGTCTGGCAGTCGCCCGGTTTCAGAGCTCGAGGAAATCGCTTTCCTCATTCCAAAATATTAAATAACAGCTATCAAGAGCTTCGGCAGTTTATCACCAGACCAATGAAACTCTGAATGGAGGAGGAAGGAGTTATTTAATGAACCATCCGAGCCTTGTAACTCCAACCCATGTACATCTTTGAGAAGTGGCGTAAACAGGCGCCGTGTCGTCTCGTGCCCCTCGATCCAGAGCTTTGGAACCATTTTCACTAAGAACTCTTCTTCCAGGAAATGGTCTGAAATCACCTTCTCCGCTGTAGATTCCGATGGTAAGGACCCATGTGGATGGACCATGTCCCAAATGGCCTTCAGGTTCCGTAGCGCCAGATATTCATCTACACCTTGCCGCACTTTCTTGTGTGCTTGACCAAGAGTTACTGAGTCGTCTTGAAACATGAGGAAAAGCCCTTCGATGGCTCTTGCGTCTGCAGCAACCGTGTTCAACGTCGAATGATCTGTTAGAGCTATAAAGCACAGCAAAGCCAGAGCCAGCAAGCGAGAATCTGGCTGCGTCTTGTGCAATTCTTCTATCAGAGAATTGAGAGCGTTTGGTAATAGCACAATGCGAGGCCGGTCAGACGTAGACGTCTCCCCGACTGGCTCCATCTTAAAAGCAGCTAACGCGGGCTCCGAGATGGCTGTATTTTGTAAAAGCTTCGATGGTTTAAACCTTGTCTCAGAACTTGTACTTGCCTCGACTCCAAATAAATATTCAGGACTGAGCTCGTGCGATACATTGGGTATCACGTCTTTGTCCACATCTGACACATACTCTCTGGCGGTGCCTATCAATTCTCTAAGAATCACCATTGCTTCACCCAATCGGCTATGCTCGTTTGCAAGCAGAACGATTCCTTCAAAGGCCGTTGCAAACGCACGCATACAGAAGCTGCTGGACTTGTGCGGGTCACTGGTAAGAAAGATGTTAACCAACATCCTGCTGGTGCTTAAAACACTATCCTGGGATAAGAGGTATAAAAGATTGTTCTGTCTAACCGACTTTCGGAGACGTACATCCAGAACACCTGCCAAAGCGTGCCGACTTCTATAGTGAGAAAACATATTTCTGCACGTCAATTTTTCAACTCCAACTTTTGTAACCATTGTAAATCATCAATACACAATATAGGGAAAGAGCTCTTTCCTCAAACTTATCAGAAACAAGTAAGTAAGGGCCAAACCTTTTCTGCTGCAGCAGAAATGTCTTCATCTTCAGTCTGCATGAGCGGCAGCAACTGAAGCAATGACTCCCTTGAATCTTCCAGCGTAAGCAAGGGTAGCTCATCCACTGTACGTTTCAACCTTCTTTCAGCTAATTGTTGAGTCTCGTGCACTCCGTATACAGCGCATAGAGCTATGGCCATGTTCTGATTCCCGAATGAGTTGGAGCCTGAATATGAGTTTGAGTTTGGATCGAGGCTGGTTGGTTCGACCACATTTTCTCCACCAAACAAGGCTTGAAGCTGGGTTCGGACTCTCGTCAAGTTACCATCTTGAGAGACTTGGAGGAAACGCTTTCGTAGACAGTGCATGCTAACGTATGTCACCATTACACTCTTGATTAACATTCAGCAGTTGCACAAATCCTCTTCTTTCCAAATTTTTTATCTCCATGTATTCTTTGCCCCTGTAGTCAGGCTGCATCCGCTTCACAAACAGCTCAATCATCCGCACCTGCAGGGGAATTGATACATCTTCGAATAGAGAAATGATACATAGGAGCCGCAACTCGTCTTCGGAAAGGCACTTCACGGAGTACCTGAGAGCGGCATAAACTCCATAGGGATATTCCTTATCAAATAGTCTTGGTCTCATTCCCTCTACATCCTCGTTCAGATACTTGTCCAGGTTCTTTTTCACGTCTTTCCACTCAGCAAGATGATTCGTTCGGTCTGGGTGGACTCTCATAGCTAAAGTTGATAAAGCGAGTGGATGGAAGCCAACCATCCGTATTATCTCGGTTACGATGTGCTACAACATCCATACGGTTATCGATATTAGTTAGAGATAACACAATTTTTGTTTCTTAACCTGCACCGTTCATATCCGGCTCTGGAAACATCGAGCTGAGATGCTGTTCTTAACATGTAGAACACAGTGAAGAGAAATAGCAGCTTAAGCCTTGATATACCATTCGGTATCTTATAGGTTTGTAACTTCGAAGACATCCAAATACACTCTTGTGTGGTAAAAGTAACTTACTTCAAGGTTCCTGGGGACCAACCATCTTGAAATCCAACTTGCTTCGCAATAATGTGCAATCCTTCCTTCACCTCAGGACCTGTAATTCTGCAAGCAACTGTATCATGTCCTCTCCGAAAGCCGGCCCATATAGCTGGAGTTGTTACCAGATACTTCACATTTGGAGCGGTCACTACAAGGTTATCCAGCAGATTCTGGTTCTGCACGTCGTCCAAAGTCACAAGGGCATCCTCATCTTTCAAACGTGAACCAAGTTCCTTAAGAATGAGGGTACGAATCATACTCTGCTGACCAGAGTCTTGCCGACCGTTTGAGCGGTAACTCCTCACCCAACTGATCCAGGAGAGCTTCTTGAAACTTGACAACTTCAGCTCCAGGTCCACAATCTAGGTATAAACACCGTCACAGAATTGAGAATCCGGATCAGATCTCCTCTGTTCTTGGTAGACCAGTGCCAGATGTTTGGCCAGGCAGGTCTTCCCCATTCGTCGGTCACCAAACAGAACAACAAGCTTTTTGTTCAGTAGACCATCTTGCACCTTGTTCTTTGTGTTTGTCAACGGGACATATGCGGGATCTGCTATAAATGGGAGCTTGGGACTACTATCTCCAGTGAAAAAGCTGGAAGGAGTGTTCTTGATGAAGGAGGTGAGACGTTGAAAGCTTGTTGACTTCTCATCCACTGGCTTACAGATCTCATCGCTATCCTTCCCCACCATGGAGAAGTCACCTACATACCCCCTTCCTGAAGGCTCAGGAGAGTAATTCAGTTCACCCTGGAGCAAGTCACAAGATTCCAAGGCGTATTTGAATGCGAATTAGGAAGTGTGCCCCAATAGATACACAAAAGCAACATGTGCAGATGATCATGGCGGGATATAGCGGGGTATGCTATCAATACTATATTTGACACCTGCTGCGTTCCAACATACATGTGCCTTGTTGCTTAGACGTATTAGTAACTTAGAATTTGTATCATTTCCGGTCCCGAGGAGCTCGTGATATACGTTATGTTTCACTTGAATCAGTCTGGAATCCTGCAAGCACTCTATGCACGCCAAAATCATCTCACTGACTTCAAGCAAGATCGACTCGGTGTTTGCTATTCAAAATTATCTACAAAGGTGAATGCATGCATAATCAACTCTATATTTGCACACGAAGTAACTCGCAAGTAAAGAGATCTCAATCTATATCAAACTCACCAATTTATAACCATGTGCAGCATGAAGTCCACAGCTCTTCCATTTGAAGTTCACGTGCACCTCCTGAAATTCCTGATTGAGTCTCGATGTCTGTACATTGAAGGCACTCAAGTCTGCAAACAGCTCCCTTTTTTTACCCTTGACATCATTCAGCTGCTGAAGCCCTCCGTGGGGTGTATTGTAGTAGAAGATCCCTCTCAACTGACTTAAGAGCCGCTTTGCTTCAGAAGTGCTGGTGGAATGCGCTTGGCAACAGACTTTTTTAATCACAAGACCTCCTACGTCATGCCCCACAAAAATGACGGGACAACGCTTAGCTTGTCCAATTCCTGCTTCGATCAGATCTGCCAGAAGACTTTCGCCCGCTGTATACATGTCCAATCTTCCATGTCTGTTATCTGTGGTTGCACTAGAATCATAAGAAACCAGGTAGATAGCTGCTTTTGTAAAAGAGACGGGTAACCAATCTCTAGGCCAGAACTCTGAGCTGTCCCGAGTCAACCATGTATCAAAGTATGCTAGTTCATACTCTCGCTCCCTTATAACATGGATAAACACAATCTGGAATCTTGGTTTCACAGGTGGACTATACGCTTGAAACACTGCGTCGTTGCGCTGTATTGAGAAAAGCAAACAATTAGAAATCTCACCTCATGAGGTTCTTTTTCAACACGTTCGGCTCTGCACTGGAAGGATGGACAATCTCAAGGTAGTTATTGATCTACTGCCAGACGGAGAAGAGTCTACTCACCCGGTTTATGCCCTGAAGATGCGAGGCTCTGTTCGTAGATTCAGCCGGGAAATTGATGTTAAACTCGTTTCTTTCCTCGTGTTTTGCCATGAGAACTTAACTGCTGAAACATTCTCTGGCCCAAGGTTGGAAGCTTGCAAACCGGTGTAACGCTACCTGTTGAAGAGCTATTCAGGGAAATGATTTCAGAAAGCGCAATTATAAGCTCACCTTGCACTACAGGGTAATGACAGAAAGACCTCCCCAGGTACATACATCCCATCGCAATACTTGGCTCTCTTTCTGCGAAGAAACAACATATGGAGTTTCTTTAAGGCAGAGTGTCTGAATCCAACCGATCGAGCATTGAATGGATAAAGAGTCACGACAAACACAAACTTACAGAAGGTCCGTACCTTGACTTTCTGTAACCAAACAGTGCCTTGTGGTACCCACACCGCACCCAAGAACCGTGGGCCGTGGCGAAGGAACTGAGTGGGACTTGGATGACATTTATAATAAAGAGCAAACCCTTATTTACTGTGATGTGATATTAGCTCGTGTTATTATGTACTATCTTTCATCCTATGGTAAACAAAGGGTCCTAAGGAGATCCCCAGAGGGTTTTCTTAAAGTGAAAGAAGTTACTATATAAAAACATATCAAAACTTTTATTTAAAATAAAAAAACCTTGTAAATTTTTTTTTCAGTTGTTTCCTTTTTGAACGGCCCCCTTGGAACAGAGGGCCCCGAATCGACTCCCCCGCGGGCGTCGGGAGGTTTGGTCGTGAGATCGGATAGCGTCTAGTGGCAGAAGACGATTTCGCAGTGCACCAGCTATATAAAATCCTGATTAGATGGATAGGGATGGCTTTTATGTCTTTCCCCTAAGAGCCGCACGCGCAAATTTCCCCGCATACGGCTCAAATGACAAAGAGGAAGGTACAGAGTTAGTATGTAGAAGTTTGCAATGTTGAGACAAAATTGTTCGATTGCAGAGTGAATTCACCTAGAAACTGTATGGTACCATTTACTCGTGTCGCACTTCGCTCAAAAACCAACAAAAACTCTCACTACATTTCCTTCTCGCTTGATGGGTTCGCTTTGCTTTGGAACGGATGCTTTGCTCTCGCATTGCTCGGGAAGGAATGCTTCCTTCATCAATTCATTAGATACTCCATATCGATCCAGACATTAGGGGTTTCACTTTCTGAAGTTATGAGAGCGGCTATCGGAAATGTCCCGTAATTCTTTTCATGGGTGGTTTCACTTTCCAAAGTTTAGGGGGAGCAGCTGTCATAATGTTTTCATTAGAAGGATGACCAAGTAGGAAAAAAAAAAAAAAAAAGGATGGGAAGACCCCATCAAGGGAGAGATGAAAAAGGTAAAATGGGGCTAAGCCCCATTAGAGTCTATATGAGAGATCTGCCCCATTGCTCCTAAGATATCTGAGCTATGCAAGTCGTGTGGTCTACAAACAACTAGAGTATCCGAAGAAACATCACCTAGTGTGATTGCTCTCCTATGGACTGCACCAATCACTGCCCTTCGTAGAGCAATGGACACACGCTGTCCAAAATATGCTACAAAGTACGAGAGTGAGAGTGAGAGTGGTACCCCTAGCACCTAACATGATAAGCTCTCGTGCACTCCCTGACAAATGTGTCCAATGTTGTGTCCACATCTCCATATAACTCCAAGGCTAGAGGAACAAAGAGGTGACCTTGCTGCATGCCCCTATACTTGGAGACCTTGCTGCTGTGCTCACTGCCCATCCAGGGGGATGGGTAATCACTCCCTTCAAAACTGTATCTTGCGTAGGGTCTGTAACCATGACATCCACTACATCACCTGATCATCTCAGACCAAGTATAACTCTGCACTAACATGTGTCATCTGCAAAGCATACAAACGTTCCCTCCAAGCCAAGTCTCTCTGGTGCTATAGCAAACACAATGTCCCTAATAGCATCATGGGTAGCTATCATTGTCCTCCAAAAGGATACCATGTCATATGGACCGCTGCTGCATCTAGTGTAGAACCACACTCACAAGTGAGTAAAGAAGATGCAGATGGGTGGACCAAACCTGGGCAAAACCTCGTCGCTGTAGAGAAAGTAGTTGGTGCAAGTCGGAATGTCCTAATGCACGATCAAGCTAGGATCCAAGAGCATGCACCCTTGCCATAGCAAGAGCAGAGATGTGCTCTTGTAGCTTGAGGAATGGACGAGTCAACTAAGAGAGAATATAGCATATGCTCACATTGTCGCTCCATCAAGGAAGACTGTAAACCTCTCTCTAGTCCAATCTGGCAATAGTGAAGCAAAAGATGGAAAGTCCTCTTGTGCCTGTGGGGATACACTATCTCTCATGTACCGCAATAACATCTGGAGAGAAAAGGATCCTCCTTCCACCTCTGTCACATAAGTCTCCAAGACCAACCTATCAACAACCACAAAATGAGAGGAAAGTAGGGGTGCCAAGAGACCCCAACCACCCAAAAATGCTATAGGTGGAGTCTCCTCCATAGATAGCAAGCCAACCCCTCCACACAAGATCGGTAGAGCCATCTGTCTACGTGCCAAATCCACTATCACACACTTAAATGTCCCTGGTCCAATAATATCACCAAAGACTCCCATAATCCTCTTATCAAAGGCTCTCAGACGTGATAGGAAGGATGAGGAGGGAGGAATTGTATGGATGAGGTAGGACGGTCGACAAGCAATACTAGTGCAGAGTATACCATATGCCACCTATGGATCTCCTAGTAACGAAAGGTCATCCACATGGAGAACATCCTCTGCAAGAGCAACGTCTTAGAAGCGTGTGACAAAATCCTCATGTCCTACTGGCACTCCAAGAACATATAGTCCATCTGTAGATGTGATACACTCCTTTGGAAGCTCAAGGTAGGGAGGAATACCTAAAGAGGACCATGCCCTGCACTTTGACACCTTGACTCTGAAGCGTACTAGATGTAGCTTGGTAGTCAAGTGGTCAAAGGCTTGCCTAATCTGATATGCAAGGCCCATGATGTGTGTATCATCTACCAAAGAGAGAAATACACAACTTGGCATGGCCAACATGATAGATAGGAGAGATCTAAAATAAGCCATGGCAAATAAGGGTCCTCCTAAAGGATCTCCTTGACATGTACCATAGTTGACTCTAAGACGGTGATTCACTCCTATGAACCACTATGCTGGTAGTAAAGGGAAGAAGGAGAGCCATAAAAAGACCGCACAAAAGGAATAAGACTCACCAAGGATCCACCAGCCTCCCTAAGCTCTCTATAGATGGATGCCCATGAGATGCTATTAAAAGCGTTCTCAACATCCACTTGTAGGATAACCCACTCCGGATGGATATCTAGGAATGCCCTAATGCTTAGAGATATAGCCTCACATCCTTTAGGTGTAGCTAGTCCAAATTGATATGGATTGAGGTGATGTCAAAAGTGAGAACAAAGTTGAAGGACAATGGTATGATTGACCAAAAGCAAAAAGATCTCTCCAATAGCAATCAGTCTAATGCCCCCCGTGTCCTTCTCCATTACAATAAGTCAACTAGCACCTAACATCTTACTAGCAAACATAGGAATATCTCTTCTTGCTACTGTTGTAACCACTTGAAACAACTTGGTAAAACCACTAGAAGGATCATCTGCCTGAAAGCAATCTCTAAGGTGCTCATCAACCATTCTTGACAAGCCTCCTAAGGAAAGGTGAGGGACAATGCACAATGCTTGTGCAAAAAGTGACCTATCAAGAAATAAAGGCTGCTCATGTTGATAATCTAAGACCTCTAATGGTAGTCCTTCTTCTATTATAAGATATAGTGAGCACAGAGAAGAGATAGTCTCATCAGTAGGACTCACCATAAACAAAGGGTGTAGCGGTCATGCTGCTCCACTAAACTCTCATGCATGACCCAATGTCCTACACCACCGTAATCGAGTGGACTCTGTGGTATCTTGTGGTGAAACATGTCTCTTAAAACGTGTAGCCCTAATAGACTCCTCCTGAAAGGCTGCCCAATCTCCCACTCAAAATTGACAAAATCTAGCAGCCACCTCTTTATGCCCTGCTGTCCTCCTCTAGCATAACAAAGACACCATTGAGAGAGTAAGAGGAATAGGAACCATTCTAACTCGTCCAAGGGATCATGTGCCAAATGATAAAGTGGTAGGCAAAAAGCCAATCTAGCCTCATCATGGAGTGTGTGGAGTAGCCTATAGAATAGACATGGACATGGAAAACTAGTCTCAAATAACCCCAAAATGCAACCCACCAAAGAAGCTAACCACTCCCACGACCCGATCGGTATCCCTAGGATGGTCAACAACATAATAGAAGAAGCGTGTGTAATCTTGAGTATCACTACCATCGATGTGGTCACTTGCCCCATGTGAGCATACCAAGTGGTCCAATCATAGTCCTTGTGCATCCTTCCCACATGGGTCTTTACCCCTTGCGAGGTAAAGCGTTGGTGACATACCGAGCATGGTGTATCCCGAGCCGCTCTAAGTGGCCTCACATAGGGAGGTGTAGCCATGGATAGCACAAGAATAACAATAATAACACATGATGCTCCTCTCCATATCTCCCCATACCTGCAAAACCACAACCCCTCACATACCAACTCACAAAAGAAAACAATCTCTCCAAACCCTAAATACTATAAAGTCTCATAACTTTCAATTTCCATCTCAAAATTTTCAAACTAAATTCCCAAGGAACTTAATCATGAAAACCAAGGGAGTAGAAATCAAAATTCCTGACCCATCACTCTCAATATGTAATGATCACTCTAAACCCTAAAAGACCTAAAAATCATTATAACTTCCTACTCTATTCTCCATAGTCTTCAATCTAGGTACCTATGGAACCAAAATCAAAAAATGAATAGAATAGACTATTCACTTGAGTGCTACATGCAAGAGATGCCTAAGAAAGTATAGATCTTTCCTCTCACATCTCTCTCTCTCTCTCCTCTCTTATCTCCACACTCTCCCAAACATCCCGATCCGTCCTCATTGGGGGGTTTCATTTCTTGAAGTTACGTGGGAGTGGTTGTAGTACAGTAACCTCCCGCCTAAGTCCACAACTTGAACCTGGAGGGTTTGTGCATACCTAACTGGTAGGTGCAAACTTTAGACTACTCATTCCCATATCGCTTGCGCTCGAAGAGAATGACGAGGAAACCAAACAGCAAGCGTCTTAATGAGTCTCAACGCTACAAAATCATTTCTAAATTGAGCAAAACAAATCCTCCTAGTAAATAGGCTTTAGCTTGGGAGTACAATGTCAGCAAAGGTGCCATCCGAAAGGTGTGGGGAAATTGTGATTTGATTTTGGAGAGATCTGCTTTGATGTCTGAAGAAGCTAAGAAGGAGATCTTTCACGCTTCAATGGGACGATTTACAAAGCTTGAAGATATGCTTTACATCTGGATTGACAGCATGCACCGAGCCAGACTTCATGTACCACCATCTCTTGCCACTACCAAAGCAAAAAGCATTGCTTCTACTTTATCAATTTTGGAATTGCACTTTAAGGCATCATGGCAATGGCTTAGTCGATTTAGAGCATGGCATAGTTTACAGAAGATGCTCCTTCTTGGAGAAGGAGCAAAAGTTGACAAAAGGGATCCGGAATTATTAGCAGCTTTAGAAAGTCTCTATGTGATCATTGTGCAATATGACCCTGAAAATGTTTACAATATGGACGAGATTGGTTTGTTTTTGTGGTTGCTATCACGATATAGCCTCCTTATGCCAAACAAAGATATCTCAACTATAAGAGGCAAAAAGAAAGCCAAGGATCGAGTTTCTTTGATAGTCTATACTAACGCAATAGGAACACATAAAATTCCATGCGTGCTGATTGGGAAACCAAAGGAGCCAGCTTGTATCAAGGACAAACAATAGCCAATTCCTTATTTCAATCAAGCAAAGGCTTGGATGGACGTGGAAACTTGTTGGAAATGGTTCAATGAAGTCTTTGTTCCAAAAGTCAAAAAAAGAATTGGATGCCACATTCTTTTGCTGATGGATAACGCCCCAAGACACTTTGATGCCTTTGAGCATGATAATATTCGGGTCATTTTCTTCCCACCAAATTGTACAAGTTGGAAACAGCCTCGTGATATGGGAATCATTGCAGCCCTGAGAAAGCAATACAAATATTTGTACCTCAAGGATGTCCTTGATTTTTATGAACTTGATGAGGAGGCAAAGCAGTGAAAGAAAGATTTGGGTGGAAGATTGCGACGAGGTGCTGCATGGGTCTCCTACGGAAATCCAACACACATGCCAAATGCTGCAAGTTATGTGAAGGAAGCATGGGATTTTGTCTCTTCCAACTCAATCAAAAATGCTTTCAGTAAGGCAGAGCTAATGCAACTAGAGCCAGAATTGGAAGCTGTTGACAACGTTCAAAACATATTCAGCAATTTGGCACACCTCATTGAAACATTCTCTATCGACCCGTCAAAATTGGAAGACTTCATTCATATTGATGATGAGAACAATGAAGAATATGTAACAACAATGTTGGAAGAAGTTGAAGAACTGTTAGAGTCGATGACACTACAGTGAATGATGCGGACGACCCTGATCCTCAAGAGCTAAATGCCAATTTAGAGATTGGAACCATATTTCAGGGTTTTGAATCTCTTTATAAACAAGTTCTCAATATTGAGGACTAGCTGCTCTGCACTAAAGTTCAAATGGAAACTGTTGAAGATCTAAAAAAATCATTTGAAATATTCCAGAGCAAGGTCTGTGAGGTTGCCGTCAAAGCCAAAAGCAAGAAACTTCAAAACTTGCGCCAGATGACAATTCATGACATGTTCAACTGAGAAATATTGAACCCTAAGTTGTCTCTCAAAAAATGCGGACTTAATCGGGATGCGTACTTAATCGGGTGCATACTTAACCCGGAGGTTATTGTACATGTCTCATAATTTTTTCATTAGGACCCCGTAAAAAAATCCAATCCGGGTTTCATTTTTCATTAGGGGATTTCACTTTCCAAAGTGTAGGAGGAGTGGCTATAGTACATGTCCCACAATTTTTTCAGTAGGACCCCGTAAAAAATCCAATTCTATTTGTGAACAGACCCTGAAATTTTGTTATGGTTGTAGTAGGTACTTTAGGGACTATGAGCCAATAATTACTACTCTCAAAAGAAAGGGGAGCTAAACATAGAGATTGTGGTAGCTTGTATTTACTAGTCTTATGAAGGTTTGCCAAAATGGTTAATTTTTTATGAGATAATTAAGATGCTTGAATGTAGCCTTATCTAGATTGGCCTTGTCTAGATGTACCATGTGTTACTACATCACAAAGGGGGTTTAAAGACCAAAGTCCAAATAAAAATTAGAATTCAATGGATTGAAAGAGTGATCCAACTATCAAGCAGAAGCAAGGCCTAGGGCATTGGGTGAAAACCTGTAATTCAAAGGGCAAATCCAACTCGAGGCACTCAATGCAAATTGTGAATGACTTCTCGTGTCAAGAGCAATATTTTGTGAGTCCAAATCAAATGACAACTTTGTGGAGAAATGGATGGTACTTCTACTTGGAAAAACTTGTTGTGCACCGTCTTTAGAAGCACACTTTGAAATTGAAATTGCAGTTGAAGGGATTGTAATTGCACACCCATTGGGATGGCAGATTTGGATTGGGAAGAGGGTTCTCTTCGCAATCCCCTTCCTAATGACATAACAGGTATTGATACTTTCATTCCCAATCTCTTGTATTCTGGTGCAAAGTCCACTCCCGCTTGTAGTGTAGGATTCCAAGAACTCTTGAAAATGTTTGTTGTGGGGCAGTTGCACCTTTTGCTACTCTACGAGTAAAGGTAAAGCAAAATCTAATGCTCTTAGAGTAAAAGGTGATGAAGATATATTCAAAATGGTTTCACATCATTACAATCATATTCTTGATTATCTAGAGGATATAGAGCATTTTAAACAAATCCATTGTTGTAGTAGTAAGAACCCATTCAGAAGAACATTGCCTTCAATTACATGACAACCTTCCTCATGAGATTTAGTAATAAGTTTTTAATGTCCATGAATAAGGAGAAACCAGAAAAAAAATTGGGCTTGTTTCTTGATGTCCTACAAAGAAGCTCAACAATGGAAAGACAAGTCTATTGATAAGAGACTTATTGAGAAGGAGATTAAACATGGATGGACCACTATGGAGGAAAAGTTAAACTATTTTTATCAACATTTCTTTTAGATGGATTTTTTTATCAACATTTCTTCTAGATGGATTATTTTCTTCTAGATGGATGCCTTGTTTGGAGGAAGACCAAATATCTCTTCCCTTTCCGATGTAAGTTTGGGAATAGGGAGTAAGTTTGGCCTTACCAAACTATATAGCAAAGAGGATGAAATTAGTTTAATGACACCTATTGACATAGACTATGAAATTAACCAAGGGGCACAAGAGGAGTAGGAAGAGTTGTCACAAGAAGCCACTTTGTGTTCTTGTACTTCACAAGCATTTTGTGTAGGGAATTCAATTCCAATGACCATCCCAAGTACTCAAGAGGGTCCTTGCAAATTTAGTATGTGGGAGCGATGGAAAGTGAAGCATTTAGGTTTCACATAGAAGATGATTTATAGATTCTAATCACTAAAAGGAATGGGTAGGACATGAGGAGACGTCAATAGTAGAAGAGGAGATGGTGTATGCATTTGAGGAGATGCTTGCAAAAGGGAGAGATAGAGGAGATAAAGAGGGGAGAGAGATAAAGAGGGGGAGACTTAGGAGTCAAAGAAGCTAAGGGAGACAATGAACCACCCCATAAGAGCAAGAAGTCAATTAAGGAAAATGCAAAGAGTTGTCCCATGTTGAGTGCATTTGCAAAAGATATGGCACGTCACACATAATTTAAGTTTGACTTAGTCTAGGCTAGATCAAGGTGTAAATTGGCCAAAATCAAAGCCCAAAAAAGTGCTAAAAATAGAAAAGTTGCACATGAAGGTAGTGTGGAAGAGAGAAAGAAGGCACACAAGTTTAGATTCATGGAGAGGCTTGCAAAATTGAAGCAACAATTTAACATGACACTAGGATTAGCAAGATAGGGAAACCCCCCCATGAAATTAATAGCATTATAACCATCTTCTCTCATATTGGTGCAATTGATTGCACTACAAGCAGTAATCATCATGTCCTAAAATACACATTGATGTGCAAGAAAATTCATCTGACCATGATCATCGTTGTAAATCATTGTTGTAAGTAGATGCATTGTAAATAAAAAATTTATTTTTTTGCACTCCTACAAAGAGGTTTGCTTTAGGAGGGATTTGGTTGCTTGTACTTTGATAGATTTACTCTCTTTTGGATGGATTTGCTTGAGTTTTTCATAGAAGCAATGGTGGATCCGCTTGTTTGCTTGGTTAAAGAGGGTTTGCTCATGATGGGTCAGATTTGCTAGTCCTAAAAAGCATTCACTCGTATTGGGCCAGATTTGCTTTCCTTGAAATGGATTTTCTTGCATTAACTTTTATTCTGTCACTTGCAAGATGGGTTTGATCATCTATTGTGAGTCCACTCCATCTAGACTGATTGGATTTTCTTGTGCATGTTTGGATTTGCTTGTGTGGTATGGGTCTACTCTTTTCTACTTGGAACATATCCCCTTTTGCTATGAGTGGATTGAGTTGATTGGATGAGTTATGAGTGGATTTTCTCAATTGCTAGAAGGGGTTCATATCTCTCAATTACTTGCAACACCAACTAAATATCATAATAGATCATACATGAACCAATGGTAGATCCAACCTCCAACCCAAGTGGAACCATCCCTACAACAAGCTCCAATGCAATGTTCATTTAGAGACCTTGTTTGAGCCACACAAGTCAAAATCCTTCCTTTTGTGCATATTAGCTTGTTTAAACCAAGGTACTATATGACTGTTAGCACATATCTAGCATCTCTTATTGAATACTTATGGCTTTTAAATTAGGTGCCTCTGATTTAGGTCTGACCAAACCTCTGACATTTTTAAACATGTCATATCATGACATGAATAGGGTATTCTTGAGTAAATGTCACACTAGTAGTTAAACACACACTCATGAATCAATCATCAATCACCATTATATTTTTTTACTTTTGTACATTATACTTTTGTACCCTAAACTTTCAAAACCAATAATTTAAATATACAATTCTTTTTACTTGTAGAGAATTGGGTAGTTTTTTTGCTTGTCATCATAGATCAACTAACCATTGATTGAGTACATGTCTTTTCTATTGAAGTAAACTTCCCTATCAATAGTGGGTTGTTATGCCAAAGGAAGGAGAGTTCCATCCACTAACCCTACACACCTTGGAAAACCCTTCTTTGAAAACATAGATGAAATTCTAGCCCTCTCTTCACTCCTTGACCATTGCAATTCCTTCTTAAGAGCATACAATATGGCAATGATTACTCTTTGAGTAAATTTGGTTGTGGACATTGAACAGTTTCCCATGAATTCAACCCTTGGTAACACAAGCTCTATTTCCATTATGTCCAAATCAATCTAGTGCTAATGCAACTTGCAACCATATATGTGTTTGGGATCTTCTTTGATTTACCTTTTTTTGAAGATAGTATGCTCTCTAGGTAAAATCACTAAAGTACCAAAGGATCATATGTCCATTCTTACTAGTTGTTTGAATGCCAAAGGATCAAGCACATATACAAACTCTATACTTCATGACATTTGCATTCATTCCTTCAAATATTACCTTTTGTGGATAAATCCCCACCATTTCAAAAACATATATTTGTATTATCCATGTCCTCTTCTTCTTTGCTCCAATCCTCTAAATCCCAATCCCACTTGTCCTTGAACCATTCCTTTACTACCGTTCCGCATGTAACTTTTCAATTCTCTCCTGAGCAATTCTTAGGTACCAAGGTGGGGCATTGTGAATGAAGGAAACTCAAATTTGAACCCAAGTTCCCAAATTTCTCAATCAATTTTTAGGTGCAATCTCAAGACTACCCTAAACCTAAATTGCATCACCTACAACTATCAACAAGAATAAAAATTATACAAGCATGATTTTGGTAGGAGTAGAAGGAGTTGATGAAATTCCAACCAAAACTATGCTAGGAGTTGTAGGCTTCATGGTTCATAACTTCTGGCTCTCAATAGAAATTTGCTGTCAAAACAAGGGGACTAGGGAACAAGGGGTAGGAAACAAAGCATTTCAAATTCTCACAACTACAAGAGTGATACATGCCAAAGAACTTAAAATTTAATTAAGAGCTACATAAATGTTTATAGGAGGTCCAATCATCCCTCAAAAACCCTATAAGAATTTATGGGTGTTAGAAAAGATGACCCATAGCCAATTTATGGCTATGAGACATAGCTTGTAAAATTTTTTAAGTATTTTGCACCGATGCCCATAAAAATTTACATGCCTTCCCATAATTTTTCATTACAAAATGTTTATCGCCATGCAAATCATCTAACTAAAACCCCCTATTGAGTGTTATACTTTGTTATACCCTTGAATGTTTCAATGTTGAATTCTACTTTGCATAGTTGTATAACATGTGAGCCATGGCAAATATTGGTCTCTAAGAGGTTTCTCTTATGTATTGGTCATTAAATGAAAACACAAGGAATCTTCTCATGAACATCAATGTTGGTAATAGGAAACAAAAGAAAAACTAAAGAAAGTTATACAAATAGAATAAGATTCACCAAGGGTATCTTTAAGTTCTCTATAGATAGATAAACATGAGATACTATTCAAAGTATTTTCAAACATCTTTTGAAGATACTACAATTTTGATGGATATTAAAATATGTGGTAATATAAGGACATATAGTCTCACAACTCTTGATATAACCGCTCCAACCTAGTGTGGACTAAAGTGCTATTAGAAGTGAGAATGATATTGAGACAATGATATGGTTAAGCAAGCACCATAAGACCTCCTTAATAACAATTGTTCTAATGCTACATATAACTTCTCCATTTACAAGAAGTCTTCTAGTATCTCACTAATATATGTACAAATGTGTGTCCTTACTATTATTGTGATCAGATAGAACAACACTTTAAAACTACTACAATGATCATTTGCATGAAATCAATTTCTAAGATGCTCATAAACCATCATTAAAAAAACCTATGAGGAGAGATACAAAGTTATCCTCAATGTATGTGCAAAAAGAAATCTATCAATCTACACGATAACTCATCAAGCTAATGTTCCAAGACCTCCAACAATGCTCCTTCTCTTGGTAGAGGATCCAATGGATATAAGGAAGACTTGCCATAGATAAAAGGTATAGGGTTAGTGTTGCTCACTATACTCTCTAATTTTACCAAGGATCTTGCATCATTGTTACCCAATGGATATGTAGTCTTGTGCTTAAAATTGTCTCTTATTACATGCAATCCAAGTAGACTTCTTTTGTAAAATAAACTAATCCCTAGCTTGGGATCTAAAAAGTCTAGCAATAATCTCTCTCCTACAAGACTCTAAATTGCACATTAGTCACTAGTAGTATTTAGATGGTTTTGAGCTAGTTATTAAACTTAGTAATACAAGGTTTAAAGTAGTTTTAACTGAATTACAATAAAAAATAAAGAAGAAAATCTAATATTTAACCATTGCATATTCAATGGAACTCTTAGTAACCTTAAAATTATATTATATTAGAGTGAGCCTCATTATAAAAGAGAATGTTATATTAGAGTGGGACATAATAAGAAATTTCATACTAGATTACATTAAAGTGAGATCTCTATCATGGACTTTTTATGGTCATATTGTATGGTATATATGAGTTGCTAGAATTTTGTTGGTTTGATCAAGTTAAAGTGGACTTTGGTAATGGAGTTTTGCCAAGTTAGGTAGATTTTGACTTGACTTAAAAATATATTGTAAATTTTAATTTGGAGAAGGTCCTTAATTCCTAGAGAATATAATTGGAAACTTCTAAAAGGAGGCATGTGACAATACATTGAACTAAAATTCCATACCAAAGGTAATGGGTGGCTTTTATGGAATTACCAAAATACTTATTGTGGTAAAGTTTATACTTATATTAAGGGAGGCTTAAGATGAGAAAGACATCCAAAATTTTTTGAGCTTGAAGTATGGTGTGTTATAGGAATGACACTTTGTGCATGCATATTACCTATATTTGCAAATTAAAGAATGAGGTTTTCTGTTTGAGTGTACTACTATTATGGTGTGGATCTTAAGAGAACCTTTAACTTGTAAGGCTTTATGAGTATGAGGGAAGGATCTGCAACATTGAAATTGGTTAAGTCTGCTCTTATTGTCATTTTGGAGTTTTGGCATAAGAGAGTAGATGGGTGATTTAGGAATGAATAAGAGATTTGAAGAGTATGTGAGATTTTTTTGACTTCTTATCCTTAATGGTATTCAATACTAACTTGTTTTTCCCCTCTATTGTAATACACATGTAAATTTCATTATAGGTATCCCTTGAGTGAGAGGCAAGCCCAGGATAATTTTTATTTGTAGTCTCCTCTACTATAACAAAGATTCACTCATGGGAATAAAAGAAGTAAGACATGTTGTAAGACATCTAAGAAAATCATGTGCCAATCAATTGATTGGTGAGCAAATGCTTATCTAATATTGTTCTAGGATTCACAAAGAAGTCTATAGAATGTGTGTGAATATGGAAGATTGATCATGATTAGTTTGAGAAACAATTTTCCCATGGTGTTAACCACTTCCACAACTCTATTGATATATCTCAAATATTCAGGAAAGCAATTGACATGGTAATGATCTTTGATGTCAACAATTACTTGCCTCAAATAGCATCAAAAGTAGTCCAATCATTGTTTACATGCATCTTTCTCACATGAGTCTTAACCTTTTGCAAGGTAAAAAGTGAGTTTGTACTTTTTGCAAGGTAAAAAGTGTATGCCGCATTGAGCATCGTATAGCCCTTCTCATTCAAGATATCTACACGTAAGGAAGTGATGTCATAGCTGATTAAAAAACCAATAACAATATAAGATACTCTATACCTACAAAACTACAACCCATTTACATCGCACCTCTCGTATGAGTAAAAGTATAATTGTATAAGGCTAAAATACTCATCACATTTGATTCACTCTGTGTAATTTTCAAACCGAGATCCTATATGAAGACCAAGAAATAAGAAACAAAAATGGTTAATCCATCATTCTCATATTAAAAGAACCATACAAATTTTGAAATCTAAATTCATTCATATCTTGTTATAAAATTCCATAGTCATCAATGGAATACCAATAAAGAAAAACTGGAAAGCAAAGAATTAATCTCCTTACTTTATAATTTAATTGTAATGTACAGTTGTAGAATAATGAATTCTTCTCATGTCTCTCTCCTCTCCAGTACGAAGTCCGTGTTCTCATCCACTAGAATTCACTAGAGAGAGAGTTTAGGGTATAGGAAACATCAACTCTCCTTAATCTTTGCCCAAAACTATATCTTTGTTTGTACCATAAGATTATGAACCTAAAAGTATTTCTTTTATCAAAGTTTATTTTTGAGTGATGTTCATTAGAAATTACTCACTTATTTTAATGAATTGAATTTGATGCATTGAGACTCGGATAGCATACTGAAGTAAACCCGGACAATAGGGAACCATGTTGAAATGGTTATTCAACACAACTGATTTAAATATGTTCTTCTTAAAGTTGTTACAATGAATACCCCAGTCCTGGAGGGTATAGTAGCGATAAATTGATTCGAATATATTCTTCTTAGAGATATTACAATGAACACCCCAATCCTGGAAGGTATAGCTGTGATAATATCCGAAGATAGATATTTTCAGATATCTAATCCAAATGGACCTAATTTTGATCTTGGATGCACTACAGTAAACGTAGGTGACAATTACTCACCTTGAGTCGCCGCCACTTAACCCCAAGTTAACTAACCGCAGTCAGTGGGTTACCTGGATATGAGTTTGTGGTTCAGAGTAGCGGAGACTTGTCACTCATATGTGGCAGGTCGTCCACTTTAGTTTCAGTGATCCGCGAGTGATCCATCTGCATGATTCTGTTCATGCTATGTGGCCGCCATCGCCACTTCTTCCATCACTCGAGAGATGCAGACCTCGGTAACAGACTTGAAATATGAGCGCAATGATTCATTTGTGCTTCAAATCGACTGTTCCGAAGACGGTCAGAAGAATTCGGAACAGTGGACTTGAATTGTCGAAATTGTAGCGAAATTTTTTCGGTCGATTATAATCTGCAGTCAAAGGAGACATGTGGTTACTGTAAATTGAATGCAGATTGCAATTCCATTATTTTCCGCCCATTGATTCACGATGGCCGTTGGAGCACAGTCCAATTTGAGCTCAACTATCGGGAGCTATCCAGAAAAGCTTAAGCGGAATTCTTTGGTTGTTGTGGCGTCGACGAGCTCGAGCTGCAGATTTGATGGTTGTTTAAGTTGGAAGACTGGAACTGAGGTTAGGGTTGCAGGAGCGCTGGGTATCGGAAGTCATGTAGCAGAGCTAGAATGGACGAGTTCCATGCAACGGGATATAGGTTGCTTTAGAAGTGGGCAGGGACATCGGAGTAGGAATGTATCTGGGGGAACTAGGGCTCAAGGGAAGGAATTTGGCAGTGGACGAGGTTCGATGTTTAGAAGTGCTGCAGTTAGGAATCCTCATGGAATCTTCACTCGTGATGAAAGTTTCAACCCGGTCCGGAGGCGGTATACCACTGTCTGTAGGAGACGGACACAATTATTTGCTTCTCTAGATGATCCATACGAAACATTGGGCGTGTCACCATCGGCATCTGAGAAAGAAATAAAGCAAGCTTACAGAAGATTGGCTCTCAAGTTCCACCCCGACGTCAACAAAGAGGTGAGCTATGCTGATCGGCTATACAGCCAGATAAATCAATTTCTATATCAATCTCATGGGGTGTGAAACGAACAACAGAGTGGAAACTACCAGGAGACCGCCAAATAAACGATTTTTGCAAATTTAGTGACGAGATGGGGAAAGTTGAAGCACTTCTGTGAGAGCAGGGCAAAAGAAAAACTTCTGAAGTAAGTTTACCAGCAACTTCGTAATTCTGGACATTATGTGGAATGCTTCATCTCTGTGCCACCGTAGGTTTGTAATTCTTGCAGGATCAATTGTGAACAATTATGACGTCAGAGTGTAGATTTTCCTTCTCAATTGCGATGGAGTCAAATTAGCCCTGCAAAACCGGAATGTGAAAGAAGACCAATTTCCTCATTTGTTCGAGACAAAATTATGACCCCCTTATCTTATAATCAGAATGAGTTATGTTCAGCAGTAATTATTAGAACCCCAAGTATCAACGTTGTCTATGCTATATTTGGTCCATTGTTGCTAGCTCGTAGTAACTTCTGGTCGCGACATCGCGGTCGCTACGTGTTTCTGCTCCGTGCATATCATCAGTTGTTCTGGTTCAATGGCGTAAGTTGTTACTTCCAGACTTCCATTATCCCAGTTGCGAATGACAGGGGATGGGGGAGACGGAAAGCGTCGTAAGCAACAAAATACCAGTGTCGAATGTTTGATGGGTCTGGATGGACTATTGCTCAAAGGTTTTCTACAGAATTTACGCGCAGGATTGTAGCAGTGGAGTTGAAGTCGCTTAGATCGTTGCATCGTACGAAGCAGTTCTACAGAGGTCCACTCTTCTAAAACGGGAGTTTGGAACTCACAATAACAGAAGGAAAACTTGTTTACCCATTCAGTCGTTATGATGTTCGTTCCCCTAGATTCCTGCTCGAGCTCTACCTCATTCTGGTCCTCAGGTTTAGAACAAAGTCTTTACCAAGTTAGCCGAAGCCTCAGGGAGCCAATTTCCCCGTATATTGTGATTTGAGGTTTCTTGCTCACTTCAGACCTGTTTATATGGCCAGGGTACGATTTTTCTAGTCCACGGAATCTTTTAGCAGATTTGGAGATCCCGTTATCCAACCGGGGCTGTTTATAGTGGATGTACAAGTGGGAAAGCAGCAAGCACACTTGCTTTATCTCAGATGTGAACAGGTCAGCATGACTTGTCATCTTTTAAGGGTAGAAAGAATTAGGGACTAATTCTACTCAAGTTCTGATGAACCATAGCCCTCTAATTCTTAGCTAACACACTCTCCTAGCTTGAAGTTGCGTTATCATGAACCATAAGGGCAAGGGATTGTAAACAGATTGAGAACCAACTCACGAGATGGTCGACATTTATCTTTTGATGAGCTTAACCAACTTTCATTTGGCTTGCTTTGTGTGCAGGCAAATGCACAAACGAAGTTTCTTCAAATAAAGGCTGCATATCAAACGTTGGTCGATTCTAAGAGCCGCGCCAAATATGATGCCAGTAAACGTGCCAGTCCTCAGTGGGATCCTTTCAGCTGGGAAACTGAACGTCCCTCATCTAGAAAAGCCAAAGATGAGGAATTTTACGGGCTGGGTATGCTTTCCTCTTGGCGCCTGTAGGAAGAGTTGCCCGTTCTGTTTTTGGATGGTCATTTAGTGACATGAATCAAAATCTAGTTGGATAATTTCGTCAGAACATGCAAGTAAACATGCTGGCGCAGACGCCATTCAGAACATCTTATTTCTTATAAGAATGTTGTGGTCGCGTGGCTTCGTGGTGCAGGCGATTTTTTCAAAGATGTACAGATATCCATTGGTAGAGCCACTCGTCTACTTTATACATAATGGGACCGTGCAGAGTATTACACTGTTTTTTCTGGAAATGAAGCATGTTCTGGGCAGTTGGAAGCAAGCTCATTCTGAGTGGGTTTGACACTGGTGCAGAAGACTTCTTCCGAGATATACAAGCTGATGCTCGCAACAAAGAGAAACCAGAAGCAAAGCCCAAAAGTTTGTGGGAGGAATTGGCGGTATGTACAAATTTCTTCCTGATTCCCTTAAGACTGTGAGATGTAATTTTAAGTAGGCTAAGGAAGAATACTTACTTACCTCAACGTATCAGCCATACGCTGCACATAGCGGAAGGTTACATTGACCTTTCTGCAGCCTTCATGGATTGAGCATTTTTCGTCTGAACTACTACGAGGATAGAGAAAGTCTGAGCAGGACATCATTGAAGGTTGTATGTATGTTGTAGTCAGTGTGAACCCCACGGGGGCATGTGGATGCCCAGTGGTGTGAAGTACTGCTTCATTTCTGGTCATTGACCTTGTAAGACTCGTCCGATTCACCCTCTAGTCGGAGTCTGCATGTCTCCATTGCTTTTGTTAACTTGACATGGTGTGTCTTGGTCGTTTCAGGAAGTTGGCGAGGAGTTTGTTGAATTTCTGGAGAAGGAACTCAACATCAGTGACACGGATGACGGAGATGTGTCCTCCAAGTATCGGTCGGATTATGAACGATGGGGTAGTAAGAAACGGCCCAGTTCACGAGACGAGAAGGAGTCAAATGACCCAAATCTCTCCGATGATCAGAAGGATGGCAAAAAGAAAGTCGAGTCAGATATTGAAGAAATTGAGGAGATGCTTGCCAAGATCAAAAAGGAGTTGGGTATCTAGAAAGTAGCCCAAATTTGATGTACACGTAATCTTTATTTCTTGTGATCATTGCGACATCAAAGAATAACACTATCAGCTGGCTTAGTGGATTACTAAAGGGGTATCAAAAGAAAATTTTTGACCTTACCGGGAGCGAATGTTCCTTTCTGGCTTTCTCACCCTTCTGCTACAGCTGAGCGAGGTATGTATTTCACTGTATATTGCTTGCCATTACGAAGCTGCAGATGTAAGAGGGTCAACGTGAATCGTTCAATCTGGCTATTTAACCTATTTAAGAAGAAAGTGTGAAGGTGGAGTCCGTTCCTCAGCTCTCCACACCTGCAATATGATTTCTCAGAGTGTATCATCAAAGGTTCTTTATCAATAGAGACAATGAATACGTCTCTCTGAAAAGGAGTTAACAAGAATCCACTTGATGATCTAATTGATAATATCAAGACCTCGAGAGACCATTACCTGTTCCACGACCTTTGGCAACATTTATTGTATTCACATAAGGAAACATCACAGGAAGGAAAGCTCTTCCTCCTGATGTGGTGGATTACGCCAGTGATATCCCCACCCAAAGAAACACCCCATCGAACGAAATGAACCGTCTTTACAGCCTCAGACTTCGAGAAACACCCATCAGAGGGACGAACCTCTTCATCCCAACGTCCACGCTGGGATTTTCTGCAAATTAAGTCTTCTTTATTCTACAGTCCACTCTCTTTTCCGTACAGTGGCAGACAGTAAAAATATAAACTCGTCTGAAAGATGAGATATTAGAAAGTAAATGTTCCTTGTGTGTTTCTGTTCTAAATCGTGTAATTATTCATCGTGAGGACATCAGATATGGTTATATATGGTCATATGTATCTCAATCCGTATGTGTATTCAGGCAAGTTCACACATGCTTCCTCTGCATGCCAAGGGTTCTTTTCTTGTATAGACTACTCTCGACGTAGATATTCATACAAAGGATACAGACAAATTAGTAATTAAATATACGGAAAGAAGTTTTCCTTTTACATATCTGATTTAGATAGTCTCGATCGTCAGTCGAAGTAAGGACGTCATATTATATATCTACATCTCGCAATCTGAATACAATTATATGTGAATACCAGCCCAAATATGATACTTGTTTAGAATGGAATAAAGATAGAGTCTTTGAAAGTTTTGTTTAGTTCAGAGTTTAGTTAATTTGGTTAAAAAGTTTAGTTTAGAGTCTTTAAAAGTTTTGCTATTCTGACTCTCCCTCGATAAATATAGAATGTTGTTTGGATGGATTTTATCTGCTGCAAGATCTTGTTAGAGAAGGCTGCATGAACTTTTATTGGCAAACAATATAGGTATCTTTGATATCATGAACTAGACTTGATACAATAAACTCAGCAATTTAAGTTTTCTGAGGGAGAGCTGTATGACGAGGAGGGTCATCCATTAAGAAAAGACTTTCCTTTAAGTGGATATGTGGAAGTACGGTATGATGATTCAGAGAAACGTGTGGTTTCTGAACCTATTGAGATGACTCAAGAATTTCGCTATTTTGATTTTGCAAGTCCTTGGGAACAAATGTCGCGTAGTGACGAAGCAAATCAAAATTAATTGATGGTGAGATACATATGAAACATGACATCACAGAACTTTAAGAGACAGACACAGCCTTCCTTCAAAACGGTGAAGAAACTGTAATTTTAAATTGGCCCAAGAAAAAGACCATGAATTTAAGTATATGTGTATTTAAAGGTGGTGCATGAGTATAATATACAGCTAAATATTATCAAAAATATGAATCTTAAGCACGTCGTGCTTCTATATTGGAACATTTTCGTAATTGTTCTTATTAATAAATAAGAACATGGTTTGATGTTTGAACATTAGATCCCATCACATGTGGTGTTTATTGAAAGCAGACTGAACTTTCTTTTAGCTAGATAAAGTCCTGTGAAATGCAAAATATTCACACTATCCTCCGCCTAGACACGATGATACTGGATTATTTTCATTCCACTCTTGCAAGTCACTATAACTTGGAAATTTGGACCATTGATAATTCTAAGACCTCTAAATGAATTCACTATTTTATTTCGATTATTTCTCTCAATAGCCCCTGTATTTGACTTAGCTATAGTCATCCCCAATTTATAGTTCTCTTTTCGTCTTTCCTACATCAAAAGTTTGATGCGCCAGCGTGGGTATATTTTTTTCAAATTAATTTAACTTGAGAAGGGTTCCTACTTCTGAGCTGCTTGTGTACGAGCGTTTCCCATCTCCGTGTTGATGGTATTTTCGCTATATTCCCTATAGACGATTCTGCCCACGATAAATGATGATAAACACGTTAATTACTGTGAAAAGTTAAGTAGTCAGCAGTGGAGTGGTTATGATAAAGGATCTCTTTACTTGTTGACAATATTCGTATTTGTTTGGATGAAGTTCTTGAAAATTCGTCTTCTTAAAAATTCTTGAGATTCGTATTTTGGGTAAGGTTTGTCGTTTATGATAAATCTGTCTAGTCTGAAATATATCAGACAATAATTTTAGGGTTTGTTGATAAAGTCAAACGTTAATGAGTATCAAATTCAAATTACTAAAAAGGCTATACTTTTCTCATGAAAGAATAACAATAAAATGATTTGGTAGCATCAAACAATTAAATCCTTTAATTCGACATTTTCTCGCATTTGGACCACAATGAAGTTGGGTCAAATAAAGCATATCATTAATATATCTTCTTCACGTATGTTGAGTTGCAGAACCTCTAAAGACATCATAATCCTCTAAAATCACGAAGAAAATATTTATTTCCTTATAAGCAAATATGTTTCTGTTAGTGTGCGGAAAGAAGCAAAGAAAGATAAAGGACGCAATCATGAACTATATAACAATACAAGAAAATCCGAAGAAAGAAATGGGATATGCATATCACAGTTGGAAGTTATGCAATTGCACCACTTTTGATGCTATTACTCAAATGTGGGGCAAGCAAATAAAAGCGATTTCGAGTAGCTGATGTTGAAAAAGATTTAAAGGTAAAATCCCAACAACATATGCACAAGTTGACTTTCAGTTCTCTCCGCCCCCCCCCCCCCCCCCCCCCCCACGAAAAACAACCATATCAAAATCATTCTATCACCCACTTATGAGCTATAGCCATTTCTAATATTCAAAGTTTTTGTCTTAACTATACCATCATTAGAACTCGTCTAGAGAAGCCATAAGCCATGATAAATACATGCTTATATCCCGTTAGCTAATCGACTTTCTCCCATAAGAAGCCAGAAGGATAAAGGCGAGAGAAGGGCCACCAAATCCCCTCATTGACGAATAGTTGTGTACATTGACGGCCACTGTGAGAGAGAATTAAATTTTTCTTGAGAAGACTGGGTCAACCACATAGCCCAAATCCGATTGAAGCCTACGTGGGCACTGGAAGTTGAAGGTTGCATTGTTGTTGGCAATAGGCCTTTGAATATAGTCCATGTCACAACAGTAGTGGTTATGTCATGTACAAGGTTGACCTCAATTTCCAGGGAGAGGAAAAGGCAGTTGTTGTTGCACGAGGAGATTTGACTGGTACTAGTCAGTTGATTACCAGGAAATGAATACCAAAATCTTTACACCCCTTTACGAAGTTGGTCTTGTTTGTACATAGAATTCAGTTTTCTCTCCATATGAAACACCTCTGCTGAACAGTGACAGAAGTAAAGCGCTCCTGCTGTAGATCTGGGATTGTAAAAAGCACAGGAGGACCTTGACGGATGTGATTAGTCTAATGGGTAAGTTTAGGCAGGTGTGGCGGAGCAGGAGTGGTACAGCTGGTGGTGAGAAGAAGCATTGAGACGAGCATTCTTCAAGCTTGAAGTCAGAATTGTTGCTCTTGTTGTTTGGGGGTATTTAAAGAAGGGATGCTTGACGTGTCAGGAATATGCAGCAGAAAAATCGGGAGCAGGCAGGCATGGAGCGCAGATCAGAGGTGGGTCCGTGGGTTTTGTTGAGGAGTGCTGATCCGCCCAGCAACAGAGAGAGCGAGAGAGCTACTTTTGTAGCTCCTGCTGGTGTCGTGCAGAAGGCCGGTGGTCTATATCGATTGCACAGTTGTGGGTGTTCTTTTCTGCACTGCCAGTGCATTGGAGTGTTTCAGATTGTCGGGAGGAGATGGGGATTTTAGCTGATAGTTGAGTGAAGGGAGTGTGTGTGTGGAGAAAGGGAATTGAAGGTTGAGTGGCGTAGAAGGGAATGGATTTTTCAGGAGAGAATTGATCAGAAGACGACTGGTTCAATTACCGAACTACTGCTCTATGTCCGTTTAGGTGCTCTGAGTTGGAGTGTACTGAAGGGATGTCTTTTTCGGAGTGTTAATCCTGGGACTGCAAGCAAGCGCTGAGAGTAGTGGCGTTTTCTCCGGCCCTAAAATTCATGCGTGGTGATTAGGGCTCTAGCGTTTGGAATCCCTCGTATTCATGGCGATTATTAGATATGAGCGTTTTTCCAGATCCCTGAGTATTGAGTTGGGATAGGATTGGTGGGGTTATTGTCGCGGTGATTTGGAGTACCTCAATGGCGCTTTATATTTCTGCTTTATATTAGTTTAGAGGAAGTTTTCAGCTCAAGACGAGTTTCAGCGTGAGTTCGATGTGAAGAAATGGAGGGGAATTCCGGGAATCACTCACACCATCGCAACCACTTGAAAAGCCCAGGTGGGTTTTGCAGCTCCTCTTTCCCATGGTGCTTTACACAGTCCTTACGTAGTCCTGCACTGGATTCTTATCCTGTCAAGATAAATGTGGAAATCCTCTTGCTGCCTTCCAAGGCCTAACATATTGTTCGGAATTGCCACTTCGTTGCGGAATTTGTAAAGCTACAAATTTGGTTTGGAGTCCAGAAGCTCATGGTTCTCTCCTCCAGTGTAGAAGCAGTTCTTTTGGTGGACAAATTCTCTGATCTTTTTACACTCGTTCATTTCATGGAAGTCGGGTTTCCTCACTCAAGGAACGGAAATTCATAATGAAGGGACGCAAAGGGTGCGTTGGTTTCGGCCGCTAATCAAGAAACGTGATCCAGAGACCAGTTTAATTGTCTCTCTAGAGATGGATTAGCTAATGAGGGATCAGCGATTTGAAAGGAATGGAAGGAGGGAGGTAAAAGCTGCTTTCAATGTTGACGGAGATGGGAGCTTCTGCGAGAGAAATTTAGTCACGGTCCGGTAGACACACAACGAGACTATCACAAGGCCCGTGCTTTTGTTTTAGAGGAAACCAAGACTCAGTAGTTGATTTGATCATGGAAAACAGCCGCCCACCTCAAATCACTCATACCATATTTAGTATCATATGTTAAGACACCTGACTACATTGAGCTGCACTCAAACAGCTCGAAAGTGTCCTAAAGTGCACTTAAACAGCCCTAAAGTGTCGAATAAAAGTGTGGAATTTGATTGAAATTGCGCCATCCCCGCACTTCACATCTTATTCACAGCCAAGATCACTGGAGGTTGGCTGGCATCGGATACTAAGGAGCACCAAATTTTCTTGCAGCTTTGTGGATTTAGATAGTGTTAGGATTAATTCGCGCATTTGAGCTGAAAATAAGTATCCTCGGGATGCTGCAGTTGGAAACCAAGCTGGTCACCGTAGAAGACAGCAAGCTGTGCTAGTGGGGAAGGAAAGGAGAGAGGCTGTGGTACGAGCCAAACGACTGCGAAGAGGAGATGCTGTCGAGAATGGAGAAACTTTCGAAGCATCGGATGTGCCCATGGATGAGGAAGCTTCGACCAAAGTCATGGAAGAGAATACTCTAATCGCTGTCCAGTCCCTCAAAGAAGCGGAAAGAGCAACGTACGAATCTCCTTCTCTTACCTTGTGTTCAAATCAAGCAAATACTGTAGTCAACAGCAATCTGCAAACAATGCTATATTTTATGCTGTATATCAACTAACGGGTCCGTGTATTTCTTTATCCATGTCTGTGAACCAGAGATATGAAGGGATTCCAATTTTCTCTAGTCGTGTCCTTTTTGACCATGAAGATTACCTAGTGTGGATTAGTTGCAATGCCCTTGAGCTACAGTATTAGCATTACATGCCATGAGTTTCTCTGTTGATTGAAACCACCACTAGAACCGAGTTTTCCTCGTCGAATAATCTCCAGGGACGAGTGTACATCTAGGATTCTGGTGATATTATTGCTGCAAGTTTGACCTTCACTCAAAACTTCTATTATGTGCAGCGGTAAGGATGCGTCGCGGAAGAAGATTGAAGCATTGCGTAGTGTGAGGAGTCTCCTGTCTTGCAATGCTATGCCCCCACTGAACGTTGCTGTCCAGGCTGGCGTTGTTCCACTACTGGTAGATTCCCTTGGATTTGGATCATCAGAAGAACAGGTATGACGTTTGAAAGGTCTGATTTCCTGAACACGTCTTGCATCACGTTGACTGACCCTGAACATGGACAAAGTAGCGACAACCAAAATACCAGGACTCTATTAAGGACAGATAGACAAAGTAAAATAACCAAATGTAACGTCAATTTTAAATGCCTGGCTTTCATTTCCTGTAGGCAAAATTTTACTCAGAATAAGCTTCTAAATCCAGTCGACAGCCAAGAATGATAATACTTGTTCAGTAAAAGGGCAAGCAAGCGCCAATCTGTTATCATCTTAGTGCCAAGAGAGTTCTATGTATGCGTTGTTGGTTAAGATATCATGGTGTGTAGGAAGTACCTGTAGGTTGAAACAGTTCTCTAGTGAGAGTTGGATTATCCTGACGTCAAGAAGCAAAGGCAGGTCATAAGCACTAAAACTTTGATCGTGTGGTTGATGGGAGCAGCTCTTGGAAGCAGCATGGTGTTTGACCAATATTGCATCAGGCGAGCAGGATTTAACCCGAGCTGTTCTTCCTGCCCTCCCGATGTTGATCGCCCATCTTGGGGGTAAGAAATGGCAACTGGGAAAGACTTTATTCATCAATTCAAGGGATATTCGTGCTCTGGTGCCTCTCCTATTATTTTCTCATCTATGACATTTCGTGATGCTTGCAGAGAAAAGTGCAGCTGCTGTAGCGGAACAGTGTGCTTGGGCCATCGGCAATGTTGCTGGCGAGGGGGAAGAAATGAGAGATATACTACTGGCGCAAGGAGCTTTACGTCCCCTTGGTCGACTTATTTCCTCTCCTTACCCATCCCTTACACGAACAGCTTCTTGGGCTATGTCTAATCTGATTAAGGTGGAGCCAAGACCATTAGTTATAGATCTGAAGTGTATAGATACACGTAGGCTTCGTCTGGTCTTCTTTTACTACTCGTGAGATCTTCTGTTTTAGCTCGTGATCGACGAATGGCTCTTTCCTTCGTACGCCAGGTTTACTCCAGACACATATCTAGTTCGCAGTTGTTTGAGCCTCAACTTCGCTACTTGGCAGGAACTGTTTAAATTTTTATTGCTTAAGATCTCGGGAGCTCTTTCTTGTATTAGCTGGATCTGGAGGTTTTGAATAGCTTACTGACTATACTGTGTTCAATATCAATGTGTCATGCGTTCAGGGGCCGGGTCCTAAGGCAGCATCCGAGCTCATGAAAATTGAAGGCATGCCACAAGTATTGGTTGGGCTGATGATGAAAGGGTGAAGTTCCACAGAAATTTCAGTTGGCAGCAGTGCTTTTAGCCTTTCGAGTTCTTTTTTTTTTTTTTCAACAAATACCTTTCTATGAGGTAGATCACTCTAGACACTTACTAACTGCATCTCCACATCTTGAAGACGAGAGAACGTCCCCTTCCAATATATTTAGTAGTTAAATTTCCTACTTTATTCTGAGCAACTTTCTTTGACTTTGATTCAAATTGCAGAGATGAAGAACTTCTAGTGGAACTCGCTTGGGTCATGGTGTATCTCACATCTATGGCGGACGCGCATTCTGGAGCTCTTCTAAATGTGGGACTTCTTCCTATTCTTGTGTCCAAACTGGCCACTTCTGATCACACCGCACTACTGACTCCGGTACGTATAAATATATGGATTGGAGTCTCTAGATGTCAATCAAGAGGGAATGCAAGCTGATCCATCCTAGTGCTTCATCCCATGTGCTTCTTGAAATATTCCCCAGAGTTGGCGGTATCTCTAGCCTTTCGGTTTTCTAAAGTTTCCAAGCTTTCTTTCCACGGATAACGGTAGAAAGTCACTACGCATGCTGTGCTTCACCATGTTAGTGAGAGGTAGTGACAAGCAACCCAGCTCTTGATTGAATGCAATGAACTGATTAGAGTTAAACACAAACTCGACGTTAGGCGAAATATTTGTAGATATTTTCGATATGCGGGATCTGAGATTGGTCATGTGAACAATTTGGATGTGTAGTTCCTTCGATGTATTGGTAATATTGTTGCCGGTGATAACTCCAAGACTGACGCAGTTTTAAACGCTGGTGGAGATGTATCTGGTGAGTCTTATTTTGATAATTTGCCCACTGGTTCTTGGTCCAAGTTGGATTTGCTCTGCATCCACTTTCTTGCTTGCTCAAGGACTAGCATACACATCCGAAATGGTATATTGTTTCGTTTGTGTCTCAAACACAACCAGTAATATTGTAGAAGGTTCTGCTTAGTTTCTATGCTAGCTGTAAAGATCTAACCTAGTTCTACTGCTCTGTGCACAAATTCCATTTGCCGCCAAGAACAGGTGGAATCATCGGGGCTCTCACTCGCTGCTTGGATTCAGGACATCGCACACTGCAAAAGGTACATCCTAGTCGTCTTGATCACTTGTTGTCTCGTCTGAACATCCAAATACTCTCACTACCTGTGAACAATGCCGAGATAAACATTTGTTTAATTTCTAAAACCTCATGAGCTTGTAGGAAGCAGCTTGGGCAGTATCGAACATTGCAGCAGGCTCAATGCTGCACAAGCGCATGGTATTCCAAGGAGGGGCTATACCATCTCTTCTCCATCTGCTAGCCACTGCAGCTTTTGACGTAAGGAAGGAAGCTGCATATGCCTTGGGGAATGTCTGTGTCGCCCCTAAAGCCAAGGCGAAGGAGGTGGACGCAATTGTTGAGCACTTAAAGGTCCTTGTAGACAGGGGTTGCATTCCCGGTTTTATAGCTTTGGTGAAATCACCTGATATGGAAGCCGCCAGACTCGGTCTTCAATTTCTTGAATTGGTAAGTACTTCTGCTATTTCTGCAACTTATTGCTATATGATTCAATATATACAGAGGGTGTTTTTAATTTGGCATTGCCACCTTGGATTCTTGTGAACTAAACGACAACTGGTATTGGAGAAATTGCAGGTAATGAGAGGTCTACCATCAGGAGAAGGTCCCAAGGTCGTGGAGAAGGAGGACGGTATTGCAGCCATGGAAGTGTTGCAATTCCATGAGAATGAGGAACTTCGGCTCCTTGCCAACGGATTGATAGACAAGTATTTTGGCGAGGACTATGGCTTGGAAGAGGAGTACGGATCAGACGCTGTCGATATGATAAGGGGAACTGAGGACAGTTCAGAGTATCCTCCATGGCGACAAGGAGGGGTTGTGAATGGTTAGCTTCACTGTACTTACCCTCTGTCAAAGTTACAAATATAGCAAAGAAATTTATTGAACTATCTAAACAGAGGCTGTACTTATAGTTCGCTAAAGCCTTTTAAATGTAACACCTCCGCTACCTCTCTGGATTGAAGGTGCTAGTACAGGGTTGAGAAATGGGTCCAGAGAGTAGTAGCATCAGTGGTCATAAAAGACTCACGCTGACAAAGTGAACACTTGTAACATTTTAGTCTGAACCTTCTGCATCCATCGGAGGGTCCATCAATCAATCAAAGTTCTCAAACAAATAGGCCGCAAAATGTTTCTGACACAACCAGCAGCTTTGATTTTGTATCAAAACTTCTTTCTTCTTATAATTTCTCCAAAGCTACCAGGTTTTCAGGTTTTTAAATAAAAGGTGGCTCTCTCAGCAACGAACTTCTCGCATGTATGAAACATCTCTATGAAACCTGTGGATTATCTCCCACAAGCACAAAATGACTGTTTTGGTGATCATTGATTTCAAATAATGGAGGAGTCGAACAATCTTAATCGTTACCGTTCTACGACTAGTTTACTATAGAATCCACGAGAAATATGCCAGACTCGGAATGAGAACATTACCTCAATACTTGAACTACAATCGTGGTAACTAAATTGATACACGTTATGATGGTTAGTGATCCGTTCAAGGCCCTTACAATCTTACCGTTAAAAGTTCCCCTTCGAAAGTTGTGAAGGTAAAAGGTTGAGTGATCGATGTGGAGAACAAGACTTGGGCCCTCAACTGACTCTTGGTTGACAAGAGACATGAGTTAGACTAAGAATTCGCAGTTGGGGAGCAAGGAGACCATTGATGTTTCGCCAAAGTAGTAGTTTAGCGTACTGTGTCCTCGCATCTAAGCTTTTAATCGGTTTGTAAATTCTTGCAACTTCAACCTGAATTTCAAACGATATTACACCGGGGAGATCTCTAGAATACATTTTTCCACATTTCGAACTTTGCTTATGAAGGCATTCATCATCTCACTTTCCACACATGGGTGGGGCTTTCCTGATTAATCTGGGCGAGCTAATTGAACACGACATTCTTATTACCCGTGAATCATCGCCGTCGTGGATCCAGCATATGTTGAGTTCAAGTATGGTCAAGTATCAAGCATATGAGTTCAAGTATTCAAGTATGAGAATCATATGCTGAGTTCAAGTAGACCGAGTGGAACACATCTGATTATACACATAAACACTGCTAGTATGCAGAAACAGGAATCATAACGATCTGGGGAATTTGGATTTTCTACGGAATTTGAAGATTTGTCCAAAATGTATAAGAACTCGAGATCTACTTGGTCAAAAGTCATTCATTATAAGGGTCTCTCATGCCGGGGAAAAGCAAGGTTAGCCACATCTTAATAGAAACTCGTGGAACAGTGAAAGGAAGAGGTTCTACGAAAGCAGATGCCATCCTGAAGAACATTCCAGCCCGAGAGAGGTCATTGTGAAATCCCACTAAAGACTTGATGATGAGACAGCATCAAGCCATATAAGGAGAATCATGGAGGTTTTAGTTTGATGATTGATAAACCTTAGGATTTATATATCGTTGAGTAGAGTAAAAACCATTCTTTAGTATACTCGTTTTCTTGTGAATTATATCATTTAATGCTCTTTGTAAAACAATGGATATTGTGTCGTTTAAATTAGGAGTTTTATTTATTTATTTCCTTTATTTATTACCGTAATAAATAAAGGATTGTTTAGTGAGAAACATACTGCCAAGGCAATTTATTCACCATGACCATTCTTGATTTCTCTTGTAATTTGGTTTGGACTTTGCGACCAGCTAATCTAATATTGTATTGAAGAAAAAATAGGAAGTGAAAGTAGAACTCCATTTACCAATCAAAGTTTCATTCCAATCAGGAAGAAACCGATCAATCGTTCACTTTCCAAACTCACTAGCTTGAATTATAACCGTAGAACCTGCCCTCAAAACAACATCGATTGAAAGAAGTAAATATGAATTAAAAGTGGATTTATTTAAATTCTAAATCTGCTGGGAAGGGAGGAATGATCAGAAAACATACTCAATATTAACTCACGAATAGTCTTGGCAGTACGGTAATTGTGAAGTCACAAATGCATTTAAATCAGAGCAGAGACGAAATAGTGAGAAGAGTAGGGTGTATAATCTACAAAATATAGGATCGCAGAAACAATTCGTGTAGGATCCAGAGATATACAGTATCCAGCCCCCATTTCACTGCCACTTATCGAGACCTGCTGCACACTCAGATTCTCGTACACTAACTTTATATCTTTCTTTCCGACAACCAGATTCGAATCTTCATTTCAACTCTGCAAATGTGTTTGTCAACATCGTGTCTCGCAGTCTTCTCACTGTGGTTTGCTTGAAGCAGTAGTTACTTCAGTTGATTCCTGTGGGTACATTTCTCAGTGTGTTTCTATCCTTAAGTGATGAATTGTTCTAAATTCTCTCGTAGTTTTGATTCAAGCCAGTCAGTTAGTCAGTCAGTCGACCGTGCGTGCAGATTCCTGTGTACCGCAGGCAACTGCATACCAGAAACCATTTATCTTGCAGACGGGAAATGCATGCTTAGAATAGACGTGAGGAAAGAAAAACCTACGGAGTGGTGACTTTCATTAAACAAAGAGATAAGTTATTGTGATAGCCAAGTTATAGGTGAAGATGAAAGGACTTGCGGCCACCACTATCAATTGCTGAATGGCTTCCGGTAATGAACAATGCTGGTATTTGTAGTAGTGGGAATGACTCGAGATCTTTGCTTATACCGAAACAAAGAGTGATTCGGTCAGAAAGGCTTATCTAACAGCAATCGACTGGAGCATCATGGAGCTTGAGTCCGTATCCATGTAAATCCGAGTACTGATAGAAGGCAGGTAGTTCTGTTGGTCTTCGAAGTACTAAATGTACATTTGACTGAAGTTAAAGATATTCCTAATGGATTGTACTATGTAGTGTTCAGGTGCCTAACTTCTTCAATTTCTACAGATGGTGTTCATCCGAAGCCAAGTGGTTTGAATCGCTTTGAATAGCACGAAATTATGTTGTATCTCTTAGACTGAACTTGACTTTTTGGAAGCAATTAGGTAAGACTGATATCATATTGGTGAAAGAGCAATCGTCTTCGTCCGAAAGTGATTCATACACATTATTTCTTTCTGTCAAGAACTGATTCAAAGATATGTTTCCCTTCTCGTGAGGCACAAGCAGATCGGATGGTGAGAATCCATCTCCTTTCCTGAGGTGAGAGATGGATTGCATCCTAATGGAGAAAAGTAAACACGTCTTTCCAAGTCTAGGAACAAAGTCATCATCAAGAGATTTGGCAACAACATCACTGAGTTAGTCGAGACTTCCAAAAGGTGCAGTGGATGAGTGCAAGCATGATTTCCAGCAGGGAGAAATCATTCCTAGAGATCAGTTGGTATCCAATAAAGTGGAGTTCGTATACTTCGTAATGTGCAGTGTGCACTTACAAACTGAGGAAAACATGTGATCACACGTGAATATTGTCGCTGTGTACTCATACTGTTGAAACTCGCACGAGGGAAAACCGTTCTGCTCTGGTATCTGGATGGTAAATGGATACAAAATGTGACCGGAACGGGAATCTAAGACAGCCCTAAGACTAGTCCATCTTACTTAATATGAGCTACTCCGAAAAAGATCGTGTGGAGTGGTCTGCATGATCATGAGTTGCAGCTTCATACTCTGGACCCGTTCTAAACAAGATTCAGATCAACGAGCTGCATTCCTGGTCTGATCCAAAAAAGACAAAAGGCACAAAATTTGGAAGACATAAGTCCATATGCTACAGAACCGCAGTATACTTCTATCTGCTTTCTACACATGGCATATGCTCGTCAAGCGGATGACTGATAATGGTGCAATGGATCAATCCTTCCAAAAATTAGTGACTAATCTACTCCATGACTTAACTCTATTAGCTAAGAAAGTAATGCATTACTCTGAGAAACGGACAAGTAAATGAGATAACAGGTGCAATACAAGATCAAAGACCTTGTTCATGGCGCAAAAAGAGAGGTCAAATTTCACCAGCTAAGTGTCCTTAGTAGCCCTTGTTTCCTCGTATCCGAGTCCTCATGTCAACCTACAAAGCATTTTTACAAGGGGTTATACTCACATAAGTGTAAACAAATCTCCACAGGTGCAGAAGACTGAGGTTAAAACAAGGCTACGCTCTTCATGACCTAGACGGAAATCTATGACATCTATGACCTAGACGGAAACAATTGACTGATTTTCTGCCTCTTATCGAAACTAGAAGGTGAGAAAGAGCTTTTGTCAAAAGAAGCAAGCATTGAAGGAAGAGACCGCAAAGAAGTTTCTTAGACCAATATTAAATGAGCAAAAGTTCCAAAGGGAGCAGTTGCATAAGAAATTCAATACCCAAAACAGTTAACTTCTACAGCTTGATCATAGGGCGTGAAGGTCATACGCTTTCTTGTCAGTTTATTCAGATTCTTGATAAATGAAGGCTAAGTTTCCAGTGAAGCAGACAGGTTGTCTGAGATGCATCTCACAATTCACTGGGTTGATAGAGCGTGTAAAAATATCTATACTCCCTCTCGATTTTCTTACAAATTTTTCTGGTCAATCCAGATTATATTATCTAAAATATCTTCGACTACAGTACTCAGTTCTCACTACAGCTTATAGAAGACTTAGGAGGGCTGACGTTAAAACCTGGCCTCGCTTGCACTGATAGTAAGTTTCTCTAAGACCAACACAGTGCGAGGGTATAGCAGGAGTCTTCTCCCCGGCACACTCTCTGTATGATCGGTTTTGCTCCTGCAGAAACAGCAAAATCGTGTCAGAAATTGTCATGGAAAAATTACTGAAGCATCACTACGAAAATTCTGAACGATTCACGACGGTGTAGAAAGGAAGAAATAAGTCGAAGCACGAAGCAATTCACCAGATCATCTAACGACATTACCTTCATACAAGGGCTCTCGCTCAGACATTTCACCAGCTCAAGAGCCAGCCCCTTACAAGACTTCGACATTTCTCCTTAAATCAGAGCAGATCTCAGAGACCACTCAACTTCCGAGGCCCTGTTTATCCGAAAATCAATCAACGGAAATGAATTCAATGAATTCCCAATCTACTGTTATGCGCATAAATCACTGACCCTCACAACGTCAAGCTTGATCTGTCCGCAGTTCAAACTCTGTCATCACTCCCGAGGATACGTGACTTCGGACTCCCCAGAGCCACAAAAGATTTGGTCCTGCTAGCTCTTTCCTACAGTAACTGACAAAAATTGATGCAAAACCCAACTCAGATTGATCGCGCTATAAACCTCTCCAGCCTATCCAACAGCTACGAGCATTCCAGCAATGAGAGCAGCAAAGCAGGAAGAGTGGGAATTGGAGCCTGTCCGCAAACCAGACCTCTTTGCCCTGTAAGGGCCAGAATGATAAGCTACCCCCAAAATTGGAGCTTACCATATGCATACTGCGTGGTGGAAGGAGGAGTTATAGCAGCACCTCTTAATTAGGACCTGGCCAAGTTACTTCCAAACTCGCTGATCCACCTTTCTCGGGAGGTAGTGCACTTTCCAAGTGTATATGCTGAAACACTCTGGGTCCCTGCGAAGCTCCACACACAGGTCAAGAATCGGGCTGCCCAGGTCCACGTCGTTGTTTCTAGGCGTGACGGCTGTTTGGTTCAGTTAAGGGTTGAAGGGTTTTCATTGAAGGGATTCAGTTTTATGGACACCGTTAACAGGAATTTCGGGAAGGGGATTGAAAGCCCGTGATTTTGTGACTCCGCACTTGTTTTGAAGTGCAATTGGATTCGTGTGTCGAGTGGACTCCTATGTGGGAAGATTGAGTCCTAGTGGGGTTTTGGATAGTGCTTTCATAGGGGTGGACTGTTTTCAAGCGTAGTGAAAATGAGGCTGGTGAAAGTTGCCACATGCAATTTGAATCAATGGGCTATGGATTTCGCTGGAAATCTGGCCCGCATATGTTTGTCGATCGAGAAGGCTCGTGAAGCGGGTGCAGTTCTGAGAGTGGGCCCTGAATTGGAGGTCTGTGGTTATGGCTGTGAAGACCATTTCTTGGAGCTGGACACCTGCATACACTCGTACATTTCAATCCAAAACCTTTTATAATTGTAACTTACTAGACAGCACAGCGATATTGTCAATATTCCTCTTAACACCCAAGGTAATCATCCTCAAATTTGAATTGGGTTGTAGAGTTGGTCAAGTGAGGGATGAGTTTATTGATCTGGTGTAATTGTCTGATTTCTGGTTCAGCTGGTATTCCAAGGTCCAGCTCTTTCATGAGCGTTTCCTTTGCTATCCAAAATGTCGAAGGTCTTTTGCATTTGAGCATCTTTTCTCCGGACTTGGCAAAGATTTGCATGTCACTTCGCTCAAGAAGGATTCATGAGTATACTCTATATCCAGACAAGTATCGGTGCAGAACAGTTAACAGAGAGTATATTTTGGCAGGTGGGAGTGCTTGGGCGAGATTTTAAAGACAGACTTAACAGATGGGATTGTGTGTGACATCGGGCTTCCAGTTCAGCATGGAGGTGTACGTTACAACTGCAGAGTGCTTTGTCTTAATGGCCAAATTTTGCTGATTCGCCCAAAGGTTTTCTTGGCCAACGATGGAAACTACAGAGAACTACGTTGGTTTTCAGCTTGGAAGCATCATCACGAGATTGTTGAGTTCCAACTTCCAGATATCATCTCGGCTATTCACGGCCAGAAAACAGTATCTTTCGGAGATGGCTATATACAATTCGCTGACACGTAAGAGCGACTCTAATTTTAGATCATCCTGTGGGCAGTGTATTTTCCCTTTGAAACTAGTTAAGAAACCTTTTCTAGAAAACGCAGAATTAAAAGACAGCTTATGTTCTGGTAAACCCTAAACCCTAACTCTCCCATCTGGCTACTACTATTGTATGTGTCGGGTATGTTCTGTTTACTTCTATACGGTAATAGTGCACCTCAGCCTAGGAGGTCATGTTATTATATTGACTGCATCATCATCTAATATATGCTGCCCAATGTGTGGATCTTCCCGTGTAGATCTGTTGCATCAGAAACTTGCGAAGAGCTTTTCACCCCTAGATCGCCACACATTGGTCTTTCCCTCAATGGGGTAGAAATTATCGCCAACGGAAGTGGGAGTCATCACCAGCTCAGAAAACTCAACACACGTTTGGAGCTCATGCAGCACGCAACTGCAAAAACTGGAGGGGTGTACTTATATGCCAATCAACAAGGCTGTGATGGTGGACGCCTTTATTATGGTCCGTTATAACTCTCCTATATTCAATCTCTTAAACATCGAATCCATTATATTCTGAACAATATCGCGTTCTTCTAACGGCTTCTGCTCCCCTTACTCGTATATTCTGAACAATCTCTGCTACCAAGGTATTATGGATTGGACCAAATATCCACAAGTTCTTGTCATAACAATAGTTTTTTACGTACATGTTGTCTGTTGCAGATGGATGTGCGTCTGTTGTTGTAAATGGTGATGTCGTGGCACAAGGGTCTCAGTTTTCACTGCAGGACGTGGAAGTTGTAGTTGCGTCTATAGATCTTGATAATGTAAGTATGTTCATGCTTTTGGGTTGAAATCGACTGAAAAAAAGTAGTATTGTCTCTAAGTTTCCCACATGCCAGCAGACCTCAGATTATATGGGAGCTAACTTCGTGTACAGAGACATATTTTATAATCCCATAGCTTCCTTCTGCGTCTGGAGTTTCGAGTTAGAGAATTCTGAAGATGAAGCTCTCTTACCTTGCCATACATGCTTATGGTCTGTATGTTGACTACGCACTGGCCTCCACAGCAACCATCCAAAAGTATTAAAAGCCCACTGTCTAATTTTTGGTTCTTTTTACCTTCTCCGGTTGTTCGATGGTTCTTTTAACGCTTCGCGAGAAAGATATCTTCCATTACTCATGATGTTTACGTGGTTTTCATTGTCTCTTCTGCGAGAAAGCCATTTTTTCACGAACAGAGATTGTGATCGTTTATAATATTACTGATAGCCATTCTAAGTTTTAGATAAGGTATCCTCACTAAGATATATCCTGCTGAACATTGCTGGTCCACACATCATTTTCCAACGTTTTCTTCTCTCAGCATTTTCCTCAGCCGGGATTCTACTTTAAGCGGCACTTTGGGGAGCAACCGAGTTTGCCTTGGCACTCATGAGCTTTCGAACAGAAACTCGGTCGAGGGGCCGACATTCGCTCAGCTACTTCGGCACTACGTTTGGCACTGATGAAGTCGTACGGGCTTTCGAGGAGGCTTACTATGACCGCCTTCTGCTTCCTGCGGTTGTTTCAGTGTTTGAGGACTCATGTGTGCATAGCACATGCTGCGATAGACTCTCTCCAGTCTTCTAACGCTTCGCTCTACTTCACCCGTACTCTGAACGATTTCTACTCTCCTTTTTCATACCCAAACTCGTGATTGTTTCGATCAGTCGTAGCGATAACACCTTACTCTCCTCTCTCACATTGTGCTCCACTCCAACTTTCCTCAACCAAAACTCCTAATGTGGTCCGCGTCATGGTTCCTACCCGTTTCCCGCTTCTTGTTTCCTTACCTGACGTTCGTTCGTAAACTGCTGATAAGTCAATGTCCGGCTCATCGGTCTTCGTTTACAAGCGGTTTACTATTTCCTTACATGCCTTGCTTTACGTTTACCTTGCGGTTAGGTTTTTACGCGATTGTACAATTCTGTATTAGTCTCGGTTTACAAATTGCTTCCGATTCATTCAGTTTGTTTCCGATTGTTTCACACACGCTTACTTCGCGATTTCTTTATATGAGTTAACTCTTCGTTTTCTCAGTACACACTGGTTGACAGATTCTCTACATGTAGTCGATGCTTGATAAAACATGCTATTTATGAATTACATTTCATCTCCTTTTCGCAAGTATTTTTCAGTCAGTTCTGCTTTCATTTGTTGCCATTTCATCTACACTTCATATGTATCTAATGAGTTCTGGTTCTCCCGTTCCTCGAACGGCTTTGGTCCTCAATTATCCATATCCTCACTAAGAATTACACCGATGACAGCTTGGGATGTACACAAAGTCCGAGTTATCTCTAACCACTGACTGAAAAACTGGACTGAACTTTTGAGATGCCATCTTGTCTAGTCCTCAAGTAACTATCAGCAAATGTTTCTCATCAGGTTGTGAGCTACAGAGGAGCAATCAGCAGTTTAAGAGAACAAGCGAGCCAACTAAAACCGATCCCATATGTGAAATCGGACTTCAAGCTCTCAAAGTCGAGCGATATACTCACCGAGTATGCGACTTTACCTGTAAAGGTAATACGTATGAAGATAAGACTACATAGGTACCTAGTTATTTTTCTTTTGGAGTATCCAACGAAAAGCTCCACAAGATCCCTGAAGACTTTGTCTTCTCAAAGTAGAGTGCTACATTTGCTCTGCTGCTCCTCACTTTCTTGTTTTGGCCTGCAGGTTAGGTATCACATCCCACAAGAAGAAATTGCCCTGGGACCCGCGTGCTGGTTATGGGATTATCTGAGGCGTAGTGGAGCAACAGGGTATTTACTCCCTCTTTCCGGGGGTGCTGATAGTTCAGCAACTGCTGCAATTGTAGGCTCCATGTGTCAACTTGCTTTCAAAGGTTACCTTCTTACCGTAGTCAGTGGTCCATATTGATCAACCTCCTTGCGTAAGCAAATGAAGTTGTAGCGGAGTTCCTGAACCATGCGTCCGTTAATAACAAAAAGCTAGCACTGTAATCAATTCGTTATAGTAGGTGCGTTTATTACTTGATGTACTCGAAGGGTCCACCAGTTTGAAGTTGTTGGACAACCCTCATGGGAGATTGTTCTGGCAGCCATTCAGGAAGGTAATGAGCAAGTCCTATCAGATGCTTTGCGAATTGGACAATACAAGGATGGTGAGATACCTCAATCTGCCGAAGATTTTGCGAATCGATTGCTTCATACTGTGTACATGGGATCCGAGAACAGGTTTTATTCCCCTCTATTTCTGTGGTTCGTTTAAGGATATCGATAATACAGACTGGCCAATAGCCTAGGTAAATTGTAAGCAGCCGTGATGTCCTCTTTGATGTACAGAACTTTGCCACTGTCATCTCAGACAGGGTTAAGAGCTTGTATTTTGGTCTCCATCCCACCAGTACTCGTTCTTTCTTTCATCTTCTGTACTTTTAGTGTGCCGTTTGAGTGGGGGTTGACAAGTTTGACTCTGATGGTTAGACGCATGCTGCCTTCGGTGGTGATATGTGTGCAGCTCAGAAGACACCAGAAAGCGCGCAGAACAGCTTGCGAAAGAAATTGGGGCATCTCACCTGAATCTCAAAATTGACCTTGTGGTGTCAGCGCTTTTGACCCTTTTCTCTACAGTGACCGGGAGCAGACCTCGTTACAAGGTGCTCCCAGAATTTCTTCCGCTGCGAAGTACAATTCCCCTTTGCTCAGATAGCTGTTCCGAGTTTGTTGGAAGGTTTGCTTGAATGATGTGGGTACACCAAAGATAGAGGAAGGTCGTTTCACCAAGGGAAAGCTCCTACCTGAAATAATTAGCGTCCTTCTAATCATTTGAAAAAAGTTGTTGACGGATGCTTATTATCATACTCCATTATCTTGCCGCATACTCTCATTGACACTTCTTTCTAAGTTTAGTTTGTTGCCGTCGTGGACTGCCACAAACCTGGGATAGTTAGGAGTTTATTCTGAACATCCCCAGCTGGTTGCAGCTAGATGGAGGATCCCAGACAGAGAATTTGGCTTTGCAAAATATCCAAGCTCGAATCCGCATGGTGATAGCATTTATGTTTGCTTCACTATTGCCATGGATTCGGAAAAAGTCCGGGTTTTTACTTGTTCTCGGTAGTGCCAACGTTGATGAGGGCCTTCGAGGGTATCTTACTAAGGTCCACGACCACCCAACCTTATCATACTTTTATTGATCGTCACTTGAATCTTTGTACAGTACTTTCTGAGTTCCATTTGTCTATCCAAACATTGAACGTCTAGTTGCATTTCCTTGTGGACAAGAACTTGAGAGTGAATGGGGAAAGCATGTAGGACTCTTCATTTGTCTAGTACGTCTAGACTTGTCCTCAGCTCTTCAGGATTGTCAAGCTTAGCGTATGCATTCTTAGAGTCCGCTTTCTTGACACTGCTTGGATGATTAGAAGGCACACGTAATTTATCACAGTTTCGTACTGAGGAAATTATTTTATCATGGCAGTATGATTGCAGCTCTGCGGATATAAATCCTATTGGAGGAATTAGCAAACAGGACCTGCGTTCATTTTTGCGATGGAGTGCTCCAAATCTTGGATATCCAAGCCTGCTTTTAGTTGAGGCAGCGCCTCCTACTGCAGAATTAGAACCCATCAGATCGAACTATACTCAGGTAAGTGCATGTTTCTCTCCATCCTACCGCTCATTTGTCCGATGAAATATTGGCTCGATAACTTGTCCAATTTCGCAAAAGTTACGTGCGAAATTTTGCTTCGTTTATCAGGCGATATAGGCGTATATACTTCTAAGGTCATTATGCCTTGGTTGGGTGTTGGCACTTTCTGAGCACAAATAGAAGCACACCAGCATAACGTGTTGTCAACAACCTTTAACATCTTGCACGTGGCCATATGGTCTTGACAGACAGATGAAGCTGATATGGGTATGACATACGAAGAGCTTGGCATGTATGGACGATTGCGGAAAGTCTTTCAATGTGGACCTGTGTCTATGTTCAAGGTCTGCCCCTAGACCTTATCATTTGGTCCTCCTTACGTGCTTATTATGTGAACACACATTGAAGTCTATACTGATCGTCAGCCTTAGAGTATGTTTCCCATACGACGGAACGTTATAAGGAGCTTATCTCTAAATGATTGCTATGATACATGGAATTGCAAAATATAGTGTTAGACATGTGTTTCATGAATACAATTTTTGCTTGTTTGCAATCTTTGCTTGGCCAACTCTGCGGAGCACTCGTGCCAATACTTTACTGTACTGACTTTTGGACCTGTGTTCTTTGTGTTTATTCAGCACCTTTGTCACCGTTGGCATGGGAGACTTACACCTGCAGAAGTGGCAGTAAAAGTGAAGGACTTCTTCCGATTTTATTCAATCAACAGACATAAAATGACCACACTGACACCTTCTTATCATGCCGAGGTATACATCGCCACCTTTCTTGCTACTCGTTCATGGTTGCTTGGAGTTCCAACTCTTGGCTTAGAGCAGTTGATTCTGACCTTCATATTTAGAATAGAAGATGATGACTCAAATGTCTTTATCAACAGATAACGATATAAGATTCCCCATTTAAGAGCTTCTGACAAATATGGATTGCTGTACAGAATTATTCACCAGAGGACAATCGTTTTGACCTTCGACAATTTCTGTACAACACGCGCTGGCCCTGGCAATTCCAAAAGATCGATGAAATTGTGAAGCTGAACGAGAAAATTGGCTTTGCTCCAACAGACAAAGATACGCAAAAGCAAACCGAGGCAGAAGTTGCAGTTAACGCTGCGTTTGGCTTGGGTGTTCCTGCAGCTGCTTCTTCCAACCCTGGAGTAGGGAAAGGAACATGAGAGGGAGCACAGATCGTCTATATGAAAATACAAGGCAATGGAAAGTTTGATGACAGTAGTACCAAATGATTCATTAATGGCAGCATATGATGTTGGACCATAGCGACTGAAATATGAGCTGGTTGCTCTTCCTAGCTGTAGTAGTTTGGATGTATAAATTGTTCTTTTCATTTCACACCATGTACAACACAATTGACCTCAGATGCAGTTTTAACTGCCCAGTTATCATTTTCAACTATAATGGAAATGAGTGAAATTGGAGAGGGCATAAAATGACTTGGCAGTTCAACTTCGTGTCCAACTTGCTCTAAGTTTTCTTTCAATCTGATTGGATTAGGTTATTGCATGGCAACATCTTATATGAAGCAGAAATGAAATTGAAGGTTACTACGGTGAATGAAATTCTCGATGCGGGGATGGAGTCGATACAGATGTCTCTTGTTTGTTTCATCCCATCTTCGTTTATGGTTCACTCGTTCGTTTGATCCCATGCTCCTTCATGGCTCAGAGAGGAAAGACAATATTGTCCAGTTATTCACTAATCTGGACTATATTTTCTGCTTAAAGATGCTAGTCAAAAAATTTGCAAACATTCTATCAATGTTTGGGAAAATATGTTAAAGAAAAAAAGAAAAAGAACTGGAGACAGAAAAGATTGAACTGGGACATTGATTTCCCAGTTTACAGAGAGAATCATACCTGTAATATTCCTTCATCTTACTAGAGACCTGTATCTCGAAAGATGAGAGATTCACACAAGGAACATATAACCTCATCTTCAAGTCGTTACAACATGAGATTTGTTTGAAGCTCATGTTATTTTAGTATTCTCTTTAATGCACTTTCACCAACTCACACATCTGTGTCTCTTTTTTTATTTACGTGGTTGTAAGTTTTAGATGCATTCGACAACATCATCTCTATCTAAATTGGACGGACTCATTCAGATCCTGGAAATGTTTATAATCCAATTAACCTAAACCTCTAGTAAAACTCACAATACATTAAATAAAGCCTGTAAAAAGTTCAACTTTTTGTGAGTGAGTGGCCAAAAATAAAACTCGTGACTCTAATTCAGATGACATTGTTTATAAAACATCTTTCACTGAGCTTTTTGATGGGTACAACAATACGATCTCCACGCTCATTCACTCCTCACACTAGGTTTCCTTTCTAGTGTATTTCACACCGAGCTCCACTTAAAACTCTGACTTGATTGTGTAAACCTTTTACGTTATCTTTATATTTGTGGATGTTCAGAATAATGGCGGCTGAATTTAAATCGACACGAGTTCGTTTACACTGATATTAATGTGAATCAACTGTGAATCGACTACAGTAGGATTACATGAATTCAACTAAGTAAACTGTTGAAGTAGGGATTGCAGAGTGGAACCTAGAGTGTTGAAGTTTCCTTTATTCTGGAGCTTTCTAAACGAATCCAACCATGAAAGAAAGGTCTCCTATTGTTAAGAAAGTCACCCCTTCTGACACATATATGCATTCTCTTTAGCTCCACACATTCACATAAATTCTATGTCCATATTGAAATTATAAAAGGCTAAATGTAGAGTATAGTTAGTGGGGCAACCGCAGCAGTATGGTTGGGCCTTTTTGACTCCTCTCTTTTCTTGATATGAAAAACACATGTCCGGTATAATTTCTTAAACTAGTCATTTTTATGTCCATTTTGTTTTGGTGATTATATAGATCAGCAAAAGTAAAGGTTTCTAATAGAACCCAACACCATTATGCTATTGGTTTTTGTTGTAGTACCCATTGGAGGGCAAGGCAGCGTCTTCTATAGCCACTAGTATAACTCGTTCGGATAGATGTTGGTTATTTACCTGTCCATGCATTCTCAAGGAAATGAAATACGTGCGGGATTCAGAGTGCTTTTTAGTCTCCCTGAGATGAGGTAGTTCTCTTGTTTAACCCGGGTTGAACAAGTAGTGGCGAGTATCTCCCTGAAGGTTTGCAATTATGCAAGTTCAACGTAGAAGAGTCGACTGTATACAGAAGTATCCCCGATAGATTGATTGCTGACCGAGTCTAGCTTCTTCCCGCACCTGCTGGGAGTAGCAGGAAAAAGTTCAAATATTACTTTTGTCATTGTGAAGCGATTGTTGGGCATCAAGGTACCAGTTGAGTACAAGAGTAGACTTTGATCTCAGAACCTCCTCGAGTGCGTCACTACATAAGTACATAAGGACTGGTCCCAGCTTTCCAGGAGTAACACAAGATCTCAACAAAGGGCAGAATTGCTGTCAGTGTGGACTCCCGAGACAGCTCGAACAGGCTAGGTCCTCGGTGTTTAGAAGTTACAGGCACGGATTTACTGCTGTTTTGTTTACCAAAGGTCTTACTGCAGATGCCTTTGCTCTGACGCTGGACAAAAATATCTGAAAGAGAAACATGGGCGAAGAATGAATAATGAATCAGGACAATTAGGTTGGCAAATTGCTCGTGTGTATGGTATACGTCAAGGATCCGGAGGCGATCAGATTCTCGTCGCATCTTCTATCTTTAGGTCAAAGCTGGACTCAGGTTCTTCTCAGATACAAACACGAAACTTTTCATGGTCAATGGAAAAAAATATGGACAGAAATAAAGATCAGTAGAACTATCTGGATGATGAATCCGGAAATACACTACACTGCATTGGACACGTTGTGCGAACCGCGAGTAACTGACCTGGCCAAAGATAAACAAGAGGAAGGGACAGCGTATGAAGAAGAAACCCAATAAAGACCACCACGTCATTCATGAAATCCGATCCTAAAGTTGCCCAGCAACGGAAGGAAAACTACTAACATCAGAAGATGTTGTGGGCTAGGAGAGTCAGCACATTCAACAGGACGATTTTCTTTCAATACAGCCGTGAGCAAGCAAAAAATGAGATGCACACGCTATCCATCCAGAAGACCAAGAGGGAGCTAAAAATCACTCTTCTTTTTCAAAGCCCAGCGGGAATAAGGCTTATGTTCAGTGACACTTTGTTCTTGAGCAATATCAGCTTTGGTGATCGCCACCGGCGTAAGAGGACCTGGTTCATCATCCCAGGTTGAAGGCCCACCTGTGCCTATTTCCGCAGTGGACAGAACTTGATTCAGAAGCTCACCCACCTGTTTACCTCTATTCAATTGATGTCTACCTTTGGTTGAATCGACCACGGAAACGACACCGGAGTCTTCCTTCTTCTTTTTAACCTTTCTCTTCCCTTCTTTGCCGGTTTTGAGAACTTCGTCTACGGACTTGGTTTCAGACTTCTCATCTGTTGCTGAGCTACGCAAGCTAATCATCTCCAGGAATGAATGGGCCTTACTGTCATCTGCAGAACCTTTTTCCGCAGTTTTATCCTTCACATTCTTCTTCGTAGACGTTTTAGGTAAAGCTTCGAGTAGCTTCTTCATAGACGTTTTAGGTGAAGCTTCGAGTGGATGGTCTGAATCAGTCTCGTTCTCCTTCGCATCGTTTTGGAGCGTGCTGTTGTGGGCTTTCTTGGTCTTCTTTTTCCTGGGTCCCTCTTGAAGAGTGTCTCCGTCAAGTACTTGCAAATATGGTAATCTCTTCCTTACCTGCACATGGAGAGGAGCTTGAGTGCAAGAGCGTACCGGTGACGGTAAGAAAGCACATGCCACTTGATTGCTGCAATCTTTATCGCGAAAGTTGATACTGAAGATTAATTCTATTGACGATTTCAACTTGGGCGACATCAGGATGTCAATCCAAAATATGATCCTCACAGCCAATTCGAGATTTTTCATGGCCTCGTCTGCCACTAAGAAAATAAGAAAATTTCTATAGCCAAAGAAGATGAAAAGAAGGGTAGCCCGGTATACGTCAAGCCTGTAGATTTTATACACATACCTCGTCTTCATAGCCATCTTGTGAGCAGATGGGGTTTCCCCGCAAATTAAGGTTGACAAGGCTGTGGAGTGTTCCCAGAACCTGCAGAACGACATACGCTCAGTACCCAATTACTTTACAAGTACTTCGTCTTACTGCGAACGAAGATCATCCAAGTTAATTTGCAACTGCTTGGAGCAATTTAGCAAGCTAGTGCTTGAGACATCTGGCAAGTACCATACAAGAATAATTAGACCTTTCAACTGTTTCTTTCTGACCTAAGCTTCAAGTAATAGCAGCAAAATTTTAATCACCGTTGAATCTTTTGTTCGTAAGCAAATGAAGGATAGGCCTAGAAGCAAATTGCATTTTGATGAAGAGACCTGCACTTACAGGTCAATGTCTCACTGTACATGGTAACCTGTGTAAATTCTACTTCTCACCTGTAAATCTGACCAGCTTTTGAAGTGATTCGTCCCCAAGTCGAGAATGGTCAACCGACCGTTTCTTTCAATCTCTTGTGGAAGAGTCTATAGGCCACCATTAGCAACAAGCATCTGGTGTTACACGGCTATCAATTCAGGAGTTGGTTCGATATAATAACAAATATCTGAAATCTGAGCAAACGAGACGTACAGTAGGACAGAAGCATCGTGCAGGACATCATGAACATGAGCTGAGAAACAACAAAAGTCCTTTCCACTACAGCAAAGCAGCAGTAGAAACTCTCGTTTAGAATTGAAGACAGGCGAACGGAGCGGAAAATAAGCATGCATACCGAGAGTTGATTATGAGCGAGACGAAGCTCCTCAATAGTAACACAGCGTTTCAGGGCAGTTCCTATGACCTGGACTTGACAATGAGACATAGATAGCTGATGCCATCCAATTGCTGTCAGATGTTGTGCACAAAATAACCCTTCGGAATTAAGAGAGAAAAACCAGCAAATAACTCTGCGATTTAGAGCACAATTAAGCATATTTTTTATCATTACACAATCGAAGTAAATGCTGAAATCTCCACTTTTATAGGGATATAAAATCCATGGTATAAACGGTCATGCACTATAGTACCTTCTTCAAAGACATCAGCTTGGAAGCAAAGTTCCCCAAATTTCTGATGGGATTGCGAGATAGAACTAAGTCAGAAACACAAACACATGGAAACAGGTTAGAACGTAAGCAGTCCAAAACAGTACTGGTGGCTATGCTACAGATAGTAGCTATTCTCAAATGCCCAAAATGGAGCAGGGGTGTCCTTGAAACACTGGACTATGCAATCTACTAGGACTAAATAAATAAAACAAGGAAGCTGGTACCAATTTACATGCCCAACAGGAGCCGAACGCAAGGAGTTCCAATTCTAAATGTGGGCAAGAACTAACCAACAGTGTTGAGGTTGACAAGACCGTCCATCCTACAAACAGACGTTATCTCGTTGTCTGCACAGCAATCGTTATATTTATCAGTCGCGAATTCCCACTCCCAGCTCTCTTGACTAAACTGTACTTGGTGGGTGAAAGGGCAACTTCCACGTTTAATCTAATAAACTGCAATTTACCGTTTAGTATAAGTGCTCGAAGTTCTGTGAGGACCGCAACCTCCTTCATTGAAGTTATCTCGTTCTTGCTGGCATTTAGTACCTACATTGATTTTGTCCACGCACAAAGACAAGGACAACGTCTACATCATCAGTTATTCTTCACTCATCCAGATTTCTTGGTTGAAAGTTCAGGAAGTATTGATTTTATCCAAGTAGAAATCTCAAGGCATGTGGTCACATACGTAGACTTCAAGCTTTCCCCTCCTGTGGCCAGAAGTCCTCGAATCTACTGAGCCGGGTTGGCCATCCGTAGATCTTACAATGATGCGGAAAACAGAACAGCTTGGAAATCTAGATTAATCCATCACGCTGGTCTAGAATGAATGAAGAAAGTAGGAGTTCCAAGCTGTAGTCTATTCAAAGGAAGTCATACATGGTAAATGTCAGTCACCAAAAGTATGTAATAAACACAGGATGACTTTAATAAGAAGTTCATTCCAAGATGGGGATAGTATGTGAGTGCATTTTCGTCAACTGAGTCTAAGGAAAGGCATAGGATTCTCGGGAGGTTGATGACTGAAAACGTACTGTAAGCTTTGTCAAACTCTCAACTCCTTTCAGACTGGTCAATTGGTTCCCAGCGACCGAGAGCCATGTCAAGTTGGTGCACAGGGTAATTCCCTGAATCACAAGCGTTCACACTTTCAGTACGACCGTGTGATGCAATTATTTGAGCAAGTACAGAAATGCAGCTATGACTACATTACTAAATCCACGCTAGCAGCTCAGAAGGGCATGAATAGCAGGTGGAATACCGCACAGCACCTCGAGGCTGGAAACCCGATTATCGCTTAAATCAAGCCTAGTCAACCTCTCGCAGACATCCAATCCCATCAACTGCAGTATAACCAAGAACAGATTACCGCTCAATAATCTGTTAATCAATCACAAAAAAACAAATCCTATTATTCTGGCTAATGGCTGTCTCAGCTAAGGCGGACGACCACTTTACTTCAAGGAGTTTTCAACTACACTTTCGTCTTCCTACTCGAAACAACCAAGCTGACTAAGTGACTGGACGCGATGAAGAGTACGTACATTAATGTAAAATAAAATTTACTCCCACCATAACTGATTGTCAGACTGACAATTTATCCCAGATCGCAATTTAGAGAGATGCTTGTTGGGTAAAGAAGTTCATGTGGAATTCAGATGCTTTTTTTTGGGAAGATATTGAACTTCGTGGCAGAAGGAGAGAATGGTGGAACCAGAGCAACCCACCAGGTGCGTATAGGAAAATCATAACCAACCTGATCAAAGTCGCGGCGAGGAACGATAAGAGAAGTGATGGTGGCGAGGTCGGCACCATCGTGAATAGCTGAGATGAGAGCAGCAGTTAGCCGCACCATCTCGTCCTCTAAGGAAAAAGGGCACACAGAGAAGAGGAAGGGCGTAGCAAGGGATGAAATGCTTCGTGGAGCGGACGACAAGTATAGATCCGGAAAATCCAGAGATTGTTCACCTTTCAAACTGCTGCTGAACGCATAGGCAGGCAAGAGAAAGCCTGGCAAACTGGGAAATTTTCGCTGACCTCAAAGATTCAATGTTTCTCACCCCTACAACGCAGCCATAGTTTTACTTGAGTATGAAACCTACATGTCTACTACCGTGGTCTGCGCTGTGAGGTTTAAACCCGCAAGAATGACGTTTCACAAGTATCCAGAATTCCTGTCTTGCAACCGTCGAATTTCAACATGTCGTAAATTCTCGAATGTGTAGTAACTGTGTGGCCACGATGATCTAAAGCCCTAAACCCTCCTCGGGGTTGTTCGAAACTCCGGACAAAACGAAGGATTTACGCAGTTTCCTGCAATCATGGTTTCCTAAAGAACAGCTCCTCCAGCAGCTATAGTTACGGTATCAACTACAGTCGTAGTCCACTCCCGAGAAGAGCAATGCCTTCGTTCCGAACTAGATATTGCCCCAGATTTGGTATTAACCTATAACTTTCACAAATTAATTCTTTCTTTTTAGTTTTCAAGCACTAAGGCCGGAACAATTGAATGACTAATCGAAAATATAAATTTGTGAATAAGACATTTTATTTTTATTTACTTGGATTTTAAAACGTCTTCATTTAAATTCTTAACATGATAGTAGAATTTGAACCAAGAAAAGAGGGATAGGATCATTTTTGGGAATTATGTTAGTTTTACTGCATGGGAACAAGTAGATGGGATAAGGATATCAACAGGGATTAATATCAATGACTTTTGGGCAGACTTGTGTAACAACAAAATGAGAGCACTAGTCCCCTTAGATATCACTATGAACTTGATTTAAAACATATAATAATGTTTATATAAGATTATGCTTATATATAATATAGGCATTGCCCCAAATCAATGCTTACTTTTATGCAAATTCAAGGAATATATTGGCAAAAATCATGTCAAAGTAATCATTTTTTACAGGACATAAGAAGAAGTATGAAACGTACAAGCATATTTAAACATTTTGTAAATATCCTCGGGTATGAACCTTGTAAGACTTGCACTTGGAACTTCTTCTTTGTGAATACATTTTACAGATTCGCTATAATTACGTGTGTATATTGTTGCGATCAGACTATTGCACTGTCTATCTCCCCAGTGGACCAAAGACTAATTTGTAGTTTCTTTTGCCATGGACAACTCTTGCATAAAATACAAAACAATTTAGAGATATTTTATGAGCTAATTTCAATCAGCTTTGATCTGCTAATTTCAAGTTCCCTTAAGCTTCGTCAAAAAGTTCATTCTGAGTAAAAGTTTGCATGAAGTTACATATGCGTAAGCATCAAACATAAACATAAAGACTATTTCCTGCCATGCACATTTTTCTCACTTGGTGAAAATTTTTAAAAAAAACTTTTTTTCTAATCTTTGTTTTTATTTGACTTATATATATTATGAAAATGAAATAAAAAGCCTGGTTAATCATGTTAAGCCCAAGAAGGTAAAGTACCGAGAAAACAATCATGTTAGTGCAATATCTCCCTTGTTGGTGATATGTCAACTAAATTAAGGTGGATTTTAAGGTGCAAAGACATGATGGTATAAAGGGTAACTTCATGCATAAATAAATTGGACCACATGAACCAGAACCAAGGAACGTCGGACATAAATCATCCTCTAATGATCGGTTATATGTTATCCAACCTTCCAAGGGATTTCAAGAGGAGGATTGAGCTTTCTCCCTTGTACCCAAGTTAGCATATGATAATGAAACCCATGTCAATATAGTCCTTTATTTACTTTTCACTTCCAAGGGGAAATTTTGGCCCTTAAACAAAATGGTATGGACTTTCCACATTCACATTTGTAACAAGTTATAGTTAGGAAAGCCATTTGGGAATGATGGTTGAAGTAAGAAGTAAAGAAAGCTAAATATTTGTTATGATTACAATAAGTAGCAAGTAAGTATATGCTTATGATTGAGAATGAGGGGTATGTATATATTTGACAAAAGTGAAGACGTAGTTCTTCTCCAAACCATGAACATGCATGCCATGAAATTGATTCGTTGTGGAGCTGTTATGCATATATACACAATTACACAACTTACATAGTTGTCAACATCATACACTATAGAAGCACAACTCATACAAAAGTCATATATAAATTCTAAAGTACCACAATAATAAGTTCACACTCAACTCAGATCAAAAATTGATACTCAACTCAGTGGTCTGACAACCACATGCCTTGAATACAGTGAAACCACATCCACCCTAGCTAAGAGACTCCAAGTCATGCTTGTCAGCTTCATCCACCATAGCCAAGAGCTCGAATGCTCCAACATCAAAGAAGTAAACTCTTTGGAGTTGCACTTCAAAGGTATACCCCCTTGTTCAACCTAGATCTTTAGCCATAATGGTGCCATGGACGATGTGAATGGTGCAAGTGATGATGGGTCCCACAATGTGATCAGTAACCCTAACACAAAATTTGGCCGCCACTAAATAGTCTTTGAGTAACTAATAATATAACTTTGACCACCAAGACTATCCAACATCCAAGCAGACTAGCTTTGGCACTACAAATGTCATGATAGTTGTCATGTGTATATACATTGCTACACAATATACATCAATGTCAACATCATACACTATAGAAGCACAACTCATACAAAAGTCATACATAAACTCTAAAGTATCCCAATTATAATAATATGGAGTTTACAAATGAGTTAGTCAAGACTAACTAAGTAGTAAATAGGTCAAATTAACCAAGAATTATAAGAATATTCTAGAAGCATCTAGGAAGTTACTTGGTACCTTCCAAGTATTAAGTAATGTGCATGCCACATAGTGACTTCTAGGAGAAAGCTTCTTGGGAAGCTTCTTGGCTAGTTTAGCTTGCACGCCAAGTAGGTGGCTTTTGAATGACAACTTCTTGAGAAGCTTCCCGACTAGCTTAGCTTGCATGCCAAGTAAACAGCTTCTAGAAGGAAGCTTCTCAAGAATCTTCTCGATTAGCTTGGCTTGCACTTTAAGAAGACTGGCTTTTAGGAAACTTCTAAGAAGTTTCTTAAGAGCCTTGTATGTTTCCTAAAAGTACCAAACCCCAAGCTCATGCAAGGCATTTAGAGTTTCCCTCATTCAAGAGTCTCAATGTGATCTTCCATTCTCATATTTCTCTCCTTAGTCTTTTATACACTAGGCCATCTTTTTGCTCCATAAGATTTGGGATGTCCACTCAATCCTTGAAAGCCAAAAAGGTATGATGTACTCTTTTGCACTCTAGAAGAAAAAACAATTATGGCTAAGGTCTCCCAACCTAATCCAGATGTCACCACTTTTTCCCACCATGTTGAGCTCAAGGCACTCAACCAACAAAGTAGGTGAGATAGCCTATAACAATGTAGCATCATGCACTTTACCTCATAATTCCTTGTCCAAGATCCCATACCTAAACTAGACTACTTGTGCCTCAATAACTCCCTAAGTGAAACTGATTAGCCATCTCATGCAAGTGTATGCCTCATGTAGTCTCTTTCTAGCTTTCTATTGGAACTTTTGTAAGCTCTTCAACTTGTCAATCTGCACTCCTTGGTAGTTTTGCCTTAAACATTGGAAGAACTTCACCATAAGGTTAGACCCCAATACTTCATCATTTCTTTTATTGATACTTCCACTCATAGTAGCACCATTTCCAACTAGTGCACTTCCATTGGATACACCATTGCTACTAAAGGTAAAACTCATGGGTCAATCTACTCCTTTAAATTGAGCTTATAAGTGATAAAGATTTAGTTTTGAGACCAATACTAGCTCTATAGCTCAAACTCCTCCAAGTGAACTCTCTTCAACTCATGATAGTCATCCATTAGAAGCCCTCCAAGGTTGTAACAACCCCTTCTATGCAATGAAAGGTGTGAGCAAAGTTGGGTTTTATCATCTATTGTAGATCACACCAACTATCAAACTCTTGGATGAAGTCATCCAACTCAATGGTACCCACCCACTGTACTAGAGTAGCACATTGGGATTTTGGAGGCCCACATAAATCTCATCTAATCTCATATCTCATAATGGTTGAGATACACCAAGTGCACTCTCAACTCAATCAACTCTTGTGTCAAACCTCAAACCGGAATCAATTTCCTCCCTTATGAGGACCTAAGATATAGGTTGATATCTAGTACCACTTCATGTAAACCCATAATGTACTATAGCAAAATCTCCTCTAGAATCTTTGGAGAGCTCCATCATAACAATATACCCAAAACTCGTAATTGTATCTGAAAAGAACTACTCACTAAAGTAACTCTAATTATGACAACTACACAAGGAGAAATGGCAACTTGTAACCTATCATCATAACATGCACTCTCACAATTTGTAAGCCATCACTTCCCACCTCATTGAAGAGAAACATAGATTATCTAATTGGTGATCATTCCAATCTCACTACAAAGAGCACATTACAGCACCAATTCTATGAATATCAAGGCACTTCATACGAATGTGATGTACAAACAAGAAGTAGAGAATGAAGGAGGTCTAATCACAAGAAATTGAAATGATAGCCCTCCATTTCAAAAATCAAAATCGGGCTGACTCTATTACCATTTGGAATTTGATATAATAAGAATATCTATTTACTCCTCTGTTACCAAGATCACCAAAGATGGGATGAAATTGCCTTTCCTTGTGAAAGTTACATGAGTAATATGTATTAGGCTACCAATCATTAGGATAACAAGTGAGTATGGACCAATTGGCTAGGCATCAATCTAGGAACCAAAGATCTAGAGTTCAAACCCTTATTCCGCACAATCTTGAAGGGTGGGCAGATTTTGCAAAACAACTACCACAAACTCAACTAAATTGGCTAGCCTCACGCCAAACAACTACCAAAAACTCAATTGAATTGACTAGCCTCATGCAAACAAGATGATTTGATGCTAATTTGAATTCCCTCAAAAATTGGTTAACTTCACCAACTTGAGCATTAGCTAGGGCAATTCAAGCATACTCAAACAACCTCTAACTCTAGACAACTTCCACCAACTTGATCTCCTTTCTTTGTGTTAATTTGAACCTCCTCTAAATCTGAACAATCTTTGTCAATTGGTCAAACCTCCACTCTAGTTGGATGATTGTGAAATCCTTCTCCAACCTTTGTTTTTTTCCAAACCTCCACTATAATTGGTTGATTGCCAAATCTTCCACCAAATGTCAACTTGAGCCAAATTGATAGGATGGGGATCTCCAAATCCCTAATTAGAAAGGATGTATTCTCAAATCCACTTACAATTTTGAAACTTGTGCTCAATTTGCATCAACTTGATTTCACCTTTGGGTGTTCAAATCAAACATCCATTGTCTCAAATCTTGAAACTTTGGGCAACGCTTCCTCACACCATCTACCACATTGTCAAGTTTATAACAACTTAAGTAGGAATTCCGCCCACAATCCACACAACTAAAGGAGAATGTAGAGTAAAGCAATTGTAGATATTAGCGATTCAACAACCTTGGAGATATCACCAATGCACTCTATTTTTGCACCCAATTTCCACTTGATATTAGTTTCTCTAATGTAATTAGTTGACACTCAACTCAAATCGCACTCAATTCAAATTAGAAATCAATCCTAAACTCAATGGTTTGCCAAAAACATGCCTTGATTATAATCAAGCCACAACTCCACTATAGTTGGATGACTACCAAATCTTATGCCAAATGTCAACTCAAGCTAAATTGATAGAATGAGGATCTCCAAATCCCTAATTCAAGAAGTTGTGTTCTCAAATCCATCTATAATTTTGCACCTTGTACCTCCATTTTGCACCAAATTGATATTGATTTCACCTCCGTGTGATCAAATCAAACACTCATTGTCTCAAATATCAAAAATTTGTGCAACGCTTCCGCACATTGTTTGTTACACTATCAAGTCTAAAACAACTCAAGTAGGAATTCCGATCACAATCCACATAACATAAAGAGAATTTTGAGTATAGTAGAACTTGCCTAAATTAATACTCATAGGACCATTCCCAGTCAATTAATTTATGGAGGTTATTAAATAACACATGGATTATAAATTAATTGATTATATTGCTGGCACACGTCATATTGCCACCAGACACACCAGCACATAACCAAACACATACTTCCTACTCTAAACAACCCATGGCCAGACAAACCAATCCACTCAAAACATCAACCATAACCACAATGCCAATTCAAGGTGCAAAATACACCCCAATGATGGATAGCATCCGCATTGCTCTTTGTAAGCATCACACAAAGAACCCCAAGCTTACTCAAACCCAGCTTGTCAACTGGCTTCAAGAAAGGCATAACCTCAAAGTTAGCTAGGGTACTATCTCCAACATGCTCAATCGAAAGGTAGAGTTGCTCAAGCTTGACATAGATGACACAAATACCAACAACAAGTATCAACGGGCAGTCAAATATCCATTGATGGAAGCCTTACTTGTCAAATGGTTCAAAGCCCATCAAGAATGCGCCAATCTGAGCGGTGACCTTGTGTGCAAGGCTGCCAAGCAAATTCTCAACTGTTGTTATCTAGACCATGATGCATTCAAGTTCACAAATAGCTGGTTGGAAGCATTCAAGAAGCAAAATGGCATCCGTTCCTACCGGCAGTTTGGAGAGAGTGGTAGTGTAAACATGGACCAGTTTGTAGATAAACTTCCACACTTGCATGAAACTCTCAACAAGTTCAAATGGAAGGATATCTACAATATGGATGAGATTGGTCTGTTCTTTTGGATGCAGGTAAGTGTCACTTGGTCCAACATTTTTGTAGTTTGCACCATAAATTGATATTTGATGTTGATTGCATCAAATGCCAAGCAGATAACTCCCTTGTGACACAAACAAAACAAGGAGCGGATTGTTGTTATTGTCTGCTACAACAAAGATGGTAGCCACAAGCTACCTCTCTTAATCATTGGAAAGTATGCCAACCCCAGATGCTTCAAAAACATCAATCATGCAAACCTTAGATACACATATTGGAACAACGCCAAGGCTTGAATGACACAAAAGATCTTCTTAGAATGGCTGAAGGACTTCAACCATCGCATGGTTAATCGGAAGGTGTTGTTGATTCTTGACAACTACGGTGCTTATGTCCACATGGACGAGCTTATTGACAAGATCACCCTTTGCAACACAAATTTTTTTTACCTTCCTTCCAACACGACATAAAAAATCCAACCGTGCGACCAAGGGATCATCCGCAACTTTAAGGGCTACTATTGCCATTGCTTCAACTGTCTCTTTCTTCAATGTTTGGATGACAATGTGGAGCAACTTGACAAAATTGACGTTCTTCAAGCTATTCAGATGGATGTCCTAGCTTGGACTACGGAAGTGAAGCCAGAAAACATCCATAACTACTTCCTCCATTACAAGATACAATCGGAAGCAACTAGGATGGTGCCAGCTCATGGATCAGATTGTCATCAAAGAGCTGGAGTCACAGATTTGTCAGTTTTGCTATCCGAATCCAATGGACATTTGCAACTTGCTTGATTATCTTGTGGAGTAGGAGGTGGCCTTCATTCCAGACATTGGTGATGTTGTCAAGAACCAACACAACATATCAAGCCGTTCTGCCATAAATGAAGTAGATGATGACAACCTGGATGTAATACCAAGAGCTAGCCATATGATCTAGATGTGAAATTTGGTTTGGTAACATCTAGAATGATGTTATACATGATGGTAAAAATAGATAAGATAGAAGTATCACCAAAAGAGTACTTCTACTAATAGGGCAGAAACCAAAATAGACTTGAGAACCTTAGAACAAATAGTTAGACATATGATTTAAAGGTGAGAATTGGTTTGGTAGCATCTGGAAGGATGTTACACATGATGGACTAAACAGATTAGAAAAAGGTATCACCAAAAGGGGACTTCTACTAATAGAGTAGGAACAAAAATATGCCTAAAATCTTTGAAGGCAATTTCGGAGGCCTAAACGGATGAATTAGGCCTCAAAAATGTGCACTTTCGCCTCCAAGTGCTCCTTTGGAGCTTCAAACATGTGAGTGTGTAATTTGTGTTTTCTCTCTTCTCTTGTTCTCGGAGTATTACACTGGAGCACCCCAAGGTCCTCCATATGATGCACACATGATGCTCTAGATGCTGGAAACATTCTGGATGTAGCAAGATGAGGATTCCCAAGAATTCATCGGTTTGCTATAGCGTATGAAGGACAAGGTAAGTAAAATTTTGTGTCAACCAAATGGTTCAGAAAGATATTTGCCAATTCTTTAACTGTTAATAGGCAATCTTTGTAGTTATGTATTTGTTTAGTTGTAGTAAATGATGTACTATATGTAGTGAAAATAAAATTATGAAATTGTTGGGACCTCTTGTTTTAATTAATAATTAGTTAAGAGAGGATTATTGAATGATGTATGAGCTTAAGGTCAGGACCACCCCTTTTGATTATTAATGGAGGTTATTATTTTATGGAGGATTAATTTAGATAAGTTCTACTATAATAGCAATCATAGATACTAACGATCCTACCAAGCTTGGAGATATCACAAATGCACGCAATTTTTGCATTCGATTTCTCCTTGATGTTAGTTTTTTGATGTAATTAGTTCACACTCAACTCAGATTAGAAATCAATTCTAAACTCAGTAGTTTGCCAACAATGGGTCTTAATTACAATCAAGCCACATCTCCATTATAGTTGGATGACTACCAAATCTTTTGCCAAAATGCCAACTCAAGCCAAATTGATAGAATGAGGATCTCCAAATCTCTAATTCAAGAAGATGGGTTTTCAAATCCAGCTATAATTTTGCACCTTGAGCTAATTTGTATCAAATTGATCTTTGTTTTCTTTCCTTGTGTTTAAATCAAATACCCATTGTCTCAAATCAAATACACATTGTCTCAAATCAAACACCTATTGTCTCAAATCTTAAAAATTTGGACAACGCACACCATCTATCACACTATCAAGTCTGTAATAACTCAAGCAAGAATTCCACCTATAATCCACACAACTGAAGTGGAATTTTGAGTAATACAATCAAACTTGGAGATATCACCAATTCATTCAATTTCTGCACTTGATTCTTCCTTGACATTTATTTCTATAATATAATCAGTTCATACTCAACTCAAATCAGAAATCAATAGCTTACAAACAATGGACCTTGATTATAATCAACCACACTCATTCTAGGTGACGCTTCTTGGCCTCTAGTTGAAGGAAAAACTAGACTAAGTCAATTAGAGAGAGATCATGCACAAGAGTGTAAGTGCGTGTGAGCCTCAAGGAGAGAGAAAGAGAATTGCAAAAGACTCAAAGTGAATAATGAATAAGGAATGAGAGACAAAGTGATCTATACTCGAAGAGGGGGTTGAGAGCCAAGGGGTATCAACTCCTTTGCACCCTTCTAGAAGCCTTGTCCTACTCTATATTATCATTTTTCACACTAGTTGATATTGTACACTCCCACTTGGTGATTATTTTTAAGTAGTCCTAGCTCCAATAATAAATGTTCTATTTTGAGAGCTGGCAAACTCTTTGTGAGTATATTAGCTACCATGTTTGCCATTGGACAATACTGTATTGTTATAATCTTCTGAGCAATCTAATCTTTTATAAAGTGATATCTAATATTGATATGCTTTGTTTGATTGTGAAACTTCAAAGTATCCACAAGTACAACAGGACTTTGGTTATCACAAAATATAACAGTGGTTCTTGATTTTCCAATCTGACGTCAATGAGGAGTTGTCGGAGCTAGATAGTCTTGACAAAGCTAGTGCTCAATGCTACATACTCAACTTTTATACTTGACAATGCTATTGATTGTTATCAATTGGAGGACCATCTTATTGCTCCATTTGAGTAGATAAAGCAATTTCCAGATGTAGAGCATCTTGACCAAATGTCAACTCCCCAACTAGCCTCACAATAGCCAAAGAGAGAGCGTGGCTGAGAGGTATACTTGTATTTGATACAATAGTCGATAGTCAAGAGTTCCTTTGATGTATCTGAAAGCTCTTTTCATTGCTATGATGTGTGTTGGTCTTGGATTTACCATATGTTGTGACAAAACACTTATTGTATATGCCAAGTCTGGGCGGGTACACATTGCTACCTAGTTGATTGATCTCATTGCATTCTTCTATGGGTAAGTGGTGCATAAGACCTTCTCCTCTTTGTTGACTAGTAGCTTCTCATTAAGAGTCATGGGCGTACTGGTTGGTTTATATTTCTCAAGACCAAATTGATATAACTTTTGGGTAAGGTATAAGGATTGACTTAGTCTAATCCATCTGCATGATCTATATCTATAATCTTGATACTTAGACAATGTGAACTAGCCCGATGTTTGTCATTTGGAATCTGGGAGCTGAGTTGTTCTTTGACATAATTCAACAACTCCATGTGGCTACTTGCAATAATGGTGCGTCTACATACAAGGCTAAGATTACAAACTTGTTTCCCTTGTACAAATAGTAGACATTCCCATTGGCTCTAGACTTAGCAAAGCCAAGAGATGTGAGGAAGTTGTTGATGATTAAGTACCATTCTCGTGAGGATTGTTTTAGGCCATATAGCATACATAATAGTTTACACACTTGACCACCTTTTGGTGGAATCACTCCTTTGGGGATGTTCATGTATATCTCCTCATTTAAGGTACCATTCAGGAAAGCAATCTTCATGTCTATTTGGTGAACAGGAAGGTTGTATTGGGCTAAAATTGCTAAAATCAAATGTACTGACTGAACTCTTACCATTGGTAAGAATGTATCTATGTAGTCTAGTCTATAAATTTGAGTGAAACCTCATGATACCAATTGTGGTTTATAGCACAAGATAGAGTTGTTTGAGTTCAAATTCAACTTGAACGTCCATTTATTCATTATTGGACATCTGTCTTTTGGTAAGTCAAAAAATGTCCATGTTCCGTTAGTCTCAAGTTACTCATGTATGGCCTTCTCCCATTGTTTAACATTAAGAGAAGACAATGCATCTTTATAAAATATAGGTTCCATAGGCATTGGTTTAAGTGTTACTAGGAGGACGCCCTTTGGTTTCTTAGGTTTCTTTGATTTAGAGCCACCAAGAAGGGAGTCATAACCGTTTGTAGGGTTTTGCCTTGGAAGCACTGATTGTTAAGTTAAACATCGAAGTACTAGAGGATCTAAAGTTAATGTTGGTGAAGTGATTTCTTCACATGGAGTAAAGAGATCATTGCATGATCTCTTTACTCCATGGACATTTTATGCCTAACATGTCTGGTGCTTGAATCTCTATTGGTGGCCAATGTTGTTGAATGCATGGTGATGTTTTCTTCAAGTAAGGATGGAATTGGTTGATGTCTCTCATCTTCCAAAGAATGTTGTTGCAAGAACTAGATGGAGATGTTGGTGACCTTGGTATGGTCAAAGGAGTCACATGTGCCAATCTTTGACTCCTATTGGAAGTGGGCTTGAAGGACTTGATGGAGTCAAGGTCAATGCAACACCTCTTCCACTACCTCCTCCTCTAGAATTGGGAGCAAGTATGTGAGATAGGGGTAGACCAAGAACTGGAGGAATAGTAGAAGGTACAACAATGGGAGGGAGCAAAGCTCCTATTGAAATTGGGGGAGCATGCAGTTAGGAAACAATTGGAATAGGATTGTGGTTGTAGAATTGTATGTTGTTCAAAGAGAGGTCTTCAAGAAGCACGGATGCATTGTGAAAAGAAGAGCAATGAGCGAGAGTTGGAGGGGACTTGTAAAGATGACATCACAAGTGACAAAAGTATGACCATCAGATTTTTGCCAAAGGCTATAAGCCTTACTATGTGCACTATAGCCTAACATGATGCATGCATGGGAATGATAGTCCAGTTTGGATCAGAAATGTGCAGCAACTTGGAAATAGGTAGTGCACCCAAAAACATGTAAGTGAGAAATGTCGGGTTTGCAATTGTGCCACAATTAGAAGGAGATCACATGCGGCTCAAGGGCCTTGGTGGGACACCAGTTTTGCACATAGTTGGCACAAGTGATGGCCTCACCACAATATGGTTTGGGAAGGCCGGATGCGTAGAGTATGGAGCAAACGGGATTTAGTAAAGTGTGATTCTTGCGCTTTGCCATGTTATTCTATTGAGGGAAATGCGGAACTATCAATTGATGCTGAATGCCAAATTAGAGACAATGGGCATCAAATGCCATGGAGGGATACTCACCCCCATTGTTAGAGCAAAGAGCTTTCAGCTTGTGTCCAATTTGCAATTTGGCAAAGACATGGAATTCCGTGAAAGCTTGGAAGCAATTGCTCTTATAGTGGAGTAACCGGACAACGGTATGTTGGGAGTAATTGTTGATAAATTTAAGAAAGTATTCATAGCCTGAGAAGGTGCAAGGTGAAATGCAGCTATTAATATTGGTGTGGACAAGCTCTAGTGGTAGGGTGGTCAGAGTGGTTGCCACACACAGGAATTTTGTGCAAGGTTGTTTGCCATGGTGACAATCAGGGCAAATATGGTCGTGCACAAGCTTCAATTTCAGGCAATTTATAGAATTTTGGGTGTAGAGTTGGTCAAGGCATTGTGTGCTAAGATGGCATAAGCAACAATGCCAAAGGCATTAAGATCATGTGCAAAAGCTAAGCAAGCAATGTAAGTGGGTGTGAGAGGGATAGTGTTGAGGAGTTGATTCCCAAATAGAGCATTGCACGTCAAGATGAGAGAGATACATGAATGGAGGGAGAGCCCACTTGCCAAGTGGGAGAACACATGGCAAAAAGGAGAGATCCTACAAGATTGGAGCCAAAGAGAGAGAAGGAAGGTCTCATGGCCATGGGAGCAATGGGCCCATAGGGAAGCACACTGCCTTGAAAGTCAACACCAGGAGGGAAGGCTCCCTACTCCCATGGCAACATGCCCATAGGGGGGTGCATTGCTCCTTTGGGCAGTGTAAAGAGATGAGTGCTTGGCTGCCCGCATGGCATTGGGCCCATAGAGGGATGCGCTTGGAAGGAGGCAAAGGGTCCCTTCATGTGGTGGGGGCGCCAATCGTGTGGAGAGGAATCACTAGGAAGAGGTGGGCAAGAGGGTTGCCCTTCCAATGTCTATTAGGAGGGCCATCCTATCACTCCAAGAGCGTGACGCTTGGTGGTGCTAGAAGAGGCAATCCACATGGAGGATCATGGTGGATCCAACAGTGTGAAAATTTTCAATGAGTTCTTGATTAAAGGGGGTCTCGTGTCTATTCAGGCTGCAAGGAGGGTGGACTTCAGGAAAGTGAGAATTCTAGTTCATTTGTCTAGGAGGGCGATAATGAATTGGATGAGGGTGGAGGGACTTAAGATAGGAGTGTTTGGTTGGATAGTAAGTGACAACATGATTAGGAGGCACAAAGTTGGCATGCTTGGAGATTTGACGGATAAGTTGCTACGGGGCACGATTGGAGTGTAGTGTGTCTATCTTGTCAATGGTGGTAGTGGTGTGCAACAAGGTTTTGTGTGCAAGGAGGAACATGGAATTTCCCAAAAAATATAAATCTTTAGAAAGTGGGCAAGAGCATAGGCTACGTCCATACTTATCTTCAAGGTAGCAAATGTGGTTGCCAATGAGACACCAACCGCCCTTCATGTCCAATTGCCTTGTGGAGAAGATATTCTTGTAGAGCACCGGTACATGTAGCACATCTTGGATGTGTATGCATTTGCCATTCAAGAGCTTGATTTTCATTGTGCTAGTGCCATCGATGTAGACAGTGGTGTTGTCACCAAGGAGGATTTTGTCATTTTGTCAACTCTCTTTGTTAAATGGGGTGTAGTCAATAAATTGACGCTTATTATGCACCATGTGGTGGGTGGCACCGGTGTCCACATACCACATAGGATCAGCCGGCAATAACATGCTCATCCCCATTGATTTCATGGTCATGAGTACATGTCATGCACTATTGTTGTTGTTGTGTGATTGTTTGCCACGTTGAGAGTTATACAAGCAATCGGTGGTTATGCCAATGTTGTTGTTAGTTGTTGCTATTGGTACGGTTGGGATAGTCTACAATGTAGTGACCTGTCTTATTGCAATCAAAACAACATTCACTTGCATCAGGCGGGCATTTGCGAGGCAATTGAAAACTTGTATGGTTGTGTGATCTGCCATGCTCTTGCTACTTGCGGCCAACAAATCGCATTGTGGAGGGTTCCATGGACATTTTCCGAGACATGGTTTCTTCTTTGATCAAAGAAAAAATGAGATCTAGTAGTGTGAGTGCAGGATTAGTATGTATAGCATGCAAGAATGTTTGGTATTTTGGTGACATGCTGCACATTCAAGTAAGGATATGCTCTTTGTAGTTGGCAATGATGCCTTATGAGGCTAGCTATTGAACCAACGCTTTGAAATTGTTGATATGCAAAGTAATGGTTTCATTAGGTTTCAAATGCAAAAGCCTGAACTTCTCATGGAGATGCATATGCATTACCATGTCTTGGCCAGCAAAGTTGTTGGTTGGAGTTGTCCATGCATTTTGTGTTGTTTTGCACGCGAGGATGTGCCCAAAAACTGAGTTATCACAACATTCATTGATCACAATGAGAGCATTTTTATTTATCTTGTCCCATTCCACAACATTCCTAGGACCAGTACCGGTGGTAGCGAGCATTGCTGTACCACCCGGTGTTGCTGCTCGAGGATGGGATGTTGTTCCATCAACTATATTGAGGACCTCTTCCGCATGAAGGCGGAGAGTTATTTTACGTTTCTAGAACATAAAGAATGTTCCATTGAAGATTGCACAACCTTTGGTATTGAATGCCACCAGCATCTTGTACAGTTTTATTGCTTGAGCACGAGCTTGCTCTTTTACCGCTGCAATCTATTGTGCAAGGAGGGTCCTCTATGCCCATGATCAAGGTGTCTCCTAATTGTGGTAATCTCTATAGTCTACGTCTATTTATCACCTATGTTATTGGCATTTTAGTTTTAACAACCAGTGCTCTTATACCATGAAAGAAAAACTAGACTGAGTCGACTAGAGAGAGATCATGCACAAGAGTGTGTGTGAGTCTCAAGAGGGGAGAGAGAATTGCCAAAGACTCAAAGTGAATAATGAATAAGGAATGAGAGACAGAGTGATCTATACACCAAGAGGGAATTGAGGGCCAAGGGGTGTCAACCCCTTTGCACCCTTCCGGAAGCCTTGGCCTACTCTATATTATCACTATTCACACTAGTTGATATTCTACACTGGTCTCTGTCCACCATAGCCAAGAGATGGGAAGCTCAACCTTAGATAAGTGAACTCTTTAGAGTTACATTTCAAAGGTATACACATGTTCAATTTAGATCTCTAGTACTAATTGCGTTCCGAATGGTGCAAGTGAGGTTGGATCCCATTGTGTAATAACAACATTAACATAAAATTTGGCCATTGCTAAGTAATCTCTAAGCAACTACTAATATATAATTTGTACCGTCAATATTGTCATTCCAACTTCCAAAGGGGCTAGTTTAACTGTTACAAAATTCACTGTAAAACATCTAATTTGGATATCACTTGCATTTTGATAAAATAGAGTTAGTCTATGAAATACATAAGTCTATGTAGAAATATGGAATCAGCTTCAATAAATGTTTTCATTTTAATAGAAATATTATGCTGGTTTAATCGGTATACTTCACGTTGGTGATATCCAACAATGTAAAGTACTATCATGTTGTGCTCGGATAGAACATGGCGAATTAAGGTAACGTGGTACGCTTTAGGAATAAGAAAAGAATTATAACTTCAATAAATGAAACACAAATTAACTCTAGCAGGTTAAAAACTTGATGAGATCCCATACATGAAGCCAACTTGAGAGCCCTGAATGTTCCTGATATCTATGTATTAGGAGATCAGTAATGACCCTATGCTTAAAGTAAATCATTAACTGTCCAAGTACACTAGCTCCTTAATGAACCTTAGGAAATCCCCCTATGAAGCACTAAAAGACTCAAATGGCGGATAGTAAACACAAGCAATTAAGTGGCCAAAAGGGGATAAACAGGGCGTTAAACAGGACACAGAGTTATGCTAATGATCGTGAAACAGGAATGCGAAGGTTTGAACTTCGAGTCCTTTGAGTACAGTAGTCTATTGCATGAGGCTTGTCGACAGCTCCCCGGTGGAAGGACGGGCAATCAATCGTGTCTCATTCAGATTTGCAAGCAAAACGAGACGGATCTGGTGCTGAATCAGTGGCGAACACTACGAAAAGCTTTACGATCTTTCTGTTCTATTACTTGTAATAAGGGAATTCTTGTCCGCGGGAGAAAAGAAGAAAGAGAGGGAGTGTTGGCCACAGTTTGGTGCATCTGAGCTTGAAGCATGAATGGGGGTTTCGTGTTGGAATTGCGGGGTGAAGTTATGTTGGCAGAGGGGATTTAGTTTGAGCAGAGGTAACAACAGCCGGCGGCAGTGAATTGGCTGTTCAGAGATTTTGATCTTGCTGAAGTGCAGAGTGAGATTTGGCGCTGCAAAATGGGGCTGGAGAGTAGAGGATTTGAATCTTCTAGTGAAATCTTGGCTTTCCCTCATAAGGACGCGATGTCACCGTTTCTTCGGAATCTGCTCAATGAATCTTTCAACACTGTGGAGGATCTGTCCGCAACTCCTTCGTTGCTTGCTCGATTGCTGGCCGAGCTGGACAGCGAGAGGGAAGAGTTTCATAAAGCTCAGGCGCAGGTTCAGGTCACTACCGCGCGGAGTATTTCATTTTTTGACAAACTTTCAAATTCGTTGGAGCATTTGATTGTCAAAATTGAAAGCGTCAGAGCGTCAAGTGTGCCCTTATTTTCCTTGGAGAAAGAGAGCGATGGCGATGGAACTGTTAGTGGGAGGGAGTCGAGCGTCTCGAGTCCAAGATGGGAAGAGTTGGAGATCGCGGAAATTGAGAAGATTATGAACCCCGAAAGTGGGCAAGAAATCTCCGAGGACGTTCATTTAAATCGTCAGGCAATGGTGGAGGAATTGGAGATACTTGCTAGTGAAGTTGCTAGGGTGGAGAAGGTAAGGGTTTACGCAGAGAGTGTACTCAAGCTGGAGCAACTCGTAGGGGATTTGGAAGCTGCCGTTGCTAGCATCTCTGGGACAGTCCGTTCTTCTTCACAGGCAAGTTCTTCGTCGTTTCAGTTGTTGTTAGCGTTGATATGCTGGATTCTATAAGAAAGTATTGTCGGTCAGTTCTTAATATCTCCTCCATTATTTCATGTCAGGAAGAATTTTGAAAAACTGGCAGGTATTTACATAGTCTGCATTCGCATTAAGGGCGTTTCCCCTGGTTCGCGTTCAGGTATTCTGCAAGGATGGATTTTTAAAGCTTAATATATTCGTTTGTTGAGGGGAGTTTTGGCAATTGAATTCTTAAAATCGCATGCGTCATTACTTCAGCTCAGGAAGAATCATACACGATTTGCACGTTGTTTATACCATCCTAATATCAATTTCAAGGGCTTGGTGGGAGCTCAGGTACTGTGTAAGAAGTGCTTGCTTAGCTTCATAAAAAGTATCCGATCTTTTCCCTTAATTAAGAAGCGCACACGAGATTGTAACACTGTCTTAGACAGGTAACTGATGCAGGAAAGTGGAAACAATCATGTTCTTATTTAAAGCTCCTAGGTATTTGCAGGGTGGGGGAACCTTGCTGAAAGTGACACGAGCGGTGAAAACCATGCAAACAACAGAAGCTGCTGTGGCCGAAATTTTAAATGCTCACTGGAATCAACTTGTTTCAGCTGTAGATTTAAGGGTTGACCGAGTTGCTGCTATCTTGCGTCCTGCAGCCGTAGCAGATCACCGCAGTATTCTGGGATCGATAGGATGGCCACCCCCACTCTCTGCCGCCTCTGCGGGTGGAGACAAGTTGGCGAACCCCCTCTTGGAGATGCCGGAACTGCTAGAACGGACATACTGTGAGAGTTTCATGGCTTTGACAATTTTACAAGCCGTGCAGCAGGGTCGGAGGGAGAGGCAGCTGAATCAATATAAAAGGAGCAACGACGAGGCAGCAACAAATTCAGCAATGGAACGCAGAATGAAGAGCCGCACGACTCGGGCACCCCTTTGGGCAATGGATGAGTTGGTTTCTCCTGTGGCTGCCAAAGCTGAGCCACATTTTATAAGATGGACTACTAAACCGGAATTGGTTTTTGCGCTGGCGTATCGTCTAGCTGAAGAGTATGTCGATGTTGTAGATGACTTTTTGCAGCCTTTAATTGATAAGGCAAACCTAGCAGGTTATAGTGCCAGAGAAGAATGGGTTTTCTCACTCGTGAGCATGATGGCTCTTTACCTACAAACACATGTATTGCCTGGTTTAGCTAATGACTTGCAAGTTGTGAGTGGACCTGGGTCAGTCGAAGCTGCTCTGTGGTTACACATTGTAGACCAGGCCCTTGCTTTTGACAGTCGAATGAAATCACTGGCTGTGCGAGCTCTGGGGCTTTTCCAAGCAGGTACCATGGATGAAGTTGAACCAGAGGACTTGGATAATCTGTCTGGGCCAGTTGTCCTTTCTATCTCAGCTATATCGGAAAGACCAGATTGGTTAGAGCTTTGGGCGAAGCTAGAACTGGAGGATGCCATGACAAAGTTAAGGGCAGAGCTGCAGAATGAAGCAGCATGGGTTGCAAAGACGAAAGCAGACGCCTTCTTTGGGTTAGTTGAGGGGGGTTCTCAGGTGACAAGTGGTCTCTCGGGTGCCAAGATTGGAGAGTTTCGGGCTCCTCAAGGAGCTTCATATGTTCTTTCTTCAATGTCTGCCGTGATAGACAGATGCCGGAGTCTTCTGGAACCGTATCAACAGTGTAGGTTTGTCACTGCTGGGGTCATACCGATTTCGCAAGAATATCTGCATAATCTGCTACGACGTTGTCAAGAGCTAGAAGCTGTCACTGCGCTTGCAGATGAGAGTTCTATACTAAAGGTGGCCACCTGCGTCAATGCTGCACACTTTTGTGGACATTCGCTGCAGGAATGGGGCGAGGATATTTTCTTTCTTGAGCTACTCCAAGCGGAACAAGATGAAGAAGGCGTGTCAGAGTCCATAGATGGATCAATCTTCCATCAAGAGATCGCAAATTTCAACCATTTCAGATTGGATTGGGTAAACAAGCTTGTTTCGTCGATATCGAGGGGGTTGGAGGCACGCTGTAGAGAGTATCTGCGAAACAAGAAAAGATGGAGCGATCCTGGCAAGGGAGGACAGGAACTTGATATTCCTGTTGAAGTTACTACGAAGGGGGTTGGGGAGGATTCCAATAAGAGGCCCAAAGACCTCTTGGGCGAAGTGTTTGTGAATAAGCTTAAGAGCTTTGACGTTTCTCCTAGTCTGGTGGATATGTTCGCGCTACTACAAAGTCATTTATCGGCTTTGAACGCAACGCTCGATTATGTGAATTTTTTGGAGTTCTGGCGCAACCTGGCTGCAGGATTGGATCAGCTCTTTGTTAACTCGGTTGTACTCAGTTCGGCAAAGTTCTCAGAATATGGTGGGTGGCAGTTTGCTGCAGACGTTCAGGGACTGTTTTTGCTATTCAAACCGTACTGCGTCCGACCATCTGGATTTTTCAAAGCACTACAGGATGCTGTGATTCTTTTGACGTTACCTTCGGATGATGCATATTCCCTTCTTCAGGTATTCCATCCTTCCCCTCTCAAGTCAAGGGATCATACAGACAGAAACAAGGCAGCAATTGACACTTTGAGAAGTTTCGGGGTGCGGAAGCTAGACCCTGCCACTGCGAGAAGGGTCCTGAGTAATAGACTGCTGCCTAAGAATTAAGGCTACTTAGTTTCTGGTATCAGGAATGGTCTTCAGTTAGTCTCCAACTGTTTCATTTGTAAATAATTTTCCTCAGCTTCTATCATAACTTCAAATCGGAGCCAGGGCGACTAAATTGCATGCTTGTTCTAGTAACTCTTTAATTTAGTGCCAAGGTCTCCCTTTCTGGAACACTGACTTACAGGGGAGTTCATGCATTTCTTGCAACAAGTGCTTGCATAGCTTTGAATGGAACGAAATTGAACAGGTTTGAATATCCATTCAAGCTGAGTTGCCGAACTGTTGAGATCAATGCTGTACTGTATATTATGAAACCTGGATTCACTTCGCCTCTTTTATGCAATTTGTTTCTTCATGCGAAAAGTGAAATTTCCTGTCTGTTGGGGAGTTCTCTGAAGCAAACAAAGATGATGTTATCTTGAGAAAAGAACGAATTTGATTCTTGATTGAGATCGATAGAACGTTTACACTAAGCTTTTGCAGCAAGGAAAGATGTCAACTGCAGACATGTGGGTAAAGGAAAAACTCAGCAGGAGATACAAAATAGACGTCTAATACGACCAGGGAGCTTCAGGAAGACCTAGACCGCAAACCACAGGAAGAAGAATCTCATATCCGTGGAGCCGATGCCTTTTGGTGTTGATTGGTCTATGCAGACTACCCGAGTGCTGCTACTAGTCGGAACTTCTGCAGAAGAATTCGGTCTGTAAAGGAAGTACGCTTCCGTAACGGAAACAAAGATTGCAAATGAACATAGAACTGTGCTTTTTGGCTGATGTTCGAACGGACTTCACTTAGTGGATGGTGCAACAAGTTTTATAGTACCTTCTTGTCCACAGATCCACATTGGAGACTATTTTCATTCTTTCGCCCGGAGTTCACAAACAGAGTATTTATGCTACATGAAGATTGTACCAATATAAGGTTAAACTCTCTCCTCGTGGGATGGGGTCTTTATATGCAAATTCATTTTCTCCCTAAAGCAAAGTCAGGTCTATTATGTCATGTGCATGTGTCAGGTCTATTATGTCATTACACAATATATATTGTAGAAACAAGTTTCACATATAACTCATATATAAACCCTAAATTATATGTCAGTTTCACTTAAAAATATACTAGTTTCTCATGAACATAATATATCAACTATGGTCCTTGAGATAGAAGTGATACTATTTGCAATTTATCATTCTCTCATATACAAAGATGTTTGCACTCCAATCTAAACCGCTTGCTTCACTAAAGAACATGGTCTCTTGTCTCGGTACCAATTGTGCTTCCCACAACACCGGTGCAAAGATAATCTATCACTAAAATATCAATCATGAATGTCAATATGGCATCATAGAAAAGTAGATGAATGTCAACTTGGCATCATCTCACCATGCGAATGTGTTCTGATCTGATCCAATTGGCGGGGGCATGGATTTTTATTCAACCCATCTACATCATGGTTCACCACTCTAGATCTATGCATAACTATGAAATCATACTCTTGTAAAAACAAAACCCATTGTGCAAGCTTCCTTGAATGCTTATCATACTCTATCAACCACTTCAGTGGTTGATGATCAATGATGAGAATGAGGGGCTATCAAAAAGTAACATCGGTTATGTGTTATTGTCCATATTATTGCAAGCACTCTCTTTCATATGAATTATACTTCATCTCCGCTGAATTCTTGGAGCAACTAACATAGGCCACCATAAACTCCTTCCCCTCATCATCATGTTGGGTAATCATTGTTCCAAACCCCAACATACTCCAATTAGTATGGACTTGGAATGGTCATCCTTTGATTCGTCTCCTAATAATAGGGGTAGATGTCAACCTCTCTTTGAGCTTTATAAAAGCTCTCTCTTTTTTATCTCCCCAACACCATTCTTGTGTAAGCTTGGTCAACTTTGTCAAGGCCTTGATAATTGCATTAAATCCTCTAACATATCGACAATAGAAGTTTGCCAACCCAAGGAATACTTGCACTTTGCTCACATCTGTAGATTGAAGAATATGTGCAATAGCTTCCACCTTGGTCTGCTAAACACCAAGTCCTCCAAGGTAGATAATGTGACCCAAATACTCAACTTACTCATGGAAGAATATAGAAATCCCATGATGTAATTTGAGTCCATAAGATCTCAATCTCTCAAACACCTATAACAAATGTCTCTCATGCTCCTCCATAGTAGTGTTTTAGACCAAAATATCATCAATGTAACATCGGACAAAATCCAATCTTGCTAGTATCTGTCCATGACACTTTGGAACTCGGTAGGAGCATTCTTTAACCCAAAGTAAGAACCTCCATTAATATAATATATCTTGACCGTGAGGATCAATAGCCCAAAATGTTGTCTTGGACTTGTCCTCCTCTTTGATCAGCAACTGATGATATCCAACTAAAAGATCCAAAATATTGAAGACCTTTGCATGCCAAATCGTATCAAAGATCTCCTTAGGTGGAGGCATGGCATATTGATCATCCCTAATATATCGGTTCATAGGACGGTAATCGTAGACATCCACCTACCTATGTAGTTGCCATGCATATCCTTCTTGGTTGGCATCACTATGGCTGAAACATACTTTCCATGTGAAATCTCCACCAAATCGACCTCAAAAAGGTCTCTACTTTAGCACTAAATCAATGCTCTCTCCATGTCATTAAATTTGTAAGGACATCAAAAAAATAATTTATATATAATAAATCAATCCAAATACCAAATTCTTTTAGAGCACCCAAGTCCTTCATACCAAAGACAAAACAACTCGTGTAGCTCCTCAAGAACCTCCAAACTCTCCGTCTTTCTCCTCTTGTAAGCTTGGATTCCAAGAGGGGAAAGATGGAGAGTTTGGCTCCCAAGTATCCTCTATAAATGATGTACAAGTGGAAGACATAGTGACTGGCTGTTACATTGGGCCCTAGGGAATAGTAATGTCATGCCTCCAACCACTAGAGTACCCAAACTCAATGCATAAAACTCTCTCTACTTTGGCTATAAGCTCCATACATCCTCTAGCTGCATCCCAAGTAGACCAAGGGTGCAACCCAAGTAAGTAGACCATGCTCACTTGGATGGACCCCAAGTAAGACCATTCTCACTAGTAGCCACTAATTGTGTCCCAAGAATACCCTACCTAATTAGTCCATCGTCCCCAATATGTGCTTGAATTGTATTGATATCCATAGAGCTCACAAGTATCAGAGTGGTGGTGCCTATCAAGTGCATCTTACGTTGCCCTACCAAGCCAAGGCTCATAATCCATGTTAGACAATTCAGATCCATAGCATGACCTAACATATAATGCTTGGATGCCTTTGACACTACTATAACATTGGTAATAATGGTACAAAAACCCATCGCTCACTCCCGTTCATTGGCATTGGGTTCCACAATCTATTGCAACGGTGAGATCTAAACAAGTCCAAGACCTCCCTCCCTAAAAGCATGGGAGCATGGTAAACTCATAAATGTGGGTAAAGCTGCTTTGGGTTGTCCAACAAGGTTCACCATTGCCATAGGTGACCTATTAGCCACTATCACCATTTGAGACTAACGCTCAATATCAAAAATGTTATCAATAATAAGGTGGTCTAGTCATTGAATCCCATCATAAGCACATTGTAAAACCTCTTTATGTAAGAGGTTTGTTCACCAAAGACAAAGATGATGAGCTCATGATCCCACTATGGTTGCATCCAACAACATGGTAGGTCTCATCCAAGAATGGACCTAATGTGTATGAGAATCACCCATCAAAGAGATGTTCTCCAAAATGTAAGCTAGAGAAATAGACCGATGAACCAAAAGATAATGTAGTATGCATAATATCTTCCAAAACATACAAGAACAAGGATCCTAGAGACCTTGACCTTGGCCAACACAAGTATATCCTTAACATGGCCATCAAAAAATCACCAAATGAATGAGACCATGTCTCTCCAAATCCTATGCCCTCAACAAGGAAATGTCTAATGCTAGGATCGTTTGGCAACTCCTAACTATTGGTATCAATAATAACTCAAGATACATGTAAGCCAATTGTGCCACATGATATAGAGAGACTTGCCTAGTAATCTCATCTCTATCCACATGCAAGTACCTCTATGCTCGTATACTTGCTTGCAGTACCGTAGCTAGTCCAATGCTAATCCCACCAAACAACTCCAATAGATATACTCTCTTTATTGGATATTGCAAAGCAATGAGTGTAGTATCCAAAGGTGACAAGGTAATAGACTCCAAAGGCTCATCCTTACATTGGTCTCTTGGTGGTATAAAGGCTACACTCCAAGCTTATTGCACCAATTGATCTACATGCTATTGAAATACCTCCTCAGAACTCCATAATAGAATATCCAAGGTGGATGGAATGGTCCTACTTGTACTCTAAATTTGAGTGATCTCCTTTGGTATGGGAGTGTCTTCCGCATGGGCTTTCCTCTCAAATAAGTCACTAGGCCAAGCAACAAAACCACTGAAAGTTGAAATTGATGCCATGGTCCTTGCCTATAGGGAGCCAAGATTACCACTACTAAATCATATTGGTAGGCAACATACCTATCTCTCACTTGATTGCCAACTTGGTCTATAGGAGGTTATCTTCTCCAAAAAGTCAATACTAAAACCCATGAGGTATGACATTGCTTCATCAACTAGCACATCATATGACTCTACTACTATGGCAATAGCTTGAACTCTCACCACAAAGCTATCTATAGGATGATTGAGATGAATCTGGACAATGAGCTCTCCACATGTGAGGTACTATGTAGAACCACCCCTAGAGATATTTGGATCTGAAATAGACACGTCTCCACATTGGTCTTCCACAGCTCAAGATCGACAATTATAGCCTTCCATAACATAAGGTTGCACAATAGAGTCTAATAAGACCCTTTGTGGTGTTCCTTGAATGTCCACCCAGTGGAAAATTTTCCTCTAGTTATCCAATAAGACAACTCCATTTGTTAATTGAGCTTGCTCAAAGGCAAGTCTAGTTGGTAACTTCTCCAACCTAATTTTTGCTATATGCCATAACCATTAGTCGTTGAGCAGATCCCATGCTCCTCAACCAAGTCAAATCCATTAGCAACCACCTTTGCTCTAAAAACAAAAACTACTTCATCCTTGCTCACACAAAGTGTAGTAGCCAACCAAAACACTAGAGTTGGATCACTTCCAAAGTAAACATATCATTGGCAAGAACAAAAGGAAGTGCATAATCAATTAAGTCGCTCCAAACATTGTGCTAGACAATTTGTGTTGTAGCAAGTGGCTAACTAGCATCTAGTCCATCAACACCTACTGTACCTACACTAGGACATCCATGAGCCATGGATGTTGTCTATAGTGCCTCAAAGAGTGTGAAAGACTGGACAATACTGACATATCTACCAGCCTCTCCTCTTTGTGGGTCCAACTACACTGATGCTCATCTAGGCTCTAGAGCACATACTGCACTCCTAGTCACTATAGTAGATGCATTTACTTATGCTACTCCACAAAAAAATTTCCAAGATGCCTTTATCACCAACATAAGAAGTGGAAGACTCAGCACTTGAAATTGATCTCCTCTAAGTTATGGCCATGGTAACTAATCTTTGCTCCAATTGCTCAATCCAAGTAGCTATGGCTATATGAAAAGCAAGGGTATGTATTGCACCTCTACCAAGTGTGGGTCCTATACCACCACCTCATCCTCTATGACCTGTAGCTCCTCTACCACTTGATATAGTAGCCCTACCACTCTATAACTCTAGGTGAAAGTTGAAGCATTGGTCACTATTGTGACCAAATCTATGGCAATGGTCACACTATCTTTGTGTTGATTGTGATGCACCGGAGGTATAATGTCCATTGGCCCGAGTGCACTCTCCTCACAATGGCACTTGTTAGAACTTGTGAGTGACCTCACCATGGCACCCATTGTTTTGCTTGTGGTGAGGTCCACCACAAGTCTAACAAGCAACGCCATCACTCATTGGTTGTTGTTGACTTGAAATTGAAGGTAAGGGTCTAGTTGCACTAATTTCCCAGATCTTATGGAGAAACCTTCCACTTGCTCCATAAGATTTGGGCTACACACTCTACCCTTGGAAGCCAACATGGTGCACTTTGTTGCACTCAAGAAGAAGTAACAATTATGGATGAGGTCTCCCTATATATCACCACTCTCTCCTCCACCATGTTGAGCTCAATGTGCTCAACCAAACTAAAGACCACCGCCAAAGTAGGTGAGGTAGCTTGTAACAATGTAGCATCACATACTATATATTCCAACTCCTTGTCCAAGATCCCATACCAAAACTAGACTACTTGGGCCTCAATAACTCTCTAAGTGAAATTGATCATCCGTCTCATGCAAGTATATGCCTCATGTAAGCTCTCTCTAACCTTCCATTGGAACTCTTGCAAGCTCTTTAGCTTGTCAGTTTGCACTCCCATGAAGTTTTGCCTCAAGCATTAGAAGAACTCCACCATGGGGTTAAACCCCAATATTACATCACCTCTTGTAGAGGTACCCCACTCATAAAAGCACCATCTCCAACTAGTGCATTTCCACTAAATACACCAATGCTACTAGAGCTAGAACTCATGGGTACTACATATTGACCCTTAGCAACCGAGCTTGAAGTGATGGAGATATTATTAGAAGACCAATATTGTCTCCATAACTCAATCTCCTCCAAGTGATGAAACAACCCCTTTCATGCCATGAAGAGTGCAAAAAAAGTCATGTTTTGCATCTACTACAAATCACATCAACAAACTCCTAGATGAAGTCATCTAACTCAATGTTACCCACAATACCAAAGTAGCACCTAGGGCCTTTAGAAGCCCCATAAATCTCATCCATGTCCCAGAATAAAAGCGCAAACACACCAAGTGCATTCTCAATTGAATCAACTCTTGTATCAAACTCCAAATCAAAGTCAATCTACTCCATCATTGGGACTTGAGATACAAGTTGATACTAAGTGCTACTCCATGTAAACCCACTACGTACTACAATGATATCTCCTTTAGAATCCCCAAAGAACTCCACAACTTTAACCACCACAAGTACCTCACCAAGGATCACCACCAAGTGCTAACACAAAGTGCCACCACCAATTGAACACCATTCATTAATGTAGCTCTAATTGCAACAAATACATTAGGGGATGGGATGACCTATAACCTGGTATCACAACACGTACTCTCATGGTCTATATGTCATCACTTCCAACCTTATCGGAGAGAAACATAGTTTATTTGATTGGTCATCACTCCAACCTCACTACTAAGAGCACACTAGAGCACCAATGCTCTAAAGTCATGACACCTCACATGAACATGGTGCACAAATAGGAAGTAGAGAATAGAGGAGGTCTACTCACAAGAATTCTAAACAAAACCCTTCATCTCCTAAATAAACACCAAACTGACTTTGTTACCATTTGGCACTTGATATAATAAGAATTTCTACTTACTCCTAAGCTACCAAGATCATCAAGGATAGAATCAAACTTCCTCTCCTAGCCAAAGCTACATGTGTAAAGGTATTAGTCTACCAATCATTATGACAACAAGTGAAGGTGGACCAATTGGCTAAGGCACCAATCTAGGCACTAGAGATCTAGGGTTCAAACCCTATTGCACACAATCTAAAAGGGTGGCAGATTTTGTCAAATGATATTCAATTTTTTTTCTAAATTGGCTAGCCTCAAGCGGGCTTGTTTGCACTTCTAGGCCTTTGTAACTCCTCCAGTCAAAATTCAACCAAATGAGGCTTTTCTTCTTGCCAATCTGGCCAAGTTTCACCAACTCGAGCACTAGCTAGGGCAATTCGTGCAACCTCCAACTTGAATAACCTCTGCCAACTCAACCTCCAATTTGGAAAACCTCTACCAATTTATCACACCTCCTCTACAATTGGCTAACTGTCAAATCCTCCGCTATTTATCAACTTGAGCCAAATTGAGAGGATGTGGGTCTTCAAATACCTAATTTGAGGATATGGGTCTCCAAATCCACCTCCAATTTTGCACTTTGGGTTCACTTTATACCAAATTGACCTTGATTTCACTTCCTTGGGCTCAAATTGAACACCCACTATTTAAAATTGATTCCATTCTCAAAAAATTGGCTAGTGCTTTTGCACATTGTTTGCCTCCCTGCCCAATTTGCATCAACTTAAATAGGGCTTCTGCAAACCATCATTTGCAATGAAATCTAATATCACAATTGAATGTACAAACAATTAGTTATGCTTGTAAATACCACCAACACCCCTATTAGTTCTTGCACCAAATTTCCCCTTCACTTCTTTGATGTAATCAATTCATTCTTCCAATAACACTCAAATCTTATTTGTACTCAATCCTTCATTCAACAATCTGCCAACAATCTGATATTGATTACAGTCAAGCCATACCCACTCTAGCTACGAGACTCCAGGTGACATTTGCTAGCCTCCGTCCACCATAGCAAAGAATTCAAAGGCTCAACATCAAAGAAGTGAGCTCTCTAGAGCTACACATCTAAGGTATACCTCTCTGCTCCTACCTAGATCTCCAACCCTAACGACACCTTGACGACACATTTGACGTTCAAACGGTGCAAGTGAAGATGGGTCCCACCATGTGATCAATGACCATAACATGAAATTTGACCGTCAACAAATAGTCCAACATGAAATTTGACTGTCAACAAATAATCCAGTTACTTTTTTGAGTTACTACCAAAATAACTATGATTGTCAACATTACTACTCCAACGTCCAAGCAAACTAGCTTTGGCACTACAAATGTCATGACAATTACCCTAGTCTTATGCCAACACTACCACTCCAATGTCCGAGCAAACTGCTTCGGCGCTACAAATGTCATGACAATTACCTTGGTGTTATGGGAATGGCTCTTTTTAGAAATAAAAAACTTTGAATTTACTCTTCACATGGGATTAGGTTCATTATTCTGCTTTGCGGTGGGGACGAAGGATCACTTGTAAGAATAAGAAGCTTTGTGGACCTTGAAAAGATAATGTAATCATGGGGAAGTTAGGGAGTTGAAATGCTATCTACATGAAAAGTTATTGTTAATCTATTGCTAATCTATGGGTATGTGTTCTTTTAAGATATTTAGATTTAGCACTTTTATCTTTGACCTAATCAAACAAAACATTATTTTTGGGTAGATTAACTTGTATTTGATTAGTGTTTACTCTTATTAAGTTTCATGTTGTGCTATTCTCTTTATACTTGATAATTTGTATCAATCGTACGACTATTTTACCTTTTTAACTACAATTTTTTTTATCATAATATTAAATTAATATAAGAAATTTATTTTCATAATCAAAAATATATTAAATCCTTCAACAAATTGAGCTTAAAGAAGTTTGATTTCTTTCTAGAACTTCAGAAATACATTCAGTAAGGTGAGTGAGTAAACTAATTTTTCACTTACATAGAAATATATTTTGCTAATTTATACCAACTATAAGTTATTGTTAATTTATACCAACTATAAGATAAATCTAAAGATGTTACTTGCAATGAGAAAATTAATCCTTCACCTCGATACAGATATAATTAGTTAACTTGTTATTAATTACTTGAAAATTTTACAAAGTATCTTTCGAGTGGAGTACACTCAGAAGAAGATATGATGGACATGCATCCTTCGATCCTGTTTAGACACCAACTTCGATCCTCTTTAGGACAAAACCTGGCATCTAAACTTGCAAGTGTGACACTTGTCCTCTTCCTGCGCTAGTAGGGTCCACCCGTATTATCTACAGTGAAATCGAACGTATGGGCACATTACGTTAAACTTGAACTATCGTAATATACCAAATCCGGGAGGCAGACGGAAAAGATATCCTTAAACTCGTCTTAAAACAAACGTATAATCTTCATAAACCCCACTTTTAAGATGAATACCTAATAGTCCATTGAAAATTACTTTACTTAACTATAGAACTAATTTGGCCGGCTGAACTTATAAAGAAAGGTCTTTTGATTTATATCCTCAACGTAAGAGTCTGTAACCGGATTATGGAGTGTAGTGCTTTTGCCGGCCGCCGGCTTCTACGATTCGAAACAGTAGTAGAAATGATTCCTCTGTCCAAATTGGAAGGACAAGTAAGAATTCTGAGCATCAGGCAAGAGACCGCGTTATGAATTCAGAAAGAACATATGTACTTGACAGACGATCAAGAAATCTCTTGAATTGAAGGAGAGCTTTCATGGATTGGAGTAGAAATGCGGGAGCAATTTTAGCTGCGGCTTGGCGCCAGTGAAGTTCATGGAACTGTGAAGAGCTTCATTGAAGCATCGTGTTGAACTCAAGTGATGCAAGGTACTCCAATTACAGATTAGCACGACGGAGTGCGGTGGCGGTTGTGATCAGTATCTTCAGTCCACGATGAAGATGAAACAGGAGAATTTAGACGCCAAGGTTTTGTGGTGGGCGACAGCGCGTTGGCACAATACATGGTAGTATTTCTTCATGAATGATTCATCGTCTGTATCAGATGTTCTTGGGATTTCTGCCATTATTTTACTTCTCTTCTGTGATTGTGACTGTGACGAGAAAAGAACAGTACAGCCATTTAGTTGACTGCTCTGTTCTTCTTTTTAAATACGGATGATTTATTATTATAACGTCTTTGATTCACTAAAATGTTATTAGAATTAGTAATAAACATTATGTTTATAAATATTTTATTTATGTTACTTCTTTGCTACCTGAAAATTTGGTATTGTTATTGGTATAAATAGATGCTTAACTATATTCTACGTTACCTAAACTTTCAAGTATAACTTTATATTTCAATCTAAATATGCAATTTAAGCTTGCAGATTGAAGAAGTTGTTTTGCTAACAGTGCATGAGATGTATTTACATTCATTAGGATGATATTTTCATGCTGATTAATTTATATTTATCTTTATACTTTATAACTTACGGAGCATGATAATAAAATCATATTTGATTGAATGGACAAGTGCCGCTGTATGAAACTAGATCTTAAATTGTAATAAAAATTTGATTTTAAATCTAAAAGATTTTAAAAATTATCAGTAGGATTGGTGCTCATCAAATTATTTTAATTAAGCATCTTTAACAAATACTGAATAGCTAATTTGTGGAACCAGCTTAAATTTTTTATAAACATAGTATATAAGTCATCTCAATCAAGACGTAACTTTTTGGCAAAGAAGAATACCCTGTTGTAAACTTAATATTTAAATAAATCTGACTTCTGGAGATTAGGGTCTAGGGTTGGTTTGGATTTACACACCTCTATTTTCCCTTTCATTCAGTTTTCATGATATTGTAAAATAAGGCATTTTTTCAGTGACTGCATATAATTTCATATCTTCAATCTTCATAAACGTTTTATATAAATGTACTCTAGTATCTTCGTTTTAGAGACATACAGATATTCTAAATCATAACAGATTTTCTTATTATTACATTTATATCCCTTTTAAGTAAGGAGCTTGACTGGGATATTAAGGCGTTATTATTTAATCACTCCTATTATCATACAACAGTGATAAAGATCGCACTTTAATTTTCTAAAAGTCTTAAAAAGTTTAATATGTTCTTTTTATATTCTGTATTCATAAACTCAAGTTGTTATGAAAGATTACCAGTATATTATCAATAATAATATGTTCTATCCGTTCGAATAATCTATGATTGATAAAGTGAAGATCTTTGTCAAGAAAAAAAACTTATCTTAGGATAGTTTAAATTGAATAACCATACATTTTATTATAAATCTTTGAAGTACCAGTGCCTGTCTTTCTTATGTTTGATTTATATAAACACAGTATATTTGCAATCTTGATATTCGTTATCTTACTATATATAGGATGTTCTATTATTTCATATGATACTGCTTCTTCTCAGTTATATTTTGCTGTGCTAACATTTTATTCCTTTAATACTCTTATGATTCTTCTTATGTAGGTTCTGGGTATACTTTGATTCTGGACCTATTCCAGAAGCCATGGATCACATCAGGAAGATAAATTGCTACATATGGATATCAAAAGCAATCGTGATTTCAACAGCATTTGCTATACTCCTAATATCAATCAAGAAAACAGTGGAAATGATTAGGATGTTGTGGTGGAGGCCTGTTATGATACAGAAACTTATGAACAAACAAGGAGTTAAGGGACCTGCTTATCATTTTTTATTTGGAAACATGGGAGAGATTAAAGACATCAATCTAGCTGCCAAGAAAGTGCAAAACTTCGACATTCAGAAGAATCATGCAGGCACAATCAAGAGTGTTGTTCCTTTCTTCAGCCACTGGATGAAGGTTTATGGTGAGTAATCGCCTCCAGCAAGTCTTACGCTTAGGCGGTTTCGCGTCTCGATCTTGTTTCTGCAGGTCTTATGAAGATACAGGAAAGTGAAAATGATAGCTGTTACGATTTGAATGTATCCTGTCAAGGTTGGTACCGCAATAACTCTTTATTTGAAATAAGAACCTATCTAGTTACAAAACTTTGTGTTCAGTCTTAAATGGAGCCATCTCTGTGTTTGTCTCTCTCGTTTTCGCCATAGGTGATGGTAACTGATGCTTTGGTGAAGAGGCAGGTTGGTCTTGAAAATATTCGGTAGGGCACGATCGGTTTCTGTTTCCCGCTTCTTCCATAGTCGATGACATCTGATGCTTTAACGCAGAGACAGAACTTTCATGAGCTGGCTTGTTAGGGAACAAAGTCAGTCGTTTAATTTGTTTCTGTGTCAGCTATTTCTCTCTTTTGCCTCCTAGGTTTATTCTATCTGCTGTTTCTGTCTCTCGCTTCCTATAGTTGATATCACCTGACGCCTTAAATATAAATAGGCAAATCTTGCATGTACTGATTTGGTAAGGAACTAGGGACCATCTAGTAGCGCTAAAGTTTTTCCCGTTTCGCGACAAGTAGACAAATCATGTACGAGTTTGGTCCCGAACGAATCTAAAACAGCTAGAGCTATTTCTGTCTGTAAACTTTTCCAGAGTTGAACTGCTGCTCTGACGAAACAGGCGAAACTTATATATAGTGGTTTGGTCCTGAAACCGATGTATTAGGGCTACAACTGTTTCTGTATCTCGCTTCTTCCATATTTATGACAAATGGTGCTTTGGCGAGACAGATAAAACTTGCATTGACTGATTTTATTCGGAACCATTCTAACAGCACTGTACATGGTTTTAATTTCTCTCGCTTGTTCGATAGTTCATAGCAACTGATGCATTGACGAGACGGTAAAACTTTTATGTACTGGTTTAGATCGAAACCAATCTATTAGCCGTAAACCTCTTTCTGTCTTTCTTTCTCCCTAGTTGATGACCACATTGCTTTGTCGAGGCAGGCCAAATTTTCATGTCTGGAAGCAATTTAATAGCGCTAGAGCCGGTTCTGTATCGTGCTCGTTGCATAGCTGATGCCCTCTGAAGCTTTGACGAGACAGGTATAAGTTTCCATTAAACATTTTTTCGGGAACTGATCCAATAGCTCTAGATCCGTAATTTTTTTCCTGTGTTTCTTATCTGTCGGTTATCGTGTAGTTGATAACCCTGATGCGTTTGACTAACAGTCAAAACTTTTATAGACTCGTTTGGTTCGGAACCAAACGAGCGCTAGTTGGGTTTCTGTACCTGCTGTTCCTGTCTCTCGCTTTACCCATAGTGGATGACAACTGATGGTGTGATGCGACAGGCGAATCTTTCATGTACTGGTTTGATCCGGAACGAATCTAATAGCTTCAAGGCTGTTTCGGTCAATGCTGTTTGGTCTCGCTGTTTATCCACAGTCGATGACAGCCGATGCTTTCGCGAACACGCTGAACTTCGATGTGCTACTTTGGTCAGGAACCAATCTAATTGCGCTTGATCTGTTTGTGTATTTGGGACTTCTGTCTCTCGCTTTAACCATACTTGAAGACAGCTTTGATATAAGGTCAATTCTTCATGTTTGGAACTTTCTTGTGTTTTGTATGCAACTAACCTAATGGCGATAAGTTGTTTTAGTATCTTTCTCTTTTTCCGTAGTTGATCACTGATGCTTTGACGAGATAAACCAAATTTTCATCTTTTCTTTTGCTCCGGATCAATCTAACAGCGCTAGAACTGTTTCTGTATCTCAAGTTTTCCATAGTTGATGACAACGGAAGCTTCATGTATAGCTTCGGTCTGGAACAAGTTCAATAGGGCTATCTCGGTTTCTGTCTCTCTCTTTCCATTGACAGTTGATACGTTGTCGAACAGGCAAAACTTTCATGTACTGGTTCGGTCCGGAACCAATTTTGTACGTCATGGACCCGGAGCTTGTGAAGGAGGTCATGTCAACTAGTTTTGAGCACTATGAGAAGCCAGCATATTTGGTCCAAATCATGAATGCTCTTTTGGGACGGGGACTAGTTACAGCGATCAAATCAGACTGGGCCAATCAGCGCCGCATTGTCAGACCTGCCTTCCACTTCGAAAAACTCAAGGTACTATGACGTCACATGATATCTCTAGATCTTGTGTCGAACTTAGATGTCGCAGGTGTGGCAGTAGGAAGAGAGTCTTTGTTGGATCTGAGCTGAGGGCCTGTCAGAAAAATACCTTTCGAGGCTGATTCAATTGAATCAAGTCAACTTATGAATACATAGAAGGTCAAGGAAGTCATGAGCGAAGTATTCCACGATTTATTTGGATCGTGTATTCAGGTCAGAGATCGGGGATCTGGAAGTAAGGAGGACAGTCTTTGTTGGAACTGAGTAGGATCACTGTCAATAGAAGACCTTTTGAGGCTGGTCATTTGGTTCAAATCAGTTCTTGAGTGGTTACAAGGTCAAGGACGTTACGAGCGAAGTATATACATGATTTATCTGCATCTTGTTTTTGCAGAAGCAGTGAAGATAATCATTGTTGGATTTTGAGTCGGGGATTTATTAGTTCAAGACCTTTCCAGGCTGGTCATTGAGTTTAATAAATCAATTCGAGACTTGTATATCAGTTTATTAGTGGCTAGAAGGTCAAGCAAATTATGATAGAAATATTAACTCATTTTCCTCTTCACTCGAGGACTAGAAACGTTTTCTTGGTCCAGATTTCACGTCTTCCGACATATAGCCTTTGTGTCATCTTGATATAAACAGGCTGAGTATTCCTTTATCCTAAGGATAAGCTTGTTAAGTTCTGTGAAGTCTTAACGGATCAGCCAAATCCACGAAACCTCACAACGTCTAGTGTAGGTTCCAAGCAAAGAGATATTTGGATAACTTTTGACAAGTTTGTTTTCTTCAGGATATGATGGGAGCGATGGTAGCAAGCGCTCAAGAGCTTTGCAGCAATCTGGAGAGCATAGTGAACAGGGAAGGTAGCTATGTAGAAATAGAGATTAAGCAACATATCAAAAATGCCACAGCTGATATCATCGCACGGACAGCATTCGGGAGCAGCTATGTACAGGGAAAGAAGGTCTTTCAAGTCCAGATCGAACTAAACAAGATGTTTGAGAGAGTCCTTCACCTCTTATGGATACCAGGTTACTTGTATGTATCTAACAGTATCTAATCTTAATTTGCGTGAAAAAGTTCTTTTTCTTATATATATTTCATGAAATACCGGTACAAGAATAAGAATTTACTTAGAGCAATAACGCAAGTGTTCGAGAAACATGCGCGTACATCACCAAACTCCAGTGGCCGAAGTATCACAGAGTAAAAAATGTGATGCTCACAAGAACACTTACAGCATAGAAACCAAAGGTCGATAGTTATTAGAACTTGCTTATCCAGTCTTAAACTAAAACCCATCTTATTATTTCTTGCTCTCTCATGCATGCGGTAGTATGATAAGAACCAAGCTTCCTACCCTTTGAAGTGGAAGGTCTATCACTCCCTCTGATCTCTGATGTATCAGACATCACTACTGCAATACTAGATCTCTCCTCTTGTATCACAGCTCACAAGCATCAAGTAGGTTCTCTCACGCAGCACTAGTAGCCTCTAATACTGAGATATCCAAAGACAATCCTGAGATGATGTTAGGCAACTCAGGACTTCACGAAATGCAAGGAAGAGGTGTTGGGAATCACCCTTGTTGAAGAACTGACTGAAACAGGAGTAGAAAACACTCTTATATACACTTAAGCAAACCCTAGGGGGTTGCTTTGCATAACCCTAATTAGGGCTGCGCCCACTCTTTACCCTAAGTAGAGGACATCTGGCAGGGCTTCTAGAGGATTCTTCAAGTCAAGGGAAGTCTCTAGACTAGAGATTAACTAAACTAACATAGTATATACTAGATCATATAGTCATACTAGATCATCATATATACTTGTTAAACTTTCTCACTATCATAGTCTCTTACTTTATCTTTGCCTTTGTGCAGTTACATCCCTACAGCAAACAACAGAAATCTCTGGAGATTACACCGAGAACTGGAAAAGAGTCTCCAGAAAATTGTGCAAGCTCGTTTGGACGTTTTGGATGAGACAAACATATCTTACGGCAACGACTTACTGGGTCTCATTATTGCATCAAGTGAAGGCAGTTTTTCGCCCAACAGCAGTCATGTTCGTTTGACTACTAAACAGTTGATTGATGAATGTAAGACATTCTTCTTTGCGGGTCAGGAGACTACAGAGTGCTTGCTAACATGGGCAATGCTGTTACTAGCCCTTCATCCTGAATGGCAAGAACGTGCACGACAAGAGGTTGAAGAAGTTTGTCAAGGAAAGTCACCTGAGGCAAGACATTTGAGCAAGTTGAAAGTTGTAAGTACTCTGTAACTTAAATATTTTCATTCTTTGGAATATACTAAACTAGAAAGCAAGTTATTTTCCTGGTTTTATTCCTCTTTTTAAATTATCCCTGTAGTACTGATTTCCAGGCCTTGTACATTGCCCTAGGCTGGCGATATAAATGGCTTGGAACGCTGTGTTCTCGGTAATGCCTCATTATTGTTAGCTGTCTGTTACTTCAGGACTGGTCTACGCCTCCAGATAAACATAAACCGATTGATTTGCTCTTGTTTGTTTGTCGAAAATCAGATGGGGATGATACTGTATGAAACTGCAAGACTCTATCCTCCAGTAATATCTATAACAAGAGTAGCATCCAAAGATATGCAATTGGGTGGCATTTTAATTCCGAAAGGTCTCTCCATCGAAATTCCTATAATATCGATTCACGTGGATCCTGATCTTTGGGGTGAAGATGCATCTGAATTCAACCCAGAGAGATTTGCCAATGGAGTTGCTGGAGCGTGCAAGCATCCTCTGGGATTCATGCCTTTCTCCATGGGCCCTCGCAAGTGTCTAGGACAAACTTATGCTCTTATGGAGGCTAAGGTCGTTTTGGTTTCTATACTACAGCGATTCACTTTTTGTCTGTCTTCTAATTATGAGCATACTCCGGTAAGTGGGCTTCTTCTATACCCTCGTCGCGGTTTGCAGCTTCTTATGGACATCTTGTAGCTTCTCCCACAAATACAGGCTTTGTATCTTAGGTGACGAAGAGTTAGTGCGTTTCTTCCAGTAAAGTTTTGACCTACGTTCAACAAGTTTGAATATACATAGGGAGTTATTGTAGATTTGACAACCTGAAGCCTCGAAGTATATACCTCCGTTCGGATCAGGTAAAGTGTCAATGATATCAAACTTGCCACAATTGTCTGTTAGTGTACAGATTCAGAGATTTAACTGAAGATCGTTCCATCTTTATACCTGAATTATAAGTAAAGCAGCAGTAGAAGACGAGGTGATAGGGTTTATATTCTAAAGCTCTCACTGTAACAATCATGTAAATATATGTAAATACACTATAATAAATATGGAAGTGCTTCAATGTCAGGTGGTCATATTGTGAGAAAATGAATGAGCAGTATGTACTCGATTGGTTGAACTAGTTGGTAATCCCAGAACTGGGATTATATAAGTACATGAGCATACTCTTAGAGCACACCTTTGCATCTACAGTGTGAAATGTGTAACTCATGTGCTCTTAACTTAACTCTAAGGTGTTCACATGTAACTCATGTGAACAGTAGTCATGTGTGAATAGTAGTCATGCATGAACAGTAGCTCATGCGTGAACAGTAGTCATGAGTGAACAGGAACTAACATGTCTATTATAAATCTAACACCCCCTCTTAATGGACATTTGGTTATTGTCTATTATCTATAACTCCTAGTGCATGACAAAACTTTGTATGCAGTTCTCTAGTAAATCCCTTCGTAAAAATGTCTGCAGTATTATCTCTGGTGTCCACCCGTGAAACAGAGATCTCCTTGTCTTCCACCTTTTCTCTGACAAAGTGGAATCTGATGTCTATGTGCTTTGTTCTCTCATGCTGCTTTGTTGGAGTAACAAGATCAATTCCACTGTTGCTGTTGCAGTACAGTTTCATAGTTTCTCCAGGAAAACCCAGGTCACTTAACAAGCGCTTAAGCCATACTGCTTCAGTCGCTGCCTTTGACAAGGCCATGTATTTAGCTTCAGTGCTGGATAAAGAAACAGAAGCTTGCCTTTTGCTTGACCAACAGACAGCTGCATTACAGAAGATAAAGCAGTATCCTCCTGTAGATCGCCTTGTGTCTTGATCTCCTCCCCAATCTGAGTCAGAGTACCCATGAATGGGAGTACTAGATGCACTGTAAGTTAGGCCCTGTGACAGTGTACCTTGAATGTACCGGAAGATCCTTTTGACAGCCTTCCAATGGTTCAGGCCAGGATTTGCCATATACTTGGCAACTGAACTGACAGCATAAGCCAGATCAGGCCTAGTGCTGACCATGGCCCACATCAAACTCCCCACTGCAGATTGGTAAGGTACTGTTTTCATATACTCTCTCTCTTGATCAATTTTTGGACAATCCTGAAGACTTAATCTCACTCCTGACTCTACAGGATTGTAAACAGGTTTACAGTCTTGCATATGAAAACGAGTAAGAATCTCTCTTAAATATCTCTCTTGAGATAGACTGATCTTTCTTTGTTTTCTGTCTCTTGTGACTTGCAACTGAAGACAATGACTAATCTCTCCCAGATCAGTCATTTCAAAACCCTGTTTAAGAGACTCTTTGACAGAGAGGAGAAGAGAAAGATTATTGCTGGCAACGATGCAGTCATCTACATAAAGAGGTAAGATGACAAAATGAGAACCAGAATGGAATATATAGCGATTAGAATCAGCTCCAGAGCGCTGAAATCCCAAACCTAGTAAAAATTGATCAAACTTGTGATACCACTGTCTGGCAGACTGTTTGAGACCATACAAAGCCTTGTAGAGCTGTAAAACCAATTGCCCTTGTTTAGTGGCTTGTTGCTGCTTGTGCTGGGCAGGAGTCAGCAAGTCAGGAGGAACGTGCATGTAGATTTTCTCGGTCAATGTGCCATTGAGAAAAGCTGTTTTGACATCAAGAGCATGCACTTCCAAATCATTCTGAGCTGAGTAAGCAAGCAGCACACAAATTGTTGTCAATTTGACAACAGGAGAGTAGGTCTCTGTGTAGTCAATACCTGGAACTTGAGAGAAACCCTGAGCAACAAGTCTAGCCTTGTACCTTTGGATCAACCCTTGTGCATCGTATTTCTTCTTAAAAATCCACTTACAGGTGACTGCCTTGCGACCTGCTGGTAACTCAGTGATGACCCATGTTTGATTGTTCTCCATGGACTGAAGCTCATCTTGAATAGCCTCAAACCACTTACTGGAATCAGGTCCAGCGATAGCAGCTTCATAAGTGTCGGGATCAGGGTCAGATGCAGAGTAATGCACGCTTAATGCATTAGCAGACTCCAACAGTGCATCATATTTTCGAACTGGAGTGCGAACCCTGGTGCCTTGACGCACAGAAGGTGCTTGGACAGCATCTGGAGAAGGTAGAGGTTTTGGCCTTCTAGAGTAAACAATGATAGAGGATCCTGAGGACCTGTGTGGAGTGCCAGAACCAGAAGGTAAGGATTGTAGTGAAGAAGGTAAGGGAGAAGGAATTGTTGGAGCTGTAAGATTGTGGAGAGGAGGTGATTGAGTAGGAGTTGGTGGGGATAGACTGTGGGTAGACTGAGAACTAGAACCAGGAGAGGGAATGAACATTGTCGGATCATAGATGAAATCCAGTTGAACATCCTGAGTGTCAGAACACTGTTTATGTTCATGAGCGGAGGTATGTTCCTGAAACTGAACATCTCTTGACAGAAAAATGGAGTTATCAGATATTTTCTGTAGTCTATAAGCTTTACTATCCGGATCATAACCAAGGAAGATATACTTGGAAGACTTAGAATCGAGTTTAGATCTGGAAGAAGATGGAACATGTGCATAAGCAATGCAACCAAAAATTCGAAGTAGGGATAGATTAGGTTTATAACCAAACCAGAGTTGGCAGGGTGTGACTTCGGAGGAGATGGCTTTGGTAGGACTTCGATTTTGCAGAAAGTTGGCAGTGTGTAGTGCCTCTCCCCAGTAAGGCTTGGGGAGTCCAGACTCAAATAACATAGTGCGGACTGCTTCCACCAATGTTCTGTTCTTTCTCTCAGCAACACCATTTTGTTGAGGAGTATGTGGAGTGCTGAACTGGCGCATGATACCTTTGCCTTTGCAGAAAAGATGAAAATCTGCAGAGTTGTATTCACCACCATTGTCTGAGCGCAACACCCGAACCTTCTGATTGAGTTGAGTCTCTGCATAGGTCACATATTCTTGAAAACAAGTAAAAACTTCATGTTTGAACTTGAATAGATACAAGAATGTGTACCTTGTGTAATCATCAATGAAGGTCACAAAGTATCTGTAACCAGTGTAGGTGGCAGAAGAGATGGGACCACAAACATCAGAATGGATGAGAGCCAATGGAACAGTGGCTCTAGTAGCTCCTTCCTGAGGTAAGGGAATTCGAGTTTGCTTGCCATGAAGACAAGGTGAGCAAACAGGAAACAAATGAGGATGGATCCTATCCATCCCAGCAACCAGATCTTTGTCTTGTAGAAGTTGAAGTCAATTCTTGCTGATGTGCCCAAGTCGTCGATGCCATAGGGAAGTACGAGCGGAATATGTATCCCTAGTTGGAATAGAGATTGGAGCAGCTTGAGATGGCTGAGAATGAGTTGATGTAGAGACTGCATCATCTTGAAGTTGCTCAATGGACTCTCCCAAAAGCCAAAAGTTATCCAATCTAGGACAGGATGCAATCAGATCCTGCAGATCATCATAAAGGAAAATGCTGGTTTCCTTTAACTGAAATGATCCATGTGACTTGCTCAACTGAAGTGCTGAATAGAGATTCTTGTTCAGCAAAGGAACATGTAGAACATCTTCTAGCATGTAGGACTTCCCTGAACAAGCAAGCTTAACAGAAACTGTCCCATGGCCTAGAATAGCAATGTTGGAACCATCAGCCAAGTAAACTTGTCTAGGTGGTGAGTATGCTTCATAGACCAAGAAACAGGTTCGTTGGTAGGTCATGTGCTGAGAAGCAGTAGTGTCGATGTACCATCTCTTGTCCTGAGTGACTGAAGGAACAACATCAACGTAGTACAAAGAGAGGTGAGTTGTAGAAGCATTGGAGTGATGGTGTTCCTTGCCTCCTTTCTCCCTTGTATCAGCAATGCGCTTGCGATAGTCTTTGATGTGATGTCCCTTCTTTGAGCAGTAGTGACAGATGATAGAAGGTCTGAAGGAATTTCCTCCAGAAGATGTACAGAAATAACTTTGATTCTGACCAGAAGGTCTGCTGAAAGAGTTCTGACCGGAAGGTCTGCTGAAAGAGTTCTGACCAGGGGAAGGATTCTGACCAAAAAATCTGCTGAAAGAGTTCTGACCAGAAGGTCTGTTGAAAGAGTTCTGACCAGAAAAACCATGAGATTCATTCTTCCAGCTCCCCTTGCCTTTACCTGTTTCTGTAAGTAGATGTAGAGCCTTGTGTGACTACTAGAGCAGTTGTTTGCTCTACAAGACCTTCATACTTCATACTGATCTCTTCTTGAAGAAGAAGAGCAATGACATCAGAGAGACGTAGTGCCTTCTGTGTTTGCAATGATTGCAAAAAATACTTGAAACTAGAAGGCATAGGTCTCATCAAATGGAGTTTAGCCTGCTGGTCATTGATTGGGTTGTTCACCGCAGCTAATTGGGTGAGGACTCCTCGAAAATTGGTAATGTGCTTTGCTACACTGGTGCCTTCACGCATCTTCAAATTCATCAAAGTGTCCAGTAGGTACATGATTGTGACATCATCGGTACCTTCGTACATGGTTGTTAAATCCATCCATGCTTCGCTTGCCAACATGTGCCTGCTGATGGTATGAACAAACTCAGGAGCTAATGCTGAATTGATTGCTTCAAGAGCAACAAGATTCCTATGCTCCCAATCAGGTACAGTAGGAGCTGAGGTGGGCTTAACTTCAGTACCATCAACAATTGTAAAAATTGAAGTCACCTTCAGTTTGAGGGCAAGACAATGTTTCCAAGATTGGAAATAATCGCCATTGAATTTGACAAAGGTTGAGTCAAAGCGTATGGCTGGAGTAGCGAATATTGCACCAGCAGGAGCACCAACACCAACAGCAAGACCAACACCAACACCAGCAGTAGCAGGAGCAGCAACACCAGCAGCAGACATGATGATTTGATGCACAGAGGATAGTGGAGAATTTCTCTCCCAAAACCCAGACTAACAGAGGAGGCTAACAGAGGATATAAGAGAAAATTCTCTTCTAAAACCCAGAGAAAGAGATACTCTTCAGAGGAGGAACAAGGGACTCTTGTTTTTCCAGATACACTAGTGTGTAAAACTTAGGTCTCTCAGAGTTTCGAAATTTGTGTGTGCTAAGGCGTCCCCTAGCAGCTAAAAGGAATTCTGAAACTTAGAGCTCTGATACCATGTGAGAAAATGAAATGAGCAGTATGTACTCGATTGGTTGAACTAGTTAGTAATCCCAGAACTGGGATTATATAAGTACATGAGCATACTCTTAGAGCACATCTTTGCATCTACAGTGTGAAATGTGTAACTCATGTGCTTTTAACTTAACTCTGAAGTGTTCACATGTAACTCATGTGAACAGTAGTCATGCATGAACAGTAGTCATGCGTGAATAGTCATGCGTGAATAGTAGTCATGAGTGAACAGGAACTAACATGTCTATTATAAATCTAACACATATCACTCATATGGTCTGTAAAACTCTAAATAGAGTATAACTTCGAATTGTTGATTTCGTTTTCAGTGATTGACTAGCCACATTGGCTTTATTGAGGTATCCTGGAAATTTCATTGTACTCGCTGGCAGATTTGGCTAGGAGATTTATTTGTTCCTCGTTGCTCTTGGTAAGATTGTGCAGTAGAACGGTAATTTATATCGATGGATTGTAGCAGGGGACAAGTACAATCTTGAAACTAATATTGCTAGATAGAATTTTGTGAACTCCAAGTACCTTTCTTCGACACTGAATCAATGACATGAACCTTCTCGACTGATGAGACAGTGAACGTAAACAATTGTCTACCATTGGTCATGGTCTACATGGTAAATCCTTTCCTCTGAATCCTTCATTTAATGCATCTAAGGGAAAAGATGGATCATGCTGCTTCTCCTCCAAGACTTTCACTGCTCAACCAACCTACCACCAAGTATCGATCTTATGTTGTATGTCTCTTTGAAATTTAGCTTTTACTTCTCCCTGAATGACCAAGAAACTTGGGATTGAAATGTGTAATTCTGTCCAGGAACTGCTTCGTTCTCGGAGCTTTAAATGTACCAGGATCAGGATCCATAGTCTATAACAATGGATCCTGATTGACATTTATCTGATCAATAGAAAGCCCATGATCTATACCGCAGTATTGTATAGTAGGAGTTTTACAAAAGTATATATTTTCTCTCAGAAACGAAACATTTGGCAAGGATTTTACAACGGTGTACATGTTACCTCAACAACTAAATACTTTGCAAGGATTCCCCATGGTAGAGACGTGGAAGGAGTAGCTGAACTCCTCTGATTTGCTCATCTCAAAATGTGCAGTCCATTTCAGCCTTCCACCAACACTAAGATTACACCCATTTCATATCTGTGTCGACCAAACAGACTACTCATCGTCATCCGACTCATAGCAAGTCGTTTTAGGGAAATCAACTTCTTTTCTTTTGTTTGATGACTGCCTAAAAGTCAAACCGAGGGTAATTACAGTATTGTAGTTATTTACTCTAGAAATGTTCATTATTATGAGCTGACTAGTGTAAGAGAAATGAATCTACAAAACTTTAACCACGATAAAGTGTTGTGGAAACTACAGACAATCTAGTGGATCAATTCATGGAGGGGAATTTACTTTTTCCTAATTTTAATAACCTGTTTAAACTTGGAATAATTTTTTACTTCTTTTATATCCTGGTTTTCGTCCACTAGATGAAGAAAAAAAAAGGACACACTAACAAGGACAACCCCATTTAATTTGATTACGAATTTAATTTAGTTCATACAATATAAGCTCTTCCAATATAAATTTTATAGAAGCAACTATTATCATCTAATAATTCACCATAGAAATGATTTGACTAAAGATAGGAAGAATAAGGAATACTTCGTGTTGGTACTATAGCTCTGAAATTGAAGGGGATTTTATGTAGTGTTATGTGCTCCCAGAATTTGAAGCCATTGATATAACCCACCTGGTAGTCTGGTAAGGATTTCACTACGAAACCATAAAACATGGATGGTCGCATCATATTGGGGGCTTAGGGTTTAGGAAAGCGATTCATAGGACTTTATAGGTTTTTTTTTTCAATTCCTCTTGATCCTTTGTTTATTTTATTCAACTTTCTTGAAAATTTCCTCAAATTATCAACCGTTTCGGACACCACATTATCTTTATGAGTTTCCCATTAATATTTATTGGTCTCAGCTTGTTCATGTAGTAATTCTGTACATTCAATTCGAACCCTACTATATCCAAGAAACGTATTTGATTGATAAGTTAAAATGATTTTGAGATAAGTACAGGTAAGTATAGAGTAGTTAGATTAGTTACTAAAATAACTTTGAGTTATTTAGAGGTAAACATATAAGATTTTTTGATTCTGTAAATATGATAATTTAGTACTTTTACTATGATTTTACATATTTATTTTGTGTTTTTTTATGATAATTTTTCTTTTTCTTTATTTCTATGTTAACAATGAAGATCTTGGAGACATGAAAAATTTTTTAATATATGAAACTAAATCTTTCAGTTTAGACTCTAAAGTAAATAGACATTTTTAGCTTAAGCATCGTGTTTAAGATGATTGATTTGCTTTCTTTCAACTTTTTTCACAGTTTTTTAAATACTCCACTGATACAATATATGATTTTTTTAATTAATTTACAAGAAATTTAGTTTCTTTTTATGTTTTTTTGTTCTTTTTTTTACTTGCAATTTTAGATTAATTATTTTCACTTCTGAAGAGTGAAAATGAGATTTGACTGAGATATATAAGTATTTATATGAAGTATTATGACTCAATATTTACATGTTATGGTAATTAAAACAACATAAAATACCAAGAAATTTAACTTAAGTTAATGAAGAGCTTAGGATGTCGTTCTCATATGAGATTTGGTAGTATCTTACAATTTGCTACTATATTAGTTATATTTTGATCTTAGATTTTCTATTTTAATGCTTGGAAATTGAGTTCAGAAAGGAGATAAACACAACTTGTTATTACCCATAAAGACACGAGGAAGAAAGAGGAGGTAAATGATCTAAGTGCTTTGAACTCGAAGCAAGGCAGGTGCTATATCCATCTAAATCCTTTACTTTTCTGTTTTGAAGTCGAATATCTTTTACTCGATGTATTTGGGGAGAAATGCCATTACAATTCAATCAGATCAAGCATGTCCATCACCCTTACTGTGAGCATAATTGGAATCAAATATCACGAGATGAATGTGAACGATGTACTGCAGCACGTCTCCATCTGGAACAGGCAATTTGGCCTGTCATCGACTATGCTGTTCACGGTCGTATTGATATCGCTCTCTCTCTCTCTCCGACATCAGATGTGAACACTACCGCGTAACGAAACGTGTGTAATCTGCTACCATTTAAAACCATAAAATTTGTAGTGAGTTCTATATAAAGATATTTATAGAGCATTTGCTAGGCGGCGCCTGTCTCCGCTGTGACCTGCGACAATTTCATCGGACGATGCGCGACTACGGACGTCCCAACCTCAAACTCCTTTACCTAGAGAAGGATGACACTCACGACTCGAGAAACGGTCCAAACTTAATTTTATATCAAATCCTGCATTACAAAGTTAGCGATCCAGCAACTCACCCATTTTCCTCTCCAAAGGCTTCGTTATCGTGAACATCTTTTCATTTTCGGCCTCCTCTCCTAATAAGGCCAACTCGCCTTCTTCCCCACAAAGGCTTTGTAGATGCGCGGTTCCTCGTGTTCAGGCCCCAGTAGGAAATGTGATGTCGAATCTTATTTCCTTGTCTTTTGTCTTCCCTTTGAACTTGCATAATTGAAGGCAACTGGACCTAGAATGAATATGATTTGATTGATGCCATTGTCGTGATTGTAGATGTTTCTTATCTTTCTTTTATACTACATATCGGGAAAGGGCGACCACGAAGTACACAAGAAGGATGGGAAGACCCCATCAAGCTATACTGTACTTTATACTGTATTGTTGTATTGTACTTGTTATGATATTGTGCTACTGTAGTTATATTGATATAATTTTATACTGTACAATATGTTATACTATATTTCCAGGTTTAATATCACTTTGAAGAGTATTCGGGATTACAAGAGTACAATGAATCTCCTATTATGAAATATTTCAGAAAATGTTTTTCCTTATATATGGGATTACACCAGAACACTGATTAGTCTTACTCGGAGCAGATTATGTTAGAATCCATTTTATCAAGGAAAACCATTATTATTGTTTTATCCTATCTTTTTATCAAAATTATATTATATATCTTTATTCTCCATAAATTTTTCTTTCTAAATACTTCTACATAGAATCTATCAAGATGAACACTCTTTAGATTTGCACGTAATATATCATAGAAAATTGAGTCTAAATACAGAAATTATGAAGAAACAGAAACGTATGGTTTAACGATTAGAAAACCAAAATAATAAACTCAAATGTGGAACATATTTCAAGATAAATTTAGAATCTAAAGTTACAAATATTGGATCAAGCGAAAAGATTCTATAATATGTTTATTTCAATTGTATTGGATAGTGTTAAATTAAAGAAGAATAAATGTAAATCTAGAAAGATAAGAAGGTGAAATTTATGTTTTATATACTATTTTATTTTTTATGGAATTAAAAATATAATATTATATTTTTATCTATTATATTATATAATCTAATAATCTAAGTAGCATTACATATTTTATAAAAGATTTGGAGTACAAATTCATAAATGATTCTACTTATGGATTCGACAATATTTCTATATAGTGTTGGTTTTAGAATTTTGTAATGATGCAGAAAAGCACTTTAATTTTTTCATCTAAGCGAATTAAAAAAAATTAAAAAATACTGTCTGACTGTACAGTAATTATATAGAGAAGAAAATATAAGTTATCTTGGATATCTTATTCTTATTGATTATAGAATCTCAATTTATAGATTGAGTGTTAATTTTAAATATAATATTAAGACATTCATCATAAATAATTTTAAGTTTTTATATTTATATAGTCTAAGAATAAAAAGATAATATGCATGTGCTTTTTAAGCTTTTTACTATAATGTTAATATTAAGTTACTGTGAAGAAAGTAAATACTTAAAATCTAGAAGAAAGAAAGTTAAATAATTATAATATTAATCTATCTAAATTTTTCATAAAATAAAAATAATTTAATTTAATTATTTTTAATATAAAAATTATGGGGAAATAAAAATATACTTTTTCTGGATTATTTTATATACAATTTTGGAGGTCTAGAATCATAAACTAATGTATCAAGGTCTATCTTGTACTAAATATAATACTAAATTTTGAACCAAGGTCCATAAAGATAAAATAAAGTAAAAAATAGAAAATACACTCTTGTTATTGTTGGTAAATTGTCTTATAATGTTACATTTAAGTAATTGGTTACATTACAAAGTTGTTTGAAGCTTATACATATAATTTAGAAGTATTACTAATATTATCAAAAAGGATCTTCAGAAATAAACATCTAATAATTACATGTCCTTTGAGTTTAAGTCAGTATAATTTTGTATTTTACAAGATTAATAGAGGATCAATAGAGCTAAACAGCTCGGGCAAGCACTATGGCTAGATGAAGAGAAATTTAGGTTATTATTTTAGCAACTAATGGAATCATTATTCAAGTATCTAAAATAACCTATTTAAATACTTTAAAAATATATTTTGGTTCTTTATATAAAATAAAATTTTTAAATCTAAATAAATATATTTAATAATTTAACTACTTAAAATTCTGATGATAGTACTTTTTCTCTAGTCAACCTACTAGTATCTTCTAATAGTAATAATTCATTTTATATTTCATGCCTCTAGAGATATTGTAGCATATAAAAACCCAGTATTGTCATGATATTTCCTCAAGTGATATATATGAACTCTAAATTATTTTAAAGTTCTTCTATTTCATAAAATATAATTTAGAGGTCTTTGACATTGATTTTTGCAGTGTGATTGTTTAGAAATACTTACCATCTTCTACATCTTTTCTCTTTATAAATATATAATTTGAAGTTTACTCAAATCATATTTTATTGAGTTTAAACTCAGAGATATTATTTTTATATAATAAAAAATATTTCTGTTTAAGAAAATTATATAAATGATAGCTATACCCCAGATCTGCATTAAATACATAAATAATATACAAGTTTCAATAATGATACAGTTTTTGGTTTCAACTTTGTGTAAAATATATACTTTTGTACTTATATACAAAGCAGTCATTAGATTTAGATGTAGAATAAAAATATTTTATCTTTTTTAAGAATATTCCTAAATCTAATCAAAGATCTACTCATCAATTAACAAATTTCGTAATCTTAAAACCTACATAAAGCAATAATAATTTCTGCACAAAATTTGGTCATTATCTAAAGTGGAGATAATAGCATATCATAGTATATAAAAATATATATAATAATTACTAAAAAATCTAACATTTAAAGCTATAAGAGATTTTATGATGTTTCAATTTATTTTTCCACTTTCCACTTAATGCAAAATCATAAAAGACAAACATAAATTTGTGATGTATACTTAAAATTAGGTATATGCTCTTATTTATTCTTATATGTAGTATTGATCCTTCTCAATGGGGGTAGTTAATAGTTTACATCTATATTCAATATGCCTTTCTAAAATGTTTTAATAACATGGAATAAAATAATGTATTATCATAAATATTAATCTCTGCTGTTTAAAATAATGCATAGTTTTTATGCTTGATGGTAATATTATCTGTTAAGTATCAATTAACTTAAATTAATTTTTCATATCCAATTAATGTGGATAGATACCTTCTCTAAGTAGGTATGATTTATAAGTAAGTAGGTTTATTAGTGGTAAAGTAATACGTATGGACTGATTGATTTACATTTTTAATAGTTTTGTAGAGAAATGAGGAACCATAAATGTAACACATGCTAAATTCAAGTTTAATATATATTAGTTTTACATAATTTTGGCTTAAATTGGCCAAAGCGAGTGTTGCTTTAGCAAGATGCATTAATGCTAGTCTAATTTCAATCATAGTCATCAAGTACATTTAAGATATTAGCCTTGCTAGTTTCTCCTTGGAATTAAATGAGATATAACATATAAAATATTAGTATCTACAATTTAGACCAATATTATGAATGTTAAAAAATAACCAACAAAAGTCTTACTGTCTTTTATTAACTATTAGATATAAAATATCTTACTCTAAGAATTAAGTGTAGTAATGAGTTTTTACCAACCTTGTGTTTCTTTAGAATGCTAATATTTATTATCTTAACTTATAGAAACTAAGCAAGTAAAAATATATGAGTATACTGAACCCTAATTAAAAATTATATATATATATATATATATATATATATGAAATATTCCAATTCTATAATATCAATAAAAAATGTTATAATAACTATAGTTAAGGTGATGTATGAAACTATACTTGAAAATTTACTCATAATTATCTACCATGTAGAATTATTATTAAGTTATGGATTATATAAAAGTAGCTCTATAATAAAAACTTAGATTTACTTGCTTAATCTAGCATTTTCCATAATGCCTTATTTGAGATTGATAAACATTGATACACAATATGTTGGTAAATATATTGGTTTACTTTTATTACCAAGAAGTTATAGAAATATGGATATACTCTATCTTATTTTTGTATTTTTGTATTTTTTAAATTAATTATTAGGTAGATTTATCATTTTTTAAATTTGTGGTAGTTATGGATTTTAAAATTTACATCGTAACATAACTTATATTAGTATGGTATTGTATATCACTATTTCTATCTTCAATTTTTAAAATATTATATTAGATTCATTATTTTTGTATGTCCACATGCTTTTCCTTTCCAAACATGATTATAAAAGTAACAGAAGTCCCTAATTTCCAATATTAACTTCTTATTTTCAATAAATAAATAAATAAAGGTGATCCACATATACTTACCTAGAGCAAAACTTCATTTTTTATTAATTTAGTAATTTCAATATGATGTAATGCAAAAGTTTGTGAATGGAGCCAAACAAATGGCATTAGTGTTTAAACAAGTACCTCACAAAGTAAGAAAGACAACACAAGGTCCACGCTTATACAACAGAGGCATAAATCCTCCATACAATGACTATGACCTAGCTCAATGGTATGAGGATCAAGTGTTAGTATCTTGACATGGCTTTTGACAACCTTCAATCTTACAAACATCAACAATACAAATGCAGCTTGAAAATACAAAGTTTGCAAAAGTAATACAACAAATTAACTATTAAGATCCACTTATATAAAGTTCTGTTGTCAAATGATGCAATGCCAAAATTCATATATCCCGCATAAAGGCACTGCCAAAGAACGTACTCCTGACCGTTTTGTACCAAGTTACATGTGTTTGGAGATGCAACCATGATGGTTGAAGGACGGACCAATTTTGTCAAAACTATAGAATGATGAACCCTATCTAGCAAGGAAGAACTTTGAATTTTGAATTTTGAACTTTTCATGCAATCAAAGTTTTGTGGCATCATGCAATCATCTTTTGTTGCAATCAAAGTTTTGTTGCATTTTGAACTTTTCATGCAATGAGATTCACTTTTTTGTAAATAGAATACAAGAACTCAAGAGTTTGTGTAAGAGGTGTGGTTTTAGAGTAGATTCTTGAATCAAAATATTTAACAATGGTAGGACAAAACTTGGAAGTGAGAGATGAGAGGAGATGAGGGGAACCTTTAGAGATTATAAGCAAATCTCCTAAATTTTCCAAGTGGGGTTTATACTACAGATCAAATTACATAAGAAGTAGGAATCTAGAGTTCTTGCTCTAGGATTGGAGTATATAAAACATATCCCTAGTAGAGGAGATTTATGAAAACCTTGCATGAGTGGCAAAACATTGAGAGTAAATCTTGTGTTGTGGATGAAGACCATTGACAATGAGTGTTGGGACATGAATGCTTCCCATTTGGCCAAATGTAAATGGACATTACATATGGTCATTTGAGTAAGAGTCTCAAAGCCAAGATAGAAGACTCATTTGCTAGTAGGAAGTTGACAAGTGGATACAAGATAGAAGACCTCAAAGATCCTATTCGACAAGTCATCACGGAGATGATCATGAAACTATTCACGTCCAATTTTTTTTATATATTAACCTAAATCAAGCAGTCTTCTTCTAGCTGCTACACAAAGGGAAGCCCATAAGTTGGGCACAAATGTTTTGGTAACTTGTTAGTGCGCTACTAGAAGAAATGACATAGTGAGGAGCTATGCTCATAGCCCCCTTGCATTTCTACATAGGAATGTGTCTTCTCACATACTGTGAGCAAGTGGAGTACCCTAGCCACTTCCACCACCTAGCATACTTTAGTAGGCATCCAGACCTACCCAAAGAAATTGCAAAATATCACAAGGTAGATGCAAAACATGCTGAAAGAAGTTTATGCCTATCAAGGAAACATGCAATACAATGGATCGTTGCAAGAAGGTGCCCACAATGAGACCCAAGATTCAAGCTTCCAAGAAACAAAAAACAAACTGTTCATACAATTGATGTATCATCTATTGAGAGTGGGAGCAGAGAAGCCTTAGGAAACAAAAGAGAAAATGAAAATGGGTGAGGCAGATCACTTTTCATCATGAATTAATAATGATCAAAGAAGAGCAATCGCTTAAATCATGTTGGAGTAGAAAGTTAGAACTCCTTGACCCAAATCTCATCCCTCATATAAAATGATGAGGTGGACATGGCAGACTATAATGACAACGCCCAATTATTACTAGCACCAAATGAAGATACAAACATGGGGGTAATCTTTATTTGAAGGGAAGGAACTAGAGGAAGAAGATGATGATATCTGTATCTCCAAACTAAAGAAGATACTGACAAAGGCATTAACCTTTATCAACCTCATCTTTGGAGCACCTAACAACAAAGCAGAACCATTGGGAACAAAGAATGATGAGAAAACATAGCCAACGGATCAAGAACTAGTTGGAACAATGAGTCATCCAAGTATGGTGGAGCCACTTACTACAATGGTCAATATTGTCAAACTAAAGGAGGAAGAGTCTATAGGAAGATGACTGCAAAATGGTTAGACAATAGAGGAGGCCAATGAAACAACCACAACCCACAAAGAAAGGAAGGAGGACAATTAGGACTATCAATCTACGGATGTGTAGCCAAAAAATGGTGAAGAAACAAAGAACATGAGTATGGTTGAGGACTTCCTATGCCATGTAAAATGTGAAAATAACTCACTCTTGTGGTTGATGGTAGTATACACTATCACCATTGTTACACCCATGATGAAGGTCTTGGAAGAATTCTTGCCATTCTACAAGGAACTCAACCCTATTGTTGACAACGTAGCAACCCTAGTACATATTTACATAAGCTGGCACAAATGATGGCCAAGGAGAAAGTCCTCCTTTGTAATGAATTGAATGAAGCTAAGAAGTGGATTGAGGAAGAAGTAAACAATTCAAAGGAGAGAGATAAAATATTGGAGAGATTCCAGAAAGATGAACTCTTATGACAAAAGCAAAACAAGGTAGTTATACTATGCCTCAAATCAAAGGTCAATGACCTTGGCAACAAGGTCTTTCATTGATGAAAGAAGCACAAGGACAAAATACAATCATAAGATGACCAACTGATACCATTAAGAGTTGAATTAGATAAGGCTTGCACCAAGAAAATGATTGCAAAAACAAGATATAAGATTTAAAGAAGCTAATCAATCTCCATATCTTTGACTTCACTACAAGCCTCAAATACCAAAATGAGAAGCAGGACAAGCAACAAATAAATATCCAAAATGAGCTAACAAAGAAACTCTAAGATGATTGCACAAATCTGGAGAATAAACGGATAGAGCTACTAGCAACAGTTAGGTACATGCCAACTCAACTCCTAAACCAGTTGGAAAGGATCACCAATGAAAACACCCAGTGTATAAAGATGAATGATCTAAAAATAAAAAATTGGCACTTTGGAGAGGAAAGCTTATACAAACAGCCAATTCAAGTGTTGCCCAATAAGCTATAGAGCCATATTAGCTCCAAGTTCTATGAGGTGTAGCCAAGCTTTGCACAAGAAGTTGCCAAGTACAAAAAGGAGCATTATTGCTCATCAAACTATGTAAAGGAGAAGGTAGTTTGTCATGAGTGAAGCGGAAGAGTAAGAAGACTTTGTCTAGAAAGATTATGAGTTATCTTGTAGTTAGGTAGTTTGTGTAGTCCTAGCACAATGAACTTTGTATTTGTACATACTTCATACAAGTTATAGCTAGTTAGGTTATGATACAAAAAACTTGTGTTAAGCCTATTACCTAACATAATAGTTGTAGATGACAAATTAAGAGGTTGAGGTGGCTATACCACGTGGTGTGTACATAATTAAGATTAGATTATATAAGATATGATTAGAATTAAGTACCTTAGATGTAATTAGGAGATTTTTGGTGCATTGTAACCATTGGATTTCTTCAACAACTAAATAGGAAATGTATAAAAGGCTTAGGTCTAATGATCACCGGGCTCATTTGGTGCATCCTTCTTTTGCAACAAATGAAGTTTATACCATCAAGACTATTGAGTTGGGGTATTTGTATTAGTCTACACTTTGTATGAGTGACTACATGCTTAATTGAGTATGAGTGAGGGATCTTGATGTATGAGCAAAGGCACTTGAGTGAGAGGAATTATTAATGTGGAACTAGATTATGCAACTCTAGGGGCTCTATAGAGGTTAGGAATGATATAAGGATGGGCTACAAAACACTTGGAGTATCCTAAGTAACACTAACTTATAAGATTAAGCAATGTGTTTATTCAAGACTCCTATTGCATCTTCCTTTTGGGAAGGGTAGAACACTACTCACAATTATAGTTGTTAGGAATAGGACCCTTGGAATTCCTACTTATGTTTCATATGCGCATACTAAGATAAAATGTGTAGTACCTCATGGACAAGTTGATCCTGTAAGATTACAAAGCTTGTAATCCAAAAAAATTACTCAAACTGCATGAGTGGCTCAACAACACCAATCTGAAACTGGTCGTATTAAGGGCCAAGGCAAAGTGACCTTCATTACAAATGAACCATCACATTCAAGAGTCTTTGGATTACATCTATAGTGAGCATGGTTATCTTTATGTAGTGTGCAAGGGGTGGTGACCTACCCTCTTCTCGAAATGGCTTTGCCCAAGAGGTTAAAATATGAAACAACATACTTTCATCTTTGTGCACTTTACCTCACTTTAAGCCACCTTCAACCAATATCTTCATGAGGCCAATTGGTTCTTATTGCATTATTACAAATTTGATTGACAATTGGTTATCTACATGTATATATATATATATATATATATATATATATATATATATATATATATAAGATTTTGACTTGAAAAACATACTAATTTAACAATACTAACAAATTTTGCTAATGATGTTAGTAGAACATTAACAAAGTAGTTTGCTCATGCCAAAGGCTTCATTGATACCCTAGTTACGGTTAACTAAGTTCTTTACCATTCTATGTAAATACTAATGAACAAATCTTTCTGTAATAACTGAAGTAGATGTCTATTCAAGTCAAAGTATATCTTTATTTACTATTATGTTACTTAGACACACTTAGGGAAGTACAAATTAGATATAATTAAATAGAACATAAAAATGCAGATAATTAATTTATCAAAATTAGACTAAAAAGTGGAAGAAATGAGTGTATTTACATAAAACTAAGAATCTATCAAACCTTATAATATTTATAATTAAAACCTAAAAATAATGATCATTCTAGTTAAAGTTTTTTCTTATAATATTTATATCTCATAATTTTTACTACATTTAGAAGGTACTATTATAGACATATCCAAAGCATTAGATTAATGCACTATTAGTTACTTTAATACCCAAAACAACTTAACATTACAATTAGAATTTAAGGTGGTACCAAATTTTAGAGTTTGTAAGATTATATGTATAAATATTTAGTTTTGGGGTTTTATTACTTACAAATAGTTTAAGTGGATAATATAGGCGGAAAAAGAAGATATACTGTTATTGGAAAGTATTGAATTGCTACTGTCTAGTTCGTGAGCTATCAAAACAAAATTAGATGGATGATATAAGATATTGTGTCTTCAATACAATATAGAGCTTTAGAGAATAGATGTACATGTTGTTCACCATTTCCCTTCACCTGTAATACCAAGGGTTAGCCATATGATCTAGATGTGAAATTTGGTTTGGTAACATCTAGAATGATGTTATACATGATGGTCAAAATAGATCAGATAGAAGTATCACCAAAAGAGTACTTCTACTAATAGTGCAGAAACCAAAATAGACTTGAGAACCTTAGAACCAATAGCTAGACATATGATTTAAAGGTGAGAATTGGTTTGGTAACATCTGGAAGGATGTTACACATGATGGACTAAACAGATCAGAAAGAGGTATCACCAAAAGGGGACTTCTACTAATAGAGTAGGAACCGAAATATGCCTGAAATCTTTGAAGGCATTTTTGGAGGCCTAAACGGATGAATTAGGCCTCAAAAATGTGCAGATTCCCCCCCAATGAAGGAAAGGCTGGCCTTCCCTCCCCCCCTGGTTTGTCTCGTCGAGAGCTTTCCAACGGTACCTTACTCATGTGATTTTGAGATTCCTATAGGAAGATTCCCTAAAAGATTCCCTTCGGTCAAAGCTCGTTTGACCAACCAGATAGGACCTAGACCAGACAGGTCATCCATCCAAGTCAGTAATCCAAGGGTGGAGCTTGCTGACATGTCACCTATCTATGTCCCTAATCCTATGGTGGAGCTTCCTTGGAGGAGATCCTCTTTGTCTATATAATAAAGAGAAGGTGCTCCCTTGGGGCATCGAATGTTTGAGTGTGCAATCTGTGTTTTCTCTCTTATCTTGTCCTCGGAGTATTAAAATGGTATCAGAGCAAGTGTTCTAGTCCAAGAGAGTGGATCAACCCTCTTGGAATAGCACGAACTACTGAAACTGAGTAATTTGAGGTGGAGAACATAGAGTAATCGCTAGACTTAGGAAGGACTTTAGAGAGTGGATGGGATGGATGCGCCGGGGGGGACAATTTCCCGCACTTAGCTTTCCATTCTCAAACCCATTCCACATCAAGGTTATGTACATCCAGCGTGAGCAGATGAGAGTATCGCTAGTTTATCACTTCGGTGCTGAATTCATGGACAGAGTGATGAACTCACCAAACCCGGTGATTCTACCTGTGGTGATATATGACAGAGAGTGGGATTTGACGATCTACATTCTATTATGATAATATGGATATGAATGTCCCAAATCCTCTTCCTTTCAACACTCAAGTAGAAATCCGTTATGTAGTGAGGCCGAAATTGATGTTTAGAGATTTTGTGGTTAGGAATTTTGGTGAGGAGTATTATCAACAAGTGATAGCTTCTGAGGTCCCAATGGTAGTTCCGATAGTTCGTGCGCCTTCCAGAGTGATTATATTGACTCTGTATTGAAGTAGACATTAGCAATTGGGTGTTGCAGGCACCATGGATCCGCAATTGCAAGAGCTGGTGCAAGGAATGCAAGGGATGTTGAATGAATTTCGAGAGATTAAGATGACCATGGAGACATTGCAAAGTCAAGTGCAGATCCTCAGGAACGATCAAGCCATGCAAGAAGAAGAGCCTTCTCAAAACCCAGTACCTGCGACTGAAGTACTTGGAGAGGCACCCGTGCCTACGAACCCTATCAACGATGAAGCCACATTGCTACTCCGGATGAAGAAGACCTGCAACATTGAGCCTTACAAGGGGCAGCGTACGATGGGAGTAGTGGAGAATTGGATCTCGAGAATGAATCAATATTTTTGATTGTTCTCAACAGAGATCACAAAGCATGCTGCAGGCGTGTTTGCATGTGGGTACTTGACCGAGAAAGCCCTCACATGGTATGATGCTTGGGAACGATCCATGCTGGTAGAGAGAAGGGAGGTCACATGGACAGCAATGCAAGAAGGACTGCTCAAGAATTTCCAATCGGTGGATTCTGTACAGATGGCTCGAACCCGACTATGGGGATTGAGACAGAAGAATAGCGTACAAGAGTATGTGGAGGCATTTCTGGATCTACAAGTCGCAATTACCAACATGAGTCCAACAGAGGCTCTCGACAATTTCAAATGAGGGTTGAAAGAGCGGATTCGCCAAGAAGTCATGGTGCAAAACCCTCGCACGGTATTTGAAGCCATTGCTTGTGCGCAAAGAATAGCCGGAGCATTAGGTGGAGGTGAAGGAGTAGTTCTACCTCAACATTATCGGGCAGAAATGCCACACATGGGTGGACCAGTACCGATGGAATTGGGCAACCTTCAATTCCGGGATCAAGGAGCACGGCCGCTTCAAGGAGAGCGAGGACGGGTAGAAGAACGAAGAGATGGAGTCCCATGAGGAGAAGGGACTCGAGGAGAACAACGCCGTTGTTACAATTGTGGCCATATTGGGCACATATCTACCAATTGTCGCACTCGTTTCCCTAGAGGCCCTCAGCCTTCGTACAGGCGATCTTTGAACAACATGGAGAGGCACATTGAAGAGGAGGAGGTGGAAACCACTTCGGAAAACAAAGATCGCCAGTAAATGTACCTCGCGGCCTTACTGGCTCAATAAGGAAGCAGAGAAGCGAGGGAAGGAAGAAGAATAATGCGCAAAGATCCCGAAAGGCAACCTCACAATTGATTGTTGTGAATGGAATCCTAGAAGGTAATCAAGTGAGAGTATTAATAGATCCGGGAGTAACAGAGAATTTCTTGTCTCGCTCTGTTGCAATCAGATTGGGAATGGATCTAGAGAGAGATGGAAGTGAAGAAGTAGAGTTACCAAATGGGCAAACAGAGAGGATTGAATCATTACCTAGACATGTAACCCTCTCTGTAGGAGAATATCAGGAAGCAATTGAGTGGCGAGTGATACAATTAGCCCGTTATGATGCAATTTTAGGCATGCCATGGATGGAGCAGTACAACCCAATGGTGGATTGGAGGAAGAAAGTAGTGAGAACCCACCAATGGTCAATCATTGGGGTTAAAGAAAAATCACACAGGTAGAAACTGCCTCTATATGTCGTAGGGACGACAACTGTCTGTAAGACCGATAGATGTTTTCTGGGTCTAATAAGAGAAGTCCAGAGTGCACAACTCGCTGGACAAATTCCTGAGAAATTGAAGGATGTGGTGGATGAGTTTCAAGATGTCTTTCCCGATGATCTACCCTCAGGATTACCACCTAAAAGGCGAGTAGATCACAAAATAGAGACACTCCCGGGGAAGACACCTCCTTGTAAGGCCCCATATCGCCTATCACCTCATGAGTTGGAGGAGTGTAAGACTCAAATTGAGGAGATGCTACAGAAAGGGTTCATCCAACCTAGCATATCACCATATGGGGCCCCTGTCTTGTTTGTGAAGAAGAAAGATGGTACAATGCGCATGTGCATTGACTATCGGGGTCTCAATCAGCAAACAGTGAAGAACAAATACCCCTTACCTCGCATGGATGACCTGTTTGATCAACTCCATGGAGCGAGATACTTCACCAAACTGGACTTGCGGAGCGGTTACAATCAAATCCGAATTGCAGAGGAGGATGTGTACAAAACTGCCTTTCGAACCAGGTATGGCCACTTTGAGTATCTTGTGATGCCTTTTGGCCTCACCAATGCGCCTGCCACTTTCATGAGCCTAATGAATGACATATTTCGTCCATACTTGGATAAGTCTGTTATCGTCTTCTTGGATGATATCTTAGTATATAGTAGCACGATGACAGAACACAAACAACATCTACGAGAGGTCCTCCAGATTCTAAGACAGAATCAGTTGTATGCCAAAATCTCAAAGTGTGAGTTTGGCAAGTCTGAAGTAGATTACTTAGGGCATAGAGTAAGTGCAGAGGGCATTCAAGTATTGACAGATAAAATAGAGGTCATTCAAAAATGGAGTGCCCCAGAAGATCAAACTCAACTTAAGAGCTTCTTGGGGTTGACGGGATTCTATCATAGATTTGTCAAGGACTTCTCCAAGGTTGCACAGCCTTTAACGGCACTACTTGGCAAGGGGAAGAAATGGACATGGGGAACTGCACAAGAGTTGGCCTTTCAAGAATTGAAGGCCGCCTTGCTACATGCACCAATCTTGAAGTGGTATGACCCAAAACGTCCAATCAAGTTGGCTACGGATGCATCAAGCGTAGCAATAGGAGCAGTCCTACAACAAGAGTGGCATGACGGATGGCATCCAATTGCATATTTCTCTCGAAAGTTGTTACCGGCAGAGCGCAACTACCACACCACCGAACGAGAAGAGCTGGCCATTGTTCTAGCAACCAAGCATTGGAAGCACTACCTGGGCGAGAAGGCATTTGTAGTAGAGACAGACCACAAACCTCTAGTCTACCTCGAGACGCAGAAGGATCTATCTCGTCGCCAAATTTGGTGGGCAGAGTGGCGACAACGCTTCAACATGACAATCACCTACGTGGAAGGCAAGAAGCAACTTGCAGATGCGTTCACCCGCATGCCAATGGCCAACAACTTGGCGGCAGAGGTTAAGATTAACACTGAATTCTGGCAAGAGATTCTAGCTGCTACAAAAACTGACCCACAGATTGTAGAAGCACAAGCGTCCAAAGGTGTCACCAGCACCCAAGGACTCACTTTTCGAGAGGGCCGATTGTGGATCCCAAATGTCCCAGAATTACGCACCACCATTCTAGCGGAATGTCATGATTCGGCCATTGTAGCTCATGTTGGAGTGGACAAGACCTTGGAGGCAGTCAAGCGCCATTACTATTGGCCCAAGATGAGCAATGACGTGATGGACTATGTGCGTAGCTGCCTACTTTGTCAACAGAACAAAGCTTCTAATCAAGCCCTTGCAGGGCTCCTTCAACCTCTTCCCACTCCTACCCAACGTTGGGAACAAGTGAGTATGGATCTCGTCTGTGAATTACCGAAGACCACCTCAGGGTTTGACTCCATTGTGGTCTTTGTGGACCGGCTCAGCAAAATGATTCATGTACGCCCTACCACCAAGGAGGTGACCGCTCCACAACTAGCTCAACTATACTTAGATGCAGTCTTTGCTCACCATGGCTTGTCTAGAGTACTCATCACCGATAGAGGCACCCAATTCACCAGTTTGTTTTGGCGAACACTCTTTGGTTTCTTCAAAACCAAGTTGGCCATGTCTACAGCTTACCACCCACAAATAGATGGCCAAACAGAGCGGGCTAATCGCACGATTGAAGACATGTTACGCGGCTTCACCTTAGAAGAGCAAGAGAGGTGGGACACCCTACTACCGTTGGTGGAATTCGCTTACAACAATTCAGTGAATGCCTCCACCCAGGTCACTCCGTTCTTCCTCATGTATGGTGAGCATCCCTTCACACCTTCTAGCTTGATGAAGATCCGTCCAGTGACTACCAAGGTTGATGCAGTCAACACATTTGTTTCTAGAATCCAACAAGGTGTGGAGAGCGCCAAGCACAGGTTACAGATTGCGCAAAATCGACAAAAGCAGTATGATGATGCACACCGTAGGCATATGGAGTTCAATGTTGGGGATCAAGTGTGGCTATCGACAACCAACCTCACATTAGTTGGATCTTGTAAGCTCAGACCTCGTTTTATTGGGCCTTTCTCGATTCTTCGTCGCATCGGCGCTGTGGCCTATCACCTTGAGCTACCACCACACATGAAGATCCATCCAGTGTTCCATGTCTCCCTATTACGCAGATATGCTCCCCGATCAGGCCAAGGTACTTCCACACAGGACATTCGACCTTGTCCGACAGTCATTGATGGCACAGAGGAATATGAAGTAGAGCGGATTCTCCAAAAGCGCATGCGTGGTACTCGCCATCCGCGGGTGGAATATCTAGTACAATGGAAAGGTTACCCTCTCTATGAAGCAACCTGGGAACCCGCTGCCAATTTGGCACATGCACCGGTGTTGGTGCAAGCATTTGAGCAACAATTGCACAACGAGGACGTTGCATCTTAAAAGGAGGGAGGTTTGTAATACCAAGGGTTAGCCATATGATCTAGATGTGAAATTTGGTTTGGTAACATCTAGAATGATGTTATACATGATGGTCAAAATAGATCAGATAGAAGTATCACCAAAAGAGTACTTCTACTAATAGGGTAGAAACCGAAATAGACTTGAGAACCTTAGAACCAATAGCTAGACATATGATTTAAAGGTGAGAATTGGTTTGGTAACATCTGAAAGGATGTTACACATGATGGACTAAACAGATCAGAAAGAGGTATCACCAAAAGGGGACTTCTACTAATAGAGTAGGAACCGAAATATGCCTGAAATCTTTGAAGGCATTTTCGGAGGCCTAAACGGATGAATTAGGCCTCGAAAATGTGCAAATTCCCCCCCAACGAAAGAAAGGCTGGCCTTCCCTCCCCCTTAGTTTGTCTCGTCAAGAGCTTTCCAACGGTACCTTACTCATGTGATTTTGAGATTCCTATAGGAAGATTCCCTAAAAGATTCCCTTCGGTCAAAGCTCGTTTGACCAACCAGATAGGACCTAGACCAGACAGGTCACCCATCCAAGTCAGTAATCCAAGGGTGGAGCTTGCTGACATGTCACCTATTTATGTCCCTAATCCTATGGTGGAGCTTCCTTGGAGGAGATCCTCTTTGTCTATATAATAAAGAGAAGGTGCTCCCTTGGGGCATCGAATGTTTGAGTGTGCAATCTGTGTTTTCTCTCTTATCTTGTCCTCGGAGTATTACATCACCTCATGTATTATATTGGAAAGAGGCAAGTAAATAATGTATTATAGTGACTTTGAGGTTTGGCATTGGAAAAAGCAAGAATTTAAGAGTGCATAATAAGACTTTTGAATTCAGTGTTTGAATCAAATTATATATGCATGTAAATATATTTGTTTTTTCAATCTATTTGATGCTTTGAACTATGCTTCTAGAGTAATGTTGCTACATTAGTTGTTTGCACTTGATTTTCCTTCATCTCAAGGGGTTAAATCATAATAAGAAAGACTAATTTTCTACTTGTGAATATGAATAAAACTATCTATGTTTTATATTATACAGATTTGGTTGCATTACCACATAAACCACAAGTCATTATGCAAATTGTTCACTTGGACCCTAAGAAGAGTTGATATCATCATTATCATGGGGAGAAGAAACTCCAACCAAATGATACTAAGTTTGGAATATAAACTTGAAATTTCCATTTTATCTTAAATATATTTTCTAACCATTCAAATACAAGAAAATTATAAATTATTAAATCATGTCAATAAAATCAATAATTGATGTGATTAAATTGGAGAAAGAAAACAAGTACAAATACCAATAAAGAACAAGTAGTTCACTTCTTCCTAATTATTTTGGCTTAAATTGTAATTAAGGATAATGGATATAATTTCCTTTCCATCAGAAATAAATTTTCATACAATGCAAATCAGTATGTACTCAAAATGATGCTACTCTTTGCTTGCTTGATTGCAATAAGCACATGATCTCCCATCTTAAGTCACCTTTACAAGATCATTCATCTCCTTCAACATTCTTTATGGTGGCCAACTCTAGCTTAAGATGTCTATGCAATTTTTTCTTGTATGATAGTTATCAAAGGAACAAGGCTTCAAATCTTAACAAACTTGCTTTCTCTAAATGTTGCAATTCCATGGTCACTTGAACTTATGTTGTACGCATCACTTCTGTTCTTGAATTGCTTAAAGGTCTACTTTTATATTTTAATTTGGTACCATTGTTCACCTTGAGTACTCATTTTTAAAAATCAAGAACTACATTTCAATGGTAAGTTTTAGAAAGTGATATTTGAAATTGTTAAAATTGTTGCATAAATTTGACCATATCCTTTACCTAGCATCTTAAATTAGAGTTTTGGAGAATATTGTTTAAAATTCTTGGTATAAAGTAGAGTATATTATTTACTTACTATAGTGCATAATTTTTTGCAAAAGTTTTTTTTTAATTTTAATTCTTTTTTATGAAAATAGAGCAAGTTATTTTCATGTTCAATGAAAGGAACCTTGTATGTGTATTCTTTGGATTTCATTATGTACCTATTTGGATATGAAGAAGACCTCTTCCTCCACAATAGAAACAATTCCTATCATTGAAATTGTTGGTTGGTTGGTTGATCTTCTCTATATGATAGCTTCCATAACTCCTAGACCCCCTCCCCACATAGTGATCCACCTCTCTCTTCTCCCATAGTTGCACTACATTGATCTTGAGATCTGCAAGTAGTTATGTGATGGTTTGAAGTCGATCTTTTGGTAGAGGTGCAAGAACCAGAGCCACTACTACTTGTGGTGCAACCTTTACCACCAAATTATCAAAAGTTCCACCATACTTGTAGCCTTGAGGAAGATGCATAACCTTATTCACCACCATATCATCCCCTTCCAAACTCTCTTCCATGCATATTGCAATCTTGATAGCTTCAACCTTGGAAGAAGGTTTCTCATATCTCACCTTTCTTCTAATATATAGTCTCAATTGTCTCACAAATTCTTGGTGAGCATGGCTCCTATGCCAATCATAGTAGTCTCCATATCATTCCACCCTTCCTCAACATTATGTGAAATCTGGACTCTAATTTTTGCACTCTTTCTACATAAACACTCACTTTCTCTCCACCTCCTTGTTTGAGGAAGGCAATTTCAGTCAGCAATCTCTCATAACTCATCTGGAAGATAGTTCTCGATGAGTACTGAAGTCAAACTCTCACAAGACTCTTCTTGCCCATCTCTCCTCTATTTTTTTTTTTTGCATTCTGACTCATACCATGTAAGGGTTGCATTCTCAAAGAAATCTAGTAATAATCAGACCCAATCATTCATCCTCCTCTCATTGTTTCCTATGCAAGATCTCTTGAAAACTCTCACAAAGGCCTCCATATCTTCTCCATCCTTGCAAAAGTAAATCGGAAGTTTCCCCATCATAATCCCTCACTTTTTCTCTTTTCTCTCACTCTATAACTAATAGAGTATGTACATGACTAATACCATTTGAGAGTAATCCATCCCAAAGAATACAAAAGATTCAAGTTGCTCCCAGATTTCTATAGCAATATGAAATCCTAGAGTGCATATTAATCAAACCCTCATGGATAGTTTATCCATAAGTTGAAAGATTATCTCTATCACTAATCTTGAGAACTAGCTAATGAAGGTGGTAGCATCTTTGTAGTTGTAACAAGACTCTCTCCAAGATCTTCACAAAAGTTTCCAAAAGTGCTATTATTCCACTACAATCATGTCCTTTTGTAAGTCTTTCCACTCCACAAACCTCACACAACTCCTTGGCCTTAGATCTCCTCCCTCCCAATCTTGGTGAAGAAGGTCCAACATGCAAACCCAAGTCAAGTAAGCCTCTCCTTTCCGTTAATCTCTTGCTCTAAAATGTCAATCTACATCAACTTGCCTTATGTCCTTTCTCCATATTAAAAAGCACTTAGACTCATTCTTTCCTCCAAGTAGTGTATGTTTTTGGACCCTCTCAACACTCTCTTCAAATTCCATTCTAAACTCTCTTTTCCTCAAATCCACTCCTTAATTCATCTCAAACCCCTTGTGGAACCTTGCATAGTCATAATTTCAACTCTTGCTGGCCCTCTATTTCCCAAGATGAGTCTAAACACTCAAACATGGTTTTGGTTGCTCTCACACTCCTCATGCATGAGATCTCAACTCTCCAGATTTGACCCCTCCTCACAATATCACTAAATTCTCTCAATTGTTATGTCATAGTCCTATAAAATTTTTCACAATTAATGACAACCCCAGGGTGTCCTCTCTTAAATTTTTTTAGATCTTTTCATTGAGACATTTGGCGTAGGCACCTTTCTATTTAGCATATATTTCAGATTTGGTTTGAAAACCACCCCTCTCACTTTAAAAACTCATAACTTCTTGTGCAAGAATGATCTCTCCCTAGCTCTTGAGCTACAAGGTAGACTACTATGCACTTAATTTTATTTGAAAATTTCAAAGTAATCCAACAAAAGCTAAAGAAATGGCAAACTCTATACAAAATTCCAAAGAGCATGCAGTTTGCATGAATAATTTACCCTATTACCTTCCAAATAATCTTGCTCAATACATGTAACAGCCCTTAAAATATTTCAAGTGTCTCACCTAACACATAATCCAAGCTATCTTGTGTGAAAATCTCAAGTCAAGATCTCAAACTTGAGGTTTTGCCCAAAATCACCTTAATCCCCAAAAGATACATTGATTCTAGTGTCACACAATCTCTACAAATCCTCTCATGTGTATAGCATGTACAATTTCACCTCAAATATATAATAAACTGTAAGGTATACAAATGGGTCCAAGTTCTCTAATATAAGTTCAATCCTCTCCTCCTTTAATGTTCTCTCCAAGTGAGCTCTCATAACCTCCTTCTGTCTAATATAGAATTATATGTGGAACATTATCTTGCCTTTTAGAGAGGTCTTGAAAATGGAACCAAAAATGTGAGCTAGCCTGTCTCTCACTTAAGATGAATCTTTGATGGCTATTATGGTAGCGCACCATGGAATAAGAAGGCAAGGAACCCCACATCCATCATACTCTTCCAAGGCTCTTCCAAGGCTAACACTCCAAGATTCAAACCATTGCTAAAGAACTCAACTAGAGAACTCAATGAGAGGAAGAAAGAGAGAGTTGCAAATGAAAGGATGATGAGTACCTCCTCACCCCTAGTTTATTACTTGTGAAATGTTACGCAATAAAGATACTAATTATTGGAGTAACTCAAGTTACTATGGTAAAATTCAAATGAAGTCAAAAAGTCTAAAAAAATATCCATCCTCATGGGAATACTCCCCTAAACATGTGGTCTTATCTTGACCCAACCACTAAGTCAAATATTTCTTCACATGGGGTATCCTTGGACTATAAAAGAGTCCAAAACAAAAGAGCTTACGGATCTAAGAGTTCTCAACTGTTTTCTCAAAGGCAAACACTTAAGAATAATACCAAGTCAATACACTAGAATCCAAAATAGTGGTGCTCATCTTTTCCACTTCCTCTCAAGTAAGGTCCCCTCTATCTTAACTATGACTAAATTTAGCTAATCATAATTAATATAAAACTATCCTTTATCTCTATATAAATAATATTTTTCAAGTATTTGTAAGACCAAACTAAAGATCACAATAGCACATACATGCACAAATGGGTGTTACAATTCTACCTTTGTCTTACTATAAATTAAAATATCATCTAAGAACACAATCGCTTACCAATCCAATACCCAATGCATCTAATCCATGAAGGCTACTAGAGAATTAGTGAGCCCAAAAGGCAAAACTCTCCACTCAAAATGCCCATACCTTGAGCAAAAGGTTATCTTTTGCACATCTTCTCTATCAATGGGAATTTGCCAATAATTGCTTTGGAGATCCAACTTGGAGAAGTACCATGCTCCACTCAATTGATCAAGTAAATCATCAATTCAAGGCAAGGGATATGCATTCTTCATTGTTTGTTTATTGAGATCATGATAATCAATACAAAAGCAAAATCCTCCATCTTTCTTTGGAACAAATAGTACGGATGCTCACCAAGAAGATGTATTATGTCATATGAAATCCTTCTCCAACAATTCCATTAGTGTTGTTCAAAGTGCCTCCAACTCCTTTGGTGAGAGCCAATAAATTGGTCTACTCATTGGAGTACTTCTTGGCAATTATTCAACCTTGAAGGGCATACCACGATCAGAGGGTAATGCCTTTGGAGATCATCTAGAAATAGGTATGAAAATTCTTAAACTATTTGATTAACCATTGCTTGATGAGGCTTCTGGCCCTCCTCAAATTCTCCATGCACAATTAGCTTGATCCACACCACAAAAATATACTTATCTTCCTCCAAAGCTTGCTCTATGGCTTTCTTGACAAAATTCTCATCTTGGGACTTATCTTCCTTCAAAGCTTGGTCTATGGTTGATTTCTTGACAAACTTCCCATCTTGGGACTGACTATTCTTAAGTGTTTTACTCAAAGGTGCCAGACTATCTAATTGGAAATTCCTACCTTGGTCTTGGTGTTGTACTTGAATTTGTCATCAAGTCGAATCAATCTTCTTTTTCATGTGAGAGCTAGAATTACTTCCTTTGAACCTTATGACATTCAAGCCAAGGTAAACCTAGAATGATTATATTGTTGTAATACCAATAGCTAGACATATGATCTAGAGGTGAGATTTGGTTTGGTAACATCTAAAGCATGTTATACATGATGGACTAAATAGATTAGAAAGAGGTATCACAAAAAGTGTACTTCTACTAATAGGGTAGAAACCAACATATAATTAAAATTATTAGTCAATTTTGGAAGCCCAATTGGATGAATTAGTCCTTGAAAATGTGTAGACTGCTCCGCCAACAATGGAAAGACTAGCCTTCCTTCCACATCTTTGTGTCATCGAGAGCTTTCCACTGGTACCTCACCCACACAATTTGGAGATCCCTACAATAAGATTACCTAAAGATTCTGGTCAAAGATGGGTTGATCAATCAGATAGGATCAAAAACCAACATGTCACCCATGCATGTAGCTAATCTAAGGGTAGAGCTTGCTTATAGGTCACCAATCCATGTATCTAATCCAAGGGTGGAGCTTATTTCTAAGGTGTCTACTTTGCTATATAATACAATTGAGGTGCTCCTTTGGGGCATCGGTGTTTTGAGTGTGAAACTTGTGTTTTCTCTTCTGTGTCTCTATACTATCCTTAGAAAATCACAAGTGTAGAGGTACCACTATGAACTTCATATGCTCCAAATACTCCTACCCAATCTTGAATGTAACTAGTTGTGAGGTACGAAATGTAAAACCCTTTCTACCATATGCCATCATCAATCGCTTCTAATTATTGGCTTGATAGGAAATTTGTAATTCCTTTGCTAATAACATGGACATGCAATTCTCTAAACTTCCAAAATCAACCAAAATCTTGCAACCACGATAAGATATCATACCTTGCGTGAAACATACTTGCATAGGTCAAGCTTTCAATCCCATTGGAACTAATCAAGTTTCTAATAGGTGGCTCAAAATGTCATATTAGGATTCCTTGTTTCCTTGATCATTTTGCTCCACAAACTCCATCAGGAAAATTTGTCAAGGTTGCCCATTCTTGAGTGGACATTCAACAATACGATGTCCAATTTGGTGACAATAAAAATAACCATCATTTATCACATTTTTTCTCTATCTACAATGCCAAGTGGTCTCTACTGAATGCCATCAATCTCCATTGGTTCTAGCTCCTCCACTTGAGTGTAGTGTATCCTTAGGGCCTATGGAGGTTGAAGTTGAGGTCCAAACCAAGTTGTTATAACCAAGGAATCAAAATGCTCAACCAATTGCATAGCTTCCTCCAAGTCTTTTGGCCCTTGCATAATCACCTCTAATTTGGTTTGTGACTTCAAGCTCCTCACAAGTCAATCCAAAGTTTCACCTTCTAGTATATTTGGAATTTCCATGATGTATATTTGGAATTTGCATGATGGTGTCTAGAATTGCGTGATGTAACTTCTTATAGAGTCAATGTGCTTCAACTTTGTCAACCTCTCTCGTGTAGCTTGTGTGGCATTTATAGTTTGGAATTGACCAATTATAGCACTCGTGAATTCTGCCCATGTCAAGATTGGTGCAACAAATTGGCATTTAGCTTGCCATTTAGAATTGCCACCATAGCTTTGCTACTCCATCCAATTGGTTGGAAGCCAAGATAATCTATTTCTATTCATCATGAAGATTGGTAGTTTCAATATAATATTTGTAGTAAAACACAAAATTCTCCATTGCACTTGGGATATTCTTAACTTCAAATACTTTGGGCTTTGGAAGTTGGTTTTGCTCTTCCTCTTCTCAAAATGGTGCTATCTATACATGCTCTTGTCATTGATGATCTCATTCTTCCAACAATAAAGTAAGGTGCTCAATTTGTTGTTGCATAGCAATGATAACCCTAGGCATTGCCGCCATGGCTATTACTCTATCACACTATCCCCAATTTATCTAAATTAACACATAAAAGCAACACGTCCATTGTTCTCCATAAGTTACAACTAGAAGTACCAAGGGTTCCTTGGACAAGGTGATCGCATTAAGAAAATTCTACCCAAAGTGTGAGGTGATAACTGCATGAAATGATGCTTGGGTAGCACACGGACATGAAAATCCCAATGGTTTGGTGAAAATGGATTTGGTGGTCCATAAATTCCATCCATCCCATTCTTACTATGATACCAATGTAAAGACCAAGACCTAGGAGAGAAATAGGAGATTGGAAGATCACATTAGGACACTCAAATGAGGGAAAACTCCAAATGCTTGAGCTTGGGCATGAGCTTGGGCCTTGGTATTTATAGAAAGAATAAAAAACTCTTGAGAAGCTTCTGAAGAAGCTTCCTAAAGCTGCCTTCTTGGAGTGCAAGCCAAGTTAATTGGGAAGCTTCCTTCTAGAAACCACCTACTTGGCATGCAAGCTAAGCTAGAAGCTACCTACTTGGGGTGCAAGCTAAGCTAATTCGGAAGCTTCCCAAGAAGCTTCCTCCTAGAAATCACCATTGAGCATGTATGTTACCCAACCCTTGGAAGGTACCAAGTAGCTTCCTAGATACTTCTAGAATATTCTAGGCTAATTTGGGCTAGTTACTACTTTGTTAACCTTGACTAACTCATTGGTAAATCCCATATTGTTATAAAGAGAATGTAGCATATGTTGACACTATCATTCCATCAAGGAAGACTATAAACCTCTAGTCCAATCTTACAATAGTGAAGCAAAAGATGGAAAGTACTCACACGTCCATTGGGATAGACTATCTCTCATCTACCACAATAACATCTAGAGAGAAAGGATCCCTCCTCCACCTTTTTCACATAAGTCTCCAAAAATAGCCTATCAACAACCACAAAACAAGAGGAAAGTAGGAGTGTTGAGAGAGCCAACTACCCAAAATGCTATAGGTGTCATCTCCTCCATAGATAGCAAGCCAACCCTTCCACACAAGATTAGTAGAGATGCCTGTCCATGTGCTAAATCCCTTGTCACACACTCAAATGTCCCTAGTCCAATAATGTCACCAAAGACTCCCATTGTAAAAGACCAAGACCAAGACCAAGGAGAGAAATAGGAGAATGGAAGCTCACATTGGGATACTTGAATGAGGGAAAACTCTAAATGCCTAGCATGAGCTTTGGCTTTGGTATTTATAGGTAGCATACAAGGCCTTTGAGAAGCTTCTCAAGAAGCTTCCTCAAGCCACATTCTTAGAGGGCAAGACAAGTTTAGGGTGAAGCTTCTCAAGAAGCTTCCTTCTAGAAGCTGTCTACTTGATGTGTAAGCTAAGCTAGTTGGAAGCTTCTAGAAGCTTCTTTCTAGAAGCTACTTACTTGAGATGCAAGCTAAGCTAGCCGGGAAGCTTCTCAAGAAGCTTCTTAGCTACTTCTAGAATATTCTAGGTTAATTTGTCTTATTTTCCTCTTCATTAGCCCTACTAACTTCACCACTAAACTCCATGTTGTTACATATTCCCCCACCGCTAGTTGGTGATGTCCTCGTCACCAATGAAGTTTTGAACTCCTAGATGGCCGTCTATGCATTTTGGAGGTGAGAAAGAGGTTCCCATGTGGCATCATGAAAGGGATACCTTTTCCAAAGGACCTTGTACTCTATGTGTTGTCGACGGCCTTGTTGAATATGGTGACGTGCAAGGATATGATCGACTTCGTACTCCTCATGATCAATGATAGAGACAGGAGGAGGGGGAGGTTGGAGTCAAGAGGAAAAGGAAGAGGGGTTAAGGACAAAGGGTTTCAACTTGGAAATATGAAAGACATCATAGATACGCATATGACAAGGCAAGGCAAGGCAAGGCAAGGCAGGTCAATAAGCAACATGAGAAAAAATTTGGGTGATATCAAAGGGTCCTATCCAATTAGGGGCAAGTTTACAAACTTGGGTATTAAGTGGGAGAGGGAGATTACTTGAGGATAGCATGACTTTATCATTGATTTCAAAGGTGAGATCATGAAGATTCTGAGCAACAAGGAGGTGAGATTTGGCTTGTTGGAGAAATTAAGATATAGTGGTCAAGAATGTTGAAGTATGAGGAACCTGACATGAAGGTGGAACAAGAAGAGAATTTGGAACAAGTGGATCTTGACCAAAATTGAGAAAGAAAGGAGAAAATCCGGTGCTTGCTTGTTTGGAATTGTTGTAGGCAAATTTTGCAACTACAAGACATTCATCCCAATTGGTATGATGGACATTGACAAAGGCATGCAACATATCCTCCAATGTACAATTTGCATGTTTGATTTGTCTATCAATTTGAGGATGATAGACTGTGGACAAAGCAACCTTGGTGTCAAGTATCTGGAAGAGTGCTTGCCAAAACTTCTTGGTAAATCAAGGATCACGGTCGGAGATGAGTACACATGGCATCCCATGATGCTTGAAGACATTATCAAAGTAGATGTGCACTAAGGTTGAAGCATCCACGATATCACACGTTAGTGCCAAGTGGATTTGCTTACTAAGCTTATCCATAAACACCACAATTGCTGTGTGTCCTTGCTTTGTCTTGGGCAAGGATGTGATGAGATCCAAGCTTACATGCTCCCATCAAATAGATGAAATGGCAAGTGGTTGAAGGAGTCCACTCGGCTTCTGGTGCTAGCCTTGTTATGTTGGCAACTCTCACACAGTCGGACAAATTCTTGAACATCTTGTGTCATGTTGGGCCACCACCATCAACATTGGAGGGTACCCAAGGTCTTTTCCACACCCATATGACCAACTATGGGCAAATCAGGGGCTTCTTGATGGCGCACAAGTCAAAGATTTCCTTTGGCTAGAACATAGATCCGGTCCTCACGGAATAGAAGGCCCTCCTTGATGGAGAAGGTGTTGTACTCCTTGTCGGATGTTGTAAGGCAACCATGTACTATTTGGAAGAAGGGATCTTGTTGTAGAGCTGATTGAAACTCGTTTTGTACCTTGGAGTCAATTGACACCATCGTAATTGCCATTGTGATGAGAGGAAGAGACTTCAAATCAGGTCGTTGTGATAAAGCATTAGGGATGATGTGGAACTGACCTAGTTTGTACTCAAGTTTGATGTCAAAAAGTTGGAGTTGTTTCTCCCATCGATGATGTCAACTTTTCATGTGTTCCAAGTATAAGATCCGCAACAATGGTTTGTGATTAGTTTGCATGATCACTTGTTTCTCCAAGAGGTAATGCCTCTATACCTTGGTGGCATATACCATTGCAAGTTGTTCTTGATCTCGAGCGGAGTAGTTTCTTTTGGCCATATTGAGTCAGCGTGACAAAAAGGCAATGGGATGTAGTCCATTTGGGAATTCTTGTTGCAACACGCTTCAATTGCAAAGTTAGAAGCATCAAAATCAACCACACATGGTAGTTGAGGATCATACGGCTGAAGAATGGGCCTTGAAGACACCATATGTTTCAACTTTTGGAATGCTTCTTTGTGCTTGGTGGTCCACTAGAAGCTCAAGTCCTTCCCCAAGAGGTCAGTCAATGGTGCAACCACATGAGCATAATAATGGATGAATTGTTGGTAAAAATAGACCAATCCATTAAATGATTGTACTTCTATAGCATCCTTTGGAGTAGGCCAATCAATAATGACCTTGATTTTATCCTCTTCCATCTTGATCCCCTCTGATGGAGATCTTGTGCCCCAAGAAGGTAACTTCCTTTTGCCAAAAGGCACACTTTGACTCCATTGTTGTAGTCATCTTAGGACTTCTTGTACGTGATTCATGTGTTCAAGAACACCACCATGTACCAATCCAATACTCCATCCAACACCCATGCATCTAATCCATGAAGACTGCTAGAGCATTAGTGAGCTTGAAAGGTAGAACTCTCCACTTAAAATGCCCATACCTTGTGTGAAAGGCTTTCTTTTGCACATCCTCCCTTTCAACGAGGATGAGCCAATAGCTGGTGCAAAGATCCAACTTGGAAAAATATTGTGCTCCACTCAATTGATCAAGCAAGTCATCAATCCAAGGCAAGGGATATGCATTCTTCATTGTTTGCTTATTGAGCCCATAATAATCAATATAGAAACAAAGTCCTCCATCCTTCTTTGGAACAAATAATACTAGTGCTTCCCAAGGAGAGGTACTATGTTGTATGAAGTCCTTCTCCAACAACTCTGTAAGTGTTGTTTGCAACTCCTCCTACTCCTTTGGTGAGAGCTGATAGATTGGTCTACTCAATAGAGTACTTCCTAGCAATAACTCAATCTTGAAGGGCATACCATGATTGGAGGGTAATCCCATTGGCAGATTATCCCGAAACACGTCCACAAAATCTTGGAACTATCTGATCAACCATTGCTTGATGAGGCTCTTGGCTCTCCTCAGATTGTCCTTGTGCAATCGGCTTGATCCATACTACAAAAATAGACTTATCTTCCTTCAAAGCTTGCTCTATGGCTGCTTCACTAACAAACTTCCCATCTAGAGACTCATCTCTCTTCAAAGTTTGCTTCATGGTTGCCTTCCTAGCAAAGTTCTCATCTTGGAGCTCCTTTCTCTTCAAGGCATGCTCTATGGCTACCTTCTCAACAAACTTCCCATCTTGGGACTGACTATTCTTAGGTGTCTTACTCAGAGCCAGACAACTTAATCGGAAATTCCTACCTTGTTGTTATACTTAAATTTTTTGTTGCGTCCAATCACATTGAAACTTATGATGTTCAAGCCAAGGTAGTCCTAGAATGACATCATAGTGTAGAGGTGCCACTACAAACCTCATACACTCCAAATACTCTTTCCCAATCTTAAAAGTAACAGGATGTGAGGTACGGAATGCAGAACCCTGTCTACTATCCGCCATCATCAATCTACTTCCAATCATTGGCTTGATAGGAATACCCAATTCCTTTGCTACTTGCATAGACATGCAATTCTCTGAACTTTCAGAATTAACCAAAATCCTACAATCCTGATTAGATATTGTACCTTGCAAGTGAAGTAAACTTGCATAGGTCAAGCGTTCAATCCCATTGGAACTAATCAAGCTCCCAATAGGTGGCTCAAAATCTCCTATAGGGATTCTTTGTTTCCTTGATCATTCTATTCCACAAACTCCATCTGGGTAACTTGTTGAGGTTTCCCATTCCTAAGTGGACATTCATCAATGTGATGTCCAACTTGGCAACAATAAAAACAACCTCCATTTTGTCGTAGTCTTTCTCTATCCGCTATACCAGGTGGTCTTTGTTGGATAGCATCAATCTCCATTGGTGCCGATTCTTCTACCCATGCGTAGTGTACTGGTAGGCTTTGTGTAGGTCAAGGTCAAGACCAAGTTGTTGCAACCAAGGAATCAAAGCGTTCAGCCAATTGCATGGCTTCTTCTACATTTTGCGGCTCCCACATGGTCATCTCCAATTTAGTTTGTGACTTCAATCCTTGCACAAATTGATCTAGAACTTCACCTTCTTGGATATCTGGAATTTGCATGATGATGTTCTGAAATTGTGTGATGTAGCTCCTTATTGAGCCAATCTGCTTCAACTCCGCTAATTTATCTCGTGCGGCTTGAGTGGCATTTATAGTTTGAAATTGACCAAGTATTACATCCTTGAATTCTGCCCATGTCAAATTGGTGCAACACTCTGTCATTCAACTCGCTCCACTTGGAATCGCCACCAAAGTTTTGCCACACCATCCAATTGGCTAGAAGCCAAGAGAATTTGTTTCTGTTCATCTTGAAGATTAGTGGCTTCAAAGTAACATTCATAGTCAAACACAAAATTCTCCATTGTGCTTGGAAGATTCTTGCCTTCAAACACCTTGGGTTTTGGAAATTGAATGTAATCTTCTTCATCTTGAATTGGTGCTCTCTCTACATGTTCTCGTCATTGCTAGTCTCATTCATCCAACAATCGAGTAAGGTGCTCGATTTATTGTTGCATTGCAAGGATAACGTCTCAAATTGCAGCCATAATTACTACTCTATTCCACTACTCTCAATTTATCTAATTGATTAACCCATAGATGCAACATGTCCACCGTTCTCCATAAGTTTGATTGGAAGTATCAAGAGTTCCTCAAACAAGGTGATCATATGTAGAAAATCTTGCCCAAAGCGCGAGGTGATGAATTGTGTGAAACAATGCTTGGGTAATATTTGGACATGAAAATCCCAATGTTTTGGTGGAAGTGGATTTGGTGGTCCATAAATTCCATCCATCCTATTTTTGCTCTGATACCAATGTAAAAGACCAAGACCAAGGAGAGAAATAAGAGAATAGAAGCTCACATTGGGACACTTGAATGAGAGAAAAATCCAAATGCCTAGCATGAGCTTTGGCTTTGGTATTTATAGGTAGCATATAAGGCCTTTGAGAAGCTTCTCAAGAAACTTCCTCAAGCCGCTTTCTTAGAGTGCAAGCCAAGTTAACTAGGAAGCTTCTCAAGAAGCTTCCTTCTAGAAGTTGTCTACTTGGCGTGCAAGCTAAGCTAGTTGGAAGCTTCTAGAAGCTTCTTTCTAGAAGCTATTTACTTGAGATGCAAGCTAAGATAGCCGAGAAGCTTCTTGAGAAACTTCCTAGCTACTTCCAGAATATTCTAGGCTAATTTGTCTTATTTGTTTCTTTGTTAGCCCTACTAACTTTGTCGCTAAGCTCCATATTGTTACACCCATAATCCTCCTATCAAAGGCTCTTTAAACATAATAGGAAGGTCAAGGAAGGAGGAATTGTGTGGAGGAGATTAGTCGGTTGATGAACAATACTAGGAGAGTATACAAAATATCACATGCTGATCTCTTAATAATGGAAGGTCATCCACATGGAGAACATTCTCTACAATGGCTGTGTCTAAGAAGCATGTGATAAAATCCTTGGATCCTATTGGCACTCCAAGAACACGTAGTCTATATGTAGATGTGATACATCCCTCTAGAAACTCAAGGTGGGGAGGATACCTAAAGAGGACCATGCCCTACACTTTGACACCTTGACTCTCAAGCCTACTAGATGTAGCTCTATAGTCAAGTGGTCAAAGGCCTGTCTAATCTGATCTACATGGCCCACATTGTGTCTATCATCTACCAAGGAGAGCAATACACAACTTGGCATGGACAAAGTAGTAGATAAGAGAGCTCTAAAGTGAGCCATGGCAAATAAGGGTCCCCCTAAAGGATCTCTTGATGTGTACCAATGGTTGACTCCAAGACAATGACTCCCTCTTGTGAAAACCTTGTTGGTGACTACCTAAAGAGAAGTAGGAGAGCCATAAAAAGACCAAACAAAAAGAATAAGTTTGTCAAGGATCCACTAGCCTCTCTAAGCTCTCAAAAGATAGATGCTTGTGAGACGCTATTAAAAGCATTCTCAACATTCACCTATAGGATGACCCACTTTGCATGGATATCTTGGAGTGCCTTAAATGCCTAGAGATATAGCCTCACATCCTCTAGGTGCAACTACTCCAAACTGATGTGGACTGAGGTGCTATTGGAAGTGAGAATGATGCTAAAGGACAGTAGTGTGGCTGACCAAACATGAAAAGATCCTTCCAATAGCAATCGGTCTAATGCCTCCATGTCCTTCTCTATCATGAAGGACAACACCTAACTTCCAACTAATAGAGATAGAGATGTCTCTTCTCACTACTATTATAGCCACTTGAAACAACTTGGGAAAACCACTAGAACGATCATCTACTTAAAAGCAATATCTGAGGTCCTCATATACCACCCTTGACAAACCTTTCGAGGAAAAGCGAGGGTCACTGCACAATGCTTGTGCAAAAAACAACCTATCAAGACATAAAGGTTGCTCAGGTTGATAATCTAAGACCTCTAGTGATAATCCCTCTCCTAGCATAGGATGTAGTTAGTGTAGGGAAAAGATAGTTTTATCAATAGGACTAGCCATAGACAAAGAGTGTGGCTCTTGTGCTACTCTACTTAACTCTCCCGCTTGACCCAATGTCCTACACCTTTGTAATTGCATGGATGTTGTGGTATTATGTGGCAAAACCTATCTCCTACAACATGAAACCCTAATAGACTCCTCCTATAGGGCTGCCCAATCCTCTACTTGGAATTGGCAAAATCTAGCAACCACCTCTCTATGCCCACAAGTCCTCCTCTAGCATACCAAAGACACCATCAAGAGAGTAAGAAGAATAAGAACCATGGTAATTTTTCCAAGGGATCATGTGCCAAATGATCAAGTAGTAGGAAAAAATCTTGTCTAGCCTCATCATAGAGTGTACTAGATAGCATATGGAATAAATGTAGACATGGAAAACTAATCTCAAATAACCCCAAAATGCAACCCTCCTGAGATGCCACTCCCACGATTCAATCGGTATAGTTGGTACGGTCAACAAAGGGATAGAGGAAGCATGCATAATCTTGAGTGTCACTACTATCAATGTAGTTGCTCACCTCAAGTGAGCATCCCAAGTGGTCCAATCATAGTCCTTGTGCATTCTTCACAAGGGTCTTTACCCCTTGCAAGGTAAAGCATCAATGACACATCAAGCAATGTGTATATTGAGTTGCTCTAGGTGGCTCCACATGGTGAGGTGTAGCCATGGCTAGCACAAGAGTAACAACAGTAACACATGATGCTCCTCTCCATATCTCCCCATACTTGCAAACCCACAACCTCTCACATCCCAACTTGCATGAGAAAATACAATCTCTCAAAACCCTAAAAATTGTAAACTATCAAAACTTTCAAGTACCATCTCAAAAATTTCAAACTAAGTTCCCATGGAACTCAATCATGAAACCCAAGAGATTAGAAATGAGAATTCTTGACCCATCACTCTCAATGTGTAATGATCACTCTAGATCCTAAAAACCTAAAAATCCTCATAACTTTCTACTCAATTCTCCATAGTCTTCAATTTAGGTACCAATGGAACCAAAATAAATAGAAAAAGAATCAAGTATTAACTCAAGTGCTATATGCTAGAGGGTCCTTTAATAATGTATATCTTCCTTCTCACATCTCTCCCTCTCCACTCACATCTCCACACTTTCCCAAAGGTGTGATTAACCATGGCTCCTCTATTGTCTTCTCTATGTGTTTAGTCTCAAGTGCTATCTCATATGTCTCCATACCTCAAATTGTGCTATTATAGATTTTAGATTCTAGCTATTACTAGTTTTGGATTTGTATTCTTATCAATTTTGGCTAGTTTCACTTAACCATGGGCTGAAAGCCCCAAAATGGCTTCTCTAGGAACCAACCTCCCAATTTCCCTCTCCCCTCTGTCCCCCAATTACTATCCCCACCTTTGGCTCAAAGCCTTGAGCTTCCCTTTATTTTCCAAAATTGGCTCCTGATTTTTTGAATTGGCTTCCTTCTATCTCTCAATTTTCCCTCTTCCACTATCCTTTGATTATTTTCCACCTTGGGCTCAAAGCTCCAAATTGGCTTCTCTCTATTTCCCTCTTCTTGTTCACCCTTGAACTCTCTTTTGAACTTTTCAACAAAACAAACCTTCTTGTTCCATCTCAAACTCTCTTATATCCACAAATGATCACTCAATCTCTCCCTTGAACTTTCCTTTTTGTTAAAATTGAACTCTCACTTTCTTGTTCTCCCATTTTACTAAACTTGAAATCTTCTATTTCCCTTAAACTCCTTTTCAAAAGCTTGACTCCTTTCCTTCAAGTTTACCTCTTTCATTAAACCTTCCTTCCTATTATCTTGTTCCCTCCCTCTCTCCAAGAGATTATGTAACTTCCAACAATTTTTGAATTTGAAATTCATTCTAGTCTATATCTTGCTTCTACCAAACTTTACCTTCCCGAATCCTTCAACCACCAAGGACCTCCATTAGCATTCCTTCTTGTCCTTTCAAAAACCTTTTCAAGAACTTGATAGTGATTCTTGCATTAGAGCACTCCCATACATTCCACTATTCCCCAAGAAAAATCATGAATTCCATGCAAACTAGGTTGATATTTGCATGCATTCTATTGAAACTAGCATTCTCATGCATTCCATGCAAACAAGGTTGAAGTTAGCATGCATTCCATGCAAACTAGCCTAGGACAGGCACATAATAATTAAAGCATCTTATATTATCTTATTCATGCATTCCATGTAAACTATTCTGAAACATACCACAAATACTACCAAGCAAAAATATATCCAACTTTAACATATATTTATATTAGAGATATCATGGTCTTGAACATATCATTGACTCAATCTCACAAAAGCTAAACAATTTTCATAACAAGATTTCTTGCTTCTTCTTTGTGTGATATTATGAGGTATGCTCCATTGACAAATCTACTTCATTTTCCACATCATAATCATAGTCTTCCTCTACCCAATTGTTTGCCTTGTTTATCAAAAAATATGGAGAATAATACAAACAATGACCCATCTTAAGAGATGTGCAATTCTTCTAGGATAATTTAATTGCACTCTTATTTCTTTTAGAGAATGCTCTCTAGCTTTGAAAATTCCAATACAATGCCCATTCACCACTCTTGCACGAGCAAGACCTTTATTGGAGATTGACTTCTTGAGGGTTCTAGCCTACTTAAAGGAAGGGATAAATGCCTCATGAGAATATATCCAAAATCCCCTAACAAGAATTCATGCTTCTCAAACAAACCAATGTACTCTCTTGACGACAAATCTGCCCATATAGGAGACTTTTTCAAACATGCCATATCATGGCAAGAGCCAAGCATTCTCACAATTCAAATACCATTCCAAATCTTCAATCACTATTCCAAATCAATCCAACGGGATCCAATAATACTCTCATCACACAACAACACATCTCACAAAACAACACAAATATAACTCACAAAACAACAATTCTCAACCACAAAACAAAACAAAACAACCATTTCTCACCACATTTCACACCACAAAACAACTATTCTCACCTCTTGCAAAATGGATGATCCTTCTCTTGCATCACATACCACCTGGCCATTGATAGAATAAAATCCTCTCTTGCAAAAAAGATGGGGTCTTCCCATCCTTCATTTTTCCTATGCGGTCGCCTTTTATCTTGCAAAAGTATATCTTTCCATCCACAATGGGTCTTTGTGAAAGTCAAAATACAATCCTATCCACTAAACCCACAAACCAAGAAACACTTTTTGGGCAAAAATAGAAGATATCCTTGACCTCTCCTCTTTTCCAAGCCACTTTACCTCCTTGCCTAAGGTAGCTATGATTGCAATCACAACACTTTTAGTGAATAAAATTTTAGATCATGGACTAATCTCCCATAAATTTAAGCCTCTTGCCACACTTACCCCAGTTCCATGATGCACAAACCTATCCAAAGCGAGTGCAACTTGAATCCAAACAAGAGATTGGGACTTATGAGATGCATTTTGGAATAATCTATGGTCTTGTATTGCATTCCCCAAAGCTTGAAACAAAAAAAAATCCATCTTGTAAGATGTCTAAAGGCACTAGGGTCCAATCCAAAACTTCTTTTAAGACAATCTCATTGCTTCTTGCACATTGGACCCTCTCTTGCAAACAATGGGATTCCACCACTTTGTAAGGATCCCCATTGAATCTTCCTCCTCATAGGAGCTCCAATCAATCCGTTGTGAGTCAAGAATGTCACTCTCAATTTCTTTGTTCAAAGTTACCTTCCTAGATTTTGCAATTTTATGGAGGAGGAAAATTCAATCACTATTATGAGGCACCTTGGCAAGGATTCAACTTGGTAAATATCCAAGTGATGAACAAAGAGAACTCATGGTGAACAATTCCTTGCTCTTGAGTAGTGGAAAAGGACTGCGAGCTACAAAAAGAAAATAGGAACAAAGTGAATAAACATGGGGAAGGAGTGCAAGCAATAGAGTAGTGCAAAAGGAGTGTAAGCTACAAAAAGGAAATAGGAATAAAGAACAAAGAGAGGAAATATTAGGAAGTAGTGCAAATGATAGAGTAGTGCAAAAGGAGAGCAAGCTACAAAGAGGAAATAGGAATAAAGAGAGGAAATAGGAGGTAATCAAGAACAAAAAGAAACACTAAATGTGTGTGGTAAGGATTTGACTAAAATCAATTGATCAAATATCCAACTCAATTTGTGAATAACAAATCCTCAAGGTAAAGTAATGCAAATGCAATAGGAGTCTCAATGACTGATATGCAATCGAGGATGAGAAAAATGAGAAGAAGAGGCAAAGTTGCAAAGATTATTACTATTATATAACTTTGCAAATATGCAATTTGCAAACAACAAATTCTTGTGGTGATGAAGAACCATGTTTCCTTCAGTGACCACAATTGATACATGAGTGATAGGAAAGAGGTGATGGAGAAGCATGGTTCCCTACATGTCCAAAACTAATACTATACTTATAAGAATAGAGGTGTTGGAAGAAAATCATCGAGAATGTAGGATTAGTATGAAAGTTAAAAACACATTAGCAAAACTTCTTTCAAAAAATTATATGATTCATTAGTGGGACCTTAGATGGGATTTTAATTAGTAATTAAGATTTATGACGGCCGCCCACATTACTCAAACCATCATAAACCAATATGGGTTCTGATTTCCTATACATCTTTATGGTTACTAGATGGAGCACTTGTAAACCAATTTTCAATTCTCAATCTTTCTGCATGTAAAATTTTTCCAAGTTACTTGTAAATGACTTTATGAACCCTACAGGTCATCAAAAAGGTCAAAAAGGCTAACACATAAGATGATTTTATAGGAGAATTTCAGTGTTGTGTTGAAGTGTAATGCAATATCAAGAACTTGCTGAACTTTGAATTGCAAGAGAGACAATAGAGGATTTCAATTCTAGAATTTATAGGTAGGTTGATCATGTAAGCCTCCCATAAACCAAATGAGGACTATTTAGGAATGGGAAATGAGAGCCATTTAGAAATAGACCTGTAAAATTTTAGAGTTAGTATTTTGTTGTTCACTGGTGCAACTCTTGGCTTGCACTTTTATCCCTTATGGTCTACAAGATATTCCATAACCCATAAAATGTAGGGGTCATGAAAATCATGACCCGTTAATTTTTAGAGGTTTATGGGAGTGCTTCTTGTATAATTCAGGTACACTCTCCCACAAGAGTGAAGCCCCTACTAGTGTGTATCAGTTAGGTGTTTTCACTCCCCTATTAATTTTTGTTACGATACTTGTAAAGGTACTTAAGGGTTGGGGGTATCTAAATGTTTACAAAGAGCAATCCACTTTTTTACTTGTAAAGGTACTTAAGGGTTGGGGGTATCTAAATGTTTACAAAGAGCAATCCACTTTGTAAATTATTTCCAGGCCATGATCATCATCCAGAGCTTTTTATAGGGTTTTCTACCTCTTAATGAATCCATAAACTTTAATTGAAACATAACATTACTTAATTTGAATTGAGTGTACACATGTCACAGGAGCTATTGATATGACTCATCAACTTCCCCCTTCTTCACTTAAAGGAGTTATGTATTTCTATCATGCTTAGGAGTTGTTGGTATGAATCAACAATTTCCACTTCTTCAACGAGAAGGAATTGTTTGTGTTTGTATCAAGAGATGCAAGAAGAGGATTTGATCACATTTATTCTTTTCATTTACATTACTGGAGATATTTTTCAGAGAGGTATCCAAATCAAATTCATAATAGGATGCGGTATTGTAAGGCATGCCAACTACTCATGATGGAAATTGAAAAACGTATGTAGAAGCAAATTTTAGAGATGGAATGTGAAGGTGACTATGAAGACGAACGACATCACCAAGTGTAGATTTGAACGAATGGATGAGTAGGGTTTTGGATGGAGCAGCAATGAACCCAATCTAGAAGAAAATAAAAGAATTATAAGATGGTGTGATTTCCTATACTCTCACCAATAAGTGAGGGTTAATTTATATAAATATAAGAATAATTTATATATTTATATTATCATTATAATTCGAAATATAAATTATAGGTGAACAAAACTCAAGAAGATGGTTCCTTATCCTTCCTTCCATGACAGTTTACAGGGCAATAGCTGTTTTAGCAAAACCACTGATGCAACGCAGCACTGGTGGTTTCTGGTCGTTTCGATCAATGTGCTTCATCGGGAGCAGAGCTGCTGTGAGAGCGGAGAAGTCTTGTTGAAGATGGAGAAATCGCGGGGAGGCAGAGATTGGGCTTTACTCTGGCTCTGATGTTTGTGTGGATTATCATAGATTGCGTTGCTGACACGGGATCACGCGAGGATGCATTAGTAGATTATTCGGGAATGTCGTCCAAAGGAATGCGATCAAAAGTTTCACAGGTGAGAATAGACAGCTCTATTTCCAGTTCTTGCGCCATGGATTAATTGATTCGGTGCTTTCATTTTCGAAAATCTGCAGAGGATTTCCCCTAAGGTTTCGCTCAAATTCGAGAGGTCATGTTTAAAATTTGAATTCGGTTCCCAAACGATGGTACTTACTTCCAGTTTTGCATACATTCGGTTGCGGCTATTTTCTCCGGGGGTTTCCTTCCTTGGGGACTGGCTGAACCACAACTGTCCGAAATGAAATAACAATTCTGTGTACCAATACTAGAAAAACGCGAACCTGGCCAGGAGTTGAAGAGTCCAGAATGAGACTCAAAGTTGGCACTAAATGAGTTTATACCAAATATACTTTTGCCAAACGTATGAGCAGTTGGAAACCAAGGGATACCACTGAAAGAGGGCATGAATTCTAATAGTGCTGAAATCAAATGCGTGTCATAATGCACACTGTACGTTTTTCAGGTTGAGGTGCTGAACTTCTCTAGCTGTTGAACTTCTCCTTTAGCAACAGGTGGTCAATTCTGTTGGGTGTTTCATATCCAGCGCACCAGTGAGTTCTTCTGCAATCCAGAAGTGCATTCTGAGTGGGACGGAAGCTTCTCTATGTGGGGAAATGTAAGATCATACGGATGATGACCCGTAGTTTTAGTTTCGTGTTATCTAAGACTTTTAGTTGTGAAACTTCAATCAGCTGTGGACTCCATAGCTGAGTTTTCTCTCGAGTGATCAGAGTTGACACGATCAACCTTAGAAGAAAACACACATTGATCTGAGTGACGTTTTACTTACTGAGTTGGATCAGGTGGTGGGCTTCAAGAGCTGGAATGTGCTGCGGAGAATTGTAGCTCTTCCTTCAAGGCACGAGACCCATTCTCGTGGCACTGTTCTGCGAACGCTTCTTAACCAAGTAATTTATAAGTCAGATCAGAGACTACAGTGCCCTCCTGAATTATGCAATAACATGACAAAAGGAGCATTACAGTAGATTTTAAGCAACCTAGACCTGCCCATTCCTGGCAAGACGTAACTATACTGCAGAATCCTGTCTTCCTATGAACCTAGTAAGAAGACGACCCACACTTAAAGCTCTAGTTTGCAAGATCGTCCGTGGAGAATAAGATCTGAACAAACTCAGGAATCGGACACCTTGCTTAGTCACAGGAAATCATGTTTAGACGGAACTCTCCTGCAGAATCTAGCTTTCCTGTCGTCTTACGCTCTTAGTAAGAAAAGGATCCATACACTTAAAGCTCTAATCGGCGAAATCGTCCGTGGAGAATAGAATCTGAACGAACTCAGGAATCGCACACCTTGCTTATACACAGGAAATCAAGTTTCGACTGAGCATATGCATTATGTCGGATGTTTTCATGTTCATTTGTACTTACTCTTCAAACTTGTCGAAAGGAAGGTACAGCTGGATTGTCATGTTTCCTCTCGTTTAGATTAGATCTCGTTTATATTAGCTCTGTTCTTGAGATACAAAGAGGAAAGGTGCTTGTGCCCCTTATTAAGAACAAGATGCTTGATGTTTGGAAAGTACTACCCGTTGCCAAAATGTTTTCTTTTGAGAAAGAAACGTGAAAATCGATGGTTACTTTTGTTTTATATGGCATGGCAGACATTTAAATCAATTTTTTTTCTGAATGTTGAGTTGAGACTCAAAAAAGATGGCACCGTGCACCTCCATAGCAGAGACGTATACTTTTTTGCGCCGTTAGATAATCTGCTGCTGAGAAAGTCGGTATAATTTCGTCCGGTTAGGAACTAAGAAGTGTCGACACGCTCTGCAATTGCAGTTGGCTGCTGGCTTGCAAAAGTCGTCTTGTTGTAGCTCATGCGCATGTTTAGTTTCCAACATCGGCGATAACACATACCGTTTTTAACAAGTTCTTAACACCAAAGTCTTAGTAATTTGATCAAATCTAATCATCGGTTGTTACATGGTGTCGATAACCTTGCTCTGTCATAACGGACATTGTCTCTGATAGCAAAGTTCGTCGGAACGGACATCGGTATGACACTATGCCAAAACCTCGGTTTAAACCTTCGACTTTGAACTTAAACTGGTGTATGGCAGGTTTGTGTACTATACAACAATACCGCTCAAGTGATAGTTCTTAAAGAGGATCATACAATCTTAAAAACGATTTTTATTCGCCAATGCTTGAGATGGATATGAAAAAAATTTACGTTAGTCTTGACGTTGATCTCCTCCCGGGCCGTGTTGATTTTTGATAATGTTGTCCCTTACAAGTCCACAGGTGTATGATGAGACATCCATGAAAATTTCAAGAGTCCTACACATTTTTTATTTCTTTATAATTAGAGAAATGTTAAATAAACACACAAAATCTTTAAAAAATAGTACAAGAATAGTTATTTAATAACTTGGTTTTGTGTGCATTTTGCACGGTTGTGTGGTTGTGTCCGTCTGTATGCAAGTTCCCGGGATGCCTTTCGGGTGGAGGAAAGTATAGTGGAGGACATTTCTTGTGTTTGGATGTTTGGTGACCCATGATGTTTGAAATCAAGCCAACTACAAGGCACGATAAACAAGTGTAGTCTTTGTCCACAAACAGGACACAGCCTTGTAGTATATATACACAAAACCAAGCCAAAAAATATTTAATATATTTATTACTATAAATTTAAGGAATTTGTGTATTTATTTAACATTTTTCTCTATTAATCCACTTCCAGTTTTAATTATAATGTGTCCCCTTAGTTTTATGTGTAAATATGGTCAATTTCTAATTTGTAATCCTGTACCGAGATCAACTGCTGTTCAGTGCTGTCAAAATGTGTTGAAAGTAGAGACAAACAAATTTTCAACTTCATAAGAGTTTTAGGCAGAGTAGGCAACGTTAAATTCAAGTTGTTCCGGGTCTTGGCTTCTAATATTCATCTTGTGTTAGTTGCAACTCATATATGTTTTTTTGGTTTAGTTTCCAATACTTAGGCCAAGCACCGTTCAAGATTTCTTCACATCCCCAACACGTTGATAAATTTCAACTCTATTCATAGTCTGATTGTTACATGCGTATCGTGCGCACCTCAGACACAATTAACATTACCTTGCTGCGAACACATTCAGCGTACTATTCATCTGCGCAGCCATCAGATTTCAAAATAGCATGCTTTACTGACGATACTAACGGTAACAGTCGCCCTATTATGCCAAGATTATGTTATTCCGAGGACACTAAACTGCAGGTCACCATGCGCAACCTCGTAGGGTACCCAACATTTCCACTTTTAGTTAATATGTACGTCAGGTTATGAATTATACAGCATTGCAATGATCAATCTTCGTCTGCAGGGTTGAAGAACCATAAACATATTTATTGATTTTCACTCGTGAGTCTCGTGAGCCCTGCATCTCATAAAAGGCTTCTTAGTGTTGGAGCCTAATTATCAACTCAAATTTACTTTCAAGGCTATTTTGATTTCTATATTATTCTCTATCGATCGCGGGAATGAATCCCGTTGCAGTGTAGGGGAATGATTATGCAAATTTATGATCCATCATTACACAACTTGTAATTTCTATCACTCACGTTTTGAAGAAAAATTCGTAGGACAGTTGGGTAGGTCAACTTTTTCCAAAGTTGGAGGTCACAGGATCAAACCCTGAAATAGGCGTTGAAGTGCATAATGAATGAGTACGTACCAAGGGTAATCCTTCTTCTACAAACACACTTCGGCCCTTTGCTGGGCTTGGGCTTGTAAGCCAAGGAGTCGCCCGCGTGTTTCCTGCCTTTCCAAGTCTGTTAACTGTCCACAACTGTTGGGGACGGGCCTTCAACACTGAACACCCATCCATCTCCAATTCCTCCAGGCCAAGAAGTTCCCCCAAGGATTGCAAGTTCTCGCCGCGAGTCAAGTATAGCCGTTCCAAGTTGGATAAGTTTCCCATACTCCTGGGAAGGGCCCGTCCCGTACCTCTGAACACCATTCCATCCACCAGTCCTGCAGGGCAAGAAGTCCCCCCAAGGATTCTGTGAACACCACCCCTCCATCCGCAAGTCCTCCCGGCCAAGTAGTCCCCCCAAGGTTTCCGGCAAGGATTCCAGGTTCTTGCAGTACTCTAAATTTAGCAGTTCCAAGTTGACTAAGTTTCAGATACTGCTGGGAACTGCCCGCAACTCTGAACACCATGATTCCAGGTTCTTGCAGTACTCTAAATTTAGCAGTTCCAAGTTGACTAAGTTTCCGATACTGCTGGGAAGTGCCCGCAACTCTGAACACCATGACATACGCAAGTCCTTCAGGCCAAGAAGTACCCCCAAGGAGTCGGGCAAGGAATGCAGGTTCTCGCAGCGAGTCAAGTATAGCGAGTCAAGTATAACAGTTCCAAGTTGGTTAAGTTTCCGTTACTGCTGAGAAGGGCTCGCAACTCTGAACACCCTGACATCCTGCTGAGAAGGGCTCGCAACTCTGAACACCCTGACATCCGCTAGTCCTTCAGGCCAAGAAGTCCCCCCAAGGATTCCGGCAAGGATTGCAGGTTCTTGCAGCGCTTCAAGTATAACCGTTCCAAGTTGACTAAGTTTCCGATACTGCTGGGAAGGCCCGCAACTCTGAACACCCTGCCATCCGCAAGTCCTTCAGGCCAAGAAGTCCCTCCAAGGACACCCTTCCATCCGCAAGTCCTTCAGGCCAAGAAGTCCCCCCAAGGATTCCGGCAAGGATTGCAGGTTCCTGCAGTCGTTTAAATCTAGCCGTCCCAAGTTGGTTAAGTTTCCGATACTGCTGGGAAGTGCCCGCAACTCTGCACACCCTGACATCCGCAAGTCCTTCAGGCCAAGAAGTCCCCCCAAGGATTCCGGCAAGGATTGCAGGTTCCTGCAGTCGTCTAAATCTAGCCGTCCCAAGTTGGCTAAGTTTCCGATACTGCTGGGAAGGGCCCGCAGCTCTAAACACCCTGACATCTGCAAGTCCTTCAGGCCAAGAAGTCCCCCCAAGGATTCCGGCAAGGATTGCAGGTTCCTGCAGTCGTTTAAATCTAGCCGTTCCAAGTTGGTTAAGTTTCCGATACTGCTGGGAAGGGCCCGCAGCTCTAAACACCTTGACATCTGCAAGTCCTTCAGGCCAAGAAGTCCCCCCAAGGATTCCGGCAAGGATTGCAGGTTCCTGCAGTCGCCTAAATCTAGCCGTCCCAAGTTGGTTAAGTTTCCGATACTGCTGGGAAGGGCCCGCAGCTCTAAACACCCTGACATCTGCAAGTGCTTCAGGCCAAGAAGTCCCCCCAAGGATTCCGGCAAGGATTGCAGGTTCCAGCAGTCGCCTAAATCTAGCCGTTCCAAGTTGGTTAAGTTTCCGATACTGCTGGGAAGGGCCCGCAGCTCTAAACACCCTGACATCTGCAAGTCCTTCAGGCCAAGAAGTCCCCCCAAGGATTCCGGCAAGGATTGCAGGTTCCTGCAGTCGTCTAAATCTAGCCGTTCCAAGTTGGTTAAGTTTCCGATACTGATGGGAAGTGCCCGCAACTCTGCACACCCTGACATCCGCAAGTCCTTCAGACCAAGAAGTCCCCCCAAGGATTCCGGCAAGGATTGCAGGTTCCAGCAGTTGTTTAAACCTAGCCGTTCCAAGTTGGTTAAGTTTCCGATACTGCTGGGAAGTGCCCGCAACTTTCCACACCCTTCCATCCGCAAGTCCCTCAGGCCAAGAAGTCCCCCCAAGGATTCCGGCAAGGATTGCAGGTTCCAGCAGTTGTTTAAACCTAGCCGTTCCAAGTTGGTTAAGTTTCCGATACTGCTGGGAAGTGCCCGCAACTCTGCACACACTGACATCCGCAAGTCCTTCAGGCCAAGAAGTCCCCCCAAGGATTCCGGCAAGGATTGCAGGTTCCAGCAGCAGTTTAAACCTAGCCGTTCCAAGTTGGCTAAGTTTCCGATACTGCTGGGAAGGGCCCGCAACTCTGAACACCTTGACATCCGCAAGTCCTTCAGGCCAAGAAGTACCCCCAAGGATTCCGGCAAGGATTGCAGGTTCCCGTAGTCGTTTAAGAGTATCCGTTCCAAGTTGGCTAAGTTTATGAGAAGGGCCTGCAACTCTGAACACTCTAACATCGGCAATTCCTTCGGGCCAAGAAGTCCACTGCGCGCAGGATTTAATTGCCTCAATTTGGGCACATGAGAGGACGTTACGTGCAAAACAACCAACTCTTTCAAGGCCGAACGCACAAAAATGGTCTGGGCAGAAACCCAACTGAGCATGGTGATTTTGGGTGGCAATTGAAGATGCCGCTCTGCACACCTTTTGCACGGCTCCTGGACACACTGATATTGGAAATCCAAGTAGCGAAGTCCTTCTAGTCGTGACATAATGCTCGATGCTACTCGCATTTTACAAGGTCTTTCCTCGTCACAGCAATTTTCATCATACTCCATATAATCATTTTCCACTACTACTCGGTGGAAAATCAATTTCTCCAGCCCTTCAGCTCCCTTCAAAAATAAAATAGAAAACTAAAATTATCATTGATGAAATATAAAACTAAAATTGTCATAGTTCAAGCCCATCCGTCCATCGTGCTGTGTATAAAGCAACTCCAGGTCTTCATGCCTAACTATCAAGCACTTATACAAGTCGGACCCTACTTTAGCACCACCGCTTCAAAGTTTCTCCTTGTTGGAGGAGAATGGATGTATGACTCCCCAAAATTACAACCAATACAATGGCTACAAGTTCCCGATGATGTTCACCTCAACAACTGTGTTTCTGACTCCCTTCCAGTTTCCATTTACAAATGAATTCAGAATTAGGAAACATAACTGGTAAATATATTTCATTTAGTTGGGAAAAATGAATTGCTGAAGGAAAAGGAAGAGTTTGTAAAGGAAACAGGAAATACCTTGTAGTTACCATCGAGTGGATTGCGCTCAATAATTCTACCTTTCTCCAGTGCAATTCTTATGCCCAAAGTTCGAAGATGGTCGTGCATTCGAGGCTCAAACACACCGCATTCTTTATCCATCTTTCCACTATATACAAGAGATCTGTCTATCAAGACTTGCCACCTGTTGTGTGCGTAGCCGTACGTGGATGACCACGCCGTCATTACCTCTTCGGAGCTAAACTCTCTCCAACACCCCATAAACCCCGGTTGGCCCAAATAGTTATTCTCACCGGCTTGTGTGAATATAGTCGCCGCATCAAGAAACATTTCCAACTCCTCTGTTCCAAGATTGTCGATACTCACCCTTAGCTTACCCCATACTTTCTCCTCCAGACCTCTCAACCTTTTTGAGTCTACTGCTTGTAGAGCTTTGGGAATTTCTTCCCACATCCGTTTGTCAGTTTTCCCTCTCAGTAACCTTCCTATCACCTCTAGGGTCAGGGGCAACCCAGCACATCCTGCCACAATTTCAACTACTATCCCCTCCAACTCAATTGGAGGTTCATTATCGCCTGGAAACGCATGTGTAATGAACAATTGTCTTGCATGTTTACTCCCCAAAACTGGAACTCGATAGACATATATCTTGTCGTCGAATAGATCCAAAAGCCCTTCATCTCGGCTTGTGACTATAAAACAACTTCCTTGAGCATCATTCTCCGCAGCTATTTCATTCAATAACTCTACATCTTCACTTTTCTCGACATCATCAAATATGACAAGAAGTTTCTTCTTTATCATCTCATCCCACCTGCTTTCATTGTAATCACCTCCAGGATGGGGACTTATGTGTTTCCACACTTCTTCCTTTACCTTTCTCTTGTCCCCTGAAATCTCCTTCACTTTGTCTACGAAACAAGCGTATCCAAACCGGGCATTGATATTATTGTAGAGCAACTTTGCAAGGGTGGTCTTTCCGACCCCTCCCATCCCACAAAACCCAATAAACGGACGCCCCTTCTCAATTTCTGCAGTAACTGTTTCCAAATGCGACTCCGTACCCACTGGGTTCGTCGAGACTGATTGCCTCCGCCTTGCAGGGCATTGTGTACTTGCACCTGGAGCTGGTGTTTCTTGCGCCTGCAATAATAGTTGTGGAAGTGGAATTTAGAAACTGTGCACACAGGTCGTGTTTCGTAAGTTACTCAGATCATACAACATATATGAACGAACTCCAATACCTGTTGTTGCTGCACGTTAACAAGATCGATGAGCTTGACTAAGTGCAGAAACATGTTCGATTGTTCGCTCTCTGGTTTACACAATGACAAATGTTCTGTAGCCACTGTGATGTAATTTGGTCCCATCCGTGCAGATGCTTCTTCTACAAGCATCTGGCTTGAGATTTCACCTGTAACCTACACATGCAAGATTTAAACATGAATATTTAAGATAGACCTCGCATTGTCTCTCTTAGACTAAACAACTATGCAGGAAATAGTACTCTCAAGCTAGACAACCTGCGAAAACTGGATCATTTAAAACTCGTTTCATATTTAGTAATTAGTAGGGAGTTTATTCTTATAAGAAACAGAGAACTCGTTCATTAAACCAGACTTTAATTTCTGTAGATTATAATATACCATATGGAATTCGCTTGTTCTCATTTCTGTAGGAAAAGTTTCTCCAATACTGAAAATCTTCCAATTTGCTTGATTCGCGAATTGACGGAATTTCTCGCCTTGCCTAGCCCCCTCGGTGCTCAACAATTCCACCAATGGCAACAAAGGACTCCTGCTCATGATCTGTTTTGCCATGCCAGCAAGCATTTCCGACCCTGAATGGGGAGTTCCACAGAACATAATCCCTTTAATGCTTCTTAGCAATTTCTGTTCAAGTCGGTCTCTAGATGCAATAAGCTCCCGCTCTACCGCCTGAATGCATAACTGCTTAATAACAAGACCCCCAAAACTATGTCCGACTAAGATTATGGGTCGGAAAGTGTTCGACGATTCTTGTCCTCGGTGGAATGCCCAATCGAGTTCTGTCAATAGATTTTCAGCTATTATCGTCAAATCCATTCTCCCCATCGAGTCGGTCTTCTGTAAACTGGCATCATACTTGATGAAGAAGACTCGAGCACGCTGCTTTTGAAGCCAACGTTGGGGCCAGATTGTCTTTGGATCATCTTTGCACGTCCAAGTCGAAAGGTGCACATCAAGCCCACCAGTATGCTCATGTTGAAGGCCATGGAAGAAAACAACGTCGACCTGCGGTACTGCTGGATCGCACACTAACAACACGGAATCGCTCAACTGAAAAATGACAAATAGAGACAATTAGAAGTTTAGCAATTTAAAAACACAAGAGCCTCCAACTCCCTATAAATTTGTCACCGAGATAGTTAGCTTGAAAGGTAATCAAGCAAGTAATTGTTGACCATCAGCTGACATTCTGGCACATGCCTGTTCCTTGATTTTGAGTCACTTTAAGCTTTACCTTGCTGATACCAAGGTCCGACTCTTGAGAACGTGTTGTCAATGAATCGACCCGGAGCCGCTGCAAACGTAGACAAAATGTTATGAATTGAAAGGTTTAGTTACAAACACTCACACAACTCTCTGACAAAATCTGGTACTTTCCTAAGGCAGATCAATAGTATCATTTTTTACGGCAACCTACCGGTTCTTTTAGTCCTGAAATGGCACTTGATCAAGATAGTACTAAAGCCTATATCCGAGTAACTCTAAGTTTGTCAAAAGAGCTAAATCGTTCTGGCTGAATCTAATCAACATCTTCAGTGGATAGAGGTTATTTCCTCTCATACTCAGGTTTGCACTTACATACCTTGATCTTCTCTTGGCGGGACGATAGAGAATCTCGTGGGCTAGAACTGCTTGACGGCATGTCCATTGTGACACTGAATTCCAGAAAAGAAAAGTGATTAACTCCACGGTTTGCAAATTGGCAATGATTTTATCATCTTCAAATACAAATCGGGAGCTATCCCCGAACATCTTTTTCAGGTTAACTATTAGTAATACATATACCGATACGGCTAGTTAGAACGCATTAACTAAGTCTGCAAAAGAGCTGGATTCTTTTCACAAGGAACAGCTTGTAAAGGCTGTTTTCCATGTGAATTTCTGATTGATTGATTAATATTTGAAATGGGAACAGAAACGGTTTATCAAACGCGGGATCCAGAACCAACTTAGAACCCATCCGATATGAACTGAAAAGATGTATATGGAAGCAATGAAATGCTTGCATGAAGATGAACAGATGCAAACTGAAATCCACCTGATCTAAGCAGGTAAATACAGAGCGGAACATAAGCGAAATCGATATAAAGAGAAAGCCAAAATTTATCCATTCCATGAACGAATTTTAATGCTTTTGCTTCGCTTCCGAATGTATCTTACTTCTAGCTCGATCATTTTTTTCTGCATTTAGTTTCGAATGTATCCTCTGTTTCTGCCCGGAAAGGTTCGCTTCTTTTCATGCACGGTACATACCATTGCACAGTAGTAAGATACTTTCAAAAGGGAAGCAAAAACATTGAAATTCGTCGAGTAAATGGATGACAGTTGGACTAGGGCGAAGAATGACAGGACTGGATATTCTATCCTGTCTGCCATGTTCTGTCTGGCACACGAGTCCTTAAACACTAAACGCTAAAAGGATAGTGCCCCACGACGTGCCGAAGTAGCGGGCCGCAGCCAGTACCTCTCCAACCGAGGTTCTGTTTGAAAGCTCACGAGTGACAAGGCAATTGCTGATTTGTCTATATTGTAATAGAGTTGAGAAAAGATCAATACTCCCCGGAGTTGGTTGGTTTTCCTAAGGAGGATTCCAAGGTCCTCTCTTAAGGAAGTTTTAACCTTGAAGGCCCATTCTAAACGCAATACGCATGGGATACTACAGGTGGATATGGCATAATGCAGCGACCACCAGGGAGAAAATCGACGAGGAAATGATCCGAGTCTGTGCCACCAGGCTTTGGTGGTGCCGGTAACATAGGCTGGCAAACCTTTAAAGAAATTTACATGAAAGAGAAAATTCAAGCGATTTTGTCCGCTACACCCATATATCAAACCTTCGCAGAGGAAACCACCCTAAGTAATATGGGACATGAGAAAGACAAGTTAAAAACATATGAGGATGGTGTGAAATGGAAGCCAAGGAACGAAAGCCTGAGAATTTAAAATATCAGATTGGGTGCGCGCACAACTCAGAACAATCAATTATGTCACAAGCGTGTCAATCACGAACCTTCGCTCTTAAACTTAGAGTCTTCTGAAGAAGCTTTTGGATTGCATGCACTGCATGTTGACTAAATTACCTGTCTCATGCAGTAGTAGAAGAAAACTCAATCCCCAGGATCACCGGATGTCTCCACCTTCTTAGCAAACAATGTCGACTTCTCACTGATCGCTGCTATTCATGATGACCATGTCCCTCGCCCTTCCTTACTGCGAGATCGAAGCATGAACTGGCGATTCATGCCGACATCCACTACGAGGCCAACAAAACGGGGGAAAGCAGATGATGAACTGCCAACTTGAGACAATAGGAGAGTTCAGTGGCTCTTTCCACTCGATGACTACAATCGAGAAGGAACACCCATCCAAGCTTGCAACGCGAGAGGAGGTAACCCAACAGGAAATTGCAAAGCTCATTATACTGTACCAGGTACGAGAGCGGATCAAAGTATGCCAACAATGACCTAGTTAAATGGTGCAGGGGAGGGGGGTTGCACAGAAGTCGCGCGCTCCCTGGCATTGATATCTGAGAATCTAATACTGTAAGAATCTAGGGTAGAAGTCTACAACTCTCGACTACTTACATTAAAACTAGCTTCAGGCAATATTTGTATGCTTTGATTAAAAACAGACAAAAACAGTTACTGGTAAGTAAAACCATGTTTTGATATTCTACTCGGCTAATGAATGCCAGTTGAGGGTTACATCCCCAGCGCATTTCCTCGGGTGTCAATGATGGTGTAGATAACTTCAACATAAAGAAGCATTATCTCTATGGTCGAAGGAGGTTATTGACTTTGCGAACGAACCAACGTGCTGGAGAGATGCCAACTTCTGACATAGTCAATGAGTTGCCCGTGGTCTTCCCATCCTTCGTGTTTTCTACGCGGTCGCACTTTCTGTCGTCAATGAGCTGCCCGTGATCTTGTTCCTTTTCATATGAGATAACTCTTACATAAAAGGTAAACTTCTAGGTGACGTCTACCCCCTGTTGGTGCTTTTTGACAACTCTACCAACAGTCAAGAGAAATGAATTGAGGACTTCCCTTACCATCTTGCGGAAGTATGATATTACTCCGGGGACCAATTACTGAGAGATGAGTATACAAGTCTTGGGTCTCGTCTGACAGCATTCTTATATGTACCTTTCTTTAATAACCCAGCATATCACTTACTGATGGATCGTGCTTTCCGTCCAATATCTAATCTATGAATAGCGACGTAAGGCGACAAGCATCTGCCCTAGGTTCTGTTGTCTCTAGAATGAGTGTGAAAATAATCTTCTTGTGATTTAAAACAGGTGAGGAATTGGTGGGACGGTTGCTACCGTGATGGATGTCTTAACATCCAAACGAGGTAAAACAGAGACAGACGATCTGAACGTGAATGGGCTCCAATTTGGACAGTCTCTTTACATCTTTTCATACAATTTTATCTCCAGGAAAGAGCTCCACCAATACAAAACTCACGTTCACTCTTGTACTTTGCCGACCGTTGACGGTTTTTGACAACAACTGGGATGATCACGGAGTAACCTGAATCGAAGACACAATAGTAACAACTTAATAGACACAGGGATAGACGGTGGGCAACACCATAACAGTAACACCGATCAACCGACCGGCACCTGAGTGGTGTTTTGATGGTTTTTGACAGCACTAACATGATCACAGTCTTAATTCGAGTAGCAGTAACAAGACTAAGATGACTCTGTCACCGAAGTCCGCATTGTCGACTCGCACACCTGTTCAATTCAAAATCAGGTTTCGGTTTAGTTCATGCACAAAATAAGGTTCGCGATGCAGTTCGAGGGCTGCTGCTCTATCAGAGGAAAGTTTTATGTGTCTGGGAGGTGGGATATGCAGCACACCGCGAACAGCCTTTTACCTACAAATTAGACATCAAGTGCCACAAATTCACTTATCAAAGTTCCACAACGATGCAAACATGAAGACTGCAACATGTCAGTATGTAGATCACGCTTTTCAGGTACTGGTAACTTGATCCTGATCATCTCACAGAATTATGTCGCCCTTTAGTATTATCAGTATTAATATTTCCCCGTCTCAGTCAAACGCATCACGGAAGTTTAGAAGACAAAGTTTCGTTAGATAGGAAGGTGCGTGATCAGACGTCCCTATTTGTAGAATTGTGCTCTTTCTCAGTCTGTTGTTTGTTTCATTTTTGAGCAGCACTTCTCAACCTGGAATATCGTACTGCGTTGTGTTGGAGTCATTAGTGTGCAGCATTCTACAATGGAACTATTACACTTATACGCTGGCAAACACACAGGCATCTTCGAGAGAAATACTGCTCCACGGTGATGGTTGATATTTCAAAGCGAAGGGGACAAGTGTTGTCCTGCCCTCTATTCGCCGGGTTCTTCAAGTTATTCATATTATATGACTACATTCATCTCGTATTCATCGGAGAATCTTTGCACTTGATTTAATGTGTATAGGTTTCACACTACGAGTAGGATAGGACTCTGCTGATAGGATGGAGACCTCTATGCAAATTTGAGTTGGCCGGAGAGTAACCCGAGTAATGTGCAGCCCCCTTAGATCGCATACATGTACATTCAACACATTTTTAGTCATCGACTTCAGTACAATAGATTACTGAAACTTCACATGTGCAATCAAGATATCTAGGAGGTTGAATACTGGAACAAGTATATTGGGTGACTGTTCGTCATTCTGAAGTTTTAGAAGCTTATTCTGGATATCGGTATGTCATTGAATGATGGTTCCGCGAGAGAAATTCTGGGCTAAGGTGAGAGGTATCGGGCTCAAAATACTTGGAGCTCTTGCACTGTATCTGGTCAGGAGAAGTCAACCTTTCAGGAGTTCCCGGACGCTCAACTACTAACCAGAGTGTCCCCGATGTGATCTTACCGTTGGTGCAGGACCTCATGTGGATCCTAACATTATGACATTATTGAGAACAGATCGTGATTTTGGTGCGCGAGGGTAATAGATGGGTTGACGTTCCTCTAGTCGCGAGCCGGGGAACAGTTGTCGTCAACGTTGGCGTACCCTTGAGGTACGCCAACTTCTTCTGGTTTGCGTAATAAGACATTCCATGATTTGCATTGGACAAATCCTTCGCAGTTTTTCCTGTCTGCATTTTCGATCTTCTCCACTACAAACTGAAAGTGATCCACGAAATCCACTGCCATTTGCTTTCGCTTCAGTTCGCACTCTGACATGTGCGGCGAATCCCACACTCCATCTAACATCGCCTAGAGTGAAGAAGACACTAACAGAGATCGTACGGCATGTGACTTGACATTTACACGAGTTCTTCGGTTAATTTTGAGAGGGTTTGAGCAATGGAAGATTTAAAAGCCCTGAGCACCGTGTTCTCGTCACCGAGAGAATAGACCGAAATTGACCATATAGTCAATGCAGCCAGAACCATCTAAGATCCTCAAGGCTCCATCCAAACTCATCGATGAAGAACACCCGTCACTACACCGGCCGTTCACATATGTCGAATACATATTAAAGATTAAAGGTCAAGATTCGGAAAAGTATGCGCATCGTCGGCAGAAAAGAAATCTTTCAATCTTCATGCACAAAGAAAATCCGGCAAGTCAGTGATGAACGCACAAACTAATTTCGACAAGGGATCTCCAATCCTATGTTATTCCAGGCTGATTGATCTAGCCACGAGCATTTACAGAGAAGAAGGATTTTGACTTTTTGACTTTCCTGGTACTAATCCAAACCTAAGTCTTTGGTAGTTCACTTTGACCACTGCAAGAACTTTGACCACTGCAAGAAGTATATCCACCCGTTTTAGCTCTTAAGTTTCTCCTTGTACGGCTTCACGGGCTTCCTTTCTTATCCTTGTTGTTTCTGTACCTGTCCTCCTTTTGTGACTTTAAGACAGTCCTCGTGCGAGTAAGTACCACCATGGGCATACGGCACTCGACTCGAAACCAGGCAATTGAAAATGTGCATTAGCGAAATGCAGTACTGACTTGTACTATTGTAATCCACGTGATCAACAAGCACGAAGGTAGTCATTCAGCTGCACTTGTCTATAAGACATGGGATCTGGACCAGTTAGTCAACAAGTTAGAGATAACCATTCTATAATGGTATGGAAGTAAAAGGGCTATCGTGTAGAAAACACAAAGGACGGACAGATCGTATAGAAACTCACACGATGGAAAGATCACATCAAGCACTACAAGAGTGAGACAATATAAGCAAAATGGGGCTAAGCACCTATAGAATGGATAGAAGAAATATGCCCTGTTGCACCTATATTCAGAGTTATACAAAACATATGGTCTAGAAATAATAGAGCATTTGAAGAAACATTATCTAATACGATTACACTCTTATAGATTGCATCAACCATTATCCTACAAAGAGCAATGGATACACATTGTCTTCTATATATATTAGAAAGTATAAGAGTGAAAGTGGTACCCTCCGGCGCCTAACATGATAACTCCCATACAAATGTGTCCAATGCTCCATATAATGCCAAGGCTAGAGGAACAAAGAGGTGACCTCGTTGTATACTCCTATACTTGGAGACCTTGCAAGCTGCTGCCGCACTTACTGCCCATCCAGGGGGATGGGTAATCACTCCCTCTGAAATGGTATCACGTTTAGGTATGTAACCACAACATCCGCTATTATCACTTGATCATATGGGACCAAGTATAAGTCTACCCTAACACATGTCATCTACAAACCATATGAACGTTCCCTCCAAGCGAAGTATACACTCTCCCATGCCATAGTAAACATTATGTTTCTATTAGCATCATGGCTATCCTCTGTCCTCCAAAAGTGCACCATGTCATATGGACCACTTTTGCATATAGTGTAGGACTACATTCACAAGTGAGTAATGAAGATGCAGATGGATTGACCAAACCTAGGCAAAACCTCATCACGGTAGAGAAAGTAACAAGAAGTAAGAAAGACAATCGCATAGGATAACAAGGAGGGAAAGACGTGTCAAATCCGTATAATTATAAAACATTAAACAAAACAGGCTAAACCTAGTCGGACTGTTTTCCCGTTGTACTAAAATATTTGAATTTGGCAAATCCTCATGGTACAAAATAATATAGAAATTAAATGTATAGATGTAACGAGTCCGATGGTCTTTGATGAAACTAGTAGAAACAATTGTTTAATGCATAATAGATAGACGTTGAATTATCACCTCTTAAGAAATTAAATTTATGGGTGTAACGAGATAGACGCTCAGTTATCACCTCTTAAGTGTGTAACTCGGAAATTATTGAACCGGCGGGGACTCATCTTTACTCCCGTTTGGAAGCTCGCAATCATGATGTGGTATTTGAGATGGTGTTAGTGATAGTCATTCTGAAATTCAACCGTTTAAGGGAAAATATTTGGATTCATGCAGAATGACTGCCAATAAATTTGAAGTCTTAGGGAACAATTTTCTATTCTTGCCATAAGTCCTTCGTTCATAAGTTTGAAACTCTTTTCGACGCTTAAGATGTGAATGCTGCTTCTAATAACAACCCCAGCGCCACAACTATTGAGTGAGATGGAGAAAGGGTAAGAACTGGTATCGTGAAAATCACAAGTTGAACGAAATCAGTTATTTGACCATGTGAAGGTGAGTGGATGCACTTATGACTCTATGGACCACACCATTTGGTGAATACACTATTTTATACACCATATTTATATGTTTCAATTTACATAGCGATGGATCTTCCTACTCCTTCATTGAATCTCCTTTGGTTTTGATTTCAAAAGAATCTCTATTGGTTTTGATTTCAAAAAGGTTTATATTTTAAACCCATTGGCTTTAAACTTATATAGTTACGGTTGCTTTGTTGATTTGCAATTGATTGGATTCGGGGTTCCAGAGATTGGATAAGGAAATATACAATTTGGGGTTATGGGGTGGTTCTTTGAGTTTGGGGTCTGAACTCCTAGGCTTGAATTCGGAGGGTACGAAATTCAGGGAATAAATATCGATTCTGGAATTCAAGGTCTTTGGAACTTTTTCCTGGAATTGTGTTTAAAACACAATTGAGACGTGTACATAAGAACATTACGAAATTCAAAAGGTCAATTATGTTACCAACTAAAACCATCCACTAAGACAAAGATTCACACTTGGGTCCACGTGCAGCGTTAGACTATTGTTGATCTTTCTGCCAATTGAGCTGAGAAATTTACAATCAATCTTTACAGAACTGAGTATTATTTCATCGAAATATTCAGAGATTCTTTACGATATTCTCTTTGAGTTTACCAGTAACGTTTCTTTTCTATGGAGATACCGAGATTCTCAATTCAAAACCACCCTATTAAATATTAAAGTGATCAATGATTGCTTTTTCTCCTGGCGAAATCATATAGAAAACTAATCCGAGAAAGTCCAAGGAACCCCTGGCAAGGTCAACTACGCGAGCAGCCTCTAGAGATTTAGACACACATGATGCTTCGAATATAGTCTACGGAAAGAAGAGTGCATTGAAAGTGCGCTAGATAGATTAACAACATTTTAACTTTGGCATTTTAACTTGATGATACTCTATGTTAACCAAAAGATTTAACGGTACCATAGAGATTGACGTTGGATGTAGGCACTCCGCGCCAGCACTCAACGACTCAACGAAGGTAACATAGACAAACAAATTTTAACATAGAATATGGCAGGCCATCTCTATGACTCGCATGCAGAAAATGTTTCATTGTGTGCTATGGAAATGGCTCTTGCTTTATAGCACGGAAAATTTTTTTGAACATCCATGTCATAAGCAATACAGTCTTACCCTTAAGGAGATTTCTTACATTATATTTCCGTTTCATCTGAGCATATATAAATTTGGAATTTAGAATATACTGTGCACAAAATAAAAATGTATGAGAGTTTAGGAGTCCATTAAAAATTCATCTAAAACATATATAAATTTGGAATTTAGAGTATATTGTGCACAAAATAAAAATGTATGAGAGTTCAAGAGTCCATTAAAAATTCATCTAAACGTAAAGTGTCATGTTTGATGTTATTATTTTCAAATTAAAAATAAATTCTAAATAAATATTATTTTTCAAGTAAATAAATAATATTGGAATTATGACAACCCTGCAAGTATCATTTTTCCAGTAAGTAGTAAGTAAAGTTTGTTCTCACATAAATACTTATAAAAATGGTCAAATTCAAAGTAAACAATAATAATTGATTTTTTTTATTGTATCTTTAATTTTTCAGTAGAAACCACGTCCAGAAGAAATCAACAAGCACTGACTTGCAATCTAGTCACAACTTACACACTCATAATTATAATTCTATTAAATCTTTCCAAACAATCTTGACTGTGATGATTAAGATTCTTTCGAAGAAAACTACTTCACTATGAAATGATTTTGTCTTAGAATTGTATTCCACCCCTCCAGTGAAGGCACAACTTCATTGATCAAAATTGCTTCGCGTCAACCCCGTATTGCACTCACCAATGCAGAATACTACCAACACTACAATTCCTCCCGGATTCGTCAAGGCATTGCTTGATTGCTATCCACTCAAGATCACACATACAGAATGAAATCAGAGTTATGGAATCCAACATCCAACAATCTCATTGACTTGCACTTTGAATTTCTCCAAACGCTCACAAACACACACACATGATTGATACTCAAAATTAAGCTAAAAAATGAGCATTGAGTTACAGCATTGAGTTACAACACTTTGCTTTACTCAACTTCTGAAATATGAATACTGAACAACACAACACTATGAATGCTTCCTTTAAATAGGTTGAGCACTTCAACAATTACTAACTAAAATACCATTCTAAAACAACTCTTCCAACATGCAGATCCAAAATGACAAACCACCTCTTCATATCTGCCTCTTCAAATCTCAAACTATTACTAATCCAATTGGATGTCAACATTGACTTCGGCTTCCAAACCCGATGTTACGCCTAACACTTCTCCCTCTCCGGGTCTGTCTAATACTAAGACTCCTTCCTTTATTCCTACTATCTCTTCACTCTGAATTACACTTGCAGACATGAGTAATCTATCTACTTCTTTATCCTACAACCCACTCTTCTCTAATGTCTCAAGTAACTCACCCAAAGACATATGCACTGCTACTTCTACAATTTGTACTTTATATCTTCCTTCATACTACTCTAAAGTCTATCTAATTTTGATCTTACTAAATCTAATCTAAGACAAACATTATCTCCTACTTCTATCATCTTTCTATCTACTCTATCTCTCAAACAAATCAACAAACTGTTCATGTTTACGTTCTTTGCCTTCCTCTTCCAAGTTTCTAGCAGAAGCAACTTCAATTCATGCAACCCCGTTTCCTCCAACTTCCCTTCAGCTTTTGTTCTCAACATTTCTCTCATTCTCCCCATGATCTCTCTTATAGATTCCCATGCATACCCGCAAGAGCATTCCACCTTCAACTCTTCTCTATACATCTTCAATTCGTCTTCATACTCAGTTGCCAACATCTTCTTCTCTTCTGCATATTGGGCAATTTGACATTTTGTATTCTACCAAACTTTGTAGTCTTTCTTCCTCTTGGTGTCTGATCATTAATTCCCTCTGCCATGTTTGGTCTTTCTCTGTCATGCTCTTCCTTAGGCTCTCTAACTCCTGCTCCATCACAGCCACCATCACTTTTGTATGTATCACTTCAATACGAGCTTCTCCCACTTCAATTTTCATCTTCTCGACTATTGCCTTCTAGTTCTTCAACTCTTTGGTTTGACAATCCAGATCTCTTCCACGCCTCTCAAAACTCTCTTGCAAGTTTTCCACATTCTTCTTCTTTAAGACTACATCCACTTGAAGTTCTTTGGCTTCTTCTTCCCTTTGGTTAACCTTGCCTTCAGTTCACATGTTTCTTCAATGAGATAATTCATCACATCCAGCTTGTTCTTCACCTCCAGATAATCTTCTTGTATCTCCTTCTTCTTCTTCTTCTTCTTCTTTAACTGCATCAACAACGGGCACATGATTGTTGAGAAGTACTCCACACCATCAAAGTATTCTTTTCCTTCTTGGTCTTTGTACTTGACCTCCATCGGTGCTTCTTCAACAAGGATCTTACCCTAAGGTTGCAATCTTTGCACCTTCAACATTAGCTCTTCCAAGCTCACCTCTTCGTTCTTCACTTTGCTCGGACCTATAGGTGCAGCCTGCAGTAATCTCTTCGATCTCACTCCCTTCTAGACTACCTTCTTTAGCTCTTTGTCCATCTCCTCCATAAGTAACTCCAAACAAGGAGTATCTCCTCCTTCCATATGCTGCATGGAATTCCTCATCATCTTCTCACGTCCCTGCATTGACTGATTGTTGGACTTCATCCTCACCTTCACTCTCACTACCAGACTCCTCACTCTGCAATATGAGTTCATCTTCTTTTGAGTCCTCTCTCTTTGTAATACTCCGAGGACAAGAGAAGAGAGAAAACATAGAATCACACTCAAACACTCGATACCCCAAAGGAGCACCTTCTTTTTATTATATAGACCAAGAGGATCTCCCCCAAGAAAGCTCCACCATAGGATTAGGCACACATATAGGTGACATGTCAGCAAGCTCCACCCTTGGATTACTTACTTGGATGGGTGACATGTCGGTCCAAGTCCTATCTGGTTGGTCAAACAAGCTTTGACCGGATGGAATTTTTTAGGGAATCTTCCTATAGGAATCTCAAAATCACATGGGAAAGGTACCATTGGAAAGCTCTCAATGAGAAAATCTAAGAGGGACGGAAGGTCAGCCTTAACTCCATTGGGGAGGGGAATCTGCACATTTTCAAGGCCTAATTCATCAGTTTAGGCCTCCGAAATTGCCTTGAAAGATTTCAAGCTTTCAGGCATATTTTGGTTCCTACTCTATTAGTAGAAGTCCCCTTTTGGTGATACCTTTTTCTGATCTGTTTAGTCCATCATGTGTAACATCCTTCCAAATGTTACCAAATCAATTTTCACCTTTAAATCATATGTCTAGCTATTGGTTCTAAGGTCTTCAAGTCTATTTTGGTTTCTGCCTTATTAGTAGAAGTAATCTTTTGGTGATACTTCTATCTGATCTATTTTGATCATCATATATAACATCATTTTAGATGTTATGAAACCAAATTTTACACCTAGATCATATGGTTAGCTCTTGGTATTACACTCTTTGACTTTGTCTCTCCTTCAGCCTTGGTTCCTAAAGACTGGTCCATCACCACCTCCTTACCTCACAGTTTTAGTCTTCATGTCTTTTGTGGTGGAAGGGGTAGTACTACTCCTTTGGGTTGAGCATGCTTCTTTGTCTTCAGACTTCTTTCTTCCATGATCTTCCTCTATCTTATCATGGTGAAATGATCATCATTGGACCATATTTGCAAGATGTGTTGTTGCTCCTTGTCATCCACTTCACATCACAAATTTGGATGGGAATGTGAAACCATTTGATGCTTCTCCTCCCTTGTCACCAGGTTTAACCCAAGGTAGAAATGTGCTACAAACGGTACAAACTAGTGAGGCAAGAAATGTGTCCTCCAATTAATGATCATCTGCCTTGTTCTCTGATGGAAGCACTTTGCCCAATTTACCTTCTCTCTTGAAGAAGACCGCCTATTGCATGTTCATGTATGTCATTTGCTCTAACTTGAACATTGCCATCAGCATGCCCACAATGCGTTGCTTAATGGAGTGCCGATAGGACTCCACCTTGTAGCCATTGTTGGTTTGAAGAGCAAAGAACAAGTCCTTAATCTCTTTGGTCTCTTCCAAAGCTTCACACTTCCAATAGAAGGTGACTCTGGCTGCATCTCCCGCTTCCTTCCCCAAGACTAACTTCCAATCCGACTCGGTCCATCAAGCTAGATTCCCTCTCTTCCCCATTACTTTGAGGCTTTCCTCACAATTACTAGTAGTTATTTCTGCCATGAAACTTGGAAAATTCACATTCCAATTCCAGGCCAAGAATGTAATACGAAGTCTACTTAAGACTTCAATTTGAGCTAGTACATTTAATTGCCAAATTGCAAGACTCCTCACTGCAATTGAGTTCTTCTTGCTCTTCCTTGCCATTATCAGCTCACTAGTTCTTTGGAGTTGGAAGACTATCCTCTCTCTTGGAGGTGACACTCTAACCCCTTTTGGATTTTGGAAAATTTCACTCTCAATTGGCTTTGTGACTCGCATTCATGCAAAACATCTACTCAAAGGAACATGATATCTTCTTGACATGACCTATACCCCTCGGCACAATCTTAATTTTATAGTGCTTTGAAATGTAGTCATTCTTCAGTCAATTTTGAAATCAACTCTCACTTCTTTTGCCAGTATCGTTCTTTTTATATAGAGATACCGAGATTCTCAATTCAAAACCACCCTACTAAATGTTAAAGCAATCAATGATTGCTTTTTCTCTTGGTGAAATCATATAGAAAACTAATCCAAGAAATTCCAAGGAACCCTTGGCAAGGTCAACTATGCATGCAGCCTCTAGATATTTAGACACACATGATGCTTTGAATATAGTCTATGGAAAGAAGATTGCATTGAAACTGCGCAAGATAAATTAACAATACTTTAACTTTGGCATTTTAACTTAATGATACTCTATGTTGACCAAAAGATTTAATGGTACCATAGAGATTGAAGTTGGATGTAGGCACTTTATGCCAACACTCAACGACTCCATGAAGGTAACATCGACAAACAAATTTTAACATAGAATATAGCAGGCTATCTTTATGACTCGCATGCAGAAAATGTTTCAATGTATGCTGCTATGGAAATGGTCCTTGCCTTATAGGATGAAAAAATTTTGAACATCCATGTCATAAGTAATATAGTCTTACCTTGAAGAAGATTTCTTACATTATATTTCTGTTTCATCTTGATCATATATAAATTTGGAATTTAGAATATATTGTAAAAAAAGTAAAAATGTATGAGAGTTCGAGAGTCCATAAAAAATTCATCTAAAACTTAAAGTGTCACCTTTGATGTTATTATTTTCAAATTAAAAATTAAAAATAAACATTAATTTTAAATTAAATAAAACCAAATAATATTAGAATTGTGATAACAATTGTGATTGCAAGTATCATTTTTGCAGTAATTAGTAAGTAACATTTTTCCCATAGAGATACTTATCAAAAATGGTCAAGTACAAAGTAAACAAATAACAATAACAATAACAATTTAGTTCTTTTTGATTATATCTTTAATCTTTCAGGTAGAAATCACACCTAGAAGAAATCATCAAGCATGAACTTGTAATCTAGTCACAACTTACACACTCATAATCACTCCATCAAATCTTTCCAAAGAATTCTCATTATGATCATTCAGATTCTTTCGAAGAAGGCTACTTCACAATGAAACAACTTTGTCTCAGAATTTTATTCCACCCCTCCACTAAAGGCACAACTTCTTTGATCAAAATCACTTTGCATCAACCCTGTACTGCACTCACCAATGCAAAATACTACCAACACTATAATTCTTCTCAAATTCATCAAGGCATTGCTTTGATTGCTATCCACTCAAGATCACACACACAGAATGAAAACAGAATTGTGAAATCCAACATCCAACATCCAACATCCAACAATCTCACTGACTTGCACTTTGACTTTCTCCAAACACTCACAAACACACACAAGATTGATACTTAGAATTAAGCTAAAATGATGAGCACTGAGTTATAGCATTTTGCTTTACTCATCTTCAAAAATATGAATATTGAACAACACAACACTACAAATTCTTCCTTTAAATAGGTAGAGCACTTTGATAATTACTAACTAAAATACCATTCTAAAACAACTTTTCCAACATGCAGATCCGAAATGACAAACCACCTCTTCAAATCTCAAAACTATTACTAATCCAATCCGATCTCAACTTTGACTTTGGCTTCCAAACCCGATGTTACTCCTAACACTTCTCCCTCTTTGGGTCTCTCTAATACTACTACTCCTTCCACTATTCCTATTATCTCTTCATTTTGAACTACAATTGTAGACATGAGTAATCTATCTACTCTTTATCCTACAACCCACACTTCTCTAATGTCTCAAGTAACTCACTTGAAGACACTTGCACTGCTACTTTTACAACTCTGTACTTAATATCTTCCTTCATGCTACTCCAAAGTCAATCTAATTTTAATCTTCCTAAATCTAATATGAGACAAACATTATCTCCTACTTCTATTATCTTCCTATCTACACTATCCTCAAACAAATCAACAAATTGTTCATGTCTAAGTCCTTTGCCTTCCTCTCCCAAGTTTCTTGCACAAGCAACTTCATTTCATGCAGCCTTGCTTCTTCCAACTTCCCTTCAGCTTTTGTTCTCAGGATCACTCTCATTCTCCCCATGATCTCTCTTATAGATTTTGATACATACCCATGAGAGCGTTCCACCTTCAACTCTTCTCTATACATCTTCAATTCAACTTTGTACTCAACTTCCAACATCTTATTCTCTTCTGCATATTGGGCAATCTGACATTTTGCACTTCTTACCAGACTTTGTAGTCTTTCTTCCTCTTGGTGTCTGATCGTCAATTCCCTCTACCATGCTTGGTCTTTCTTTACTGCACTCTTCTTCAGGCTCTCTAACTCCTACTCCATCACAGCCGCCATTGCCTTTGTATGTATCACTTCAATACGAGCTTCTCCCACTTCACTTTTCATCTTCTTGACTATTGCCTTCCAATTCTTCAACTCTTCGGCTTGACAATCCAGATCTCTTCCACGCCTCTCAAAACTCTCTTGTAAGTTTTCCATAGTCTTCTTCTTTAAGACTGCATCCTCCCAAAGTTCTATGGCTTCTTCTTCCCTTCAAGTTAACCTTGCCTTTAGTTCACGGGTTTCTTCAATGAGATATATCATCACATCCAGCTTGTTCTTCACCTCCAAATGATCTTCTTGTATCTCCTTCTTCTTCTTCTTCTTCTTCTTCTTCTTCTTCTTCTTCTTCTTCTTCTTCTTCTTCTTCTTCTTCTTCTTCTTTAACTGCAGCAACAATGGGCACGTGATCATTGACAAGTATTGCACACCATCAAAGTATTCTTCTCCTTCTTGGTCTTTGTACTTGACCTCCATTGGTGCTTCTTCAACAAGGGCCTTACCCTGCAATCACAATCTTTGTACCTTCAATGTCATCTCTTCCAAGCTCACCTCTTCTTTCTTCACTTTGCTTGGACCTATAGGTGCAGCCTGCAAAATCTCTTGAGCCTCACTCCCTTCTAGACTACCTTCTTTGGCTCTTTGTCCATCTCCTCCATATGTAAATCCAAACAAGGAGCATCTCCTCCTTCCATACAATTGATTGCCGCATGGACCTCCTCATCATCTTCTCTCATCCCTACATTGACTGATTGTTGGACTTCATCCTCAACTTCACTCTCACTGCCAAACTCTTCACTCTATAATGTGAGTTCATCTTTTTTTGAGCCTTCTCTCTTTGACTTTGTCTCTCCTTCAGCCTTGGTTCCTAAAGACTGGTCCATCACCGCCTCCTTACCTCACAGTTTTAGTCTTCATGTTTTTTGTGGTGGAAAGGGTAGTACTAGTCCTTTGGGTTTAGCCCGCTTCTTTGTCTTTGGACTTCTTCTTTCAATGATCTTCCTCTATCTTGTCTTGGTGAAATGATCATCATTGGATTGTATTTGCAAGATGTATCATTGCTTCTCGTCATCCGCTTCACATTGCAAATTGGGATAGAAATGTGAAACCATCCAATGCTTCTCCTTCATTGTCAATAGGTTTAGCCTAAGGTAGAAATGTGTTGCAAATGGTATGAAGTAGTGAGGCATCAAATTTTTCCTCCAATTAACATCATTTGCCTTGTTCTCTAATGGAAGCACTTTGCCCAATTCACCTTCTCTCCTACAAACATTTGGTGGAAGAAGACCGCATGTTGCATGTTCATGTATGTCATTTGCTTTGGCTTGAACATTGCCATCAGCGCATCCACAATACTTTGCTTAATTGGTGATAGGACTCCACCTTGTAGCCATTGTTGGTTTGTGGAGCAAAGAACAAGTTCCTAATCTCTTTGGTCTTTTCCAAAGCTTCACACTTCCAATAGAAGGTGACTCCGGCTGCATATCTTGCTTCATTCCCCAAGACTAACTTCCAATCTGACTCGGTCCATTGAGCCAGATTCTCTCTCTTCCCTATTACTTTGTGGCCTTTCTCACAATTACTAGCAGCTATTTTTGCTATGAAACTTGGAAACATCAAATTCTAGTTCTAGGCTAGGAATGTAATACAAAGTCTACTCCGGACTTCAATTCAAGCTACTACATCTGATCACCAAATTGCAAGATTCCTCATTGCAAGTGAATTCTTCTTGCTCTTCCTTACCATTATCTACTCACAAGTTCTTTGGAGTTGGAAGACTACCCCCTCTCTTGGACATGACACTCTAACCCCTTTTGGATTTCAGAAAATTTCACTCTCAATTGGCTTTGTGACTCGCATTTGTGCAAGACAACTACTCAAAGGAATACAATATCTTCTCGACATGACCAATATAAAATTAAGACTGCGTTGAGGGGTCCCCTCAGTGCAATCTTAATTTTATAGTACTTTGATATGCAATCATTCTCCAATCAATTTTGAAATCAACTCTAACTTCTTCTACATGTTTGGTTCTTATCACTCTCAAAGTAGTCTTCTCTTGCCTCAATGTTTCTGTAATTGTACTTTCTTGGCTGGCCTGCCCCAAAGGAAAGTTGTTACAACTTCCTTGTATCGGATTGAACTTCTTGCTTTGACTATGCCCCTCTTTGGGTTGGTTCCTTTGTAGGATCCCTTCAAGTACTTCCTCTTTGACACGAAGTCCACTTCTTTGGGTTTACTCCACAAACACATGAGTCCATTCTTTTCTTCTTCCTTTGGCTGCAATTCTGCTTCCATAATGCACTTCTTCTTAAAAACTCATCAAAACAAAAAATCGGGGTATCACAACAATATATAATCAAAAAAATTCCTATTCTTTCCTATATCAACATAAAATATTTATTATTTTTGGATTTTACCATGAACTTATCAGAGAATTCCCTATAAGATTGAAGTGAACTTTGGGTAAGTTAGAAAGTATACATGTCTAGAAATAATTGTCTCTCTTATTACTACTATTAACAATAAATCTAGTTATAACCACTCAAAAAATTGACAACAAAAATTAAAAGAAAATCTTCCTATTTGGACATAGTCTATTTAAAAGAAGTTATATGGATCAATTTAATTTAATCATATAATAGTCAATGTACTTGTACTACATGTCTTGATATTTACTATGAAATTCTTCCTGAAAATGAGCTAGAATCTCTGTGATACTAGCTTGATGTGATAATTTCTTTGAACCTTCTCAATACTATCTTGGAATAATCATACAAAGCAGTTATGATGTATCATTTAACCCAAATCTATTACACATAATTGGGTGTTTCTTCAGATGCTCCAGTTGTATGTAGACCATACGACTTGCATAGCTTGGATACCTTAGGTGCGGTAGGGCAGATTTCTCATATAGACTCTATTGGGACTTAGCCCCATGTTACCTTTTTTATCTCTCCCTTGTACGACTTGATGGGGTCTTCCCATCCTTTGTTTTTCCTACACAGTCACCTTTTCCCCAATCTAGTACACATAATGGATTGTTAGTGTAATTCTCAAAGTCATATCTATGCAGTTCAACCATTTATGATTTTAGTGCTCTTAAGGCTTTTGCCCAACTCAAGGTAAATCCATATCCACCTGAAATGCATAGCAAGACTCTCATCTAACATGCAACATCATTGATGAAAATGTTGTTACATGAATCATCCTTGTCAATAGCAAAGGAAATCCTAAGGATGTCAAAAAAAATGCCAAATTGAATGTAGCATCATTCATTTGACAAAATTGAATGTAGCATCGTTCATTTAGCAAAACAAAGATACCATCTCAATAAGTCTTGCACACTTTGAGTATTGAATTTGAAAAGGGCTAAGTAACACTAACTTGTAAGATTAAGCAGTGTGTTTATTCAAGACTCCTATGACGTCTTGCCTTTTGAGAAGGGTAATGCTCACAATTGTAATTGTTAGGAATAGGACCCTTGGAATTCCTACTTCTATTTCATATGCACATTCTAAGGTACAATATCTAGTACCCCATGGACAAGTTGATTGTTTAAGATTACAAAGCTCATAATCCAAACAAAATTCTCAAACTGCCTGAGTGACTCAACAACACCAATCTGGAACTGGTTGTATTAAGGGCCAAGGCAAAGTGACTTTCATTACAAATGAACCATCACATTCAAGAATTCTTTGGATTACATCTATAGTGAGCATAGTTATTCGTGATTTTATGTTTTCAAGGTGTGCCTAAGGTGGTGACCTACCCTCTTTTGGAAATGACTTTGCACAAGAGGTTAAATATGAAACAATAAAGTATAACCTTTGTGACACTTTATCTCACTTTAAGCCACCTTCAATAGATATCCTCATGGGACCAATTGGTTCTTATTGCATTATTAAAAGTGAATGAAAATTGGTATATATGTAAATTTGACTTAAAAAAAAACTAATTTTACAATACTAAAAATTTTTGCTAATGATGTTAGTAAAGCATTAACAAAGTAGTTTGCTCATGCCAAGGCTTCATTGGTACCCTAGATACAGTTAGCTAAGCTCTCTAGCAGTCAATGTAAATTGTTTGCTCATGCCAAAGGCTTCATTGGCGCACTAGTTACAGTTAGCTAAGCTATCTAGCATTTTATGTAAATACTAATGAACTTAGCTTTCCATAATAACTAAAGTAGATGTATATTCAAATCAAAGTATATCTTTATTTACAAATATGTTACTTAGACACATTGGGGAAGTACAAAGTTGATTAATTATACAGAACATAAAATATGGTAGATTTTTTTTTCAAATAATAAATTGATCAAAATTAGACTAAAAAGCAGAAGAAACTAGTATATTTATATAGAAATAAGAATCTACTATATTATAAGTTCAACTAAAATATAGTCTTTATAAATTAAAACCTGAAAACAGTAATCATTCTCATTAAAAAAATTTCTTATAATCTTTATATCTCATAATTTTTACTACATTTAGAAGGTATTATTGAAAACATATCTAAAGTATTGGATTAATGCGCTATTAGTTTCTTTTATACCAAAAACAAATTAACATTAAAATATAGAATTTATAGTGGTACCAAATTCTAGAGTTTGTAAGAATTTTTATATATAGTCTTAGGGTTTAGTACTTACAACTAGTATAAGTGAATAATATAGATGGACAAAAGAAGATATAGTATGGTTGGAAAGTATTGAATTGCTACTGTCTAGTTCTTGAGTTATCAAAAGAAAAAGAAGATGGATGATATAAGATATTATGGCTTCAATACAGTATAAAGCTTTAGAGAATAGATGCGCATGTAGTTCACTATTTCTCTTCAACTCATTTATCATATTGGAAAGAGGCAAGTGGATATTGTATTATGGTGACTTTGAGGTTTGCCATTGCAAAAAGCAAGAAGTTAAGAGTGCACAATAAGACTTTTGAGTTCAGTTTTTGAATCAACTATATATGCATGTAATATATTTGTTTTGCAATGTATATGATGTTTTGAACTATGGCTCTAGAGTAATGTTGCTACATTAGTTGTTTGCACTTGATTTGCCTTCATGTCAAGGTAGTTAAAATCATATTGAGAGAGACTAATTTTCTACTTGTGAAAATGAATAACACTATCTATGGTTTATATTATACAGATTTGGTTGCATTTTCACATAAACCACAAGTCAAATTGTTCACTTGGACCCTACAAAGAATTGATATCATCATTGGAGAAGAAACTCCAACCAAATGATACTAAGTTTGGAATATAAACTTGAAAATTTCCTTTTTATCTTAAATATATTTTCTTATCATTCAAATACAAGAAAATCCTCAATTATTAAAGAATATCAATAATCGATGTGATTAAGTTGGAGAAAGAATACAAGCATAAATACCAATAAAGAACAAGTAGTTCACTTCTTCCAAATGATTTTGGCTTAAATTGTGATTAAGGATAATCAATATAATTTCCTTTCCATTAGAAACAAATTTCATACAAGGCAAATCAATATATACTCTAAATGATACTACTCTTTGCTCGGCTTGATTGCAATAAGCACATGATCTCCCATCTTAAGTCACCTTTACAAGATCACTCATCTCCTTCAACATTCTTTGTGGTGGCCAAATATAGCTTAAGATGTCTGTGCATTTTTTTCTTGTATCATCGTTATATGAGGAACAAGGCTTCAAATCTTAACGAACTTGATTCTCTAAATGTTGCAAATCCGTGGTCACTTGAACTTATCTTGTACTCATCACTTTTGTTCTTGAACTGCTAAAAGCTCTACTTTTATACTTTAATTTGGTATCATTATTTACCTTGAGTATTTTTATTTTTTTAATATCAAGAAGTACATTGCAATGGTAAGTTTTAGAAAGTTTTCTTTAAAATTGTTGCTTAAATTTGACCATATCCTTTACCTAACATCTTAAAGTAGAGTTTTGGAGAATGTTGTTTAAAATTCTTGGTATAAAATAGAGTACAATTATTTACTTACTATAGTGCAAAATTTTTACAAAAGTTCTGTTTTGTTTTATTAAATTTTTTTATGAAGATAGAGCAAGTTACTTTCATGTTCAGAGGAAGGAACCCATTTTCATGTATTCTTTGAATTTCATCTATGTTTGGGTATGAAACCGACAAAACCAAAGATCAGTTCAGCACAAAGAAAGAGGTATGAAGAAGTAAAGTCTAAAGAGGGGTTGTATACAATCCAATAGAATGTGAATGTATAATATAGTACATATAATATATGATAATTATTATAGTAATTATGTGGAATTTTGTCATACAAATCACTAAGAAATTTTAGAAGATATTATCAAAAGTACTTAGAAAGTTGCATACAAGATATAAGAGTATAGAGAAGCTAATCATAAAGTTTCTTTAGTCAAATAAGGTATACAAGAACCTTCTCATACATTTGCGTTAGAGAGGGTTAAGTAACCTTCTTAAGGATGGTTGAGTTTACTAGAAAGTTAACCCAATCAGGAAGTTAATAATCTATTTTACTAGGAAATAAAGAAGTTCTATTTCAAATATAAATAACAAGATATTGGACCATCCCAATATCCTAAATACATTGATTCAGGTCTTGGTACACGTTTCCTTTTATGTATTCTTAAATTTTCTTCCTCAGTTTTTGGTCTTTTGTACTTTTAATATAGTAAAACACATGCATTATGCATTTCATTGATTTATTTTAATCATTTAAATAGCTTTTGGACTTGTCATAAAAAGAGACTTTGTATGTAAAGGCTATTTGAGAAGTAATGGTCAGCGTAAATCATCTTCTACTCCACTATCACCCAAAGTAAAGAAACATAATTTTCATCTTTTTTGAAAGTATTATGTATAATATTAATTGAGGTCTAGTGATGTTTTGAGTCATTTTATTTCATGATATAATATACATATTGATAAGTATTAAAAATAAAAATTTAAAAATTTGAAATAAATTTTACTCAAATTCTTGGAAGCAAGAAATTATCAAAATATTTGAGAGAAATCCTTGTCATGCCATTTGTAGGAGATTTCGAGCCATCTATTGGGAGCTTGATTAGTTCCAATGGGATTGAAGGCTCGACCTATGCAAGTTTGCTTCACTTGCAAGGTATGATATCTAATCGGGGCTATAGGATTTTGGTTGATTCTGGAAGTTCAAAGAATTGCATGTCTATGCAAGTAGCAAAGGAATTGGATATTCCTATCAAGCCAGTGTTTGTAAGTAGTTTGATGATGGCGGATGGAAGAAAGGGTTCTGCATTCCGTACCTCACATCCTGTTACCTTCAAGATTGGGAAGGGGTATTTGGAGTGTATGAGGTTTGTAATGGCACCTCTACACTATGATATCATTCTAGGTCTACCTTGGCTTGAACGTCATAAGGTTCAATTTGATTGGACCCGACAACAAATTCAAGTACAACACCAAGGTAGAAATTTTTGATTAGGTTGTCTAGCACCTCTGAGTAAGACGCCTAAGAAAAGTCAGTCCCAAGATGGGAAGTTTGTCGAGAAGGTAGCCATAGAGCAAATCTAGAAGGGAGATGAGTCCCAAGATGGGAAGTTTGCCAAGAAGGCAACCATGGATCAAGCTTGGAAGAGAGATGAGTCCCTGGAAGGGAAGTTTGTTAATGAAACGGCCATAGAGCAAGCTTTGGAGGAAGATAAGTCTGTATTCGCGGTGTGGGTCAAGCCGATTGCACAAGAACAATCTTAGGAGGGCCAAGAGCCTCATCAAGCAATGGTTGATCGGATAGTTCAAGAGTTTGCACATGTGTTTCCGGATGATCTGCCAAAGGGATTACCCTCCAATCGAGGTATGCACTTCAAGATCAAGTTATTGCTAGGGAGTACTCCAATGAATAGACCAATCTATTGGCTCTCACCAAAGGAGTTGGAGGAGTTGCGAACAACACTTACAGAGTTGTTGGAGAAGGATTTCATATGACATAGTACCTCTCCTTGGGGAGCACCGGTACTATTTGTTCCAAAGAGGGATGGAGGACTTCATTTCTGTATTGATTACTGTGGACTCAATAAGCAAACCGTGAAGAATGCATATCCCTTACCTCGGATCAATGACCTGCTTGATCAACTAAGTGGAACACGCTACTTTTCCAAGCTAGATCTTTGTAGCGGCTATTGGCAAATTCCTATTGAAGGAGAGGACATGCAAAAGACTACCTTTTGCACAAGGTATGGACATTTCGAGTAGAGAGTTCTACCTTTCGGACTCACTAATGATCCAACAATCTTCATGGATCAGATGCATCGGGTGTTGGAGGGACTATTGGATCAGTCCGTGGTGGTGTTCTTAGATGATATCCTAATCTATAGCAGGACAGAGGTAGAACACATGAATCATGTGTAAGAAGTCCTAAGACGACTATGATAGTGGAAATTTTACTGCAAGAAGTCAAAGTGTACTTTTTGGCAAAAGAAGGTTACCTTCTTGGGTCATAAGATCTCATCAGAGGGGGATCAAGATGGAAGAAGAGAAGATCAAGGCCATTACTGATTGGCCTACCCCGAAGGATGCTATAGAAGTATGAGCATTCAATGGATTGGCCAGTTTTTACCGACGGTTCATCCATTATTATGCTCACGTGGTTGCACCATTGATTGACCTCTTGGGAAAGAACTCGAGCTTCCATTGGACAACCAAGTATGAAGAAGCATTCCAGAAGTTAAAGCATATGCTGTCTTCAAGACCCATTCTTCAACCATATGATCCTCAACTACCTTGTTTGGTTGATTTTGATGCTTCTAACTTTGCAATTGGAGCTATGTTGCAACAAGAATTTCCAAATGGACTACATCCTATTGCCTTTGTGTCTCGCCGACTAAATAAAGCTGAAAGAAATTACTCTACTCGAGATTGGGAACAACTTGCAATGGTATATGCCACCAAGGTATGGAGGCATTATCTCTTGGGGAAACAAGTGATCATGCAAACTGATCACAAGCCATTGTTGCAGACCTTACACTTGGAGCACATGAAGAGTCGGCATCATCGATGGGAAGAGCAACTCCATTTTTTTGATATCAAACTTGAGTACAAACCAGGTCGGTTCCATGTCATACTTGATGCTCTATCACCACGACTTGATTTGAAGGCTCTTCCTCTCATCACGACGGCAATTACAACGGTGTCCATTGACCCTAAGGTCCATAATGAGTTTCAATCAGCTCTACAAAAAGATCCCTTCTTCCAAATGGTACACGATCGGCTGACAGCATGTGACAAGGAGTACAACACCTTCTCCTTCAAGGAAGGCCTTTTATTCCATGTAGACCAGATCTATGTTCTAGCCAAAGGTGATCTTCGACTTGTGCGCCTTCAAGAAGCCCATGATTTACCAATAGCTGGTCACATGGGAGTGGACAAGACCTTGGGCACCCTCCAACACCAATGGTGGTGGCCCAACATGACACAAGATGTTCGAGACTTTGTCCGATCATGTGAGAGTTGCCAACGTAACAAGGCCAGCAACCAGAAGCCGAGTGGACTCCTTCAACCACTCGCCATTCCATCCGCTCGCTAGGAGCATGTGAGCTTGGATCTCATCACATCCTTGCCAAAGACAAAACAAAGACACACCGCAATCGTGGTGTTTGTGGATAAGCTTAGTAAGCAAATCCACTTGGCACCAACTTGTGATACCGTGGATGCTCCAACCTTAGCACAAATCTACTTTGACAATGTCTTCAAGCATCATGGGATGCCACGTGTACTCATCTCCAACCATGATCCTTGATTTATCGGGAAGTTTTGGCAAGCACTCTTCCAGATACTCGGCACCAAGCTTGCTTTTGTGCATGACCTATCATCCTCAAACTGATGGACAAACCAAACGTGCAAATCGTACATTGGAGGATATGTTGCGGGCCTTTGTCAATGTCCACCATAGCAACTGGGATGAATGTCTTGCAGCTGTAGAATTTGCCTACAACAATTCCAAATAGGCAAGCACTAGATTTTCTCCCTTCTTTCTCAATTTTGGCCAAGATCCACTTGTTCCAGATTCTCTTCTTGCTCCCGCTCCCTCTCAGGTTCCTCATACTTCCACATTCTTGACCACTATATCCCAATCTCTCCAACAAGCCAAGTCTCACCTCCTTGTTGCTCAGAATCGCCAAAAACAATATACGGACCACCATCGTCGTGATCTAACCTTTGAAGTTGGTGATAAAGTCATGCTCTCTTCTAGTAACCTCCCTCTCCCACTTGATACCTAAGTTTGTAAACTTGCCCCTAATTGGATAGGACCCTTTGATATCACTCACATTGTCTCTCTTGTTGCTTATCGACTTGCCTTGCCTTGTCACATGCATATCCATCCTATCTTTCATGTTTCCAAGTTGAAACCCTTTGTTCCTAACCCCTCTTCCTTTTCCTCTTGAGTCCAACCTCCCCCTCTTCCTGTCCCTATCAATGATTATGAGGAGTACGAAGTTGATCGTATCCTTGCGTGTCGCTATATTCAACAAGGCCATCGCCAACATACGGAATACAAGGTCCTTTGGAAAGGGTATCCCCTTCATGATGCCACATGGGAACCTCTTTCCCACCTCCAAAATGCACAGACGGCCATCAAGGAATTCGAAGCTTCATTGGTGATGAGGACAGCACCAACTAGCGACGGGGGAATACGTAACAATATGGAGTTTAGCAACAAAGTTAGTCGGGCTTACAAAGTAGAGAATAAGACAAAATAGCCTAGAATATTCTAGAAGCATCTAAGAAGCTTCTTGGGAAGCTTCCCAACTAGTTAACTTGCGCCCTAAGCAGGTTACTTCTAGAAGGAAGCTTAAGGAAGCTTCTAACTAGCTTAGCTTGCATGCCAAGTAGGCGGCTCCTAGAAGGGAGCTTCTTGAGAAGCTTCCTTCTAACTTGGCTTGCACTCCAAGAAAGTGGCTCAAGGAAGCTTCTTGAGAAGCTTCAAAGGTCTTGTATGCTACCTATAAATACCAAAGCCGAAGCTCATGTTAGGCATTCGGAGTTTTCCCCCATTCAAGTGTCCCAATGTGAGTTTCCATTCTCTTATTTCTCTCCTTGGTTTTTGTAATACCAAGGGTTAGCCATATGATCTAGATGTGAAATTAGGTTTGGTAACATCTAGAATGATGTTATACATGATGGTCAAAATAGATCAGATAGAAGTATCACCAAAAGAGTACTTCTACTAATAGGGCAGAAACCGAAATAGACTTGAGAACCTTAAGAACCAATAGCTAGACATATGATTTAAAGGTGAGAATTGGTTTGGTAACATCTGGAAGGATGTTACACATGATGGACTAAATAGATCAGAAAGAGGTATCACCAAAAGGGGACTTCTACTAATAGAGTAGGAACCGAAATATGCCTGAAAACTTTGAAGGCAATTTCGGAGGCCTAAACGGATGAATTAGGCCTTGAAAATGTGCAGATTCCCCCCCCCAACGAAGGAAAGGCTGGCCTTCCCTTCCCCCTGGTTTGTCTCGTCGAGAGCTTTCCAATGGTACCTTACTCATGTGATTCTGAGATTCCTACAGGAAGATTCCCTAAAAGATTCCCTCCAGTCAAAGCTCGTTTGACCAACCAGATAGGACCTAGACCAGACAGGTCACCCACCCAAGTAAGTAACCCAAGGGTGGAGCTTGTTGACATGTCACCTATCTGTGTCCTTAATCCTATGGTGGAGCTTCCTTGGAGGAGATCCTCTTTGTCTATATAATAAAGAGAAGGTGCTCCCTTGGGGCATCGAATGTTTGAGTGTGCAATCTGTGTTTTCTCTCTTCTCTTGTCCTCGGAAGTATTACAATGGTATCAGAGCGAGTGTTCTAGTCCAAGAGAGTGGATCACCCCTCTTGGAATAGCACGAACTACTGAAACTGAGTAATTTGAGGTGGAGAACATAGAGTAATCGCTAGACTTAGGAAGGACTTTAGAGAGCGGATGGGATGGATGCGCCGGGGGGACAATTTCCCGCACCTAGCTTTCAATTCTCAAACCCATTCCACATCAAGGTTATGTACATCCAGCGTGAGCAGATGAGAGTATCGTTAGTTTATCACTTTGGTGCAGAATTCATGGACAGAGTGATGAACTCACCAAACCTGGTGATTCTACCTGTGGTGATATATGACAGAGAGTGGGATTTGACGATCTACATTCTACTATGATAATATGGATATGAATGTCCCAAATCCTCTCCCTTTCAACACTCAAGTAGAAATCCGTTATGTAGTGAGGCCAAAATTGATGTTTAGAGATTTTGTGGTTAGGAATTTTGGTGAGGAGTATTATCAACAAGTGATAGCTTCTGAGGTCCCAATGGTAGTTCCGATAGTTCGTGCGCCTTCCAGAGTGATTATATTGACTCTATATTGAAGCAGACGTTAGCAATTGGGTGTTGCAGGAACCATGGATCCGCAATTGCAAGAGCTGGTGCAAGGAATGCAAGGGATGTTGAATGAATTTCAAGAGATTAAGATGACCATGGAGACATTGCAAAGTCAAGTGCAGATCCTCATGAACGATCAAGCCATGCAAGAAGAAGAGCCGTCTCAAAACCCAGTACCTGCGACTGAAGTACTTGGAGAGGCACCCGTGCCTACAAACCCTATCAACGATGAAGCCACATTGCTACTCCGGATGAAGAAGACCTGCAACATTGAGCCTTACAAGGAGCAGCGTACGATGGGAGTAGTGGAGAATTGGATCTCGAGAATGAATTGATATTTTTTATTGTTCTCAACAAAGATCACAGAGCATGCTGCAGGCGTGTTTGCATGTGGGTACTTGACCGATAAAGCCCTCACATGGTATGATGCTTGGGAACGATCCATGCTGGCAGAGAGAAGGGAGGTCACATGGACAGCAATGCAAGAAGGACTGCTCAAGAATTTCCAATCGGTGGATTCTATGCAGATGGCTCGAACCCAACTATGGGGATTGAGACAGAAGAATAGCGTACAAGAGTATGTGGAGGCATTTCTGGATCTACAAGTCGCAATTACCGACATGAGTCCAGCAGAGGCTCTCGACAATTTCAAACGAGGGTTGAAAGAGCGGATTCGCCAAGAAGTCATGGTGCAAAACCCTCGCACGGTATTTGAAGCTATTGCTTGTGTGCAAAGAATAGCCAGAGCATTAGGTGGAGGTGAAGGAGTAGTTCCACCTCAACATTATCGGGCAGAAATACCACACATGGGTGGACCAGTACCGATGGAATTGGGCAACCTTTGATTTCGGGATCGAGGAGCACGGCCGCTTCAAGGAGAGCGAGGACGGGTAGAAGAACGAAGAGATGGAGTCCCACGAGGAGAAGGGACTCGAGGAGAACAACGCCGTTGTTACAATTGTGGCCGTATTGGGCACATATCTACCAATTTTTGCACTCGTTTCCCTAGAGGCCCTCGGCCTTCATACAGGCGATCTTTGAACAACATAGAGAGGCACACTGAAGAGGAGGAGGTGGAAACCACTTCGGAAAACGAAGATTGCCAGTAAATGTACCTCGCGGCCTTATTGGCTCAATAAGGAAGCAGAGAAGCGAGGGAAGGAAGAAGAATAATGCGCAAAGATCCCAAAAGGCAACCTCACAATTGATTGTCGTGAATGGAATCCTAGAAGGTAATCAAGTGAGAGTATTAATAGATCCGGGAGCAACAGAGAATTTCTTGTCTCGCTCTGTTGCAATAAGCTTGGGAATGGATCTAGAGAGAGATGGAATTGAAGAAGTAGAGTTACCAAATGGGCAAACAGAGAGGATTGAATCATTACCTAGACGGGTAACCCTCTCCGTAGGAGAATATCAGGAAGCAATTGAGTAGCGAGTGATACAGTTAGCCCATTATGATGCAATTTTAGGCATGCCATGGATGGAGCAATACAACCCAATGGTGGATTGGAGGAAGAAAGTAGTGAGAACCCACCAATGGTCAATCATTGGGGTTAAAGAAAAATCACACAGGCAGAAACTGCCTCTATATGTCGTAGGGACAACAACTGTCTATAAAACGGATAGATGTTTTCTGGGTCTAATAAGAGAAGTCCAGAGTGCACAACTCGCTGGACAAATTCTTGAGAAATTGAAGGATGTGGTGGATGAGTTTCAAGATGTCTTTCCTGATGATCTACCCTCAGGATTACCACCTAAAAGGCGAGTAGATCACAAAATAGAGACACTCCCGGGGAAGACACCTCCTTGTAAGGCCCCATATCGCCTATCACCTCATGAGTTGGAGGAGTGTAAGACTCAAATTGAGGAGATGCTACAGAAAGGGTTCATCCAACCTAGCGTATCACCATATGGGGCCCCTGTCTTGTTTGTGAAGAAGAAGGATGGTACAATGCGCATGTGCATTGACTATCGGGGTCTCAATCAGCAAACAGTGAAGAACAAATACCCCTTACCCCGCATGGATGACCTATTTGATCAACTCCATGGAGCGAGATACTTCACCAAACTGGACTTGCGGAGCGGTTACAATCAAATCCGAATTGCAGAGGAGGATGTGTACAAAACTGCCTTTCGAACCAGGTATGGCCACTTTGAGTATCTTGTGATGCCTTTTGGCCTCACCAATGCGCCTGCCACTTTCATGAGCCTAATGAATGACATATTTCGTCCATACTTGGATAGGTCTATTATCGTCTTCTTGGATGATATCTTAGTATATAGTAGCACGATGACAGAACACAAACAACATCTACAAGAGGTCCTCCAGATCCTAAGACAGAATCAGTTGTACGCCAAAATCTCAAAGTGTGAGTTTGGCAAGTCTGAAGTAGACTACTTAGGGCATAGAGTAAGTGCAGAGGGCATTCAAGTATTGACAGATAAAATAGAGGTCATTCAAAAATGGAGTGCCCCAGAAGATCAGACTCAACTTAAGAGCTTCTTGGGGTTGACGGGATTCTATCGTAGATTTGTCAAGGACTTCTCCAAGGTTGCACAACCTTTAACGGCACTACTTGGCAAGGAGAAGAAGTGGACATGGGGAATTGCACAAGAGTTGGCCTTTCAAGAATTGAAGGCCGCCTTGCTACATGCACCAATCTTGAAGTGGTATGACCCAAAACGTCCAATCAAGTTGGCTACGGATGCATCAAGCGTAGCAATAGGAGCAGTCCTACAACAAGAGTGGCATGACGGATGGCATCCAATTGCATATTTCTCTCGAAAGTTGTTACCGGCAGAGCACAACTACCACACCACAGAACAAGAAGAGCTGGCCATCGTTCTAGCAACCAAGCATTGGAAGCACTACTTGGGCGAGAAGGCATTTGTAGTAGAGACAGACCACAAACCTCTTATCTACCTCGAGACGTAGAAGGATCTATCTCATCGCCAAATTCGGTGGGCAGAGTGGCGACAACGCTTCAACATGACAATCACCTACGTAGAAGGTAAGAAGCAACTTGCAGATGCATTCACCCGCATGCCAATGGCCAACAACTTGGCGGCAAAGGTGAAGATTAACCCTAAATTCTGGCAAGAGATTCTAGCTGCTACAAAAATTGATCCACAGATTGTAGAAGCCCAATCGTCCAAAGGTGTCACCAGCACCCAAGGACTCACCTTTTGGGAGGGCCGATTGTGGATCCCAAATGTCCCTGAATTACGCACCACCATTCTAGCAGAATGTCATGATTCGGCTATTGCAGCTCATGTCGGAGTGGACAAGACCTTGGAGGCAGTCAAGCGCCATTACTATTGGCCCAAGATGAGCAACGACGTGATGGACTATGTGCGTAGCTGCTTACTTTGTCAACAGAACAAAGCTTCTAATCAAGCTCCTGCAAGGCTCCTTCAACCTCTTCCCACTCCTACCCAACGTTGGGAACAAGTGAGTATGGATCTCGTTTGTGAATTACCCAAGACCACCTCAGGGTTTGACTCCATTGTGGTCTTTGTGGACCGGCTCAGCAAAATGATTCATGTGCGCCCTACCACCAAGGAGGTGACTGCTCCACAACTAGCTCAACTATACTTAGATGCAGTCTTTGCTCACCATGGCTTGTCTAGAGTACTCATCATCGATAGAGGCACCCAATTCACCAATTTGTTTTGGTGAACACTCTTTGGTTTCTTCAAAACCAAGTTGGCCATGTCTACAGCTTACCACCCACAAACAGATGGCCAAACAGAGCGGGCTAATCGCACGATTGAAGACATGTTACGCGGCTTCACCTTAGAAGAGCAAGAGAGGTGGGACACCCTACTACCGTTGGTGGAATTCGCTTACAACAATTCAGTGAATGCCTCCACCCAGGTCACTCCGTTCTTCCTCATGTATGGTGAGCATCCCTTCACACCTTCTAGCTTGATGAAGATCCGTCCAGTGACTACCAAGGTTGATGCAGTCAACACATTTGTTTCTAGAATCCAACAAGGTGTGGAGAGCGCCAAGCACAGGTTACAGATTGCACAAAATCGACAAAAGCAGTATGCTGATGCACACCGTAGGCACATGGAGTTCAATGTTGGGGATCAACTATGGCTATCGACAACCAACCTCACATTAGTTGGATCTCGTAAGCTCCGACCTCGTTTTATTGGGCCTTTCTCGATTCTTCGTCGCATCGGCGCTGTGGCCTATCACCTTGAGCTACCACCACACATGAAGATCCATCCAGTGTTCCATGTCTCTCTATTACGCAGGTATGCTCCCCGATCAGGCCAAGGTACTTCCACACAGGACATTCGACCTTGTCCAACCGTCATTGATGGCACAGAGGAATATGAAGTGGAGCGGATTCTCCAAAAGCGCATGCGTGGTACTCGCCATCCACGGGTGGAATATCTAGTACAATGGAAAGGTTACCCCCTCTATGAAGCAACCTGGGAACCCGCTGCCAATTTGGCACATGCACCGGTGTTGGTGCAAGCATTTGAGCAACAATTGCACAACGAGGACGTTGCGTCTTAAAAGGAGGGAGGTCTGTAATACCAAGGGTTAGCCATATGATCTAGATGTGAAATTAGGTTTGGTAACATCTAGAATGATGTTATACATGATGGTCAAAATAGATTAGATAGAAGTATCACCAAAAGAGTACTTCTACTAATAGGGCAGAAACCGAAATAGACTTGAGAACCTTAAGAACCAATAGCTAGACATATGATTTAAAGGTGAGAATTGGTTTGGTAACATCTGGAAGGATGTTACACATGATGGACTAAACAAATCAGAAAGAGGTACCACCAAAAGGGGACTTCTACTAATAGAGTAGGAACCGAAATATGCCTGAAAACTTTGAAGGCAATTTCGGAGGCCTAAACGGATGAATTAGGCCTTGAAAATGTGCAGATTCCCCCCCCCCCCAATAGAGGAAAAGCTGGCCTTCCCTCCCCTTGGTTTGTCTCGTCGAGAGCTTTCCAACGGTACCTTACTCATGTGATTCTGAGATTCCTACAGGAAGATTCCCTAAAAGATTCCCTCCAGTCAAAGCTCGTTTGACCAACCAGATAGGACCTAGACCAGACAGGTCACCCACCCAAGTAAGTAATCCAAGGGTGGAGCTTGCTGACATGTCACCTATCTATGTCCTTAATCCTATGGTGGAGCTTCCTTGGAGGAGATCCTCTTTGTCTATATAATAAAGAGAAGGTGCTCCCTTGGGGCATCGAATGTTTGAGTGTGCAATCTGTGTTTTCTCTCTTCTCTTGTCCTCGGAAGTATTACAGTTTTGGTCTTTTACACTACTAGAGCACGTCTACGCTCTTGCTCCGGCAAGGGTGCAGGCTCTTGGATCCTAGCTCGACCGTGCATTAGGGCTTTCCGATTCACACCAGCTACTTTCTCTACAGCGATGAGGTTTTGCCTAGGTTTGGTCCACCCATCTGCATCTTCATTACTCACTTGTGAGTGTGGTTCTACACTAGATGCAACAGCGGTCTACATGACACAGTGTCCTTTTGGAGGACAAAGGATAGCTACCCATGATGCCATTAGAGACATAGTGTTTGCTATGGCACAAGAGAGTGGATACTTGGCTTGGAGGGAGTGTTTGTATGCCTTGCAGATGACACATGTCAAGGCAGACTTATACTTGGTCTGAGATGATCAGGTGACCGTAGCGGATGTCGTGGTTACGGACCCTATGCGGGATATAGTTTAAGAGGGAGTGATTACCCCATCCTCCTAGATGGGCGGCGAGTGCAGCAGCAGGTTGCAAGGTCTCCAAGTATAGGGGCATGCAGCAAGGTCACCTCTTTGTTCCTCTAGCCTTGGAGTTATATGGAGCGATGGACACGGCATTTGACACATTTGTTAGGGAGTGCGCACGAGCTTATCATGTTAGGCATCAAGGGGTACCACTCTCACTCTCATTCTTTGTAGCATATTTTAGACAGCGTGTGTCCATTGCTCTACAGAGGGTAATGGCTGGTGCAATCCATAGGAGAACAATCACATTAGGTGATGTTTCTTTGAATGCTCCAGTTGTGTGGAGACCATATGACTTGCATAGCTCAGATATCTTAGGTGCGGTAGGGCAGATTTCTCATATAGACTCTATTGTGGCTTAGCCCCATGTTACCTTTTTTGTCTCTCCCTTGTACCGCTTGATGGGGTCTTCCCATCCTTCGTTTTTCCTATGCGGTCGTCTTCTTCTCCATCTTAAGTCACTTTTACAAGATCACTCATCTCCTTCAACATTCTTTGTGGTGGCCAAGTATAGCTTAAGATGTCCGTGCATGTTTTTTTCTTCTATCATCGTTATCATAGGAACAAGGCTTCAAATCTTAACAAACTTGCTTTCTCTAAATGTTGCAAATCCGTGGTCACTTGAACTTATGTTGTACTCATCATTTTTGTTCTTGAACTGCTTAAAGATCTACTTTTATACTTTATTTGGTATCATTATTTACCTTGAGTATTTTTTATTTTTTTTATCAAGGACTACATTGCAATGGTAAGTTTTAGAAAGTGTTATTTAAAATGTTAAAATTGTTGCATAAATTTGACCATATCCTTTACCTAACAACTTAAAGTAGCGTTTTGGAGAATGTTGTTTACAATTCTTGGTATAAAGTAGAGTATATTATTTACTTACTATAGTGCATAATTTTTTGTAATTTTTTTTTTTTTTTTATAAATTTTTTTATGAAGATAGAGCAAGTTATTTTCATGTTCAGCAAAAGGAACCCTTATATGTGTATTCTTTGGATTTCATCTCGGTTTGGATATGAAGCCGATCAAAACCAAAGATCAGTTCAGCACAAAGAAAGAGGTATGAAGAAGTAACGTACAAAGAGGGTTGTGTACAAAGAATCCAATAGAATGTGAATGTATAATATAGTACATAATATATATGATAATTATTATAGTAATAATGTGGAATTTTGTCATAAAATCAAAGTTTAGAAGATATTATCAAAAGTACTTAGAAAGTTGCATACAAGATATAAGAGTACAGAGAAGCTAATCATAATAAGGTACACAAGAACCTTCTCGTAGATTTGCGTTAGAGAGTGTTAAGTAACCTTCTTAAGGATGGTTGAGTTTACTAGAAAGTTAACCCAATCAGGAAGTTAATAATCTATTTTACTAGGAAATAAAGAACTTCTATTTCAAATATAAATAACAAGATATTGGAACATCCCAATATCCTAAATACATTGATTCAGGTCTTAATACACGTTTTCTTTTATGTATTCTTAAAAAGAATTTACTCAGTTTTTGGTCTTTTGTACTTTTAATATAGTAAAACACATGCATTATGCATTTCACTGTTTATTTTAATCATTTAAATAGCTTTTGGATGTGTCATAAAAAAGAGAATTTCTATGTAAAGGCTATGTGAGAAGTAATGGTCAGCGTAAATCATCTTCTACTCCACTATCACCCAAAGTAAAGAAAAATAATTTTCGTCTTTTTTGAAAGTATTATGTATCATATTAATTGAGGTATAGTGATGTTTTGAGTCATTTTATTTCAGGATATAGCATAGATATTGATAAGTATTAAAGATGAATTTTTTTAAATTTGAAATAAATTTTACTCAAATTCTTGGAAGCAAGAGATTGTCAAAATATTTGAGGGAAATCCTAGCAAATTCATACCGCTTATTTTTCTAGAGAGCACGCATTGTAGAATACATGTACCGCAAATATTTTATACCGTATATATATGGGTCGGGTCGGGGGGGAGCTGCCCGCGACCGTAACCCGCGAATCCGCGAACGGGTGAGGAACTGCTGACGAAGGTTACGACGTACAAGACTCTGGAAGCATAGCTTTCCCAACTGGAATCCTCGCCAATCGATCCATCTCAGCTTTCTAAGGAGCAATTCGTTCGCCGCAGATTCATTGATCTATCGCTTGTTCTTGCGATTCGCAGCTCCGACGAGACGATGGAGAGCAAGGTCAGCACAGGAGAGTTCTTCGCGAAGACCGACGCGTATCGGAAGCACCCGATGCTGAACAACAACCTGCGTCGGGCAACCCCAGGGCTAGGAATTGCAATTGTGCTCTTCGCAGGATATGTTTTCGTGGACGGGATGCGAGCTAAACTTTCCAAGAAATCTGATCACTGAATCTGGTAAGTTCAGGATTCTTTTCGTTTGGCAGTGTTGATGTGGGCGTTGCTTGAGAGATCGATTCGCGAGTATCTTTGTTTGAATGAGGTCAGATTTTGGCTTCTCTGAAAGTTGCTGTTTCTTCGGTCTTCGTAGATTATTGCAAGAGGAGCTTTCGTAGGTTTAGGGGCTTCGGACCTCGTAAATAATCGCAAGAGGAGCTTCGATACCCTTCCTTGTCACAGGACTGCATTCCTATTTTCTATTTTCTTTTTTGGTTTTTGGTGGACTCCAGTTACCTGTCATTGATTACCGCCGACCTTTGAGCTGGGGAACGGAGGTTTAACTGCTACCTAGATTTATAGCTATGTAAATTTACCGTCCCATAAGGATTATAATAGATTGGCTGATATGCATTCGAGTGAGTCATTAAGTGCTCAATTCAAACATAATATCTAATCTCAATCGGTAGTAAGGTCACTCCACGTCTGAACTCGAGTCTTGACCGTATACTACCGATCTCGTAATGAACGAAGTAGATACAGAGCCATCTGCATGAGAGAATCCGGATTGTAACATGTCAACTGGGTTCTGAAGAGTGTTTGCCTTACTTTGAAGCTTCAAGTTCATGAGTCTTCTGTCCCTTGATTTCGATTTGTGTGCGTACCTTGTTGCAGGGAGTTTGTTCCAGAAACCTTGAGTCTACTATTTTTGAGCTGGAGTTCGTTAGGATTAGGGAACACGGGAGGAACGTAGGGTTGAATTATGGCACCCAATAATGGAGCTGAAAATAATGCTCCTTTGCGAGGAGAGACGTGGCAGCGTACTGCATTGATTGTTGTAGATATGCAGGTGCGTGCATGGCATAGCACGATCCCGAACTAAATACCCTTCAGCCATTCCAATAGCTTCTTTGGAAATACATAGCTGGGAGTGAAAGGATGCGGGAAGAGCTCTGAAAAGCATTTTTTGGGGTATTCCACTGCTCCATCATGTACTATTCCTTGCAGAGCTTACAGTATTTTAAATTGCTCTCCTTTTTCTGCAGAATGACTTCATCCTGCCGGGGGGTCCATTGTGTGTGGCTGGTGGGGCTGCAGTTGTGGCCGAAGTGAAGAAGTCAGTCGATATTGCTCGTGAGAAGGGTGCACATGTCGTTTGGGTTTGTTTCTCCTCTTCCCATGGTTGAAATGGAAAGCAAAAACAGATTTGTCTAAAACTTCGGAGTGCTCTGGTTGGTATCTTGAGGAGTGTAATCAACGGTCTCCTAGGCTACTGTTTACCTGTATGGTTCCCCTTCTGAGGCCGGAGTACCTTCTTCGGTTTCTTCGGTTCGACCTAAGGGTGTATTTGCAAGAACCATCTATATCTTGTAGATCATAGGGCTGGCAGTTTCTCAGAATAAGCCTTTCCCGGCTACGACTGTATTATGAAGCACGCTTTGCCTTTTACGAGATTGATTTTTCATGTTTATTTGGAGGTCAATCAGATTTTTCTGAAATCGCGTCCCATGTCTCGTAAATTAAGGTAGAAACAGCTCTACTGGATGGTGAGACGGTTATTTTGGTTCTTTTACGCATACTTTACAATAATTGGCATTCCACTGGGACAAGAACAAATTGAAATCTTTTCAACCCAACGTACGGTGATACAGGTGGTGAGAGAACATGACGCAAGTGGAAGAGATGTGGAACTGTTCCGCACTCATTTGTATCCAGATGGACAAATAGGACCTACAGTTAAAGGGACCTATGGAGCTCAGTTGGTGGAAGGTTTGGAACCAAGAATTGGCGAGACCATTATGGTGAAGTCTAGATTTAGTGCCTTCTTTGCCACCAACTTGGATTTGATTCTTCGCCGAGTGGGCATCACTAAGGTCGTTATAGCAGGTATTTATCATGGACCTTTATTCTTTTGATTCGTGTTTCCGTCATTGTGGTCTGACTGATAGTGAATGCCTTACATTTTTTACATGAAATACACAGTCATTTCATTACACAAATACAGCTCTTGAATAGCAAAGTGGAGAGGTGATAGATAGAGTTTTCCTGGACAGGGGTGCAGACTCCCAATTGCATCAGAGCGACAGCATTCGATGCCTTAGCTCTGGATTATCCGACGGTGATGGTCTTGGCTGATGCAACCGCGGCTGCGACCACCAAGGTGCATGATGGTAAGCCTGATGATAGGTTTTGATCGTTTTCCTATTGGTAGCTTGAAGTGTCTTTGCTCATGGTAGTTTGTTGTGACCAATCTCTAACCTTAACGAAATTCCTTAGTTCCTTGTGAGATAAGCAGCTATAGACTATTCAAGTTAGCCATGTGAGATGCAGAATAGGTACCGGCTTATCCTAAAAGTGGTGCTTATCTTGTTTTCTTATCCTTATAAGCGGGCACTGACGGTTTTTGTTGTTCTACCTTCTAACTACTTTCGGTAGCTTGTTTATCCTCTCCTTTGGTGGATGTCGTTTTCTTGCTGGCTTTGAATCGATACTAATGTCCGTACAAACTGGCAGAATAACAAACTTACGGCCTTGTCATTCTGTGTACAGCAAATCTCTTCGATATGCAGAATGTGGGTATAGCGATCCCAACCGTAGCTGATTGGTCTTCACAGTAGGGTAGCGCGTAGAATTCCGGATGAACTTCTGTACGTTTCCACGTTTTCTTGACCCCCAAATGACTTGAGATTAAAAAGTATTTTGTACTCTCACCTCTCTCTCAGCAGTTTAAGTGCTGTAGTTTCAAACTGAATTCGGGACTGGAGGATAGTTACATGTCAACCTCGAACTGCACGGGCATAGGTGCAGTTCGGGGTCCTGTGAGCAGAAATTGTTGGGGAGTTTATTTAAACGTTGACCTCATACGAAATGTTTTTTGGGGATGCACTCTCGGTAGTACATAGAAGTTTGATAGAACAAGTTCTTACTTTCTTTCGAATTCGGCTGTCAAATAGTTTCACTAAGCTTCGACAGCTTTCGCTCAATCCGGTCATCATTTATCTATTTCGACCAATGACTGGTGAAGAACAATTGGCATGGTCATATTTAATAGCACAAATCAAAAGGTTGTACAGAGTTTGCATTCACTTCACTGTGGGTGTCAAGAAAACAATCATGACGCGAACTATTAATCTATTGCAAACAACGGCAGAGTTAAGAGTGTATGATAAAGAATGTTTCTTCAAACGCAGTATCTTCGAGATTCAGTAGTCAAGCTGGTCGCCAGATTGCTTGAAGTTTCAAACTGTTCCACTCTTGGCATTCGTATATTGATTTGGTCTACAAACAGCCAGTCCGATCTTCTCTCTTAGAGCTGCATGCAGTGAGATATAACCGCTGTGAACCTGTGGTTATCTACGTGGCTAAGGATCAGTATATGGCCATTATCCCATCTGTCCCATCGGAAGTCAAGGAGTCACCAAGGAGTCTCCATTGGTGACGGATCTGTTTGGAAGGTTTACACCATCTTACTACTCAAGGTTGATTTGAGTCTTCTAAGGTGTCCACGAGAGCTAGAAAGAGGGCCATGAGTCTCCTTGTTGGATGTTGAGTCGCATACACTCGTGGGTATCACTCGTACCTACCCAACGACATTTAACCATACAGCTCATTAGAGGTAAACACCCTAGAGGGCTAGATGTAAACACACCTTATATCGAAGTCTTCTTGCTGCAATTTAAATCAGCAAATCGCCAGTAAGATCGTCAGTTAAAGATAATGGAAGTAGACGGGACAGATTAGGGGCGGCTGGGAAAGTAAGGTTTACAACTTATTTCTAACCGAAGATAACTTCTTTCCAATCGAAGGAGAAGATCTTAATAATGAAGCGTTTTATTTTCTTTGAATCACTGCTTCTATAATTGCTAGAAAGTGCAGGACTTCAAATGATCCAGGATTCCAAGAGAGATGAGCACTTATGTATCCAGGATTTCAAATGATCCAGGATTTCAAGAGAGATGAGCACCTATGTACTGCACCGGTTCGACTTGAAACTGAAAAGTATTTGTAGGGTTTGTATCCATCGTCTTCAGAGTTGGTGTTACAGGGTTGTTCAAATGTAGTTACAGTACTCCATCTACTAACATGCGGTACAAGTCCATCTATTTAGAATCTGTTCCAATTGATGTGAGTCTACTTCCTTTTAAAGTTAGGAAGCTTGATCATCCACCTGTTCAAAATTCATAAGCACTCTTATCTCGATTGCTGCTCTGCATGAACTCACACCAGATTTTACTGAAAAGGCCAAGGAAGATGTAGTTGCATGGATATCGTACTTCACGAGACCAATATGACGCGGAGGTCGTGGATATATTGAAGTCACTTGACGGTACCAATATAGCCGAAGAAGTCTCAAAAGTCATGAACGTATTGAATACACTCGGTGGTACGATGTACAGGTGTAGAAAGGAGTTTCAGCAGTCAACCTTTTCAGGTAGAACAATGTTATCCCTCATAACCATCACAGAAAGTTGTATGTACTTATGATGTCACTACTGTGCACAGTATAACATATCGATTGGTAAATTAGACCTAGGATTATATATTTTGTCCCTGTAATAAACAAAGTCCTCTTTCTCATGGAATATTACATAGCTTACTGTTAACGGCTCGCCGTTAACAGTTCGTAACCAGGGACTAACTCCTGAAAATTGAACTCAACTTACTTAGTCAGTTAGATAATGCTGATAATACCATGGCCACGTAACAATCACTCAATGCAGTCCCTTGGTATTATATAAAAAACAGACACAATATGACCAAACAAAGGAATGTGCTAAAGACTCCCAGCTTTTTCCTTCACAGACAATGGGGTATGGAATTCTGAAAGTTGTACTAGGGAATACTTTCAACTGTACCTTGTAGTTCATCGAAGTGCACAGCTATTAAAGCTACCACGTTGATGAAGAGTTTTTAGAACCCCAGAAACGAGGTAATCCGTTCAGCTAACTTTTCATCATCAGGAATTACCCTCTCCAAGCACAATACATGCAGCGTGTGGGGATAACCCGTAAACACAAAATCATCAACCATAAGTGCCATGTAAACTAATTGTCAACAAGACCCACTTAGAGAAAAGTCTACTCGATTCATACTACCTACATATTAACTCATCCATTTCTGAAACAAAACTTTTCATGTGTGTCTTACAGAAATACGTAAGAATCGCGATGGCGACATGGTCAACAAGAATAGCTAAAGTGGAGATACCGCCTGGCGTGTGGCGCTACCCACACCTCAGCGCGACCTCGACGGTCGTGATAGTATTCGTCACGTTTCACAAAACCGTCGCGTTAGGATAGTACCTCCCTCTGTTTTGGACGCTTGCGGAGGTACTCGCCACGTTTCCTGATCCTTAGCTAAGTCAAAGGACTTGCATTGTGTGTGAGATAGTTCCGCCGTTAGTCCTACTTTCCGGACCACCCTCCCTCCCGTCTCCAGAATCAGATGGCCATGAGATATGGTAGCCTTTTTCCTGGGGGTAATAAAATCATGATTTATCATCTTTTCCATTGACTTGGTTTGGGTGGACAGTCCTTCTTCGAGTTTGTATTTGTATTTGTGCTTCGTACATGTTTCAGGTAGTGGAGATGAGGTGTCCTTGGACATCGTGTCGCTGATTTGTAGGCAGTTTTCTAGTTTTGTTTCAGCCGATATTTATTCATTGTGCTGGTACACTGAAGTTAAACACGTTTTCTTGACTGGAATAATGTGTCCTGTGCTTTGAATAGCCTTCTATTTGAGTTTTGTGTGAAATTTTCCACTCGATGCCTTGCTGCTCACTCGTGAACAAAAAGCACATAGCGTGAATCATAAAAGATGTGGAGAGTTCACTTATCTTCTTTTTCTCCATGGTAAGACTTGGACTCTATAGTGAAAAATTTTATATACTTGTACGGGAGGAAGTGCGATGTTTTTGAACTCTTGAATAAGAGAGTTCATATATTGTCAACGAAGTCTATCGTTTCACATGCATCAACCATAAATGTAGAATTTATGTCAGCTGAAACATGATAACATACTAGTTGATGTTGATGCACGTGACTTCGCCGAGTAGCTTGAATGAAAACGCCAAGAAGGTCAGATCGATGGGGAATTTGAGTAATCAGTCCTATTGAACCTGAAGGAACAGGCATGAATGAGCTTCGTCGAGCTTGGGTTTTGGTGGACCAATGGTGTGTGGTATTGGTTGCCCAACTGATGAAAAGGAGAAAACGTTTTAGATTCATATTTTGATAATTAAGATTCAAAATAAACAAAATTAAGATTAAAATAAACAAAAACTAAGAAGATATTCACATCTAAATTTTATTATCTTTCATTTGAGCTAATATTCAATTAAAAAATCTGATCAGAAGCCAAAGGAGAGTTGATTGTAATATAAAGATGTATAATAAGGAGAAAGTATATCTAAATATTTAAATGGAAAGATGTTAAGATGTCTATTATACATTGAGAGCTTCTTCATCACCACGTGCTTTGATTCAAGTGGATCTTCATGTAACCTCAAGATCAAAACCTGATTAGAGGATGCTAATGCTAATGCACGTTCTATTGTCATACTTTGTGTAGGACAATCACTAGGATCTCTACCCTACGCCAATACATGAGAGGAGCTGGAATACAACTCTAAATCTAGTTCTCATGTTGTGATTCTCGACATATCTAGCACTTAAAGTCGCCTGGACAAACTACTGGTGGTTCATGTCCCCGAGATAGCAAACTACTAATAAGTGTCGACTGTTTCCTCACCATGTTGGAGATCAAGATGATCATAAAGATACGGCACTACTTTACCAAAAATGCCCAAGCATTCGGACATTAGACGTTGGAAGTTGTTATTATGGAAGTTTTATCCTTGTTACGAAATTACTGAGAGGTCCTATTCAGTATGTTTGTGTGAATTGATCACTAGGGTTTAAAATGTGATTTCCTGCTTTGAATAGCACAGCTGTAGGGCCAGTTCCTTATACTATGGTGGGTGTAGCGTACTGGTTTAGTAGTTGCGATGAAGAAATAATAGGGGCAAAAGCACAATGTAGCCAACAGGATGATGAGGAGACATAAGAGATATAATCTTATAATAATGGTATTTGTCGTATAAACCAGAGTTTAATTGAGATATATGGAGTGATCCAATGATGACATTATATAAAGACTTCGTGATTGAGGATGTTATTTCATGTAACTTTCTTGCCTTCATATTGCATTCAAGGGTTTAAGTTTGAGAATGGTATATATAGAATTGTAAATAGGTAACTGGATAAAGAGTAAACATACACAAGGAAAAGGAGTACCCATCATACGACAGGATTGTAACATCATGTTAGAAGATACATGAAAAAGAATATAAATTCAAATCAAAACTGATGATCTGAAGAAGTGCTAGTGGGTATATTCAAGATCTATATCAAAGTTGATAAGCTTTTCAAGCTGTATACATGTTCTTACACTGTGATTCAACTAATCAAGCAACATAAAAACTTATCACATCATCTAAGATGATTTTTGAGTGTCAAACCTAAGAATCCACAAACTGGGGCTGATAGGAGAAATTATAATTTCGTGTTAAAGATCATGTGCAATTTTCTCCCTGAAATTGATGAAGATATGTATATCAGATCATCTCTGAATTCCTTCCTTATCCACAAACGAAGAGGCTGATAAAGGTTGCATGATTCTTCTTTTCGCTCAGTCCATTGTTACATGTTCTACCACTATAAAGGAGTGTCCTTAAGGAACATCCGATAAAATTGGATAGGCAAGCTAATGTTATAAATATTTTCCCACTTTAAGCACCAAGGACTCATTTCATGGACAAATTTGCAATAGCTCTCATAAAAGAAATCGTTGTAAACATTTGAACCTGGACAGAATTTACTTTCCTTCCTCTTTGAATCTATGCCACCAATCACAAGTGGATGCAGGTCCCATTTCATTGGTATTTTCCTGAGCTAATTACGCTAACAAATATCAATTAGTTATATTTAACTAGTCGAGGACAAATCCACAGAATAAAAACAACGAATACTCGTTTCTCCTTTTCCTTGTTAATTTGATGAGCATACTTAATTAATCCCAAACTAGTTATCGCATGCAAGAAATACACGTGAACTTACCTGTCAATAAGGTCAAGCTTATAGTCACAACCAGAACTGCAGTTGTGCATGGCAGGAGATTCAGGAATGTGCTTTATATACAATCCAGACAGCATAGTCTGGAGACATTATCAGCCGTCTACAGTGTATTAATCAGGGCACGAAGAATCTTCTATATCTGTCAAACGACAAAAGATAGTTTCAAGACCGTATCTCCTGCACCACAACCCCAGATTCTAGCTTGACGTAATTGCAACATCTCTCAATTGTTTTCTTCCCAAGCTAGACCCAGCTGATGGCACTCATGAAACGACAAGCAGAACACGCTCTTGATCGTCCACAAAAGCATTCTTATACGCAGCTTTTCAAGGTTCTCAGGATCAGAGTTCGAGACGAGATTGACGCAGTAAACAACACTAACCCACCCCTGAGATGATGATTTTGGAACCCATAAGTACAACAAACCGTTTCGCACAGACGTGCAAAGAACCAGCAGTCCTTACATTATCCGTTGCAGACACCAATCTCTGGTACGGGGAAAACTGTCCAACTGAGTGTAGCCCATATACAGAGTCATACATGCTTTCACGTATCTTCACGAACGAGTAAACATCTCATCTTCCTCAGCACAGATAGGTAGACAGATCGATCGATCTCTCTCTGTCTCTGACTTACAAAGGTAGCCCTCAATCGGTCCATCGATGTCTTCGACGAGGCCCAACAAGTTGAAACTCTCCAGAAAAGAAAGGAAAAGTGAATCCAGTAAGCCCCACCTCAGTGCTTAAGAGGAGGACAGGACAGATGTCTCGTCAACACGCAAGACTTCGGTCAGAGTGCGGCTTGCTTGACTTCTTTCAGTCAAAAACCTTTTTCTTAGGTCAACGTGGCCCTGTCATTGTGTACACGAATTGGAGTCACCTGAGGAAGACAGCTGATCATGTGCAGAATCTCTCTCTCTCTCTCTCTCCTTTCTGCAGAATCCTGGTACGAGTTTCCTTCCCTTATTTTGGACAGAGTGCGGTGCACAAAAAGTTGAACGTTGGCCAGTAGGAAGATACTCCGACATCACCAATCTTCAGGAATTTTAGGCTATGGATGAACGTTCTTCAGTATGCATAGATGGAGTCTAGGTTTGTGTTTCTTGGGGTCCTCCTCCTTCTTACAAATGGCGTGAGTTCTTACATATAGGTAGGATGACTCAAAAATGAATCTATAAAGCATGATATTCTCAACTTCCAGGGCAGGATTTAAGGGTTTAGGGCATTTCATTTGTGGAACTTTTGTATTGGGCCTTACTTCTTTTTACTTTGTTTCGTTTTTTGTAGGTATTTCCTTTTTAATAGCTATCATAGGGGAGGTTTTGCTTTCTGGTTGTTGACAATTCTCTTGTCTTCTTGCGTATTAAATGTTGTCATCAGTCAAGATGATGTAAAATTTATCATGAGTGAAAAGGTCGTTTGTCAAACCACACTATGTTTATCTCTCTCGTAAGAAGGGAGAAGGGAGAAACTAGGAAAGAAATCCCAAATGTCAACTCGAAATAAGTTCTTATATTATACTTTATTGGTTTGACCATAGCCTATCATGAACTGATATTTTGATTTTTATACTTACAGATACTTTGAAGTTTTCTATTTCTACGTGATGTCCTTAATACTTCGCTTTACCAGCTAAGCTAAAAAGGAAAATTTTACTCAGTGGAACTATTGTCTATCCGTGTCCTGCCAAAAGACAAAAAGATAAATATTTTCTCATGAATCACAAATCTCAACATAAACTTATCAATCTTCTCATAAAATATTCTCGTAATGGCAATAAACATAAAACAAGAAAAAAAGTTACAACAACAACGAAAGATCAGAAGCACACCGTGGGTAAAACATGCTGCCCTATCTTAGCCCCGAATATAGAGATGGACTTAATTGACCCCATATTTGGAACTCCGGCTTGGCGGACCGTTAAGTTGGAGACAACCCTTAACGGACCCTAAAGTCTTGACAGGTTGCATCAATCCTATGTGGCAATGACAGAACACCATGACAGCCACTTGGCACTTGGAAGGTGGTTTGAGCCATGTTCCCAGTTTGGCGGGTCGGTGTAGTCTTTCTCCGCCGGAAATGAAATGGATACCGACCGCCATTGTCAGCCAAATCTTAGTTCGGACGTTCCGCGAACCTGTCGCATCCTCGATCCATTCAACTGCCCTGAACGACGTTGTAAGGAAATTCAGGAAAGAGATCCAGAAAGTCGCGAAAGCGTCTTCTTCTTCGCTTTTCGTTCGTTCGTTTTCGTACTTTCTGCTCCTGCTCTAAACTCAACCTAACTCAACTCATTTACCCGTGAATTTCTAACTGTATGCAGGTTTTATTTTTTAGTCTTTTGCAAGCACTAATTGTAAAATAAACATAGTCAGGACGCAAGGATCACCTACAGATTATGAGTCGGCTGGATGGTGGTGGAAATCTTTCATCATATCATTGAGATGAGCAAAGTTATATAAGTAGTTGTGAGAGCTTCTTCGTTTGAGTTTGTCTTGGTATGATAATATCGGTTATTATTTTCCTTAGCAATTGAATCTGTTCGTAAGTTTTGTGCACTTACTTCAGCTGAAAACCTTATTGGATGGCTATTCTAAATTCATTTTTCAAGTTGATTTTCCTTCGATAAAAGTTTAATACGTTTTTAGAGGTGGTTGCACAGAATTTATGTAGGAGAAAGAGGTCAATGTGCTGCTCCTGGTAGTCATATGCTCATCCGATAAAGGAGTAGAGAAGTAAGGTGTTGTTACTTGATAGTAGAGAATTACGTGTGTTAAATCTAGAAACAGTGTTGAACGGACTAATTACTTAATTCAACTCATGCTCGTATTTGGTAGAAAGTGAGAGCATGAGTCAACCTTCCCCATCAACTCAAGATTCTTATAATTCCAATAACTCCCATGAGAAGACAAAATCCTGGTCATAAATAAAAGCATTTCAAACAGAAGTGTTTGTTCTTTTTTCTCGTCCTTCTCCAGTAAAATCTATTATTAAACTATATTAGAGGAAAATAATAAACAACTCAAACGTATACTGTAATACACAAAGCTTTAACATACGGTCTGGTGTTTTTGTTTTTTTTTTTCCTTAATTTGGAAACTAAGTATTTATGTTTATTCATCTTTGGAAAGTGACGGTAGGTCTTTCATGTGTAATTAGATTTCATGCATAATCAGATGGGATAATATTCACCAATAATCAATAAAAATGATTCCTTATTGCTCCTCTCCCTCTTATTCAATTATTGTTTTTTAGTGCTTCTTCACTTCTTCATACCAAAAATTAACTATGTACGGATGATTAAGTAGTTGAAGGTTTGAAATCTGGACACTTTTTCGTAAGAAGGGGCCCAAACTAGACTTTAAATACAGGTAGATTTTATTGTTTCGAAGTTAATGTGTAAGTTTATACCTATTTCTAAACAAAATTCAGGCAATTATCTCAATAACAAAAATCTCTTCTGCATCTACTTTGAGATGGCAAAAAGAAACATAAAGAATTACTACCGTAAGTAGCACTGAATTTAGTCACAAGCAACATCAACTGAAAGCTAACGTACTCCTTTAAAATACTATCAACGTACATCCCCACAACAAGAATTTCCGATAACTTCCAAATCTTAATGACGACAATCATATGAAAGGTTTTGTCTGTTGAAGAAAATGCTCACGAATCTTTTCCAAGTCCTGACAGGTACTTTCACCTTCGTAGTGACCCACTTCTGTGGTTGTTGCTGTGCAAACCAATCAACCTGAAGTTTGGAAAACGAAGAATACCACAAAGTCAATTTCACCAAAAAATTTCCTTGTACGGTTGATGGAGTCTTTCCATCCTCAAATCTCAAATTTCACAACAAATTTCTGAGCGCTCTTCCCTCTCCCCTCTCAGTCAGTTAGACGAGAAAAATGAAGCCCGGGCTACGTATAAGTACTCGTCGGGGCATAGGAAGTCCAGCCGAGAAGCGCGTAACTAGCCGCTCCGCCTGACGTACTTTTGGCTGGAGTGCGTAAAACCCGGGAAGATCTGCCATCCATTTTACCGCCGGACCTGTAGCATAGCGCGCGGAACCGACCGTGTTGATTTCGTGCATGAAGCAACCCGGCAGTTTACTTCGACACGCATAACTTTCAGTCGAGCCGGGTTCTTTTTGGTCGGCGGTCCCGGCGGTTCGGACATTACCGACGAACAGAGAATGCCCGCCTGTAGCAGAGTTTGAGACTGCCCGGACTGTCAGGGCCGGTTTCTTTTCGCGAATATTCCCTGAAACGAGCGAAGAACTTACATGTTTTCGGTTAGAGGTCAAAGAAAGTCCAGAACGGGAACAGCTTGGACGGAGCGTTGGATCGGGTTTTCGCGAACAGTTCTCCGAACTCCTTTTTTAATTGGAGAAAGGAGACCGCGTAGAAAACACGAAGGATGGGAAGACCCCGAACAGGGTGTCCAATGATGAGAAGTAACACAGCGGCACCTACGATGTCTAATTCAAGCCGAGAAGAGGCTGAGGGTTGGAGGACCATTCCATTCCAAGAAGCTCGGACGGATTAATTAAGGGGATTTCTTTCTCGAGCGGGCGATTGCGACAGGCGACCGAAAACTTAGGGGGGAAGAGGGAGAGCCGAGCCGGCCGCCACCCGAAAACAGGGACGGAAACACAGTGGCTGATGTTATACACTGAACCACTCCCCGAAAAATCGGCGAAAACAGCCATTGCAGTCCGCTTCTTATAGCCGAGCACTCCGAATGGAAAGGTACTCATCTGCTCGAGCTTCAATGAGGTGAGTTGGACTGCACTCAGGTGCTGAGATCAACATCCTTCTTTCTTACGAGCAATTTTTCGCAGCTCTAAGAGCTCGAGGAGCTCAAGTCGAGTCCAGTAGTACTACTACTCTGATCTCCATCGAGTAAGTGAGTTCAAACATGGCGCCCCGGGAGAATCCTGCTGATAACGGGGACGTCGAGCTCGCGCGAAACGGGTCCGGCAACTTCCGGGTAAGAGACTGTGGGACAATCTGTCCTGTTGAAGTCGTTGTGCAGGATGTGAATTCAACGACGTGCGACAGTAATCGTGGATGAAACTGCCAGTACCATGACTACTGTTGCAGTTGTTGCGGAGTCGTGGTTTCGTTGTGGGTCTGTGAACTGAGAGTCTAGATTCTCAGTTTTGTTTCAGTAGATTCGTCAGGGGCTCGCGCATCATATGCCGATAGTTCTGGTTCAACTTGGTTTGATCAATTTTTCATCATGCTAGCTCTTCAGGGGTGAGAATATAGGGTACTAGCACCGGGCACAAATTTCTGTTCCTGTGTATGAGATTGGCACTTTCTGCAATGTCAATCTCGGGTCTGAAATACTTTTTCCAGTTGGAGCAGGTCTGTTGCACATGTCTTAGTTTGTAATCTGCTCCGTGGATGTTAGGGGGGAAACTGTTTTCTCCATTTTCGACGAATCGATGATTCGGAAGCTGAAGTTTGGTTTTTGAATTTTCCTTGCTGCAGGGTGAAGACAAGGATGGAACTGTCAAGAACGTCGACGACTGGCTTCCAGTCACGGGGTCAAGAAATGCGAGGTGGTGGTATTCCGCGTTTCATAACGTCACGGCCATGGTCGGGGCCGGTGTGCTCAGTCTTCCTTCCGCCATGGCATATCTCGGATGGTAATAAGCTCCCCAAAACCCCCGTCGTATTCCTCGAAATTGTCCCAAAATTAAATTGTAATCTCCTCTTCCCACACCCCTCAGACTCAGTGCCAACCCAACCTATGAACATTTTCCCCTATTTGTTGACGTTCATGAACTGATTTTGTGGTCATTTCTCTTGGTGGTGTTTCTCAGGGGTTGGGGAACAGCTGTTTTGGTCGGGTCCTGGTGCATCACCCTGTACACTCTGTGGCAAATGGTGGAGATGCATGAAATGATACCAGGCAAACGATTTGATCGTTATCATGAACTCGGACAACAAGCTTTCGGCCCCAAACTCGGACTTTGGATCGTCGTCCCCCAGCAACTCATCGTCGAAGTCGGAGTCAATATCGTCTACATGGTCACAGGAGGAGACTCTTTATCCAAGTTTCATAACCTCGTGAAGTGCCCGGAGTCGGCAGCCGACCCAGACTTCCACTGTGGCCACATCGGCACATCCGCTTGGATCATCATCTTCGCTTCACAGCACTTCTTCCTCTCCCAGCTGCCTAATTTTAACTCAATAGCCGGAGTCTCCCTAGCAGCTGCCGTGATGTCCCTCAGCTATTCCACCATAGCATGGGCTGCCCCCCTCGCAGATGGCAAAGCTGCTGGTGCTGATTATAGTTACCCGGATGGATCGTCTGCAGCATTGATATTCGGGGTGTTCAATGCCCTCGGGAACGTTGCTTTCGCATATGCTGGACATAATGTTGTCCTGGAAATTCAGGCTACGATTCCTTCGACGCCCGATAAGCCATCGAAGATCGCCATGTGGCGAGGTGTTGTGGTCGCTTATATCGTTGTGGCCATGTGCTATTTCCCTGTCGCAATTGTTGGGTACTGGGCTTTCGGTAACACTGTGAAGGATAATGTTCTGCTTCAGCTCGGGAAGCCGAGATGGCTCATTGCCATGGCTAACTTCATGGTGGTAATTCACGTTACCGGGAGCTATCAACTCTACGCAATGCCCGTGTTTGATATGTTGGAGACTGTGCTGGTGAAGAAATTGCATTTCAAGCCTACTACGTTTTTGCGAATTTGGCTTAGGAGTTTGTACGTTTGTTTTACGGTCTTCGTGGCCTGCACTCTGCCCTTCTTCGGAGCTCTTCTAGGATTCCTTGGAGGATTTGCTTTCGCACCGACTACTTACTTCGTGAGTCTTTTCGACTTGTGCTCTTGTTTATTTACTTTGATGGATTTTCTTTCTTTCGAAGAGAACAGTTAAGTTTGGTGAAATAATGAGCTGAACTGACAGTTTGATCTTCTGTCTGTGCAGCTCCCGTGCATTATGTGGCTAATCATCGTGAAACCTAAGAGATGGGGACTATCTTGGCTCACAAATTACCTCTTCATTATAATTGGAGTTCTGCTGATGCTCGTGTCCTCGATTGGAGGATTAAGGGCCATAATTGTCAGTGCTTCAAAGTTCAAATTTTATCAGTAAGCGCGTAGTGTGTCTGGTGCATTCCCTGTATTTCATACACATTGTTTACCAATAATACACAGCACTAGTAAGTCCACAGTGCGTGATTTTGGATTTCCACAAGCTTGACAGTTAAGGGAATGCACCATACAGAAATCGAGGAAATCCTGCAAAGAGAACAATTTAGGATAACCAAAATAGATGATTCTGCACATCTTGCTAATTTTTCTTAGTTAATGTTCCCCAGCAACTACGTTATGACAGCCTTGCCTGGGATTTTTGGGAAGCTGTCTGTAGAGGGTAGAATTTGTATCAATAAAAAATGTTAAGTATTTCTCACAACTGTGTCGCAATCCTGGCTGAAGCTGACTTTTGTATTTGTCATAACTGTGTCACGTTCTTACCTGGTGAATTGACTAAGTATTTTACAATGATTTCCAAACTTGGGCAGAGAACTTTGAATTCTGTCAAATTCTTGGCTGAACTGATTATACATGTACAACTTTCTCCAACTTTCTGAGCAGGGAACTTCGTCCCTCGTCATGACAATCTCTATAATCGGGAAAAACGTTCATCGGTATGCTGGTAAAATGTTAAGGGCTACTTCTTTCAAAGTCGGCATGGATTCCTGCTCATGTAAACATATGTACTTGTAATCAACCCTTCTCAGCACTTGCCAAGGACCTGGATAAGCCCTGCCAAAACATACCAAACTTCAGTAAGAGTTCTATCACTGTTCAATGTCTGCAATGAACTACCAATTTGTGCTTGTGCTTGTGCTTGTCTATTTGCAGATCCAAACTCTCAGCAATTATGATATACCGGCACTAGTCGAAAATCTTCGTATTAATAAGAACTTGGACATAGCCATGTTACAGTTCAGCATACCTGAAAAGGACTCCACCTCCTTGACCTTTGAAGTTGTGAATATAGTACACAGTTTCAAATTTGGGAAGGAAGTTCTTGGCCAGCGCCCCCAACTTAGGGTAGAAGAATGATGGATAGTCTAAACTATGAGTTAAGAAGACAATTTGCCGATGGCCTGGTTAGAAACAGCCAAACTGGAATCTAATAATCATTAATTGGCAAGCAGCTATGCAATAGATAACAGAATCCCAGGTTTAATCGTCTATCTAACAATTTGTAGAGTTCATGACTGGATACAGCCGCTTCTTATTCTGTCGAGCTCTCCATTAAAGACAATGAGTGGACGGTTTGTGGCTTGAGCAGATTCCCTGTATAGCTCTTCCACCGCAATCATCTCTGCAACTCATCCAGTGCACACTCATGAGTAATACTCTTTTCTCATGTCAATTTGGTCGAGCTTTACAGATCTACTTGTTAGCTACTTAATTTCTAAAATTTATGAACCGAGGAGGATGAGAATTTACCATTGACGTTAAAATAAGGGTAAGCACATATAAAGATTTTATCTGTTGCCAGCACATGGTCAACCATCTTCTCCTTTTTGCCAAGGCCCAAGTCGTTCAACCCCGATGGTTTAGTCAGATAGTCCAGCTTGAAAGAAGTGCCTGCAAAGATATTCTCCCGAGCTGACTCGACCTCGCTCACATCTGGGAAGAACTGAGTTCATCTCAAGAAACTACGAAATTTAGGAAAATTTAGGCCAAATATTGTCTATATCGTGATCTCATGGATATGATGCACTTTTAGGAAAGAGATATACCCTATCCTACTACAAATCTTGAACATTCCGTCCTTCTGACATATATGTATTTCAGTTTAGATCATATGGCTGTGACACACAAGACTTCAACAAGCTGAATAGCTGTAAGGTCGATGATGACTCAGGTCGTCAAAAATCAAGGACAACTTGTACACAACTTAAGCGATGGATATATTATTAGTGTATTTTAGTGTCAGTGCAAGTACCAACTATGCTTTGGTAATTCGATTATACATGTGATCTAGACCTGGGAGCAGATGTAGTACCTTAAAGTACTGTATTTACGCTTCTAGTGGGAGACTAGTTACGATGCTGGTTTGGTAGGAAAAATGTAACTATCTCTAGCAGCAGAGACAGGATTCAAAACCATCATTTTCCTTATGAGAGTAGATGTCATTGTGTCCTGAGAATACAAGGTATGAACCTCCCAATTGTTCGGAGGATATGTAAGCATTGATGAGGTTCCAAACATCTGCTGATGTTCCTGCAGTGGTGACAGTTCTACTTCAAGGAAGAAGGTGGCACTCACTATTCGAGTTTGAGCCGCTTTATCTCCACCACTGAAGCTACGACAGAATTCTCGAACTAGAAACATACTCGTACTCATCTCGATCCCTCCCTCCACATCACCTGCACCGGCTTAAAACCATCCATGATGAGGTGTAGGCGCCGAAGAGTTGCTGATATTCAGTCTCTATCAGCAGTTGACACTCTGACATATCTTCATCCCTCTCGCTCTCAATCAGAAGGTGATCGGTTACCTGGTACACTATCAAGCCCGCCTGTTGGAAACTCAATCTCCTGCTCCCAACAAGGCGATAAATCACTTCTCCATCCTCCAGGATGCAAGTTCTTAATCACATACTACAATCCGGTACCAAGAACAAAGATGCCAAATTAACCTAGAAGTATTAGTTCAGGGAGGAACTTCCTACCATCAGCAGTTTCGAGTCCTCCAGAGCAGCTGAAGTGGCTGTCTTCACCTGGAGAATATATAGCGGGTAACCAAACAATCAGCTCAGTCCTGGGAAGCGGAGGTAATGTACAAACCTACGGCAATATCCATAACTCCACCAAGAATAGCAGTTGGTCTATCAAAATGACAACGAACAGATTTCGAAGCCAGACTTACCTGCTCAATCAATTCATCGTAGTCATTTGGAAAGTCCACCGACGAGGTGGTTGACACCGCTTGCGCACCGCACCCTCCAAATTGTTTGGAGATTCGGATTCTACTTGTCAGGCTCATTCTCATCCCGCAGAAATTATTGGAATTCTTGGCTTTGAAGTTGTCACATCGTGTGCACTCATAGTGTGTTCGCCCATTTGCCAGCTTCGGCAAGACTCTCGGATTCTGACCTACCTGCACAATCGCCAAAAGTTACACAAATCATCCCATAAATTTCAGAATCTCTTTCGTTCACCAGCACAACGTAATCAGTCGAAGATATTACAACCCACAAAGTGTCAAATGATTTCATTCTATATATCCAGCTCTTAAAGACAGTCGTAAGAAAAGATTTCGGGAAATTGATCAATTCTCAATCCTCAGCTAAACAGAATCTCTTTCAAATTTCTCAAGTACAATACTCTAAGAATTGGAAATGGCCGCAAATGAAAATGAAAATAGTTGAAAAAGTAACTCGTAAAACGAATGCTCCATGTGGAATTAAGCAAGTTACAGCCATGGTTGGAAGATCCAGGAGCACAGTGCACGAACAGTAAATTTAGCCTCGCCAGATAGACAATTATGTAGCTCACAGCCACATAACTTTCTTCTCCTCCTATCTTGAACGAGAACTTTCTATTACAAGTCACTGCGTGAAAGCTGCTTCGCATTTTCAATTGGAAGAGCTCCAAATCTATGAACCAGAAAGAATTGATCGAATGATCAAAGACAACGCAATTCGATCGGCCATCGCTCCAATATGGTCTCCTGTTTCGACGATAAAACGATGATACAGGAGAGCTCGTGTTTGGATAGATTCGGAAAACTTTGAAAAGTCCGCATTCTCTCTCATGAGTGGGCCCATCCGATTCGAAGAATCTATTGTGGGTTCAGTCTCTTCTATATTCGTTGGTAAACGCAACAAGTTTTTACTGGCTGATTCACTTTTACCAAACTAATTTAATTATTGAAAAAAATGTAAATTAATAAGATTAAAATAATATACTTTTAATTTTTATTTGACATTTGGGTTGGTTGTAAAGCGAGCAAGTTAATTTTACTCAAGCTCTTCACCTAAACATGGGATCAAACTTTAAGTACCAGATTCTGATGTTAATTTCGTTATTGAATAATTATATCCTTGGTGTTGATAAAATAATCAATCGAGATAGAAAAATGAGACGTAAATTCCTTCAATCAAGTACAAAAATCAATCTAAAAGTAAACTAAGATGTAAATTGCGTTATCTGTCCGTGCTTCAAAACCATAGAAAACTTTTCGATATCTCTCAGAAAAGTATGAATAGTTTTATAATATCCGTGATAATTTATAATCTAGAATTTTATATTCATATTAAAAACATCTCTTTCATAAGTGGGAAGAGGACAAATAATATATCAATAAATTGCTGTATGTAACAATGAGTTTATTAATCATCTCTGCAAAATAATGTAAGTCTGATATCATCATCAACAACGAGAAATAGATTGTTAGGATAAGTTTAGAAAAACAAAAAGACATTCATCAAATTTGATAAGTCTAACTCTATTTATATCAGAATGGTTTTCTATATAACTAGATCAATCATTTTAAAACCTAAAATACATATTTATAGAACTATAAATATAAGAGTAATATGGCTATAATTTCAAACAAAGTCCAACCTTCCTACGATTTTATCCATGATTCTTTGCTCTCTTTTACCCAAATAGTCAAAATTAGAACTTATAAATATATTCTTCCTAGGAGTTAGGTCAAATGATAGATATAATCAATTGGATTAAGAGTAGTGTATTTATAAAATCTCAACTGCGTAATAAAGAATAGATGGAGAAAGGAGAAAAGAAATTAAAATAAAGAAGAATAGAAAAAGATTAAAATAGATCTATCATTAATAGCTCAATGAGATGTAATTGTATAATAGAAATATATAAAAATAAATAAAAATAATATAAGATAAGATAATTTAATGATATCATGTTTGTCTTTAAATATATACACATATAAAGAATTAGATGAGAACAGTACAAGATTTTAAATTGGATAAATTACTGAAAAAGTAACCAAAATCAATAAATGAAAATAAACTACTTGAAGTGTATTGTTTCTCTTCCAAAAGAATAAGACTAAAAGTATTAAGCAATTCTAAATTCCAACCAAGAAATTTATTATGATGTTAAGAATTATTTTAATTTCAAGTTCAATTATTGACTGCAAAATTCCTGATTCTCATATACATTTAGAAAATTTTACATTATAAAAATTCTTTTAATTCGATGACAATGAAACTGCTATATGTGAAAAGTAGACTCTTAAATTTTCTAATTTTAACACATTCTTACATTTAATCTATTCCTTTCATCCAAATTTTTATTAAACACTTATAATTCTGTTCTAACGTGTTTTTAATATGAAATAACATACATTATAAGTATATTAGTGAATAGCTTAATATATATTCGATAATATCTTGAATATTGCACTAAGATTGATTAATAGTTAAAGTAGAAGTGAAACCGAACAATAACCCTCTTTCCTACACATAACACATATATCTACTTTATATTTACTTCCAGAGCTTTTCCCTTCACATTTCTCCCTCTCTTACTTTGTATTTTATTTCAATAAAATTCAGATATAGCTCTTAAATTATTTATGATATAAAATTCAATTTTGGGTGGAAAATGAAAACCATTGTTAGTCATAGTGATTATCAAATTAAGATAAAAAGAATTAGTTATATATACAAACTCTTATAATCTTATAAGTCAATTATAATATAGATTTTCACATTAAGCAGAGAAAACAGCCGCAAAGATATCTTCCTTGTAAAGTAAAGTATAGGAAGACTTTCAATGTTGGCAAATGAATATTACGTTCAATAAATATATGGATCAGCTTTATTTAATTCCAAGAAGGTAATTATCTTCATGGCAGACTTTAATTATTGTTATAAGATCATTTGAAGCTAAATTTTTGGATGGCGGACTTGAAATTAAAATACACCTAGATAAGAGAACATAATTATAAAATTTTAATCTCTATTTGAAAACTAACTAAGTCTAACTTAAGGTAAATTGCCTGGAATTTAAGTAGCCGTTTTTCTCTCCTATTAAAGAAAAACCATCTCACATAAGGAGAAACAGTCAAATTGATTTAAAAGGAAGGTAAAAAAAACACACACACAACAGCAAATTAATTTTATCAAGTTTCTACTCTTTTTCTGATATATTGTCACTTAGGACACTTTCTTTTTTTTGAAGTTTGATTTTGTGCAACATATATATATATATATATATATATATATATATATATATATATATATATAGAGAGAGAGATAGAGAGAGGAGAAAGTTTAATTACTATTAGTAAATCAAGTGGATGACTGTAGATATTTATCGACTTATATTAAAAAAGTTATAACTATTTGACTAGGACATGCGCGAGTACAATCTATCATCAAGGATGACAAGTATTCTATTTCTACTTTGTACTAGAGGGCATTACTGAGTCTTAATGCCAACTCGGGATATGGTAAGTCTTGATGGCAGGTTAAGTTATCCTGAAATTCTTGTCTAGTACCATCTAGTACTGTTAAGTCTGTATGTCAGCATGGGTATTCTCAATATTGGCCATGAAATAAAGTTTCATATAATCTCTATGTAGATAGAGTGTGTATAATCTACTCAAGGCTTGTCTCTTTCTCTCACCATGTTCCCTGCTCTTACCTGCTACTCCAATTATGTAGTTTTCTCATTTATTGCGATTCTCATGCATTATCATATCCATTCGTATACTTTGATACTTCTCAATTCCTTATTGAGAAGAAGACGCCCGCGAGTGATAAGAAGAAGGGGTCGTATACTTGGGTTTTACATGTATTATGAATATGAGTTTCTCATATTCATATGAGTAACAAAAAAGGCGACCGCGTAGGAAAAATGAAGGATGGGAAGACCCCATCAAGCCGTACAAGGGAGAGACAAAAAACGTAACATGGGGCTAAGCCCCAATAGAGTCTGTATGAGAAATCTGCCCTACCGCACCTAAGATATCCGAGCTATGCAAGTAGTACGGTCTACACACAACTGGAGCATCCGAAGAAACATCACCTAATGTGATTGCTCTCCTATGGATTGCACCAGCCACTGCCCTCTGTAGAGCAATGGATACACGCTGTCTAAAGTAAGCTACAAAGTATGAGAGTGAGAGTGGTACCCCTGCCGCCTAACATGATAAGCCATGATAACATATGAGTTGCATTCTGTATTTGTTTTCCTCCGTTTGCTCTTAGCCATTTCTGTATCCAAGACTCACGAGGTTCTTACATAATTTTCTATGATGATTTTTGAGAGGCGTTCCCAGAAAGTAAGAGAGTCTACCTTGGTATTCATGAACTACTAAACAGAAACATATTATAAAACATATTTCTGTATCTATAAAACATCTCGACACTTCGCGTATGAGATGTTTATTTTTCTTGCAAGTTTATTACAATAAGTGGATGGTTTTGCCTGTAGGTTGATGTTTTGGGGCTTAAATATGCTTATAGAGTATTGTCTGATAAACTGTTGACTACTGTTATATTCTATACATCATCCAATACGAAGCATACTAGTTCTTTGCACTTGTTGCTCATGAGATGTTTCGGTATCTCATGAGCAACAAGTGCAAAGAACTATGTCTTTACGTGGACTTACATTTGTCATGTTAGGTTCACTTGATCTCCATATTCGGAGTAGCTATTCATTTTGATCCGCACATTACATAGTTATATTTTCATCTGTATTTCATAAGCAGTTAATGGGTTCTGGATCACATATTATGCTTATGTTTCATATCGTATTAATGATTCATCTACATGTCATATGCACTTAAATGGGCTTCGGATTCCCCGTTGAGAACATGAGATCATAAGCCGTTCTCCGAACCGCTTATGCTCATATTTCCTCGTATCCAATATTTCATAGTTCGCTCTCTAGCCAGTTCACCTTTTAATAGTTTCCTTTACTTTATCTTATCTATGAATAAACTTCCATCGATTAAAATTATATGTATTCGCTTATTTAATTTAAGTATATATAGCTACATATAATTAAAGTATGTTTCCATAGAAACTTCTTTATTTTCTATGGAGAGCATAACTTTATATTGTTAACAGCATTAGAAGAAAGATACTGTTCTCTATTGTATACGACATGCTATTATAGATATACCAAAATAGTGTGTGGTTCTGTAACTAAAATTGTACAGTCACGGGCTCCCTTGACTGTAGGAATGTAGACTGTCCTACTCTTCTTCGTTTTCCTTTAGTTCACTCTCCGACATGCCATTATAGATATACCAAAATAGTGTGTGGTTCTGTACCTATAATTGTACAATCACGGGCTCCCTTGACTGTAGGCATGTAGTAATGCACACTGTAGTAATAGAGACTGTCCTACTCTTCTTCGCTTTCCTTTAGTTCACTCTCCAGCACTTGATTGACTTGACCGGAACCTGACTATCTGCATTATCCTTGCTCGAGCACGCAGCCAATTGGAAATGCAGAATGGGTGAAATCCAAGGGCAACCATCAAACACTCATTTCCAAAGGGGAGACAACTAGTGTCATTGTTATCGATATAGTCATTCTGTTTCCTGTGCGCATATCAAATGATTCTATCGTAGTCATTGCGTTATTTTTTTCACATGGGTCTTTACCTCTTGATTCAATCATAGTCATTGTGTAATTTTATTCACGTGGGTATTTCCCCTTTTTTTCACATAAATCTTTACCTCTTGATTCAATCATAGTCATTGTGTAATTTTTTTCCACAGGGGAATTTCCCCTCTGCAAGGTAAAGTATAGATGATACAATATTCATAGTCATTGTGTTATTTTTTTCACATGGGTCTTTATCCCTTGATCAATCATAGTCATTGTGTAATTTTTTTCACATGGGTATTTCCCTTTTGCAAGGTAAGGTATAGATGACACAATATTCATAGTCATTGTGTTAATTTTTTCACATGGGTCTTTATCCCTTGATTCAATCATAGTTTGAGGGGTATGTGAAAAAAAGGGGAAATACCCACGTGAAAAAAATTACTACTATGGGGTTCGCAATGGGTACTCATAATCAGCTGGGACCACCCTAGACCGGTCTATTAGCCGCATGAAAAAAAGGGTTTACGTGCAAGGTAAAGTATAGATGACACATGGGGTTCGCAATGGATACTCATAATCAGCCGGGACCACCCTAGACCGGTCTATTAGCCCCATGATCGGATTGGAGGCCCGCTACCCCGATCATGCCATCAGGCTTTGCGTCGGGTTTTAAAGGTTGATTACAACTTTTACACTAAAGACGTGACCACGAAAGTGTTCTGTGTAAGGGCGGCTCTCCTGCGATATCGAGGATGTGCAGGTACGAAGGAGCGAGAATTTGAAGCCCGATATATATTCACCGATTCCGCGTCGAGCTGCGCAATTACTTAAGCGCCGGGTGGGAGAGGTGTGAAACGGAGGAGGGCCTCATGACAGAGTCCAGGTAATCAAAATTTGACTCGATTCGAACAACTGATTGATCAAAATATCACATGCTTCGAGCGTTTGTCACCAGTTACTCCTTCTCGTCAAATCCGGTGATTGACAGCCGCTATTCAACGAGGTTGGATTTCACTGGCATGAGAAACCACCATGAGAAAAGATTATAGTAACCCTGCGCGGGTCATAGCAGGTATCTGACCATCGTGTTGTCTTTGCATTGGGACTTAGCAGTTGACCAATTCCATCTGTTGTGTTTGGGGTACTCTTGCCCAGATCTTCCTTGGTTACAGTTTCATGACAGTGGTATTCATTCCATTGCTTTTGCGGTAATTACAGGAGTTGAGTATCTCTATGCTTATAAACTAGACAGCTCATCGCAGGAATTTATACAACTAAATTTATCATGGTACTACATTATAATTCCTTTAGCAGAGTCGTCACATATTCGATGTAAACATGCATTGGTTGGCAGAAATTTCAAGAGATTACACAAAGATTTCCAGAACACTCTCACTCGTTACTATCTAGAATGTTAACTGAACTCCCATTTGAACCTTAAATGAACATTCTGGGTTACTCTTTCTCCTTCAGTTTTCATAATAGTAATAGTATTATGAATTTTTCTTAGGTGCAGTAGTGCAAATTTTTAAATCTTGGTAATAATAATCATATTATAAATCTTTTGAGATATAATAGGCAGATTTTTCATATCGAAACTCTATGGGGCTTCGCCCCATCTTATCTGTTTTGTTTTACTTTTCTCACCTTGTACGCCTTGATGGGGTCTTCCCATCCTTCGTGTTCGCTACGCTGTCACCCTTTTCTCTAATTTTCATAGGGAAAGCTTTTCCTCAGTAACCTCCTTTTAGAAAAAATGGATTATGTTTGGCCACTCCAAATACCAATTGAATTTAGATAACTAATATCAAACAGCATTAGCTGTATCATGTAATGTAGCATGCAATTTAAGGTAAAATTGTATTTGTCGTTTCTAAATTTTATATTACAACTCATAGCACATGCACTGGATTTCGTCCACAATTGCAGAAACAATACCGTCACCCCGAAGGAGAACGTGGACGTGGTTGTACAAATTTTCACTGGTGCCATTCCAAATCTTGATCTTGAGAGGGTCGGTGCAGCCCGTGTAAACGAACCACGTATGGCAACTGCGTTGGGCTCTCGGCGCTACCCGGCGCAGTCCGTCTATGAGCATCACGAGAATTCGTCCCACAGATCTAGATCCGACTTTGTAGACCCTCTACAGATCCAAGTCATCAGGAACCAAGGATTTGGATCGGCCCTTATGTATGGCAAGCTCTCTCACCGTAATTTCCGCCTGCTAACTTCCATGGCGCGTGAGGGAAATTTCTCCCAGCCACTTTGGTTCGAGGCCGTCAACGCGAAGCAGCAATATGTCGGTCTTGTCTATCTCACAGTGCTCTTGGTTCCGCTCCCTGCTGATCTTGCTGAAATCCACACAGCTGCAGCTGGTACTGGTAGTTTGCTTATGCGGAAGCTGCGTGCTCGAGCTATCCGTCTTTTGACACTCATCGGCATTCCCTCCATAGTCGCAGGTGTTGCCAAACTCGCCGAAAACTTGTGAGGGAGTATACTAAGTATATATACCACTGATAATTGGTTTGAGGCAGTACGGTACTGGGTCAAATACGGTAATTTGACCGCGATTGACGTGAAGAAGAGTGTGACGCTTTCTCTTTAGGCAAACGATAATACTTTGCGCAGTGGCTTTTGGGTTTGGCCATGCTTTTGTGCTCCAACGGCCAAGTACGACGACAACGTGGAAAGGGACACCTGTGTGGAGGGTTGCCAACAGAGCCAACAGATTCATGCGAAGATGAGATGTCATGATGGATTTGCATTGTTGGGGATGAAGATTGGTCATGGAGAGTAGTTATTTCGCGGAGTCTGCCTCCCGATGGAAAGAACATGGACCTATTTTAACTGGGAGGAGATAAAAGTCTTGCGTCGCACATGGAGAGACGAGAGGATGGACTTAGTTCATCGAGAGGCAGAGTTTCGGATCGGGAGCTGGCCTGAAGGAGAACGATGAGAAACTAACAGAGGCAGGCAGAGTTTGGAGGTGCTGCTGTCTTATGAAGCAAAGGGAAGAAGCACAGAGCGAGGACAATGGGCCGAAGGAAGCATGAGATTTCAATCCCGCATGGATCAATTGGCTTCCACGAGGAGACGAGGAGATTTAAACAGGGCAGCGGTTCTTCGAAGTCGCACATGAACAGGACAGCAGAATAGACGTCCGGGGCTGACTTCTCACCCGATCGATGGGAGTGAACAGAGTACAATAAATAATGCATGAATATTGATTTTGAGCGCTAGCATGAAAAGAGATGGGGGGCTGAAAAGGACAGATGTTTGAAGATGGACACCATGAATGAAACAAGTGAAAGAGATGGTGGCGCTAAGAGGGAGCAGGAGGGCAATGGTACAATTCAGCCAAGCAGAGATTCAAAGTACGAGCTGCCATGAAGATAACGAGAACAATTAAACAAAGAGCAGTTTGTAATGAGATTTGAATGTGTACAAGTGATCGCAGCAACAGAGTGAATTGATTTAGTGATTCGAAATTTGAGGATGTCAACAACTTCACATTGAAACAGGGACAACTCAAACTGCTGTAATCAAACATTTTATTTTCTTCAACCTATCAAACAGGTGATCTTGACATTCAGTGAGAAAATGGTGCAATAAAGGAAGCATTTTGTAAAATGATCTCTTAATTGAAACTGTTGTCCATCTCATGGTCTCCCTCTTTTCTGTCGATCAGTATTATCAAGCGATTGACTTGCAACTGATAATATCTTCGTTCTTCAGAAGTCTAACTTCATCGGAAAGAGCATATTCACCATACTGTACTGGCTCGAAATAACAACTTGGCTTACCGCTGGAGTACACTCGCATACAGCTGCAGACGGTGATAAGAGCGGACATAAGACGATTTGCTCCTGTTGTTCGGGTGATGGTCAACAACATCTGCTGCCCGAATCTAGCAAGGAAAATGACACGGCTGACAAAACGAGTGAGAAGCACATTGAATGTACACACTTTCAAATATGCAGCAAAAGATTTGGATTGAATAGCGAGCGGGGAAATTCTACGGAGTACAGATCCGCAGGTACCATAGACGAGGTTGAATCAACAGAACAGAGGTACTAAATTCGCTTCGCAGATAGCAAATTGAAACCAATGACAGCAAAGATTAGGTACGCTTACGACAAACAGAATACACGATCAACAGAGAAGAAACTCGAATTGCCATCGGCAATGAAGAGATCGAGAACAATTCACTGCCGATCTCCCATTCTGCAGTGAATTCTCCTCAATAGAAGTGATTTCGATGATACAGGCTACTTTTTGTGAATGAAGCGAGCATCGTATGTCAGGGAGATCAATCAGTAATCGAGCTTCAGTTCTGCACGCATGAGCTTATATCTCTCATCCTTGTCGGCACTCGACTGGCCCTGCACATTCATTCCTCCGAACGTTGAATCCAGCCGAGTTCTCCTAAAATCTTTTTCGATATGTCCTAAATATTTCCACAGAAGGCATCTTCAACTTCGGAACATCCACTTGTGAAAATGATAAACTCAATTTTGAGTTGTGCCATCTTCGCATTAGGATTAGAGATCACAAGCGTCCTACAAGTTGAACAGAATACAAACTTGCAGCACAGTCGAACTTATGCAAGACGGTATTCATTAACGTTCGATCAATGAGAAAACCAAGAACACATCCTGAGAAGGTTTGAAGATCAGTCAAATAAATCTATCCTAAGACAATGTGCTGTAACACTCACCCTTGAAGAACCAGAGCGCAGATTGCAACTCATTACATTACACTCACAGAGCCAACCGTTTGAGCCCTCAAGAATAACGCAAGCACCTACACGCGACAGGTGGGAGCGGATTGGTGATTGGTGTCAGACACGACAATTGATCCAAGAAGGCAAGTTGTGATGTGGCTCACAAGGAGCTAACCGTCTCATGAAAGTGAAATCAAAGCTGCTTTGCAGCAGCTCTAAATCGACACAATGATGAAACAAAAGCCGGTACTCTACAATCCAACAAACCAGCCTGTCAATTTCTACCTATCATCCTCCTTTGCTCACAACCAGCATTCAAATCAACTGCAACTTCCCTGCTATGAATCTCAATCATTACCTTCCCGTACCCTATTTCACCTCATCGAGCGCTTCCTTCTGTGCTCTTTTAATGCTTCCTTCATCCCCAACAGAACTGAAGCCTTATGTTTGATAATTGCCGTCGTTCACTCCGAAAGTGCGCATTCCTGCATTCTACTAATCGTTCTGTGTTCCCTTCTTATGCTATGCATGTCACACTCGGGACGACTCCCTGCTGCCCATGTGTGTCCAGAAATCTATCCTATGTCTGGCTGTTCAAGAGATCTATCCCACTGGACCAGGAACTATTGAATGGAAGGCGACCGCTTAGGAAAAACGAAGGATGGGAAGACCCCATCAAGCCGTACAAGGGAAAGACAAAAAAGGTAACATGGAGCTAAGCCCCAATAGAGTCTATATGAGAAAACTGCCTCACCGCACCTAAGATATCCGAGCTATGCAAGTCGTACGGTCTACACACAACTGGAGCATCCGAAGAAACATCACCTAATGTGATTGCTCTCCTATGGATTGCACCACCCACTGCCCTCTGTAGAGCAATGGACACACACTATCTAAAATATGCTACAAAGTATGAGAGTGAGAGTGGTACCCCCTTACGCCTAACATGAAAAGCTCTCGCGCACTCCCTGCAAATGTGTCAAATGCCGTGTCCATCGCTCCATATAACTCCAAGGTTAGAGGAATAAAGAGGTGACCTCGCTGCATGCCCCTATACTTGGAGACCTTACGACCTGCTGCTGCACTCGCCGCCCATCCAAGGGGATGGGTAATCACTCCCTCCGAAATTGTATCCCGCGTAGGGTTCGTAACCACGACATCCGCTACTATCACCTGATCATCTCGGACCAAGTATAAGTCTGCCCTGACACGTGTCGACTGCAAGGCATACAAACGCTCCCTCCAAGCCAAGTATCCACTCTCTCGGGCCATAGCAAACACTATGTCTCTAATGGAATCATGGGTAGCTATCCTCTGTCATCCAAAAGGACACCATGTCATGTGGACCGCTGCTGCATCTAGTGTAGAACCACACTCACAAGTGAGTAATGAAGATGAAGATGGGTGGACCAAACCTAGGCGAAACCTCATCGCTGTAGAGAAAGTAGCTGGTGCAAGTCGGAAAGCCCTAATGCACGGTCGACCTAGGATCCAAGAGCCTGCACCCTTGCCGGAGCAAGAGCGTAGACGTGCTCTAGTAGCTTGAGGAATGGACGAGTCGACTAAGAGAGAATGGAGCGTATGCTCACACTGTCGCTCCATCAAGGAAGACTATAAACCTCTAGTCCAATCTGACAATAGTGAAGCAAACGGTGGAAAATCCTCCCGTGCTCGTGGGGATAGGCTATCTCTAGTATGCCGCAATAACGTCTGGAGAGAAAAGGATCCTCCCTCCACCTCTGTCACATAAGTCTCCAACATCGGCCTATGAGCAACCACAAAACTAGAGGAAAGTAGGGGTGCCGAGAGAGCACAACTACCCAAAAACACTATAGGTGCCGTCTCCTCCATAGAAAGCAAGCCAACCCCACCACATGAGATCGGCAGAGCCGTCTGTCTGCTTGCCAAATCCCCTGTCACACACTCAAAGGTTCCTGGTCCAATAATATCACCAAAGACTCCCATAAACCTCCTATCAAATACTCTCAGACGTGATAGGAAGGACGGTGAGGGGGGAACTGTACAGATGAGGTAGGATGGTCGACGAGCAATACTGGAAGAGAGTATACCAACTTTCTGGAGAGAGGAACTATTCTGTCACTATTCCGTATGCTATCACTATTCCATATGCTGACTCGGTCGCTCCATCAAGGAAGAACGCTAACCTTTTTGGCATTTGTCCCTCCACTATCCATATGCCCCGGCACGTCGTTTTGTCAAGGAGAAGGATTGCAAACCTTAAGTGAAGTAGAGAATTTGGTCCAATCTGAAGATAATGAAGCTAATGAAGCAAAGGATGGAAAGGTGGAGGCAATATGAAAGTAAAGGATGGAAAGGGAAAGGGAGAGGCCAAATTATACAAGCCATAGAGGCCGCTAGAGTTTGGATAGTTCTTCGGTCGGTCTATTGGTACATCGGTAATATCTCATTGTTATGTTTGGCTTGTTATCAATGATGACTGGTCAAGGGCAAAAGAAAACATATCTGATGGAAGTTGCTTGAGCTTGTTTCAGAAGTGGAGGTAGTTTTCGGGACAGGAAGTGGACCACGTTATCTCCTATTGTCCTCTGATTTCTGTTTAATGTGGTTTGTGAGGTGTTATTGTGAGAGGTCCTAGGGACTGTGTTTTTCTAACAATTGGTATAAGAGCTTAGTTGGTCCTGAAGAGGGATTTGAGATCTGAGGGTGCAATGAAGAGGGTGAAGAAGCAAGTCTACATCAAAGCAATGGCAAGGGTGATATCCATATCAAATGCTAAATTTGCAGTGGAGAAGTTTGATAGGAAAAACAATTTTGGACTTTGGCAACTAAAGATGAAGGACCTTCTTGTCCAACAAGGACTACATATAGCACTGAAGAAAAAAAAAGGACAAAAGTAATGAGGATGAGGAAGATGAAGATGAAGATCTCAAAGCTATTAGCATTATTAGGTTGAACCTTGTTGATGAAGTGCTATACAATGTTATGAATGAGGAATCTGCACCAAAACTATGGGCCAAATTGGAGAATCTTTATATGACCAAGTTATTGACAAATAGACTGTATCTTAAACAGAAGTTGCATATGTTGCAAATTAAGGAATGCCAAAGTATTATGGAGCACCTCAATGCTTTCAGGTCAAGTTAGAAGAGGAGGATAGAGGTCAAGTTAGAAGAGGAGGATAAGGCATTGTTTTTATTGACTTCACTTTCTCCTTCATATGAGCATCTGGTCACAACTCTTCTATATCGGAAGGATGATATAAAAGGTGAGGAGGTTACTTCAACATTATTGTCCAATGAGATGCAAAAAAGAACCAATCAAGAAAAGAGAAAACCATAGGCTCTATTTATCAAAGTGTAACAATATGGAATTTAGCGACAAAGTTAGTCGGGCTTACGAAGTAGCACATAAGACGAATTAGCCTAGAATATTCCGAAAGTATCTAGGAAGCTTCTTGGGAAGCTTCCCGGTTAGCTTAGCTTAGCTTACATCTCAAGTAAGTAGCTTCTAGAAGCTTCCAACTAGCTTAGCTTGCACGCCAAGTATGCGATTTCTAGAAAGAAGCTTCTTGAGAAACTTCCTAGTTAACTTGGCTTGCATTCTAAGAAAGCGGCTTGAGTAAGCTTCTTGAGAAGCTTCTCAAGAGCCTTGTATGCTACCTATAAATACCAAAGCCAAAGCTCATGCTAGGCATTCGGAGTTTTCTCTCATTCAAGTGTCCCAATGTGAGTTTCCATTCTCCTATTTCTCTCCTTGAGAAGCTTCTCAAGGGCCTTGTATGCTACCTATAAATACCAAAGCCAAAGTTCATGCTAGGCATTCGGAGTTTTCTCTCATTCAAGAGTCCCAATGTGAGTTTCCATTCTCCTATTTCTCTCCTCGGATTCGGTCTTTTACATTGGTATCAAAGCAGGAATGGGATGGATGGAATTTATGGACCACCAAATCCACTTCCACCAAACCATAGGGATCTTTGCATCCAAGTACTACCCAAACATCATTTCACACAATTCATCACCTCGCACTTTGGACAAGATTTTATACATATGATCACCATATCTGAGGAATCCTTGGTGCTTCTGGATGTAACTTATGGAGAACGGTGGACGTGCTATTTCTATGTGTTAATAAATTAGATAGATTGGGAGTGGTGTGATAGAGTAGCAGCCATGGCAGAAATACCCAATGTTATCCTTGCTATGCAACAACAAATCGAGCACCTTACTTGATTGTTGGATGAACTAGATCTTTGACGACAAGAGCAGGTGGAGAGAGTACTAATTCAAGAAGGAGAAGATCAGATCAAATTCCCTAAACCCAAGGTATTTGAAGGTAAGAATCTTTCAGGTGCTATGGAGAATTTTGTGTTTGATTGTGAATGTTATTTTGAAGCTACAAATCTACAAGACGAGTGAAAATAGATTCTCTTAGCTTCTAGCCAATTGGATGGAGTAGCAAAGCTATGGTGGAGATTCCAAGTGGAGCGAGCGGAACAACAAATTGTTGCACCAATCTTGACATGGGCAGAATTCAAGAGCACAATAATTAGTCGGTTCTAAGCTATAAATGCCACATGAGCTGCACGGGATAAGTTGGCAGAGTTGAAACAGATTGGCTCTGTAAGAAGTTACATCACGCAGTTCCAAAAGACCATCATGCAAATTCTAGATATATTAGAAGGTGAAGCTCTGGATCAATTTGTGAGGGGCTTGAAGGCGAGAACCAACCAAATTAGAGGTAACCATGCGAGAGCCACAACACTTGGAAGAAGCCATGCGGTTGGCCTAATGTTTTGATTCCTTGGTGGCAACAACTTGGTCTCGACCTCAACTTCCACAGAGCCTACCAATACACTACACACAAGTGGAGGAGTCAACACCAATGGAGATTGATACCATTCAACAAAGACCACTTGGCACGGCAAATAGAGAGAAACTGCAACAAAATGGTGGTTGTTTTTATTGTCGCCAATTAGGGCATCACATTGTGAATGTCCACTCAAGAATGGATGACCTCGACAAGTTGCACAAGTGGAGGTTGTGGAGCGGAATGATCAGGGAAACGAGGAATCTCAATAGGAGATTTTGAGCCGCCTATTGGGAGCTTGATTAGTTCCAATGGGATTGAAGGCTTGACCTATGCAAGTTTGCCTCACTTGCAAGGTACGATATCTAATCGGGGTTGTAGGATTTTGATTGATTCTGGAAGTTCAAAGAATTGCATGTCTATGCAAGTAGCAAAGGAATTGAGTATTCCTATCAAGCTAGTGATTGGAAGTAGTTTGATGATGGTGGCTGGTAGAAAGGGTTCTGCATTCCTCACCTTGCATCTTGTTACCTTCAAGATTGGGAAGGAGTATTTGGAGTATATGAGGTTTGTTGTGGCACCTCTACACTATGATATCATTCTTGGCCTGCCTTGGCTTGAACATCATAAGGTTCAATTCGATTGGACCCGATGCCAAATTCAAGTACAACACCAAGGTAGGAATTTCCGAATAGGTTGTCTGGCACCTCTAAGTAAGACACCTAAGAATATTCAGTCCTAAGATGGGAAGTTTGTCGAGAAGGTAGCCATAGAGCAAACCTGGAAGAGAGATGAGTCCCAAGATGGGAAGTTTACCAAGAAGGCAACCATGGAGCAAGCTTGGAAGAGAGATGAGTCCCTAGAAGGGAAGTTTGTTAGTAAAGCAGCCATAGAGCAAGCTTTGGAGGAAGATAAGTCTGTATTTGCAGTGTGGATCAAGCCGATTGCACAAGAACAATCTATGGAGGACCAAGAGCCTCATCAAGCAATGGTTGATCAGATAGTTAAGGAGTTTGCGGACGTGTTTCTAGATGATCTGCCAAAGGGATTACCCTCCGATCGAGGTATGCCCTTCAAGATTGAGTTATTGCCAAGGTGTACTCCTTTGAGTAGACCAATCTATCGGCTCTCACCAAAGGAGTTGGAGGAGTTGTGAACGACACTTACAGAGTTGTTGGAGAAGGACTTCATACAACATAGTACCTCTCTTGGGGAGCACCGGTACTATTTGTTCCAAAGAAGGACGGAGGACTTCATTTCTATATTTTTTATCATGGGCTCAATAAGCAAACCGTGAAGAATGCATATCCCTTGCCTCGGATCGATGACTTGCTTGATCAACTAAGTGGAGCATGTTACTTTTCCAAGTTGGATCTTCGTAGCAACTATTGGCAAATTCTTATTGATAGAGAGGATGTGCAAAAGACTGCCTTTTGCACAAGGTATGTGCATTTTGAGTGGAGAGTTCTACCTTTTGGACTCACTAATGCTCCAGCAGTCTTCATGGATCAGATGCATCGGGTGTTGGATGGACTATTGGATTGGTCCATAGTGGTGTTCTTGGATGATATCTTAATCTATAGCAAGACAAAGGCAGAACATGTGAATCATGTGCCAGAAGTCCTAAGACGACTACGACAGTGGAAATTTTACTATAAGAAGTCAAAATGTGCTTTTTGGCAAAAGGAGGTTACCTTCTTGGGTCATAAGATCTCATCAGAGGGGATCAAGATGGAAGAAGAGAAGATCAAGGTCATTACTAATTGGCCTACCCCAAAGGATGCTATAGAAGTACGAGCATTCAATGGATTGGCCAATTTTTACCAACAGTTCATCCACTATTATGCTCATGTGGCTGCACCATTGACTGACCTTTTGGGAAAGAACTCGAGCTTCCAGTGGACCACCAAGCATCAAGAAGCATTCCAGAAGTTAAAGCATATAGTGTCTTCAAGACCCATTCTTCAACCATATGATCCTCAACTACCTTGTGTGGTTGATTTTGATGCTTCTAACTTTGCAATTGGAGCTGTGTTGCAATAGGAATTTCCATATGGACTACACCCTATTGCCTTTGTGTCTCGCCGACTAAATACAGCTAAAAGAAATTACTCTACTCAAGATTGGGAACAACTTGCAATGGTATATGCCACCAAGGTATGGAGGCATTATCTCTTGGGGAAACAAGTGATCATGCAAACTAATCACAAGCCATTGTTGCAAACCTTACACTTGGAACACATGAAGAGTCAACATCATCAATTGGAGGAACAACTCCAACTGTATGACATCAAACTTGAGTACAAACTAGGTCGGTTCCATGTCATCCCTGATGCTTTATCGTGACGACTTGATTTGAAGTCTTTTCCTCTCATCACAATGTCAATTTCAACAATATCAGTTGACTCCAAGGTCCAAAATGAGTTTCAGTCAGCTCTACACCAAGATCCCTTCTTCCAAATGGTACATGGTCACCTTACAGTATGCAATAAGGAGTACAACACCTTCTCCATCAAGGAGGGCCTTTTATTCCATAAGGACCGGATCTATGTTCCAACTAAAGGTGATCTTCGGCTTGTGTGCCTTCAAGAAGCCCATGATTTACCCATTGTGAGTCACATGAGTGTAGACAAGAGCTTGGGTACCCTCCAACGTCAATGGTGGTGGCCTAACATGACACAAGATGTTTGAGAATTTTTCCGATTGTGTGAGAGCTGCCAACATAACAAGGCCAGCAACCAAAAGCCGAGTGGACTCCTTCAACCACCCGCTGTTTCATCCGCTCATTGGGAGCATGTGAGCTTAGATCTCATCACATCCTTGCCAAAGACAAAACAAGGACACACTGCAATCGTGGTGTTTGTGGATAAGCTTAGTAAGCAAATCCACTTGGCACCAACCTGTGATATCGTGGATCCTCCAACCTTAGCGCAAATCTACTTTGACAATGTCTTCAAGCATCATGAGATCCCACGTGTACTCATCTCTGACCGTGATCCTCAATTTACCTGAAAGTTTTGGCAAGCACTCTTCTAGATACTCGGCACCAAGCTTGCTTTGTCCATGGCCTATCATCCTCAAACTGATGGACAAACTGAACGTGCAAATCGTACATTGGAAGATATATTGCATGCCTTTGTCAATGTCCACCATACCAATTGGGATGAATGTCTTGCAATTGTAGAATTTGCCTACAACAATTCCAAATAGACAAGCACCAGATTTTCTCTTTTCTTTCTCAATTTTGGCCAAGATCCGCTTGTTCTAGATTCTCTTCTTGCTCCCCCTCCATCTCAAGTTCCTCATACTTCCACATTCTTGACCACTATATCCCAATCTCTCCAACAAGCCAAGTCTCACCTCCTTGTTGCTCAGAATCACCAAAAACAATATGCAGACCACCATCGTCGTGATCTCACCTTTGAAGTCGGTGATAAAGTCATGCTATCCTCTAGTAACCTCCCTCTTCCACTTGATACCCAAGTTCGTAAACTTGCCCCTAATTGGATAGAACACTTTGATATCACCCAAATTGTCTCTCTTGTTGCTTATCGACTTGCCTTGCCTTTTCACATGTGTATCCATCATGTCTTTCATGTTTCCAAGTTGAAACCCTTTGTTCCTAACCCCTCTTCCTTTTCTTCTCGAGTCCAACCTCCCCCTCTTCCTATCCCTATCAATGATCATGAGGAGTACGAAGTTGATTGTATCCTTGCACGTCGCCATATTCAACGAGGCCGTTGCCAACATATAGAGTACAAGGTCCTTTGGGAGGGGTATCCCCTTCATGATGCCACATGGGAACCTCTTTCTCACCTCCAGAATGCACCAAAGGCCATCCAAGAATTCGGAGCTTCACTGGCGACGAGGACGTCACCAACTAGCAGCAAGGGAATATGTAACAATATGGAGTTTAGCGATGAAGTTAGTCGGGCTTACAAAGTAGCACATAAGACGAATTAGCCTAGAATATTCCGGAAGTATCTAGGAAGCTTCTTGGGAAGTTTCCCGGTTAGCTTAGCTTACATCTCAAGTAAGTAGCTTCTAGAAGCTTCCAACTAGCTTAGCTTGCATGCCAAGTAGACAACTTCTAGAAGGAAGCTTCTTGAGAAGCTTCCTAGTTAACTTGGCTTGCATGCTAAAAAAGAGGCTTGAGGAAGCTTCTTGAGAAGCTTCTCAAGGGCCTAGTATGCTACCTATAAATACCAAAGCCAAAGCTCATGCTAGGCATTCGGAGTTTTCTCTCATTCAAGTGTCCCAATGTGAGTTTCCATTCTCCTATTTCTCTCCTCGGATTCGGTCTTTTACAAAAGGAAGGACAAGAGAGAGAGATCAGATAAAGAGTAAATCAAGATCCAAGTCTAGAACTTGAGGTTTCAAATGCAAGTGTTGGATTTGTGGGAAGGTTGGACATTTCAAGTAGGATTGTAACAATAAGAGGCTTGATTCCGATAAGGATAAAGGTCAACTTTCATATCAAGCAAGTATTGCTGAGTCATATGGTATTATGAATGATGTTCTATGTGCTACCCAAGACAGAGATAAATTTGAGGAGTCATGGATATTGGACTCAAGTTGTTCTTACCATATGTGTCCAAATAAGGAGTGGTTTCATGAGTACAAACCATTCAATAGAGGATCTGTAATAATGGGGAACACCATGGCTTGCAAAGCTATTGGCATTGGAACAATACGCGTTAAGATGTTTGATGGTATTGTGAGGACTCTTGGCTGATGTGAGGCATGTTCCTGAGTTAAGGAAGAATTTGATATCACTAGGCACTTTGGACTCAAATGGTTGGAGGTGGGGAGCAGTAAATGGAACACTCAAGGTATCAAAAGGAGCATTGGTTGTAATGAAGAGCAAGAAGATAGGAAATCTTTATGAGCTTGTTGGAAAGACCATTATTGGAGGAGTGGCAAGTACTATTTTAGAAAATGAAAATCCCAAAGATCTTACTCAATTATGGCACCTTTGTTTGGGTCATATGAGTGAAAGAGGTCTAAGTGAATTGTCCAAGCAACAACTTTTGAAGGGCCTTAAAAGTTATAAGTTAAAATTCTTTGAGCATTCTGTAATAGGAAAGCAACAAAGGGTAAGCTTTTCCACAGGAGTTCATTGCACAAAGGGAATTTTAGACTATGTGCATTTTGATATTTGAGGCACTGCACCTATAGCTTCAAAATCTGGAGCATTATATTTTGTGTCTTTTTTTGATCACTCTAGGAGAGTATGGGTCTACACCATGAAGCAAAAATCAAAAGTCTTCTCTATCTTTAAACAATGAAAGGTGATGATGGAGAAAAAACTGGAAGGAAAGTGAAGTGTTTGAGATCTGATAATGGTGGAGAATACAAACCTGGAGAGTTTGATAGATATTAAGAGTGAAGAGATAATTCATCACTTTACCATTCCAAGTACACCTCAACAAAATGGTGTGGCAGAGCGGATAAATTATACACTCTTGGAGAAAGCAAGAAGTATGTTAAGCAATGCCGGATTGAAGATGAGTTTTTGGGCAAAAGCTATAAATACAGCTTGTCATTTGGTAAATATTTCTCCCTCTATTGAGTGTAAGACACCTATGGAAAAATGGACAGGTCTGCATGTTGATTTCTCTTCACTTATAGTGTTTGGATGCATTGCTTATGTACAAGAACAATGGAGAAACTTAGATCCCAAATCTAGAAGTATATATTCTTGGGATATGAGAAGGATACAAACAGATATAGATTATGGGATCTAAAAAGGTGTTGTCTTGTTGTGAGTAGGGATGTAGTTTTTGATGAGACAAGTACGATGGAGATTATAACCATAGCAGAAGAAAAGAAAAAACAAATTCAGTTAGATTTTGTTAAGACAGATATTGATCTTGGAAATGAAGATATATCACCTCTTGTAGATCTATCAAGTGAACCATTAGAGGAGCAAAGTCCAGAAGTGATTCATGAATGTAGGTATCCAAATAGGGATAGGAAGCCTCCAAAGAGATTTGATTATTCATTTATAGCTTATGCTCTTCTTTGCGAGAATGGTGAGCCTTCTTCATATGAAGAGGCAATGCAAGATCAAGAGTGTCAAAAGTGGCATTATGCAATGGAAGAGGAGATGAAGTCTTTGGCCAAAAACCGAACTTGGAGATTTGAAAAATTGCTTATGGGAAAGAAGGAAATTGGTTGCAGATGGATATCCCAAAAGAAGGAAGGACATCCAAAATCAGGTGGAGATAGATACAAAGCAAGGCTTGTAGCAAAGGGTTATAGCCAAAAAGAAGGTATTGACTTCAATGAGATTTTTTCACCAGTGGTAAAAATCTCTTCAATTCGTGCACTATTGGCAATAATTGCATTACATAACTTGGAGTTGGAGCAACTAGATGTTACGACTGCATTTTTACATGGAGAATTGGAGGAGGAGATTTACATGAATCAACCTGAAGGTTTTGTGGCACCAAGGAATCAGAACCTGGTTTGTAGGTTACAAAAATCTTTATATGGACTAAAGCAAAGTCCAAGACTTTGGTACATGAAATTTTATGTTTTCATGTTGAAGCATGGATATAACAGAAGTGAATCAGATTTTTATGTGTATCTCAAGAAGCTACATGGATCTAGAGTGTTTGATTTAATCATCTTGGTACTATATGTGGATGATATGCTGATTGTTGCAGAGGATATGGTTGAGGTGGAGAAATTGAAAGCACAACTTGGTAAGGAGTTTGATATGAAGGACTTGGGTTCTTCAAAGAGGGTGCTTGGGATTGAAATCCATCGGGACAGGAGCAAGAGAAAGTTATGGATATCTCAAAGGAGATATTTGGAAAAATTACTAGCTCGGTTTGGCATGGAGAATGCAAAACCAATGAGCACTCCAATGGCAAGTCATTTCAAGAAATCATTGGAGCAATGTACATCAAATGAAGAGGAGAGAAAAGTAATGATAAATATTCCTTATGCTAGTGCTGTTGGGAGTTTAATGTATGTTATGGTCTGCACTAGACCAGATATCTCATATGTTGTGAGTATAATGAGTAAATACATGGCAAATCCAAGGAAACAATATTGGGAAGTTGTGAAGTGAATACTTTGTTTCTTGAAAGGGACTATAAATATTGGCATTACCTTTGATGTGGAGAAAGACCAAGAAGGAGGAATTACATGGTATGTAGATTCTGACTTTGCCGGAGACTTGGATAAGAGAAGGTCTACAACAAGATTTGTTTTTACACTTGTTGGTGGTGCAATAAGTTGAAAGTCTAATCTCCAATCTACTGTTGCTCTTTCTACTATAGGGGCAGAAGATACGGCAAGAAGCGGAATATATGGCAACAACTGAGGCTGCCAAAGAGACAATATGGCTACAAAGATTAGTCTAGGATGTAGGACTCCCTAACATGAAGTCCACATTTTTTTTTGGATAGCCAAAGCACTATTCACTTGGTCAAAAATCAAGTATATCATTCAAGGACAAAGCATATTGATGTGAGACATCATTTTATTAGGGAAGCTATGATAAATGGTGAGGAACAATTTGCAAAAGATTGGCACACAGGTAAATGCATAAATGCAGTTGATATGTTGACTAAATCTATTCCTGTTGAGAAGTTCAAGTTATGCATGAACTTGCTCAACTTTCAATGTTGCTCTCAGGGATGATATGGTGGATAGAAGCAAAAGGTGTAGATTGTTATGTTTGGCTTGTTATTAGTGATGATTGGTCAAGGGGAAACGCAAACGTATGGCAACTGATGGCAGTTGTTTGTCACTTATCTAGAAATTCAAGTGGATGACAGTGATGACCTGTTTATGTTTATATATATGTGCAATGAGAAATAAAGTTCTCTGTTGTCCCGGAAGCTACCTCCACCGCTGAAACGGGTTCTCTCAGGAAGTGAACCACGTTATCTCGTGATGTCCTCTAATTTCTGTTTAATGTGGTTTCTGATGTGCTATTGTTAGAGGTCCTAGGGACCGTATTTTTCTAACAAATACCGCATCGGAGCTCGCTTTTATAATTAACCCGTTAGGTTTCGCGTGTAGTCTGCTTGCGTTATCCTTGAGGGCTTAAGCGATTTACTTTGAGTGTAGTGTAATGTTGCAATCTGCGCTCTGATTCTTCGAGGGGAAGTGTTACTTTACCGCATGTTGTCCCGGAATCGAATTCTTTGCCTGATCTTCATACCTTCTCAGGATGTTCTCATTGATCAGACGTGAATGATTACAGTCTTTCGTAAGTTCGCATTCAACTTGTACTACGCGTGTGATCTCTAATCCTAGTGTGAAGATGGCACAACTCAACATGGACTTCATCGTTTTCACAAGTGGATGTTCCGAAGATTGAAGATGCGTTCTGTGAAATATTTAGGACATATCAAGAAAGATTTTAGGAGAAGTCAGCTGGAATCAACACTCCGAGGAATAAATGTGCAGGGCCACTCTTGTGCGGACAAGCATGAGAGATATAAGCTCACGCACGCAGGACTGAAGCTCGATTACCAATTGATCTTCCCGACATACCTACCGATGCTTGCGTCATTCACAAGAAGTAGCCTGTTTCGCTGGATTCGCTTGTATTGAGGAGAATTCACTGCCAAATGGGACATTCGGCAGTGAATTGTTCTCGATGTCGTGATGGTCGATGGGTATTCGAGTTTCTTCTCTGTTGAAGGTATATCCTGTTTGTCACACGCGTACCCCATCTTCGCTGCTGTATGATGTCATTGTTTCAATTTGCTTTCTGCTACGCGAATATAGTACCTATGTTCTGTTGATTCAACCTTATCTATGGCAACTGCAGATCTGTATTTCTGTCTGTCGAATTTCCCCGCTTGCTGTTCAATCCAATCTTTCGCTGCATACGTTTGAAACTGTATACGTTCAATGTGCTTCTCACTCGTTATGTCACCCGTGTGTTTCTCGTTGCTAGATTCCTTCCAGGCAGCAGATGTTGTTCACCAACACCCGAACAACAGGAGCAATTCGTCTTTTGTCCGTTCTTACCACCGTCTGGAGCTGTGAGCGAAGCAATCCATCATTTGTGTACTCCAGCTGTAAGCCAAGTTGTTATTTCGGGCCAGTACAGTACGTAAATATGGTATTTCCAATGGAAGTTAGACTTCTGAGAAACGAAGATACTATCAGTTGCAAGTCAGTCGCTTGCAACTGATAATACTGATTGACTGACAAGCGGGAGATCATGAGTTGGACAACAGTTCCAGTTAAAATCATTCTGTAAAGTGCTCCCTTTATTGCACCATTTTCTCACTGAATGTCAAGATCACCTGTTTGATAGGTTGAAGAAAATAGAATGTTTCATTACAGGAGTTTGAGTTGTCACTATTTCAGCTGAAGTTGTTTGACAATCTCATATTTCGAAATCATGAAATCAATTCAGACTCTGTTGCTGGGATCACTTGTACACATTTAAATCTCGTGCCAAACTGCCCTCTGTTCAATTGTTCTCGTTATCTTCATGGCAGCTCGTACTTCGATTCTCTCCTTGGCTAAATTGTACCATTGCCCTCCTGCTCACTCTTAGCTCCACCACGTCATCTCTTTCACTTTTCTCATGGTGTCCATCTTCAAACACCTGTCCTTTTCAGCGTCCCATCTCTCTTCAAGATATCGTTCAAACTCAATATTCATCCATAATTGATTGTACTCTGGTTCACTCCCTTCGCTCAGGTGAAAAGCCAGATGCGGACGTCTATTCTGCTGTCCTCTTCATATACCCCATGGAAGAACCGCTGCTCATTTAAAATCTCCTCGTCTCCTCTTGGAGGCCAATTGATCCATGTGGGGCTTGAAATCTCATGCTTCCTCCGCCTGGTGCATTGCATTCTGAGACCAAGCGTCCTCGCTCCGTGCTTCTTTCCTTTGCTTCATAAGACAGCAGCACCTCCAAACCCTGTCTCTGTTAGTTTCTCATTGTTCTCCCTCAGGCCAGCTCCCGATACGAAATTCTGCCTCTCGATGAACTAGGTCCATCCTATCGTCTCTCCATGTGGGCACGACTCGTATCTGCAGTTAAATAGTTCATGTTCTTCCCATTGGAAAATAGACTTTGCCAAATAACTACTCCGCATGAACAATCTTCATCCCGCACAATGTGACGGACATCTCATCCTTACATGATTCTGTTCGCTCTGTTGGCTATCCTCCGCACAGGTGTCTCTTCCCGGATCGAGTCGTCATACTTTGCCCAAAAGCCACTGCGCAAATTATAATCATTTGCCTGAAGAAAAAGCATCACACTTTCGTCACTTCAATCGCGGTCAGATTACTGGAACTGATCCAGTACCGCATTACCTCAAATCTGCTATATATACTTAGTATACTCCCTCACAGGTTATCGGCGAGTCTGGGAACACCTACGACCATGGAGGGAATGCCGATGAGAGTCAAAAGGTGGGCAGGTCGAGCACGCACCTTCCGCATAAGCAAACTACCATAACCCGCTGCAGCTGTGTGGATTTCAGCAAGATCAGCAGGAAGTGGAATGAAGATGATTGTGAGATAGACAAGACCGGACAAATTGCTGTGAGATAGACGAGACCGGACAAATTGCTGCTTCGCCTTGACGGCCTCGAACCAAAGCGGCAGGGAGAAGTTTCCGTCACGCGCCTTGGAATTGGCAATCAGAAATGAGAGAGCTTGCCATAAATAAGTGCCGATCCAAATCCTTGGTTCCTGATGACTTCGATCTGTATCTGCTTGGATCCAGATCAGTTAGCAATCGGAAATGAGAGAGTTTGCCATACATAAGGGCCGAACCAAATCCTTGGTTCCTAATAACTTGGACCTGTATCTACCGGATCTAGATCACATGATGTTCATGGACGGATTGGGGCGGGCAGGGCCAAGAGCCGAACGCAGTTTGAGAAACGTGGTTCTTCCACACTGGCTCCAACGACCCTGACATGATCCCAGATTTGGAATGGCATTACTGAAAATTGTACAACCTGATTCTTCATCGTGCTGACAATATTGTTTCTGCAACTGTGGACGTAATCCAGTATTAATTAAAATTTAAAACTTAGATATGATAATTGTAATTTTATATTAGATTAAGTTACGGAATTAATTAAGTTATGGAATTAATTTACTAAATTCAATTGGGTATTTGGAGTAATCAAGCATAATCTATTTGTCTAGAAGAAGACCACGAGGAAAAGTAATCCGTTTGAAAATTTAAAGAGATTTTAATCCGTTTAAATTTATTGTTATAGAGAAGACGGAAGGAGGTAGAGTAGCCCAAAACGTTCTTTCAAACGAGTTTTACCCTCAAACGTTAACATTCTAGATAATGGGTTAGAGTGTTCCGGATTTCTTCGTGTAACCTCTTGAATTGAATATTTACTACCTCCAAACGGGATGTTGACATGGAATATTTGACGGAAGCGATTATAATGTAGTACCGTGATCAAAACTAGTTGTGTAAGTTCTTGCGATGTTTAGTGTAAGAAGCAAAGAGATTCTCAAGTGGTCCTGTGATTATCGCAAAAGCAATGGAATGAAGACGACAGTCATGAAATCGTAACCAGAGAAATTGGCGAGAGTACTCCAAACAGATGATATTAGACAACTGCTAACTCTGATTACAAGAACTGACACAGATGGTCAGATATGTGTCAGTTCAGACAGAGTCCAGATACGCGCGGGCCACGATAATCTCTTCTCGTGGTGGCTTCTCATGCAAGTGAAGTCCAAACCTGTTGAATAGCAGGTGTCAATCACCGGGTATTGAAAGGAAATAGTTACTGATGACAAACATGTCAAACATCCGAAGCATGCGGTAGTCTGATCAATTAATTGTTTGAATGGAGCAAAATTTTGTTCACCTGGACTCTGTCATGGGGCCGTCCTCTGTTCCACACACCTCGCACCCGGCGATTAAGTGAATGCACAGCAAGGAATCGGTGAAATAGTGTCAAAATGGTAGCTCTTGCATACCTGCCACATTCCTCGGAGAGGGTTGAATACAGGAACACTTTCATGGTCAAAGGGTAAAAGATGGACTGCTATGGACCGGGATATGTGAGGGAGTGCAAAGGAGTTTATCATTTTAGGTTTAGGGTATAATTTTTCTTCTAATATTTTATAATATATTTTAAATTTTGTGTGTCTATTATTCTCTAAAGTGAAATGGCTGGTGCAATCCGCATCACACTAGGTGATGCTTCTTGTGGTTGATGCAATACACAAGAGAGCAATCACATTTGGTGATGTCTATGCGTTGTTCTAATTATTTGTAGATATACTTTATAGTATATTTTTAAGGAATTATTACATACATTATACTTTTTACTAAATACAACACAGTTAGTGTGTAATATTCTTAGAAGATATCGATGCACCACTTTGAAAGCCACACTACCCTTTCCAGACCTCCGCAAAATGGAGTGTGGCATATTTAATAAAAAGTGTGATGTATTTAACAATTCTCTATTTTAAACTGCGTGTGTTTATTATTCTGCAAAGTGAAGTGGTTGGTGTAATCCAACAAAGAGCAATCACATTAGATGATATTTATTCTGTTGCTCAAATTATTTGTAAACATTACTATTCGCATAGCTCATATATCTTAGATGCTGTCAGCAAATGTTTCATATCGACTTCGTTGGGGCTTAACCCCATTTTACCTATTTTGTCTCAAGCCTCACATGAGTGAGGCTTGAGGGGTCTCCCCGTCCTTCATGTTTTCTACACGGTCGCCAATTCCTCAAGACCGAGCGCACATAGGTGAGAGCGGATTGGTATCGGACACCGCAATTCTCAAGTCACATATGTGAAAGTCACTACAATTCACATATGTGAAACCTACAAAAAATTGAATGTAAGTAGGTTGGTCGGTGGTTGCGGAGGCGTCAAATTACAAGAAAAGAAGTTTGACTTATTAGGTTGGTGGGTGCTCGTGCCCAATTACCATAAGATAAGTTTGATATTTTAAATTTAGATTTGAGATTTTATTATTTTGTTATTGTATAGAAAGAATAGATCTCTTATTAATTTTATTACTTTGCGAAATTATATTCATAATACGTATTTTCCTATTTTAAATCATTTAGATGAAAAACATCATCAATCTGGTGTTCTCATTCGGTAGAAAGTTTTAGATTTAATATATAGTTTTTATCTCTATATTAGAATGATAAAAAATATACATCGAAATTTGGAGTTACCGGATTGCAATGTCTTCCTCTTTCGCTGAGAGAACTCGCAAATGTCTACAGCTGATCGTTTCTCGTCTCCAGAAGTGTGACACGCACTGGGAACACCAAGTACACTTAGAGAAAAATCTAATGCAACTAAAGTTATTGTTGGGTGATACTCAAGTATTGCACCATATGTTTCTGTTGGACAAATTGCTTACTTTCTAAATTGTATGGTCACGGGGTTCTTCGAATAAGTGGTGTTTTCTGTAGTTTTCCTGTGTTACAACTTCTGTACCAATTTGATCAATCCAAAATGAATTGGTTCACCATTATTATAGGAAGCCTTTGTTTATAACTTTATTAAAGTGTAAGAGATTAGAGTAATACTTCGTTTTATTTTTTGGACGAAGCCATTTTGGCACTTGTAATGGCATAAACCTCAAAGTATCAAATAGAATGTATTTATGGATTTTATGGGTTGAAGATGACTCTCGATTAACGCTCTTTATGGGTAGACCTCTTTATCTGTCAAATCCTTCACGGGTATCTATAAAAGAAAAAAATTATTCAATAAATTCTCCATAGATATAATTTATGGATAACGTCCCTGATTACTACACTTTTTTTACATTTTTTTACTACCATTTTTTAATTTGTTATTTATTGATGACGGTGAAATCCACGGAGGGTTACGGGAATGATTAGGAATTATATTTCCAATGTCGACGTAAGCAGATGCCACGTGTAACAACTGCCAGGTACGGAGGTACCACTAGACGCCACGTCGTCATAAGAACAGGCGTTGCATAAAAGCAATCACTTTCAACTTTTGAATATCGGTGGAATTCCTCTTCTTCCCTTCCCCGATGCAATTCGACGTGTCCCCTGCCATCTTCCCCTCCTCTCCTGCGGAGACTTCCCATGATTTCTTGTGCCACACAACAAGAGATCAAGTGCCTTATTCCTGAGTATGATTAAAATAGAATTGGTCTCCGGCTTCCTCCACTTCTTCATGAGCTTTCCTATAATTTCTTGTGCCACATAATCACGGGTGTGTCCCCACTTCTTATTTGTTAAGTACTTTCTTTAATTACCTTCTCCTCCACAAAGTTCCAGTGATAGCTTGTGGCATACAATCTAGGTGCTTCCCCACTTTCTATTTCTTAGTGACCTCCTCCTCCATTAATCACCTATGATTTCATGTGACTCATAATCTAGGGTGTGTAATCTTGTGATACATAATCTAGAGTGTGTTATTTTAAGAAGGGATAGGTCGATTTATCAATACACATTTCATTATACATAGTCTACTTTTAGATTGCAACTGAAGTTAGTTTTATTGTCTGTAGAGAACTATTTCTTTTTATCTCCTAATGGTTTGTTAATTGTTGTTTATATATCTTCGCATGTTTGGATCGCCTGATGGTACTTTTGATTCAATCATGTATACCCTCCAGAAACAGCTGAGATTATAGCATTAACTCTGTAAACCACTTCGAAAATTCTTTTCAGTTGTATTTGACATCGCTGCCATTTGAACACTACACATACCCGGCTTGTACCTGACATACACCTCTCGTTCCCATATGATCTCGTTCATCCATATCAACTTCACCTCCGGAATTCGAAACTTGGAAGTCCACGTCTTTGCTCCTTTCACCTCAACTGGTCCCTTTGTCAGCGCTACTCAGTTCCACACCTTCACAGTTATCCCTTTCCCACGGGTTCCCCATCTATTCTTTAATACAACTCGTTCCTCCAAATGATGAGACACAAATTTACCTGGATCCTCAACCAAATATTCATTCAATCCGAAACATTAGAAATGATTTTCGGAGGATATAGCATGGAGTAGAGACTGTAGTCTGGGTGTATACTTCGTACTGTTTTTAACCCGGGATATAATATCATTTTGACATACCAGACAAGGGGTACAAGTTTCCAGGGTGAAATTGAAACACATGGCAAGAAACGTCACCAACACCGAAGCAGATCTTTGTCACCACAATAAACACCTATCCATCAGCAAAAGTCATTACATGTGAGCGTATATAGATAAGAACTCAGTTCAGAACGCAACTACTTTTCACCATAGATCAAATACTTTACGTAAAATTTATCTCGAAGAGCACAATGTGGCTACCAAACTAATGATTAGAAGATCCAATAACATGAAAGTAGTGCCCTGGATGACGGTGAATGTACTTCTGATGTGGTGGTGGCTGCCGCATCCTCTCATGCCAAAGGCATAAGCTGATACGTGAGGTGTACATGAATTGTAAGTAGATTAATGCAGCCCTTTCTGTTCCTCAACTACGGGTTTAAGGTGCTTATCCCTCCTTGCAACCTGCACAACAAATTTATGGTATGAATGTCCAGTGTATAGCTTCAAGTACTTAATGACATCTGGTAGACCACATAAACTAGCCTGAGTACCAACTCTTGAATTGCAAGAATGTAAGAGGCCAGTGTACCAACCTAATGACTTCTCCTGTACACGACAAGCTTGGATTTTAACTCGGCCGGAATTCGAGTTGCCTTGTATTTTTTGTCGAGGGAAACAACATTTCGCTTTAGCTTCAAGTACTACCTGCCAATTCCAGGTTGGTTTTATTCATAGATTGCATGAGATGAGTACCGTACTCGTAGGTTACATGATGAGGTCGGTGGTAACGAATCGACACTGACAAGACTCAACTATGAATGACTAATATCCAAATGAAACCCAAGCGACCACACAGACACTCACGCAGAAAGGAAACAGTCTAGAGTAAACACTGACGAGTTTAGATAGCAGTAGCACTTAAGTTCCTATCAGGAAGCTTGTAGATGAATTGCTCAAAACTAACCGGGCAGAAGTAGATCCCACCAACCGTGCAGTCACAACGTACCTATCACCACTCTGGCTGTACCCAACAGGACAGTATATGGATTTAGACCTACACTTGCTCACGACAAATAAAAGCTCACAACCTTTGTTTCACTATAGATGTGTACTGGGTTTGAGGCAGTATGTCTTCGTTTCTTCGGCAGACTCTAAATTAGAACTCTTAGTCCGCACGTTAAGCACGCCCAGTGACCGTGTTAGCTAATCTACTCTTCAAGCTGGCCTCTAGGTTGCAGCAAGTGTGAAATTAACTTAGATTTTCTTCTTGGTGCTACAACTCGTAGAATAAGGAACAGAGCCGTACTCTGAGAGGAAGCATGAACTTCAAATTTAGAACGGAGAGAGCAAGAGCATTTCGTGTTCGAGCAACGGCATCGGCGCTCATCCCGATTGCTTCCAATAACTCATGACGAGCTTCATCAGCGCTGAAACAAATCATTAGATTAGGTTTGACTACTAATCATCAGTATATCGTATCCCCTACTAGACCAGAGACCTAATAACAAAACAAGTTAAGCGTCCCCAAACAGCTTGAACTCGAGGAACCGGTTCGAGATCTGAGTGTGCCTAAAGTTGACGCAATTAGACATGCACAAAGAAGTTAATAGGTGATATGCAAAGACGGTCATGGAAGGTCATTGCCATAGAAGTGGAAACCAGGATGGAATGGATAAATTGCTTTGTACAGGCATCTGTACAAAGCAATAAATCCCTACACTCCCTGTGTCTCTAACAAGTCCACAAGCAGTTGAAAATGTCGAGCCAAAGAGCCCAGGTATATTGAGCGTTTGATACTTCTATTGTTAATACTCTTATGGTAAGATAGGTAGATAAAATTACGGAGTTGCTGATAGACAACTAAGAAGGATTCGGAAAACCTTAGAAAGAATCCAGAGAAGATCCATATTGAGGAGGACTAGAAGAGTCCATTCCTACGAATCCCTTTTACCTACTAACGTAAAGACACCACAGCAGAATAAATAATTCGGAAGAAAAGGATGGTGGACGAGGTTACCATGTTGACAATATTGTGCGTAGTTCGCGTTGTTCACTACACCATATTGATCGAGCTCATAGTCATGAACTTTTTCTTCCACTTCAAATTCTTCATCCATGCTGCAGCACATTTACAAGTCAAGTTCAAAAGCCTACTGAAGATTGTCTGAATGCTTCAATAGTTGCCCCGATGTAGTAGAGCTAATACTGATAACGACGATAAACATGACAACCTTAGAGACTCCATTCCTCACTTCCGATCTAAACGGGACAATTTGTTCAACAGCTTCCCTGATCCGGCGAAAATCGATGATCATCATTTTCGGGAACAGGGATACTGTTCTGCTCTAGTTAGCTCTCGAAAAACTTCCATTCTATAATACTTGTGTGCGCGTCGGGAATGAAACGGTGCTCACAGTTGGAGACAAGTCAGGCTTGAAATGGCATGGAGGAAAGAGTAGAACGACATTAGCAGTAGATAATGAAATTAAATGTCAAAGAACTCCAACCGTTCGAAAACTACTCGATGGATTCGATAACAGGGAGAAAATCCGGATGTCTGATAAGAGTACCAGGAAAATTTTAGGTGACTCAAAATTTTCACTTAAGAGAACAGAGATTCAGTCAAACTACTGTGGAAATTACTCCTCTCTAAGATTCCCCTCGCGGCTCTTAGTCAATCAGGCTTAAATCAACTAAATTCCCTTCTACTTCTTTCAGCTAGGAGGAAGAAGACGAAAGAAAAACGATGACTGTGAAGCCGTAAACATTAACCGAGAGAATTATATCTACTTTCCATTTTAGACCGTGCGTGGAGCTCATTTCACCTGATTATTATTGTCCGCCGAACAAATTTCCAATCATACCATCTGCTGCTCCAACCGATAAACTGGCGGTCATCCTGTGTCCACATTGAGTGATCCCATTACAGCCAAAACGCCTTACAGCAAACAAATTGAAACGCGGAAGATCGACTCTCCCAACGACTCTTGCCATGCTCCTAAACTTGAGTTCTGCCTCAACTGGCGCTCTCCATCTTCCAGCACTTCTCAAAGCTTCCGCCAATGTGCCGTCCAGAGTCGCCATGGTTACCTCCGATCTACCACGAACAAAACCTCCGAATCCCTCGTGTTCTGCAATTGACAGAAACCTTCGACTGAAACTCAAAAGTATCTGTCGGCCATCAGTTCTACAAGCGCGCATTGAAACCTCCGGCAGACCAACCCAGAAGAGGTTGACATCCCTGAGCTATTTTGATGCCAGCTACAAACAACTTGAGAGGGCGGATTCCTCCAAATTGGCCATTCCAAACAATGGACAACGAGAGATTCCTTGGAAATCTGGGTATTTGCGATTTGCCTTAAAACCATGTCGAAATTCGAGGTCTTCAGGTACAGGTGGTCAAATGCTGATTGACCTTCAACGGCCAAAACTCAGAGCCTTGGCCCCTTGAGAAGTACGTTCCGCTCATCACCGAATGTATGATCGGAGTCACTACAGGTTTCATAAGCTTGGGAATACTCATGTTACTCTCGAACGAAGATAGGGGGTCGTCCTTCTACAGTTTGCCATATCGTGAACCCGAGTCATGCAAGTTATTTAATGGGTTATTTCGATCCAGGACCTAGAACTCGACTACGGATGTCTTGATTTCATCGAAGAACTCGTTCTTTATGACTGTGCGCCTTGTGTTCTACGTAAATATTAAAACCGCACTCAAATCCACATTCAAAGGTATCAAAGTATCTTAAATGGGATGAAAGGACGACCGCGTAGAAAAAATGAAGGATGGGAAGACCCCATCAAGCCGTACAAGGGAGAGTTGGAAAAGGTAAAATGGGGGCTAAGCCCCATCAATGTATCTTAAAGGTGGAAGAGTTTTCCTTGTAACTTTACTGATTTTGGTGAAAACTATTTGATTGTTCTAATTCAAGTCAAGGATGAAATTGATCTTATGGAAGGAGGGTTGAGCGGGTAGATTATGGTAAACGCCAAATATTGTTCTTGGCTCATACAAAAATGATCTCCAATGTCAATAAAAATCATGAAACTTGAAACTTGAAACTTGAAACTAGATTCGACAAAAGTAGATTCGATTATTCTTGTGCTAGCCATGGCTACACCTTCCCATGTGGGGTCGCCTAGAGCGGGTCGGGATACACCATGCTCGGTGTGTCATCGACGCTTTACCTCGCAAGGGGTAAAGACCCATGTGGGAAGGATGCACAAGGACTATGATTGGACCACTTGGGATGCCCACGTGAGACAAGCGACCACATCGACAGCAGTGACACTCGGGATTACGCACGCTTCTTCTATACCTTCGTTGATCGTTCCAGGGATACCGATCGAGTCGTGGGAGTGGTTAGCTTCTCAGGCGGGTTGCATTTTGGGGTTATTTGAGACTAGTTTTCCATGTCCACGTCTATTCCATAGGCTACCCCGCACACTCCATGATGAGGCTAGACAGGCTTTTCGCCTACCACTGGATCGTTTGGCACGTGATCCCTTGGACGAGTTAGCGTGGTTCCTATTCCTCCTACTCCCTCGATGGTGTCTTCGTTATGCTAGAGGGGGACGTGCGGGGCATAGAGAGGTGGCGGCTAGATTTCGTCGATTCCGAGCGGGGGATTGGGCAGCCCTTCAGGAGGAGTCTGTTAGGGCTACACGATTTAGGAGACAGACATCGCCACAGGATACCATAGATTCCACTCGATTACGACGATGTAGGACATTGGGTCAGGCGGGAGAGTTTAGTAGAGCAGCACGAGCGCTACACCCTCTGTCTATAGCGAGTCCTACTGATGAGACCATCTCTTCCCTACGCTCATTGCATCCTATAGCAGTAGGGGGACTACCACTAGAGGTCTTAGATTATCAGCCTGAGCAGCCTTTATGTCTTGATAGGTCGCTATTTGCACAAGCATTGTGCACTGCCCCTCGCCTTTCCTCAGGAGGCTTGTCAGGGATGGTTTATGAGCACCTTAGAGATTGCTTCCAGGCAGATGATCCTTCTAGTGGTTTTACCGAGTTGTTTCAGGTGGCTGCAGCAGTAGCGAGAGGAGATATTCCTATGTCTGTTAGTCGGGTCTTAGGTGCTAGTCGACTTCTCGCGATCGAGAAGGACACGGGAGGCATTAGACTGATTGCTATTGGAGAGATCTTTTTGCGTTTGGTCAGTCGTACCATTGTCCTTCAGCATCGTTCTCACTTTCGACAGCACCTTAGTCCACATCAGTTTGGAGTAGCTACACCTGGAGGATCTGAGGCTATATCTCTAGGCATTAGAGCACTCCTAGATATCCATCCGGAGTGGGTCGTCCTACAGGTGGACGTTGAGAACGCTTTTAATAGCGTCTCACGTGCATCCATCTTTAGAGAGCTTAGGGAGGCTAGTGGATCCTTGGCGAGTCTCATTCCTTTTGTGCGGTCTTTTATGGCTCTCCTGCTTCCCTTTACTACCAGCATGCTGGTTCACAGGAGGGAGTCACCGTCTTGGAGTTAGCTGTTGGTACACGTCAGGGAGATCCTTTGGGGGGGCCCTTATTTGCCATGGCTCACTTTAGAGCTCTCCTGTCTACTACTTTGGCCATGCCAGGTTGTGTATTTCCATCCTTGGCAGATGATACACACATCGTAGGCCCTGTAGATCAGATTAGGCAGGCCTTTGACTACTTGACTACCGAGCTACATCTAGTAGGCTTGAGAGTCAAGGTGTCAAAGTGTAGGGCATGGTCCCCTTTAGGTATCCCTCCCCACCTTGAGCTTCCAGAGGGGTGTATCACATCCACAGAGGGACTTCGTGTTCTTGGAGTGCCAGTAGGATCGGAGGATTTTGTCACACGCTTCTTGGACGCTGCTCTTGCAGAGGATGTTCTCCATGTGGATGACCTTCCATTACTAGGAGATCCGCAGGTGGCATTTGGTATACTCTCTTCTAGTATTGCTCGTCGACCATCCTACCTCATCCGTACAGTTCCCCCCTCATCGTCCTTCCTATCACGTCTGAGAGCATTTGATAGGAGGATTATGGGAGTCTTTGGTGATATTATTGGACCAGGGACTTTTGAGTGTGTGACAGGGGATTTGGCACGTAGACAGACGGCTCTACCGATCTCATGTGGTGGGGTTGGCTTGCTTTCTATGGAGGAGATGGCACCTATAGCGTTTTTGGGTAGTTGGGCTCTCTCGGCACATCTACTTGCATCTCGTTTTGTGGTTGCTAATAGGCCGGTTTTGGAGACTTATGTGACAGAGGTGGAGGGAGGATCCTTTTCTCTCCAGGTGTTATTGCGGCAGACAAGAGATAGTCTATCTTCACGAGCACGAGAGGGTTTTCCACCGTTTGCTTCACTATCGTCAGATTGGACTAGAGGTCTACAGTCTTCCTTGATGGAGCGACAGTGTGAGCATACGCTACATTCTCTCTTAGTTGACTCGTCCATTCCTCAGGCTACTAGAGCACGTCTATGCTCTTGCTCCGGCAAGGGTGCAGGCTCGTGGATCCTAGCTCGACCATGCATTAGGGCTTTCCGACTCGCACCGGCTACTTTCTCTACAGCGATGAGGTTTCGCCTAGGTTTGGTCCACCCATCTGCATCTTCACTACTCACTTGTGAGTGTGGTTCTACACTAGATGCAGCGGCGGTCCACATGACACGGTGTCCTTTTGGAGGACAGAGGATAGCTACCCATGATGCCATTAGAGACATAGTGTTTGCTATGGCACGAGAGAGTGGATACTTGGCTTGGAGGGAGCGTTCGTATGCGTTGCAGACGACACGTGTCAGGGCAGACTTATACTTGGTCTGAGATGATCAGGTGACAGTAGCGGATGTCGTGGTGATGGACCCTACGCGAGATACAGTTTTGGAGGGAGTGATTACCCATCCCCCTGGATGGGCGGCGAGTGCAGCAGCAGGTCGCAAGGTCTCCAAGTACAGGGGCATGCAGCGAGGTCACCTCTTTGTTCCTCTAGCCTTGGAGTTATATGGAGCGATGGACACGGCATTTGACACATTTGTCAGGGAGTGCGCGAGGGCTTATCATGTTAGGCGGCAGGGGGTACCACTCTCACTCTCATACTTTGTAGCTTACTTTAGACAGCGTGTATCCATTGCTCTACAGAGGGCAGTGGCTGGTGCAATCCATAGGAGAGCAATCACATTAGGTGATGTTTCTTCGGATGCTCCAGTTGTGTGTAGACCGTACGACTTGCATAGCTCGGATATCTTAGGTGCGGTAGGGCAGATTTCTCATACAGACTCTATTGGGGCTTAGCCCCATGTTACCTTTTTTGTCTCTCCCTTGTACGGCTTGATGGGGTCTTCCCATCCTTCATTTTTCCTACGCGGTCGCCTTTTTTGGTGATTCGACAAAAGTAGACATTTCTATACTGTGAGATAAATATTCAAATTTTCTATAGACATCTCTATTCAGTGAGATGAATATTTCCTTCTTAGATGGGTCCTCTTAGGTTTATGTGGTAAGAAAGAATTCGAAGTAAGACATTAAGTTAAGTTAGCATTTAGCACCCGATACTCGATAAGTTGAAAAGTCGAGGTTCAAGATGTTTGCATTCTTACCATGCACTTGGTCCTGAAAAATCAGCATATCTTGTTGACACTGGTGCACCTTTGTGGACTTTTGCAGACTTTCGCTGGCTCACATGTATACATTAAAAATCTCGCACTGATTTTTGTGGGAATCCCAACAAAATAAGCAGGCTATATGACATTCAGAACGCTCTCAGCTTTTTGCACATGCCCCGTGGGCACAAACACTTCACCTCAAATCGATGATGACGTTGGATTATCAGAATAGAATCAGATCCTTCCAACTTTCCATGGTCAGTCAAGAACTATTCATTTTCCTGTAGTAAAAATAATCTAAATTAGTACGTCTATCTAACCACAAGAGATGACAAACTGCTATATAAAAAGATATATGCGTCCCCTTTCATATAAAGAGTACTTTATGAGAGAAGGACAACCGTGTAGAAAAAATGAAGGATGGGAAGACCCCATGAAGCCGGACAAGGGAGAGATGAAAAAGGTAAAATGGGGCTAAGCCCAAATAGAGTCTGTATGATAAATCTGCCCTACTGCACCTAAGATATCCTAGCTATGCAACTCTTGTGGTCTACAAACAACTAGAGCATCCAAAGAAGCATCACCTAGTGTAATTGCTCTCCTATGGATTGCACCAGCTACAGCACTTTGTACAGCAATGGACACACACTATCTAAAATATACTACAAAGTATGAGAGTGAGAGTGGTACCCCTTGGCGCCTAACATGATAAGCTCACGTGCACTCTTTGAAAATTGTGTTGAATGTCAAGTCCATCGCTCCATATAACTCCAAGGCTAGAGGAACAAAGAGGTGACCTCGCTGTATGCCCCTATACTTAGAGACCTTACAACTTGCTGTTGCATTCGCCACCCATCTATGAGGATGGGTAATCACTCCCTCCAAAATGTATCTTGCGTAGGGTATGTAATCACGACATCCGCTATTTTCACCTGATCATCTCGGACCAAGTATAAGTCTGCCCTGACACGTGTCTTCTACAAAGCATGCAAACACTCTCTCTAAGCCAAGTAGCCTCTCTCTCGTGCCATAGCAAACACTATGTTCCGAATAGCATCATGGGTAGCTATCCTCTGTCCTCCAAAAGGACATCGTGTCATATGGACCCCTGCTGCATTTAGTGTAGAAGCACATTCACAAGTGAGTAACAAAGATGCAGATAGGTGGACCAAACCTCGGCAAAACCTCATTGTTATAGAGAAAGTAGCTGGTGTGAGTTGGAATGCCCTAATGCACGATTGAGCTAGGATCCAAGAGCCTGCATCCTTGTCGGAGCAAGAGTGAAGGCGTGTTATAGTAGCTTGAGGAATGGACGAGTCAACTAAGAGAGAATGTAACGTATGCTCATACTATTGCTCCATCAAGGAAGATTGTAAACCTCTAGTCCAATCTTATGATAGTGAAACAAAAGAAGGAAAGTCCTCTTGTGGCCAAGGGGTGTAATACCAAGAGCTAGCCATATGATCTACATGTGAAATTTGGTTTGGTAACATCTAGAATAATGGAATACATGATGGTCAAAACAGATCAGATAGAAGTATCACCAAAAGAGTACTTCTACTAATAGAGCAGAAACCAAAATAGACTTGAGAACCTTAGATTCCCAATAGCTAGATATATGATTTAAAGGTGAGAATTAGTTTGGTAACATCTGGAAGGAAGTTCCACATGATGGACTAAACAGATCAAAAAGAGGTATCACCAAAAGGGGACTTCTACTAATAGAGTAGGAACCAAAATATGCCTAAAATCTTTGAAGGCAATTTTGGAGGCCTAAACGGATGAATTAGGCCTCGAAAATATACAAATCCCCCGCTAATGGAGGAATGGCTGGCATCCCCCCCTGGTTTGTCTCATTGAGAGCTTTACAACAGTACCTTACGTGATTCTGAGACTCCTATAGGAAGATTCCCTAAAAGATTCCCTTTAAGATCCCCTTTGGTCAAAGCTTGTTCGACCAACCAGGTAGGACCTAGACCGCCATGTCACCCATCCAAGTAAGTAATCCAAGGGTGGAGCTTGCTGACATGTCACCTATCTGTGTGCCTAATCCTATGGTGGAGCTTCCTTGGAAGAGATCCTCTTGGTCTATATAATAAAGAGAAGGTGCTCCTTTGGGGCACCGAATGTTGAGTGTGTAATTTGTGTTTCTCCATTGTGTTTCTCTCTCTTCTCTTGTCCTTGGTGTATTACATGGGGATACACTATCTCTCATTTGTCGCAATAACATCTAGAGAGAAAAGGATCCCCCCTCCACCTTTGTCACATAAATCTCCAAAACCGGTCTATCAACAACCGCAAAATAGAGAGGAAAGTAGAGTGCAAAGAGAGCACAACTACCCCAAAATGTTATAGGTGCAGACTTCTCCATAGATAGCAAGCATACCCCTCCACATGAGATCAGTAGAGCCGTTTGTCTACATGCCAAATCCCATGTCCCACACTCAAATGTCCTTGGTCCAATAATATCACCAAAGACTCCCATAATCCTCTTATCAAAGGCTCTCAGACGTGATGGGAAGGACAAGGAGAGAGGAACTATACAAATGAGGTAGGACGGTAGAAAAGCAATATTAGAGGAGAGTATACCAAATGCCACCTTTGGATCTCCTAGTAATGGAAGGTCATCCACATGGAGAACATCCTCTACAAGAGTAGTGTCTAAGAAGCATGTGACAAAATCCTCGGATCCTAGTAGCACTCCAAGACCATATAGTCCATCTGTAGATGTGATACACCCCTTTGGAAGCTCAAGGTGGAGAGGAATACCTAAATGGGACCATGCTTTGCATTTTGACACCTTGAATCTCAAGCTTATTAGATATAGCTTGGTAGTCAAGTGGTCAAAGGCCTGCCTAATCTGATCTATAAGGCCCATAATGTGTCTATCATCTACCAAGGAAGGAAATACACAACCTAGCATGGCCAGAGTAGTAGATAGGAGAGCTCTAAAGTGAGCCATGGCAAATAAGAGTCCCCCTAAAGGATCTCCCTAACATGTACCTACAATTGACTCCAAGACTGTGACTCCCTCTTGTGAACCACCATGCTGGTAGTAAAAGAAAGTAGGAGAGCCATAAAAAAGCACACAAAAAAGAATAAGACTCACCAAGGATCCACCAACCTCCCTAAGCTCTCTATAGATAGATGCTTATGAGATGCTATCAAAAGCATACTCAACATCTATAACACTCCAAGGACAAGAGAACTCTTCAAGAGAGATACAAGAGAGAAAATATAGATTTCACACTCAATCCTCTGATGCTCCAAAGGAGCACTTTTTCTTTATTATATAGCCAAGAAGGATCTCCTCCAATGAAGCTCTACCATAGGATTAGGTACATGGATAAGTAACCTATCAGCAAGCTCCACCCTTAGATTACTGTTTGGATGGGTGACATGTCAGCCTTGGTCCCATCTAGTTGGTCAAATATGCTTTGGCCAAAGGGAATCTTTTAGGGAATCTTATTATAGGAATCTCAAAATCACGTGGGTGAGGTACCATTGGAAAGTTCTCAGCAAGACAAACCAAGGGGGAGGGAAGCCCAACCTTTCCTTCCATGGGGAGGAATCTAGACATTTTTTAGGTCTAATTCATCCATTTAGGCCTCCAAAATTACCTCTAAAGTTTTCAAGCCTATTTTGGCTTCTACCCTATTAGTAGAAGTTCTCTTTTGGTGATACCTCTATCTAATCTAAGTTCTGCATCATGTGAAACATCCTTCCAAATGTCACCACTCCAAGTTTCACCTCTACATCATATGCTTAGCTATTGATGCTAAAGTTTCCAAACATGTTTTGGCTTCATACCTAATTGTAGAAGTACTCTTTTGGTGATAATTCTAGCTTATCTACTTGGTCCATCATGTATAAAATCCTTCCATATGTTACCAAACCAAATTTCATCACTAGATCATCTATCTAGCTATTGGCATTACAAACCTCCCTCCTTTTAAGACATAATGTCCTCGTTGAGAAGTTGTTGCTCAAAGATTTCACTAACATTGATGTGTGGGTCAAGTTGGCTGCTAGCTCCCATGTTGACTCATACAAGGGGGTACCTTTTCCAATGTACTAGGTATTCCACATGTGGATAGTGAGTACCCGGATGTGCTTCTGGAGAATGCATTCAACTTCATACTCCTCGGTGTCATCAACCAGGGTTGGACAAGGTCAACTTTTTTGGATGGAAGAGAAGTGGGGCGGCCGGGGAGCATATTGACATCATAAAGAAACATGAAATATTGGATGGATCTTCATATATAGTGGTAGCTTGAGGTGAAAGGCCAAGGCTCCGATGCAATGAAGGATGGAGAAAGGTTCAATAAAACGAGGTCAGAGCTTATGAGGACCAACTAACTTGAGGTTGGTGGTTGACAGCTAGACTTGATCTCAAACATTGAACTCCATATGTTGGCTATAAAAGACCAAATCTGAGGAGAGAAATAGGAGAATGGAAACTCACATTGGGACACTTGAATGAGGGAAACTCCAAATACCTAGCATGAGCTTTGGTTTTGGTATTTATAGGTACCATACAAAGCCCTTGAGAAGCTTCTCAAGAAGCTCCTTCACTTTCTTAGAGTGCAAGCCAAGTTAACTAGGAAGCTTCTCAAGAAGCTTCCTTCTAGAAGCGGTCTACTTGGCGTGCAAGCTAAGCTAGTTAGAAGCTTCTAGAAGCTTCCTTCTAGAAACTACTTACTTGAGGTGCAAGCTAAGCTAACGGGGAAGCTTCCTAGATATTTCCGGAATATTCTAGGTTAATTTGTCTTATGTGCTACTTTGTAAGCCCAACTAACTTTGTCGCTAAACTCCATATTGTTACATATTCTCCCGCCGCTAGTTGGTGACGTCCTTGTTGCCAATGAAGCTTTGAATTCTTGGATGGCCGTTTGTGCATTCTGGAGGTGAGAAAGAGGTTCCCATGTGGCATCATGAAGGGGATACACTTTCCAAAGGATCTTGTACTCTATATGTTGGTGACGGCCTCGTTGAATATGGCAACAAGAAAGGATATGATCAACTTTGTACTCCTTGTGATCATTGATAGGGACAAGAAGAGGGGGAGGTTGGACTCAAGAGGAAAACGAAGAGGGGTTAGGAACAAAAGGTTTCGACTTGGAAACATGAAAGACAAGATGGATATGCATGTGACAAGGCAAGGCAAGTTGATAAGCAACAAGAGAGACAATTTGGGTGATATCAAAGGGTCCTATCCAATTAGGGGCAAGTTTACAAACTTGGGTATCAAGGGGGAGAGGGAGGTTACTAGAGGATAGCATGACTTTATTACCGACTTCAGAGTTGAGATCACAACAATGGTGGTCCGCATATTGTTTCTAGCAATTCTGAGCAACAAGGAGGTGAGACTTGGCTTGTTGGAGAGATTGGGATATAGTGGTCAAGAATGTGGAAGTATGAGGAACTTGAGATGGAGGGGGAGCAAGAAGAGAATCTAGAACAAGCGGATCTTGGCCAAAATTGAGAAAGAAAGGAGAAAATCCAGTGCTTGCATGTTTGGAATTGTTGTAGGCAAATTTTGCAATTGCAAGATATTCATCCCAATTGGTATGGTGGACATCGACAAGGCATGCAACATATCCTCCAATGTACAATTTGCACGTTTGATTTGTCCATCAGTTTGAGGATGATAGGCCATGGACAAAGCAAGCTTGGTGCCGAGTATCTAGAAGAGTGCTTGCCAAAACTTCCTAGTAAATCAAGATCACGGTTGGAGATGAGTACATGTGGCATCCCGTGATGCTTGAAGACATTGTCAAAGTAGATTTGCGCTAAGGTTAGAGCATCCATGGTATCACAAGTTGATGCCAAGTGGATTTGCTTACTAAGCTTATCCACAAACACCACGATTGTGGTGTGTCCTTGTTTTGTCTATGGCAAGGATGTGATGGGATCCAAGCTCACATGGTCCTAGCAAGCGGATGGAACAGCGAGTGGTTGAAGGAGTCCACTCAGCTTTTGGTTGTTGGCCTTGTTACGTTGGCAGCTCTCACATGATCGGACAAATTCTTGAACATCTCGTGTCATGTTGGGCCACCACCATTGACGTTGGAGGGTACCCAAGGTCTTGTCCACACCCATGTGACCAGCAATGGGTAAATCATGGGCTTCTTGAAGGCGCACAAGTCAAAGATCACCTTTAGCTAGAACATAGATCCGGTCCTCATGGAATAAAAGGCCCTCCTTGATGGAGAATGTGTTGTACTCCTTATTGCATGCCGTAAGGCAACCATGTACCATTTGGAAGAAAGGATCTTGGTGTAGAGTTGACTTAAACTCGCTTTGGACCTTCGAGTCAACGTTGAAATTGCCGTTGTGATGAGAGGAAGAGACTTCAAATTAGGTTGTTGTGATAAAGCATCAAGGATGACATGGGACCAACCTGGTTTGTACTCAAGTTTGATATCATACAGTTGGAGTTGTTCTTCCCATTGATGATGTTGACTCTTCATGTGTTCCAAGTGTAAGGTCTGCAACAATGGCTTGTGATCAGTTTGCATGATCACTTGTTTCCCCAAGAGATAATGCTTCCATACCTTGGTGGCATATACCATTGCAAGTTGTTCTTGATCTCAAGCAAAGTAATTTCTTTCAACTATATTTAGTTGGCAAGACACAAAAGCAATAGGATGTAGTCCATCTAGAAATTCCTATTGCAACACAACTCCAATTGCAAAGTTAGAAGTATCAAAATCAACCACACAAGGTAGTTGAGGATCATATGGTTGAAGAATGGGTCTTGAAGACACCATATGCTTTAACTTTTGGAATGCTCTTTCATGCTTGGTGGTCCACTTGAAGCTCAAGTTCTTTTCCAAGAGGTCAGTCAATGGTGCAGCTATATGAGCATAATAGTGGATGAACCGTTGGTAAAAACTGGCCAATCCATTGAATGCTCGTACTTCTATAGCATCCTTTGGTGTAGGCCAATCAGTAATGGCCTTGATCTTCTTTTCTTCCATCTTGATCCCCTTTGATGAGATCTTATGACCCAAGAAGGTAACCTCCTTCTGCCAAAAGGCACACTTCAACTTCTTACAATAAAATTTCCACTATCGTAGTCGTCTTAGGACTTCTTGCACATGATTCACATGTTCTGCCTTTGTCTTGCTATAGATTAAGATATCATCCAAGAACACTACCACGAACCGATCCAATAGTCCATCCAACATCCAATGCATCTGATCCATGAAGACTGCTGAAGCATTAGTGAGTCTAAAAGGTAGAACTCTCCACTCAAAATGCCCATACCTTGTGTGAAAGGCAGTCTTTTGCACATCCTCTTTATCGATAGGAATTTGCCAATAGTCGCTACAAAAATCCAACTTGGAAAAGTAGCGTGCTCCACTTAGTTAATCAAGCAAGTCATCGATCCGAGGCAAGGGATATGCATTCTTCACGGTTTGCTTATTGAACCCATAATAAATAATACAGAAACAAAGTCCTCCATCCTTCTTTGGAATAGATAGTACCGGTGCTCCCCAAGGAGAGGTACTATGTTGTATGAAGTCCTTCTCCAACAACTCTGTAAGTGTTTTTTGCAACTCCTCCAACTCCTTTGGTGAGAGCCGATAGATCGGTCTACTCACTAGAGTAATCTCTGGCAATAACTCAATCTTGAAGGGCATGCCTCAACGGAGGGTAATCCCTTTGGCATATCATCCGGAAACACGTCGCAAACTCCTTAACTATCCAATCAACTAGCTTGACAAGACTCTTGGTCCTCTGCATATTATTCTTGTGCAATTGGCTTCATCCACACTACAAATATAGACTTATCTTCCTCCAAAGCTTGCGCTATGGTTGCTTCATTAACAAACTTCCCTTCCAAGGACTCATCTCTCTTCCAAGCTTGCTCCATGGTTGCCTTCGTTGCAAACTTCCCATCTTGGGACTCATCTCCCTTCCAGATTTGCTCTATGGCTACCTTCTCAACAAACTTCCCATCTTGGGACTGACTATTCTTAGGTGTCTTACTCAGAGGTGCCAGACAACCTAATCAGAATTTCCTACCTTGGTGTTGTACTTGAATTCGTTGTCGGGTCCAATCAAATTGAACCTTATGATGTTCAAGCCAAGGTAGATCCAGAATGATATCATAGTGTAGAGGTGCCACTACAAACCTCATACACTTCAAATACTCCTTCTCAATCTTGAAGGTAACAGGATGTGAGGTGCGGAATGCTAAACCCTTTCTACCATCCACCATCATCAAACTACTTCCAAACACTAGCTTGATAGGAATACCCAATTCCTTTGCTACTTGCATAGATATGCAATTCTTTGAACTTCCAAAATCAACCAAAATCCTACAACCCCGATTAGATATCGTACCTTGCAAGTGAGGCAAACTTGCATAGGTTGAGCCTTCAATCCCATTGGAACTAATCAAGCTCCTAATAGGCGGCTCAAAATCTCCTACTAGGATTCCTTGTTTCCTTGATCATTCCGCTCCACAACCTCCACTTGGACAACTTGTTGAGGTCATCCATTCTTTAGTAGACTTTTAGTAATGCGATGCCCCAATTGATGACAATAAAAACAACCACCATTTTGTCACAATTTCTCTCTATCTACCATGCCAAGTGGTCTTTGTTGAATGGCATCAATCTCCATTGGTGTTGGCTCTTCCACTTGTGTGTAGTGTATTGGTAGGCTCTGTGGAGGTCAAGGTCAAGACCAAGTTGTTGCTACTAAGGAATCAAAACGTTTGGCCAACCGCATGGCTTCCTCCAAGGATTGTGGCTCTTGCATGGTTACCTCTAATTTGGTTCTCGCCTTCAAGTCCCTCACAAATTGATCCAGAGCTTCACCTTCCAATACATCTGGAATTTGCATGATGGTGTTTTGGAACTTCGTGATGTAACTTCTTACAAAGCCAATCTGTTTCAACTCAGCCAACTTATCCCGTGCAACCCGTGTGGCTTTTATAGCTTAGAACCAACTAATTATTGCACTCTTGAATTCTGCCTATGTCAAGATTGGTGCAAAATTTGTTGTTCCGCTTGCTCTACTTGGAATCTCCACCACAGCTTTGCTACTCGATCCACTTGGCTAGAAGCCAAGAGAATTTGTTTTTGCTCGTCTTGTAGATTGGTAGCTTCAAAATAACGTTCACAATCAAATACAAAATTCTCCACTACACCGGGAAGATTCTTACCTCCAAATACCTTAGGTTTAGGTAATCTGAGCCAATCTTCTCCTTCTCAAATTGGTACTCTCTCCACCTGCTCTTGTCGTCAAAGATCTTGTTCATCCAACAATCAAGTAAGGTGCTTGATTTGTTGCTGCATAGCAAGGATACCATCGAGTATTGCCGCCATGGTTGCTACTCTATCACACCACTCCCAATCTATCTAATTTATTAACACATAAAAACAACACGTCCACCATTCTCCATAAGTTACAATCGGAACCACCAAGGGTTCCTCAAATATAGTGATCATATGCAAAAAATCTTGTCCAAAGTGCGAGGTGATGAATTGTGTGAAACGATGTTGGGGTAGTACTTGGATGCAAAAATCCTAATGGTTTGGTGGAAGTGGATTTGGTGGTCCATAAATTCCATCCATCCCATTCTTGCTCTGATACCAATGTAAAAGATTGAATCCAAAGAGAGAAATAGGAGAATGGAAACTCACATTGGGACACTTGAATGAGGGAAACTCTAAATACCTAGTATGAGCTTTGGTTTTGGTATTTATAGGTAGCATACAAGGCCCTTGAGAAGCTTCTGAAGAAGCTTCCTCAACCACTTTCTTAGAGTGCAAGCCAAGTTAACTAGGAAGCTTCTCAAGAAGCTTCCTTCTAGAAGCGGCCTACTTGGCATGCAAGCTAAGCTAGTTGGAAGCTTCTAGAAGTTTCCATCTAGAAGCTACTTACTTGAGGTGCAAGCTAAGCTAGCCGGGAAGCTTCTTAGATACTTCCAAAATATTCTAGGTTAATTTGTCTTATGTGCTACTTTGTAAGCCTGACTAACTTTGTCGCTAAACTCCATATTGTTATATATTCTCCCGCCGCTAGTTGGTGACGTCCTTGTCGCCAATGAAGCTTTGAATTCTTGGATGGCCGTTTGTGCATTTTGGAGGTGAGAAAGAGGTTCCCATGTGGCATCATGAAGTGAAATCTATGTTTTCTCTCTAGAGGAGTTCTCTTGTCTCAAATTCTTACACCCAAGGTCTATGAACACTCTCACCGAATTGCCTTTTAGCACTCCATTTACAACAATTAATTGTGCATTTATCTCCTTTTGTAGACTTGTCCTCTTCCTCCCCCGCTTTTACTCTCTTCATTGAGCCAGTAAGGCCACAAGGTATATTTATTGGTGATCTTTGTTTTCCGATATGGTTTCTATATCTTCTTCTTCAATTCATCTCTCCATGTGGTTAAGAGGTTGCTTGTTTGGAGGCCAAGGGCCTATAAGAGGACAAGCATGACAATTGATGGCTATCTACACAATTCTACCACAATTGTAACATCATCCTTGTTCTACTCAAGCCTCTTCTTCTCGTGGGACTCCTTCTTTCCTTTCTGTGACCCCTCCCTATTCTCCTTGGAGAGATCTTGCTCCTCTATCTTGGAACTGAATGTTGCTCAATTCTATAGGTATTGGTCCACCAAAATGGTGTGTCTTGGCCCGATAATTTTGCATCGTTGTTATCACTTCACCTCCTCCAAGCACCCTTGCTATTCTTTGGGCGTGAGCAATGGCTTCAAAAATAGTATGAGGATTTTGCACCATTATCTCTTGGCAAATCCGCTCTTTTAATCCTCTCTTGAAATTATCAAGAGCTTTGGCTGGACTCATATCGGTTATCGCAACCTATAGATCCAAACATATCTCCATGTACTTTTGCTTCATCCTCCAAAGTCTGATTCGGGCCATTTGCACAGAATCCACAAATTGGAAATTCTTGAGCAGCCCTTCTTGCATGGTTGTCCAAGTGACCTCTCTTCTTCTACTAGCAATGATTGTTTCTAAGCGTCATACCATGTGAGGGCTACACACACACTTGCAGAATGATCAGTGATCTCCATCATGAACAACTGAAGGTATCAATTCATTCTTGAAATCCAATTTTCCACTACTCCCATGGAATGTTGTCCCTTGTAAGGCTTGATGTTGCATGTCTTCTTCATTTGTAGTAACAATGTGGCTTGGTTGTTGATTGGAACCGGTATCATTGGCATGCATAACTCTCCAAGTACTTTGATTGTTGGTGTTGGTTGTTGAGACTGCTCCTCTTTTTGCATTACTTGATCTTTCTTGATAGCACATACTTGATTTTTCAATTCATCCATGGTCATCTTGATTTCTCAAAACTTGTTCAACATCCCTTGCATTCCTTGCATCAACTCCTGCAATTGCAGATCCATGATTCCTACACACAATTGATGTTCACTTGCTACTTCCTACTTCAATAGAGGATTAGAATGATCACTTGGGAGGGTCCACAAACTATGGGAACTACCATTGGGACCTCAAAGGCCATCACTTGTTGATAATATTCCTCACAAAAATTTCAGATTACAAAATGTGATATTATCTCAAAAACATCACATTTGGTCTAACCACATAACAAATTTCTACTTGCATGTTGAAAGGATGAGGATCCATTATATTCAGATCCATAACATCATAATAGTATGTAGATTGTCAAATTCCACTCTTTGTCATATACCACCACAAGTAGAATCATTGGGTTTGGTGAATTCATCACTCTCTCCATTAATTCTGCTCCAAAGTAAAAAGCTAGTGATACACTCATTTGTTCATGTTGGATGTACATAATCTTGATATGGAATGGATTCAAGAACAAGAAGCTAGATGCACAAAATTGTCCTCCCGATGCATCCAACCTATCCAATCTCTAAAGCCCTTCCCAAGTCTAGCAATTGCACAATGTTCTCCACCTCAAATTACTCAATTTCAATAGCTCGTGCTCTTCCAAGAGGGGTGATACACTCTCTTGGATTAAAAAACTTGCTCTGATACCATTGTAATGCTCCGAGGACAAGAGAACTCGTCAAGAGATACAAGAGAGAAAACACAAATTTCACACTCAATCCTCTAATGCCCCAAAGGAGCATCTTCTCTTTATTATATAGCCAAGGAGGATCTCTTCCAATGAAGCTCTACCATAGGATTAGGTATATAGATAAGTGACTTGTCAGCAAGCTCCACCTTTAGATTTCTTGCTTGGATGGGTGACATGTCTATCTTGGTCCCATCTGGTTGGTCAAATAGGCTTTGATAAGAGGGAATCTTTTAAGGAATCTTCTTGTAAGAATCTCAAAATCAGATGGTGAGGTACCATTGCAAAGCTCTTGATGAGATAAACCAAAGGAGAGGGAAGGATAGCTTGTCCTTTAGAGTTGGGAATCTACACATTTTTTGGCCTAATTCATCCGTTTAGGCCTCCAAAATTGTCTCTAAAGTTTTTCAACCTATTTTGGCTTCTTCCATACTAGTAGAAGTGCTCTTTTGGTGAAGCTTCTATTTAATCTACATTCTCCATCATATGTAACATCCTTCCATATGTCACCACCCCAAGTTTCACCTCTAGATCATATGCTTAACTATTGATTCTAAAGTTTCCAAGCATATTTTGGTTTTTGGCCTATTAATAGAGGTACTCTTTTGGTGATACCTCTAGCTTATCTACTTAGTCCATCATGTGCAACATCCTTCCAGATGTTACCAAACCAAATTTCATCTCTAGATCATCTATCTAACTATTGGTATTACAATATCCACCAATAGGACGACCCACTCCGGATGGATATCTTGGAGTGCCCTAATGCCTAGAGATATAGCCTCACATCCTCCAAGTGTAGCTACTCCAAACTGATGTGGACTAAGGTGTTGTCAAAAGTGAGAATGATATTGAAGGAAAATAATATGATTGACCAAATGCAAAAAAATCTCTCCAATAGCAATCGGTCTAATGCTCCCCGTGTCCTTCTCCGCCATAGAAGTCAACTAGCACCTAACACCCGACTAACAAACATAAGAATGTCTCCTCTTACTACTATTGCAGCCACCTGAAACAACTCGATAAACCCATTAGAAGGATCATCTGCTTGAAAGCAATCTCTAAGGTGTTCATAATCCATCCCTAACAAGCATCTTGAAGAAAGGCGAGTGGTGCACAATGCTTGTGCAAAAAGCAACCTATCAAGACATAAAGGATACTTAGGATGATATTCTAAGACCTCTAATGGTAGTTCCTATATTGCTGTAGGATGTCCTGAACGTAGGGAAGAGATAGTCTCATTAGTAAGACTCATTATTGACAAAGGGTGTAGGGCTCGTATTGCTCTAGTAAACTCTCTCGCCTGACACAATGTCCTACACCGTCAAAATTGAATGGACTCTGTGGTATCATGTGATGAACTCTATCTCCTAAAATGTGTAGCCCTAACAGACTCATTTTGAAGGGCCGCCCAATCCCCTACTTGGAATTGACAAAATCTAGTAATCACCTCTCGATGCCCCGCACGTCCTCCTCTAGCATAACGAAGACACCATCGAAGGAGTAAGAGGAATAAGAACCATGCTAACTTGTCCAAGGGATCACATGCCAAACAATCAAGTGGTAGGCAAAAAGCATGTCTAGCCTCATCATGGAGTGTGCAAGGTAGCCTATGGAATGGACATGGATATGGAAAACTAGTCTCAAATAACCCCAAAATGCAACCCGCTTGAGAAGCTAACCATTCCCACGACTCAATCGGTATCCTTGGAATGGTCAATTGAGGGGCAAAAGAAGTGTGCGTAATCCCGAGTGTCACTGCTATCGATGTGGTTGCTCACCTCACGTGGCATTCCAAGTGGTCCACTCATAGTCTTGTGCATCTTTTCCACATGGGTCTTTACCCCTTACAAGGTAAAGCGTCGATGACACACCAAGCATGATGTAACCCGAGTTGCTCTAAGCGACCCTGCATGGGGAGGTGTAGCCATGGCTAGCACAAAAATAACGATAATAACACATGATGCTCCATATCTCTCCATATGTGCAAAACCACAACTTCTCACATCCCAACTCACGTAATAAAGTATAATCTCTCCAAATCCTAAAAACTAAAATTTCTCATAATTTTCAATTTCTCACAATTTTCAATTTCTATCTCTAAACTTTCAAACTAAATTCTCATGAAACTTAATCATGAACCCAAGAAATTAAAAATGAAAATTCTAGACTCATCACTCTCAATGTGTAATGATCACTTTAAACACAAAAAACCTAAAAATCTATATAATTTTCTACTCAATTCTCCACCGTCTTCAATCTAAATACCAATGGAACCAAAATTATTCAAAGAAGACCCTTCACTCGAGTGCCATCTGCTAGAGAGCACTAAGAAAATATAGATCTTTCCTCTCACATCTCTCTCTTCTCTAGTCTCCACACTCTCCCGAACTCCTCCACTCTATGTGAGTATCTCGATCTGGATCTGTAGAAAGAAAACAAACATACACATGAGAAAAACTGAAGAGCGGAAGAGAAGGAGTTCAGTTCAAACTTTTTATTGGAGACCCTGAAGCAACTTCGAAGAGGTAGGCTCCAGTGGACCATAGCGAATCTGCCCGTCAGCTGCTGTTCTCCTCATTGTCGTTCTTGACAACGACTGACAATTCATTTTGGAGCTGTCAGCTTTTCCGGAGAATAGTAAATTTGCGCACGGAATATGCCGTCTGTCAGCGTACTTCAACTGTATCCATTTCGATCCCAATACATCATCATCTATGAGAACGACTCGGTTCAGTGCTCGTCTACTTCTAGGAGACATCGAGTCTTCATGATCAGGGTTCGTTGGTGGAAAAAAAAATATCCTATATTTTAGCACGTGGACTTGAAATATTTTTTCAGATAACCACCACCACAACTAATGTCTACATGCGGGGTAAGGCAAATACTCTTTACTTACTTGTGTGATGCTAAAAATATTGTACCTATTAGTTCTTCAAAGGGTGTCATTAAGCTTCCAGGGGTGATTTTCGATCCTTTTGATATTCCGGTTAAGGTGGTGTTCGTAACGTGGAAGCAGCTAACGATTTTTTAATTTCAGTTCATGTTTTACTATGGTAATGCATCGATCATCCTTGGCAAAAAGATTGTTAACTTCATTCCATACACGGCTTTGGCAAAAGAGTAGCAGCATAGTAAAATTATTAGTGGAGGTTTGAAATTTAGAAATCGTGTAATTGTATTTAAGACTTCTTTTAATTTCACGAGTGACATTGATAAGAAAGCCTTTGAAAATGGACAGAAAATTTATTTGTGTCAGAACGAGAATCGGGATAATCCACCGCTTTCAGAAATGTGAATGCATACCTAGTTTACCTAGTTTGTGGTAGATATGAAGATCCTTTCTAAATTCGAACAACATTTTGGATGTAGTTCCGCCCTTTGCATTCCCCTCTAATTTACTCTACAATGCTTACTGTGAGTTTTTCCTCTTTTTTTCACCCATTCCCAACCAAGCCATTAGGGATCCAAGTTCATTTCAACGTTGCTAAATCATGGAGAGAGGTGGATGTAAAACTTGAGACGCATGATTTGGAATATCCCCTTAAACATATTTAGTTACCTCGTTTTCTTGTAGGAGATCTGGCAACTCTTGGCGGAGATCTTTCTTTCTTTCTTTCCCCATCTTTTCCTGGTCAAAATTCAATATAACACATCTGCTTAATCTCAAATAAATGCTAATTAGATTTAAGAAATACCACAAAATAAGTAATATACCATCTAAGTACTTGCTTTACATTGTATACGCTAGAATTGAACTTTTTACTACAAGTGAGTTCTTTAGATTCAACATATTGTCCTACAAAACTTAATTCTCTAAAACTGAGTTCCTTAAAATAACTGAATCAAAACGCAAAAGTTCCTTTCTTGACGTTAACCTTTTGTTCTAATGTTTATGACAAAGCATAGATTGACAAGCAGGTACAAGAATGTATCTTATCTCGCTGATAAATTATGTATTTAGTTTTTGTTGAATACACGTATCTTTTGCACTCAAAGAATGTGCTTGTTAATCATGTGATATTGCTAATGTCCGGAAACAATTAATCTAAAATGAGTCTCTAAATTTGATGTTTCCACTATGATACATGTAGTGACATCCTATTTGTGACATGTAAACCGTGCTAAAAACAAGTTACTAGTGTCTAAAACAAATGCTCTCGTCATGATAGCTGATATCCCTTGCAATTTATCACGATAGGATCTTTGATAAATCTAATATACCTCATCAACCTATTGACTCAATAAAACTGCTCTTCGAATGAATTACATGTGTTTCATAAAATAGAAATAGGTGTACGAGATCTTTATTATGAAATTTGACCGCCGAGTACGTTTCAGATACAAATACAAACATGGATATCGGTATGATTGAATTCATATCAGAATCGCGCATTACTCTTTTCAATATTAACTATGTTTCATCTTAATTACCTGTCATTTCATTTTTAAGCTTCTCTCTCATTGAAAATGTCATGTCCATTGCGGCGTGCAAAACCTAGAAATTAATCAAGTTTAGGACAAATGAAACGATTGTATGATACTTTAACTATCACTCTATAAGTACAAGACCGAGAATAAAATATAAAGCTCTCGGCCAACCAATGTGTTGTTTAAGATGCTTCTATGCAGTCCATATCTAACAGGATCTATTCAGAGGTAGAAAATTGTCTGAAAACAAAGAGTTTTCCTTAATTTTGCTAAACTTTAATAATCATAATGAATTCGCAATAACTTATAAGTATTATCTTTTCACTGATGTGGTTTATTTAAAATTATCAGGTTGACGAGGTTACTCGAAACCTAAAACGCCCTGTTCACCAGATGTCTTCGAGAATCTGCAGACAAAGTTCTTTTTATAATTTGAGAACATATATCAAAATATATTTATATTCGAAGAAGCCAAGAGAATTTCTTAATTTTTGAACTTAGCTGACACTATATAATAAGAAAAAAACCACAATTGTGGATGAAAGCCTAACTCCTTGATCATAGCCTAAGCTATGATCCGAGAGATGATCGTGATAGTGCATTGACTTCAACTACCAGATTTGTTGGTAAGCTTTACGTGCTTGGCTTGAAGCCGAGCACCAACTTTAGCAGAGGAATTGACTTTATGAGGAAATGACATTATAGCTAATCTTATCAGACCAGACTTAATACCTTCTCCAAACCATCACTTGTCAATGTCATTCGATGCCCATACCTATTTTCGATCACCTTCAACACATCAAGAAAATTTTTACGAGACTGATTATGTAGAAGTTTACAATTTTATTTCATTGAAACGCTATAACAGACTAATTGAGACCGTAATATCACCTTACAGCTCGAGATCTGTCTATGCGATCATGGAACCGCACGGAGCTGTGGCATTATGTAGCAGACATATGCCTCCAAGTACTCGTGAAACGGACCAGGGAGAAATCGGAAACTCTTTCCATACACTTTGAATCTTGTTGTGCGCTCTATTAGTCTATAGAACACACATATGATCCCTTTTTACATCGAAGCCAATGCTGTAGCGGAATTTTATAGCTTAAATGAAACGTCTAAGATTTCAAAGAGATTTAAGCACCAAGGATTCGCGAATCATTATCAATAACGGTGCCATACTGGAATTTCACGATTGAGTGCTGCGCCTAAGAATTGAGATGGCTGCAAGCTGTAGTGATTTAAACAATCCCTATCGTAGGCAATTCCACAGCCGAACTGTGAGGTTCAAGTGTTATGCCTGGACCTTCAAAGAGATTTAAGCTCCAGTAATTTAACCACGCCATCCATTGTCAAACCTAGAAGAAAGAGAGTGGAGCAGATTTTCATTAGTTCGAAAGATCTGACCGTGACTTGAGTTCCCCACCGAGCTCAAATGCAAACTGGAGGAGATTGCAGACTATTTCATGATTCGCAATCTTTTAAAACGCCAAGAATTCCCGCGGTAAAAAATCTATGCTTGAGGTAGAAGGCAACGTTGGGGGAAGCTCTAGAATTCGGGTTTATGTTCTTTCTCCTTCGTTTCTCGTTTCATAAAGTTGGCGATTTTACACAAACTTTTCTGAAAATTAGTCTTTCGCGTCCTCAGTTCGCTCACGAACATGAGCGAATTGTTTCACTATTGGCGATGATTACATACCCAAGTCATTCTCAAGCAATCATATTCCTAGCCACCAAAAGCGTGTAAAAAATATTTACGATTTGCAATTATGGCCACTCTAGAGTCCCACATATAAGTGGGTTTCAATTAACTACGCGGTCGCCTTTTCTCGTTTCAATTATCTTCCTAAGGTTCTCTCCACTTATGCATAGCCAGCATGTTCAAGAGTCAATGGTTCATAGTTGAACAGACAGACAGACAGACATTCATGACCTACCGCCGTGATTTCCATTAATTCCTATCCGAGCAATCAGCTTCTTAATTTGGCTAATGATCTCTTCTGTGCTCGTGGATCGAACCCTCCTCCAGCACAGAAGAGTTGGGTCCGAGCATTGCTCCTTAACTTAGACTCCCTTCTAGCGAAGCAAAGTTGACCCATAGGCGTGACAAATGAACAGGAACGTATCTTTAAGCAGGAGGAAGACGACCGCGTAGGAAAACCGAAGGATGGGAAGACCCCATCAAGCCGTACAAGGGAAAGACTCATATTAATGAATGAGAAATTTGAGCTCGTCCTCACGTGGTCCCCGAGCCCGTCACGTCATTTCAGAGGACAATATCCTACAATCGATTTGATGGGCCCCGCAGAGAAAGAGCCTCTTCTTATTCCTTGTTGACAATCGCCAGCAGATCCAACGGGCGCATCTGTTGCAGAAGTGCCTGGCTTTCCAGCATTGGGCGAGTTAGATATGTCTGTATTTCTGTCAATCCGTCAACCAGCTCCAGAAGCCCGATAGTGTGTGATGCTAATCGACTGTACACTCTCACGCACTAGGGGCTCTGGAAATTGAAAGTGATTGATGTATAATTATTTTGGGTGACGCAAATGTATATGAGCTCCTCCTAGAAGAATTTGTGAGAAGGAGTACCAACTTTCATTAGCTGAAAGGCTGGTGGGGTCCCACGACTGTTTATCGTGCTCTACAGGAGTGTGAGTCGTCTGGACAGATGAACATCCATCGTTACTGATATTACTTTCAGGCGAAGACGACGGCCGATGGTTCCTTACGTCCGTTGAATAAAATGAGCCTTCAGAGGATACGAGGAGTTTAGTCCGCCAGTTCTGCAATAAGGTGGATCGTATAGATCAGCCGATCACCTGATAAGGATGCTCGTAACAAGGACGACATAAGTGTATATCACTCCAGAAATTTGTAGGGAGGGTACGAGTACGACTGCATTACGACGGACGGGCTCCATTTCAGCTGTCAAGTGCAGACCTGAAAACGAGAATGGACAGGAAGATGTCGCTGCTGTGGGCGTCGATGCTGCTCATGGTGCTAGTCCCCGGGAGCTCGGGAAATCAAGTAAACTCAGCACTATGCACTTTTGGTGAGTAGCTGGTCTTTCTTATTGATGTTATCGTTTGGTCCAGAGAGCAAGATTAGACTACACCAGACCGATATCCAGAATGCAGAGATTGACATGTCTTGGGAATTAGGAATGGGTGTTTGAACCCGCAGCTGGATCTCGAAGCAGCGGGGTTGAGAGGAAAATCGTATCGTTCCACACGAGAGTACGGTTATGTAGAGTTTAGATCCCCAGGCGACTAAAGCGCATGATTTTCCTCGTATCCACCCTGCCGTTTCGATGCTCACTGGATCAAGGATTGTTTGTAATGACTTTGGGCTATGCTGGAGAACTTGGATGGTGGATGGTCCATAAAGCCAATATAAGCATGTCTTGAGTGAAACATTTGCAAGCTTGAGGCAGCATTCTCACAAATTTGGCTCTGGAACCTCTCTTGGCTGACTTTTAAAATGAAGGAACAAGACCAAGTGAAATTGATGATCAATAACTTCCTGTTTGATGAGCATGCTAGTTGAGGATGGAGATCTTAACTTGGGTGGGGGACTAATTCCATATTTTGCAGCTCCTGGAATTAATTTCGGACAAGAAGCGAACAATCTCAGGGGACCATCCGAAATTGCGCAGTTCCTGCACAGAGAGCATATTCAGAGAGTGAGATTGTACCACACATATCCTGAAACGATGAAATCTTTTGAGGGCAAAAGCGTACAGCTCACCATCAGCATCTCCAATGCTGAAATCAAGAGCTCGGCGATGGCGTGGAACTACAACGCAGCGGAGGAGTGGGTGAAGAGGAATATCATTCCCTACACTTCAACCTTAACCATAACGACCATTGCGGTAGGAGACGAGGTGACATCGTGCAAGGATTGGGACCTTGTATCTCAAACTGAGCCGGCCATGCGCAATATCTACAGCGCCCTGAAACGAGCTGGACTGAGTGACAAAATCAAAGTGTCGACCCCGTTCGGCATGGACATCCTGGAGAAAACTTGGCCACCTTCTGAAGGAACTTTCCGCGTGGAATACGCCTGGAATATCGTCCTCCCAGTGCTCACCTTTCTAAATGAAACGGGAGCACCTTTTATGATCAACCTCTTCACCTACAACTCATACAGGAACGATCCTCAAGATGTGAATCTGGATGCTGCGCTGCTGAACAATTGGGCCCCCATTTCAGTCGATCCTAAAACTGGTCACGTTTACAAGAACTTGTTGGTTCAGCTGATGGACGCAACAGTCGCCGCTATGGAGAGGATGGGCAGAGCTAACATCAGCCTTGTTGTGATGGAAACCGGCTGGCCTAACGCTGGGGATCACCTGGCAACTGTAGAGAACGCAGCAAGGTACAACCAAAACCTTGTGAATTGGGTCATGAAGGGCTTAGGTACACCCATGCGTCCCAGGGCGGGCGTCAATGCTTTTATATACTCGCTATTCAACGAGAACCTGAAGAAAGGAGCCGAATACATGCGTAACTATGGCTTGTACCGACCCGATTTTACTCCATTTTACGACATCGACTGGGAAGGTGAACCCGATTTGGTCACAAGACCTAGTCACTCCTCCTCCCGTTGAATTCTCTAGTGACCCAGTCTACAACCTGGGTGATGTACAAAACACGTTTTGGCTTTGATTTTAATGTATAAAGGCTGTTTTATGTGTCAAACGGCTACAACCACAACCCATGGCCATATCTGGCAGGAATACCTCTCCAATTAACTGAGGGAGAAGTTTAGAGACGCAGATTGAATGACAACAAATGACATACTCATACTTGTTAAGACAACTGCATTACTTGAAATTTTATAAAACTAGAATTTCTGTTGTACAACTACCACTGAACACGGTATATTCACTTACCGACACAGTGAACCTACACGCTCTCCCGCCAGTTCTGCCATCACGTAATATAGCCCCTCCCGCTAGGTCACTAGTTCCTACAGAACTGCAAGATGCACGATAAACTACTTCATTTCAACCCATCTCTGAGCTCTTAACTTGGTGTCCGTCAATTGTCATCGACATTTGACCGTATGTTGGACGATAAAGTACAGTAAGCTGTCAGAAAGACCTATGAAGATGGTACAAAACCGCACCAGCTATTCTTGCTTGCAAATGATAGTGCCTCTTTATTTCTTGAACATGCTGTTAAAGAACTTGCTCGGCGCAGATGCTATCTGCTCTGCCATGTCAAACATCTCCAGAAGGTCCGCGTTCGGATCCTGCACTCACGATACAAACCATCAAATGCCTTAAAAAATTGCAAGCATGACTTTTGTTCTGGTTAACAGCTTGTTTCCAGAAGAACTGCAACATTAGAACTCCCAGTCACAAGATCAGGTACAGAAATTTCCACAACTCAAATTTTAGGATGTCAAAACCATGTGATCGAGCCCAGCATAGTTTAAATCGACAAGAGAGAACAGAGCACTGGAACCACACCTTAAGACCTCCTCCTTTGACGGGTATGCCTCGAATTGGAGCTAGTCGGTTCCGCAGAGCAGACATACTATTGAGGAGGATTTTCTTCTCTGCTAAAAGTAATTGTGCAGCAAGTTTCTCTTTTATCGAGGCACTCTACAGAAGTTCAACAACACACAGGATCAAACCTCAGTACAATGTTTCTTTCACACTACCTACACGATGTTCGAACTCTTAGTTGAGAGATCCGTTGAATATCAACGAGACCAACTGTGTAATTTGAGTCCTCACGTGGAGAACCAGATTATGTGCCAATACGAATGCCATATCAGGCTTGAGAAATATTCTAAGACAGCACAAGATTGGAAAATACCCTGTCATTGGCGATACGACTCTCCTCATCACTGCTACCGGTATATTCTTGGAGTGCAACACGGCACTCGCCCATGAGTAGCATAAGTATCTCATACTCATTTGCCTGCAAGATAGAAGGCAAAACTCTGTGAAACTTGAAGTTACGTTGTTACGTTTCTTTAGTAGAACTCCATGATATCTGTTACCTCCAGCGTCTTCTGTAATCTACAAGGGGTAGCTGCCCAATCCCTTTGCCTATACCTGTGACAGTATACATAAGATAACAAGAACATACTCGAGCTATGCAGTCAAATTGATGTCAGAAAAGTAAGTTCCTTTCTTCGAGATTACATCATGCTACAAGTGCATACCTGGTCAATTATAATATCTTGGTCAAACACAATCTTGGCAAATAGACCCACATCAGCCAGCCTGCTCAGCCTCATGTACGTCAAAAGCTGCGATCACCCACCAACAATCAACCAAGTTAAGACGAAGGAACTTGGGCACAAGTTCTGCTCTTAACCTACAAAAGTCAAAGCACAAAGAATAAAATAATGAAAGAAAGAACCTGAAAACTACTATGCAGATTTACTGGTCACTGAATACGCCTAAAGATCTAGAAACGATTGATTGCTGTAACATGGAAGTATGTGAGTCAAGTTTCTTGCTGAACCCATGCAAAGTAAAGAAGTACCTGAGTCGGGAAACGATCTGCAAATAGTGGGAAAGTTTGAGGGCTATCAAATCCAGCTTGCTGGAGAATTTGCTCCTTCAAGACCTTCAACCTATCTCCCTCTAGCAGTTCAACCTGGCAGATAGCAAATGTGAGTAACGGGTGCGCCGTGCTATTAGTGTGGTATGTCCCCACTGATTACAGTGAGATAGACTACTGTATACCAAACCCGTGCGTCTAGGAAGAAAGACTGGAGAGATATGCATTAATTTTCACTAAAGTATATAGATCGAATTCCCAGAAATTTTGTGGAAAGTCAAACTTTAGCTCGGGGAGGGAGATCTAACCTCAATAGTGAGATAATCGTTCGTATTGTTCGGGTCCACAAATCCGTAGCTGATAATAAGATGGTTTTGTGATGAGCACTCTTGATTAATGTCATCTTATAGATAACTTCACGGCAAGAACACAGGTTCCCACTAAACTGATCTACATCAGACGAAATCATAGAGCAAGCACGAAGTGGCTTGTCTGTGTGTTGTAGCCTTTGGCTGAAACACGACAAGTAACTTACAGAAGTCATCCGTGACGTCTGCTATGGTAGATAAAAGAAAAGAAAAGAATCTACCTTGAGATCCATGGTGTATTTTCTTCGAGATAAATATATACCTGATTAGTAAATCAGAGTTCGGTCGATCTAGACCATATGTTACAAAAACCTGGTCTCCCGTTCTGTAGTCGCGGTCCACTTTCAACACAACCTGCAACACAGTCATAACGTATAAGATAACTCATCCACAACCTAACTTATGTCTGTGACCCTTCGACTACTGATACCGCCGTTGACTACCTTGAACGGGCATCACAACCTATAAAAAAAAGTCTTTAAGGAAAACTGGAGAACAGGGGATCAAATTAGAAAATGTGAACAAGTATCCTTCAGGCCAGCATCCTTTAGCAGCTGCTAAGGTCTCCATGATTCATGCCATGGTAGTGACTCTGCACCACCTTCTAGAATATGACACCAATGTACATCTAGGACAATTCCCGGTTGTGATAGCGTGGACAAAACAATAAGGCTTCGATCGTTCAAAAGTAGAAGTTCCTAAAGACCAATGTTCCAGCATGCTGAGCACCACACTCCACTAAGCAAGAGATATACGAACAACATAAAGTTGGAGTAAATCAGTCTAGAAAGCTTACAGTTTCATCTTCAGTGCTGAAATCTAGAAAAGCCTCGCAGTCTGCCTTATGGTTCAGACAATCTCCATATGGTACCTATATTGCGCAGGTGCAGAACAGCAGAGCCTTCAGGTGCTGAGCTTGTGCTCTGGTTCATACGAAATATAAAAAGTGGATTGCAAGGAAGTTTTCAATCCCGATTTAATTGATCGGGACATCCTCTCCGTGGCCACAGGGCTTTTCAAGTAGCTGAAAGCTTTAAGTAGTTATCTGATCAACTTGTGCCTTTCGGACTTAGGGTTTATCATACACAGAAAAGAACGGCAATAAAACCACTGAGACTGCCTAGACAGTCTCAAAAGCCTTCTAATACCAGAGCAAAAATCTCGGCTGATGGGAGATAAGATGCACGTGACAAGATCACTGTAAATGCATTTTTGAAAGCAGTCAAAGAAAACCTCTCCGATGGAAATGTCTGCACATGACAGGAGATGAAATATTAGTTACTCTGCTACTAGTCCTCAACAACCGCCTCTCCCTGTAGATATTATCTATCAAAACCCTCAGTCGTCAATACAAGATACAGTACAATTGATAAAGCTTATGTAACAAATCTATTAACTTAAAAGACCTGTGTTCAAACCTGAGGATCTTTATCAAAGAAGCCGGACTTTAGCTCTTCGTAAACCTCTTCTAGTGCTCCATTTCTGTCCCTGATATCCTCTATGAACAAAAGCCAGGTGTCAGGTGTGATGTCTAATCTGGAAATTGCTCAAGTTTGCAACACTCTTATCAATTTCATATCATCCATAGGTGAACAGCGTTGTAGAGGAATATCTACTACATACGGTAGCATGTCAACTGACCTAAGACAGGAGATCCCCTTAGTTGTTCATCCTGTTCAGCAGTACTCCACAATAGAGGGCTCATCGTTGATTCAGGAAACAGTTTCAAAAATGGGTGCCATGGGGAGGCTTGCCCTCGAGCTCTCTCATACATGAGCCATAACGTAAGCCCAATCAGATCTCCCCTGCCTGCACCAAGACAATGTTGAAGACATTATCTTCCTTCATATGACAACCACGTTTTGGAGTACGGGTTAAGATTTGAACATACCTCTTGCAGGGGCTGATATAACAGGATGGCCATTAACGTCGTAAGCAGTGACACAGAAGTTCTCAGGAACACTAAGAACAACTTCACCAGCCTGCACTGAATAAGGGACGGCTAATCAAAATCCGGTACTTTCGAATTGCTCTCGTTCAAATATGAGTATGGGAGTACCCCAAGTACGGAACCGGACCTAAGCCAGTTTATGACAGTTATTTGAATTTGACTGGTAAATTATCTCTGGAAATTGCAGCCGTAGAATTACAAAAGAACTCGATGAAAAACGCAGATAACGGTGTGTACCTTTAGTGGTCGATTGGCAGCACACCCAAGCCCTTCTTTCTCGAACATCTTAATAGACACGGCCTGGAATTGATTCCAACAAGAGGTGAGTTAAAGCTAATTTAGCTCGACAAGCTCTAATTTCAAACTTCGTGCAGACCTCGATTGCTACTCATAACTAGTACCAAACAAACCTCTCAGGTACAGAATTTAAATCCCGTGAAGGGCAGGCGTAAGGGAAAAAATCTTATTAGCGGAAACTGGAATGAAGGTATTGCCCTGCCTGGTCTGGAAATTCTTGCTCTTTTAACCACCGAACAAATTCTTCAGCAGCTACCGCTCTGTCATCCACTTTCGAGGCCTGGCAAACGACGCTTCTGTTCTGACCCATAAAACTCTCCCACCGGCTGGCAAATGACTTTCTTCCTCCTATTCCTCCTAATTCGAATCCTCTCCCGGTAGCATTGTGACCCTTAAATCTGCTTGAGTGGCATACAATTCTCGAGGAGCAATGCACAGTGCTGTTAAAAAATTTAGCACCAAACCTGGTCAGACAATTATGAGTTCTCACACAACCAGTGCCAACTCTGGATGTGAATAAAGACGACGACATCACTCCTGTGTGATGCAGCGTAAGATTCCGACAATCCATCCTGCACCGGCGACCACCCAACAAACAACGAGCTCAGTTTAAGACTCCACCTTCAAATCAAAACTCAGAAGGGGCTTCTCGGTGGGCAAATAGACTGGATTCCCTTCACTGTCTTCTGTGCATAACTTCGGTTGAATATTGTGCTGATTAGGAATCTCTCTCTTCCAAAAGAAAATCACAGTGGAACCGAGACACAAACTTCGAAGCACAGCACAGTCCAACAGCCTTCGGATAAGGGCCCGTTCCCATGGAGGGCTCTCCCATCAACGGCGCCGGAGATTATGAAGACCGGTTATAATTGTGGTGGGACCAAAGAGTCGCATCCAATCAGAATTCACTTCGTCTAAACCTCGAGGCCAAAGTACTAGAACACACAGTTCTCGGTGTCCTTGACTTCTTCACTGAGGTTGATGTTCACTTTCAGACTAAAAGGAATAGACTCTATTGGGGCTTAGCCCCATGTTACCTTCTTCTTCTTTTTTCTCTCCCTTGTACGGCTCGATGGGGGTCTACCCATCCTTCGTTTTTCCTACGCGGTCGCCTTCTTACTACTTTCAGACTAAAAGGAATAGAGGAGGGTATAATGAACTACTTTCATATGTAACTGATATGATTTAGTTTATGTTCATTTCGAGGATAATATTCATTTATTGAACGACACATGAGTATGCTCAATCAACAACGAACAAATAGGAAATTATATATATAGTGAACAGATGAGTAAAAAAGGCAATTTTTTAATGTTTTTTATACGTTCCAGAAAGTAGATGAACCAATTATTATGTTTTGTTAAGTTTTAATTTTCTAATAATAAAGAATATCTTTCTACTCGGTCACCTTTCTATTTAAATACTGTACAATAGTGATTTTCTCACTAGGGTCCCTTATGTAGTAACAATATATTGTCCAGAAAATATATGACCCAATTATTATATCTTGTAACAATCCAAGTTTACCTTTTCTAGCAATAAAGAAAGTTCTTTCTACTTGGTCACCTTTCTATTTAAAGTTTGTACAATGGTAACTTTTCTCACTAGTGTCCTCTACATATAACAAACTAAATAGCCAAATGCTTCTTCCCATATGTTCTTCTCTTCCCATCCTTCGTCTTCTCTACGCGGTCGCCTTTTTCTAAAAAAAAATAGCCAAATGCTTAAGATAATGCAAGCGGAGGACATCAGGTGAAAGAATAATCTTATTTTGAGAATACATGCTAAAATAATTTCCAACTTGTCACATATACCTCTTAAGTAAAAAAGAAATTCTTATCTTGAGAATCTATGCTTTCCAATTTTGAGAAGTGAAATGAAATGAATTTTCTTATGACCTTTGTTGTTCACCCATAGTGTGATAAGAAAAGGTCTTTAAGAAGGGAGACCTTTACTCTTTCAATTCGGTTTATTGTTTGCGCTTATCATTGCTACACATCTGCAAATACTCATAGGGCAACATTAACTGTTTCGTAGTAATGATATAAATTTTAATTTTCAATACCGACATCCATTATGAAGTATGTGTTGAAATTTTTATTTTGAGATTATTTCCGAGAAGCTATAATTTTCCAATGACTTTATGGCTACTCTCCGGACTCTAAACTGTGATCATGTTCATTTTATTTGAATAAGTTAGACTGTATTTATTTCTATAATGCCTAGCATCTTTCTTTTGGAATATTTTCAAAATCCATCACAATTTGATGTAAGTCACAAGCTTCATATTTATTTCATTATTTGGATATTTCTATAATGCATAGTCATAATTCTTTTAGAATAACTATGATCTAGATCACAATCTTTTTAAGAAGAGAAATAAGTAAATTAATTACTAATTGACCTACGTATGAAACCGAATAAATTTTAATTTCATACAAAATAATCTATGTCATTCTAAAATATGTTTCAAGTATGTAACACGGAAATCTGGTATGAACCATCTTAAAACATATATTAATCTCATGTAATCTTAAAAAAAATTGTTATTACATATAGAAAATTTGAATCTTAAAACTGTAGAAAGATGTTTCAAGTACAAGGACTCCTATTCTATAGAGAGTAATTTGCCTAACCTATTAATGGAACTTATTACATATCAAGAACGACCCAAATTATTAAATTGATAAAGGTATGGCTTGAGCTTTCAATCGATAATATTATCTAATTTTTTCTTTTATTAAGTATCAAACAAGTCCAAATTATCTTTTGAATTCCTTCTTCTATTGATAAGTTGTTGCTCTAATATAAAGGAAAATTTGGTATTTATTAAGTTTAACTTTAGATTAGAAAATAGATCAGCTTGTTTTAGTTTGAGTTAAATATTGAATACATTAGATTTTTATAGAGACATCTATAATATTCATAAGGGCAAAGGTCCAAGAACACATTAGGTTTTACTAGAAATTAGACAAATTGAGTGATATATCTATTCATAACAATTTTGCTTTTGGCTATAAAAGTTACATAATTCTCATTTATTTAAGAGATTATGAGGAAATACGTTTTCACAATTGAGATTTTGGAAGTTTGACTTTTAGGTCTTTGATGTTGCACTATCATTATCTTTTAGTTAGCATATGACTCCATTTAAAACAATTGATATAGTACTTACCACCAAGTTTGAACAAGTGTAAGATGCACTTACTCATGTAAGAGGTATGTTTTGCATATAAACTATGTTTGAAAGTATCCTAAGAAGCAAATGGAAGCATAAATGGTATGATGGAAGAGATTTTCTATCAAAACACATCTCCCTAAGATTATTTGCCTATAAACAGTTCATGTTGCGAATAGATCTCGCCCGATAGTGCGATCTTTTTCCTAAGATAAAGAGTTTAAGTAGTTTTTTTTATATTAATCTATTTTTAATAATTTTGAGATGTGGTTTCCCTAATTCTAAAATCCTATATTTTAGATGAACTTAATTCTTTCTTTTGCTTATAAAATAAGAAACTTTTTCTTAGAATCTTACTTCTTTCACTTTCTTATCTTATCTATTTTAGTTAGTCGGAATATTTGTGAATTTTTTGCAAGTAAGAACGACCTTGAAAATGCGTACTTGGAAATAGCACAAATTGTTTCTCCTTTTTTGTCTTATAAATTGAATTATGTATTAATTTTGATGCATACAAGCCATTAAATTTTCTTTATTTCTTCATTACAATTAATGTATGCAACTTACTACATGAACATCCATGAATGTCATGAATGTTCATGACTTTAAATTCAGGTCTTTATGCATACTTAAATTGTAAGAGAAAATTTTGGTGAGCTTATTTAAAGAACAAAATGAATTCAAAGAATCAAGTCTCCTGGACAGATCCAATTTGAAAGAACACTTGCAAGCATCTAGGATAAAAATGATTCATATATACCTCTAAGTATAAATCACTATTTGTTGGGTGATCTTCTCATACAAGTTGATGAAGTCTTTCAAGATGGGAAGTACATTAAGATAGGAAGACCGATAGCACTCCCATCTCCACATCAAATAGAATCTTATACTTGCTCTTCTTGGTCCAAACCCATGATCCGACGACTTCTTGCAGCCCTAAAATTTATAAAGAATAATACCAAAAGACAATCAAAAACTTGAATATAGCTTAAAAGAGATTGAAAATCAGTCTTACCTTTATGAGCAAGGTGTGATAATCTTCATTGTAAAAGCCTCGCTTTGCTTTATAAGTCTTTGTAAATCTAAAAAATGGCTATGTGTGATGATCTTAATTGTGCCTTTCAAATTAGAGTCAACCTTAAATTCAATTAATATTAATTGATTGATTTTGTATCTAAATTCATGTATGCTAAATAATTTATGTCCAATTGCTTCACTCGTCTTTGTGTATACAACAAAGGCACGGGACATCTCCGCATAGCACAAATCAATTAGCAACATCAAGTTCAAGTGAAAATAACCTAATGTAATGTAAAATCAGGTCACCTCAACTTCATAACTTCATACATTTTAGAATACTTTCTAGCCAATAATGATATCTTGGAGATATCTTTTAGACTCATCAATATTTGATTATAATGAGTAGAGGTCTTCTGCAAGTTCAAGCTCATTATTAAGACATACAATGACTCATTCTTTTCATTTCCAATTGTAATGGCATGTTTTACATGATTTCATTGCCTAGGGTTTAAAGGATCGTAACCTTACCTTAGAGGTCAGCTACAACAAACCTAATAGAAGATAATGGAATATATTAAGAATAAAAAAATTAATTTAATAATTTCCTCAGAATTCTTACTTGGAGAAAAGCCTTTGTCCAAAATTATCACCACTATCAGATCGTTCACTACTCAAGTTTTGGATGATTGGAATTTCTTGTATTTGAAATACTGAACCAAACATTCCTCCCAATATAAAGGTTTAATTCCATCATTTAGCTCTAAGATACTATCTAGCAAAGACCACAATCGGTCTACTAGAAATTGAGAGCTAGTTGACTCAGAAATGCTTAGTTGCTAGAACGAGATATTCCCAAACTACTACTCAATCTAGCTAGAAAGTAACCCCTCCTTCTTTACTTCATCCACAGTTGGGCACGAAATGGACAACCTTTGAAATTCCTCAATATGGGATGCACTCGCTCAAACTTGTACCTCAAATACAGTAATAGACTAATCGTGAAAAGTTGAGCTTCTCTTTCTTTCCTTCTTCTTGCTTCTTGATGTAAGGAATGTTTCCTCCTCTCTTTTTTCTTCATCTCTAATGCTCTCTGCGGTAGTAATTGTCATAGAGCAATGCTTCAATCTCCTCTCCACCGCCATTGCTCATGAATGTTGACTTCGGGATGCTCTTGACATGTTTGTGCCCATGCATCTTGGAGTAGTTCCGTTGCGGTCAAAAAGTAGACTATGGTAGTTTGGAGAGCAAACTTTTGCAAATTTGATTTCACTCCCTTATTAACCTAAGTTATCCTTTTACACAACTCAATCCTAGGTTTTCCTAGCAGTCCTTGACTCAGCCAAACTTCATATATAGTATTCCATTTAAGATAAGTTTGGATGAAATCAAACTAAGCCATTTGTCCGAATAGTATTTGACTCCTATTCAATCAGAAAAATGTTTGAAATCGACTAAATTGAATGTATGATTATGAGTCTAGAAATTTGGATGATAATTTAAACTTATTTTTTGCTTGACAAAAAATTATTTATGCAACAAAATAAGCATTCAAGGCAATTTTAGATCTTCACTAATATTAAGACATATTTTATTAAAATATTTTAGTATCGAGTATGTATTAATATCCATTAAAAAATATACTAAAAAATAAAATCTAAGGAATATTTCAACATGAATTATAGATATGTAATGGTCAATTACGTCTATATAGTAGAGTTTAAACATATAAGATATTTTTAGTAATATATACTCCAGTTACTTGGAGATAGTTATATAATTAGATGAAATAAACATGTGTAACATCTTGTTGCATGTATGTTGTTTTGTCCTTACATTCACTTATCAGTTAATGGTAATGTATATAACTCAATCAACAAACAATTATAAAAAGACTAAGTATTAATTCCTTGGTATATATAAACTTACTAGAGTTGCAATGGATTGGTAAAAGGGGCTCCTCTTGGAGAGTTAGATATCCTCATTAGATTTTAAATCAAAGAAGTTCAAGCTTGAAAGACCTCCAAGATGTGATCTCTAATCTTTTAATGATTATCAATCCACTGTTTGAATAATGGTACTCGTCCAAATCAGAATAATAAAAACACAAATCTATATTCAAGATCCACCGCCTACAAAGATACAAGTACTCAATACTCTTGAGTTCCTCTCTTATGTATTTCTTTTCTCTCAACTTGTGTTTGGAAAATACAACTTAATGAACATGAGTCTTAACTCATATATAGAGCTACAATATAATTCTCTCATCAATGTATCAGTCTATTAGAATTTATTATTTGTATAGTTACATTAGTTTCTTGGGCTAGTTATTTATAGAGTCAGGTTGTGCTCATTCATACATCACTCTACACAAAAAGCTAATTTGAATAATTAGTTTCTCAATTCTTCTTCTTAGTGAACATTTTCATGAAGTACTAAATGATTATACAATACCTTATTTTTCCCCTTTAGAAGAGCTTTAGTATACTGGCTATCATATCTGTGGTAATATAATAATCTAGGGTAATTATAATATATTATTATTTTTCCCTCACAAAATAGAATTGATTTTTATATGCTTTTTTATAAAGTGATATGTTATAGATTCTTTCTTAAAAGCATAAACAGAAATAACCTCCTTTGTGGCTTGAGTGAGATAGATAAATTAGGCCTCACATATGAAATGGAAAATAATAAATTGTTTCTTACTCAACTAAATTATAGCTCTCTCTTCTTAAGTAAATATATACCTTGAAGTAGCTTCTTTTGATCTAATCTCCACCAAAATCAATAATTAAACATCCTACCAAAAATTTCTCCAAATTTACATTATGCCAAGTAAACTATACATTTTAAGTATCTGATAATCCTTCTAAATGACAACCAATGACCCCTCCCAAGAAATTTTTGTATGTATGCTTAGTGATCCTGTAGAACAAGCAAGATCAGGCATTTTACATGTAGTTAAATATATAAGAACTCCAATTAAATGAACATATAGCTTTGATGCCATTGTTTTCTCAACTTAAGTTGATGTACTCATCTCTTATTTGATGCATAAACCAAGCTCCAATAAAGTGCTCACCAGACATTCACTTTACATATTGAATCTTCAAATAATTTATGAGTGAATATAGGTGATTAGATGAAGAGAGAGTCTTGCAAACTATATCAAAATAGAGAGGGAATATTTAGCTTTCTCTAAATCACTCATCTTAACCTTTCATTTAATTTTTCCTCCATATTTATGACAATCTCAATCTTTTTGGAAAGTTTAGAGTTTCATCTACATCTATGAAAGGATCGATATGTTAAGTATTCCTCTCTTGTAGTCCCAAAATACTCAAAAGCACTCGTCAATCCCAAAGAAATTGTATATCCATCCATATCTCATTCTTAGCTATTCATGCTTTTAGATCTATAAAAGAAATTCCTTCTTCTCCCTTGAAAATTTTGGAGATGGAAATTGAAAGTTATGAAAGTTTATAGATTTTAGGGTTTGGAGAGATTGTTTTCTTATGTGAGTTGGGATGTGAGGGGTTGTGGTTTTGCAGGTAAGTGGACATATGGAGAGGAGCAGCATGTTATTCTTGTGCTAGCCATGTCTACACCTTCCCATGTGGGATCACCTAGGGCGGCTTGGGATACACCATGCCCGGTGTGTCACCGGTGCTTTACCTCGCAAGGGGTAAAGTCCCACGTGGGAAGGATGCACAAGGACTATGATTGGATCACAAGCGATTACATAGACAGTAGTGCCACTCGAGATTATGCACACTTCTTCTATCCCTTTGTTGATGGTTTCAAGGATACTGATCGAGTTGTGGGAGTGGTTAGCTTCTCAAGCGGGTTGCATTTTGGGGTTATTTGAGACTAGTTTTCCTTGTCCACGTCTATTCTATACGCTACCCCGCACACTCCATGATGAGGCTAGATAGGCTTTTTGCCTACCACTTGATCGTTTGGCACGTGATCCTTTCGACGAGTTAGCATGGTTCCTATTCCTCTTACTCCTTTGATGGTGTCTTTGTTACGCTAGAGGAGGACATGCGGGGCATAGAGAGGTGGCTGCTAGATTTCATTGATTTCAAACCGAGAATTAAGCGGCCCTTCAGGAGGAGTCTGTTAGGGCTACACAATTTAGGAGACAAGCATTGCCACAGGATACCACGGAGTCCACTCGATTATGACGATGTAGGACATCGGGTCAGGCGGGAGAGTTTAGTAGAGCAGCTCAAGCGCTACACCCTTTGTCTATGGTGAGTCTTACTGATGAGACTATCTATTCCCTATGCTCACTACATCCTATAGCAATAGAGGGACTACCACTAGAGGTCTTAGATTATCATCTTGAGCAGCCTTTATGTCTTGATAGGTCACTATTTGCACAAGCATTGTGCATTGCACCTCACCTTTCCTCAAGAGGCTTATTAGGGATGGTTTATGAGCACCTTAGAGATTGCTTCTAGGTAGATGATCCTTCTAATGGTCTTACCAAGTTGTTTCAGGTGGCTACAACAGTAGCAAGAGGAGACCTCCCTATGTCTATTAGTTGAATGTTAGGTGTTAGTCAACTTCTCACGATGGAGAAGGACACGGGGGGCATTAGACCGATTGCTATTGGATCTTTTTGCGTTTGGTCAGTCGTACCATTGTCCTTCAGCATCTTTCTCACTTTCAACAACACCTCAGTCCACATCAGTTTGGAGTAGTTACACCTTGAGGACGTGAGGCTATATCTCTAAGCATTAGAGCACTCCTAGATATCTCTCTGGAGTGGGTCATCCTTTAGGTGGATGTTGAGAATAATTTTAATAGTGTCTCATGGACATCCATCTTTAGAGAGCTTAGGGAGGCTGGTGGATCCTTGGCAAGTCTCATTCCTTTTGTGTGGTCTTTTTATGGCTCTTTTGCTTCCCTTTACTACTAGTATGGTGGTTCACAAGAGGGAGTCACCATCTTGGAGTCAGCTGTTGGTACACATTAGGGAGATCCTTTGGGGGGCCCTTATTTGCCATGGCTCACTTTAGAGCTCTCCTATTTACTACTTTGGCCATGTCAAGTTGTGTATTTCCCTCCTTGGTAGATGATACACCCACTGTAGGCCCTATAGATCAGATTAGGTAGGACTTTGACTATTGACTACCGAGCTACATCTAGTAAGCTTGAGAGTCAAGGTGTCAAAGTGTAGGGCATGGTCCCCTTTAGGTATCCCTCCACACCTTGAGCTTCTAGAGGGGTGTATCACATCCACAGATGGACTTCATGTTCTTGGAGTGCCAATAGGATTGGAGGATTTTGTCACACGCTTCCTAGACACTTCCCTTGCTGAGGATGTTCTCTATGTGGATGACCTTCCATTATTAGAAAATCTGCAGGTGGCATTTGGTATACTCTCTTCTAGTATTGCTCATCGACCATCTTACCTCATCCATATAGTTCCTTCTTCACCATCCTTCCTATCACATCTGAGAGCATTTGATAGGAGGATCATGAGAGTCTTTGGTGATATTATTGGACCATGGACTTTTGAGTGTGTGACAGGGGATTTGGCAAATAGATAGATGGCTCTACCAATCTCATGTGGTGGGGTTAGCTTGCTTTTTATGGAGGAGATGGCACCTATAGTGTTTTTGGGTAGTTGTGCTCGCTCAACATCCCTACTTTCCTCTCGTTTTGTGGTTGTTGATAGGCTGGTTTTGGAGACTTATGTGACAAAGGTGGAGGGAGGATCCTTTTCTCTCCAGGTGTTATTGTGGCAGATGAGAGATAGTCTATCCCTACAAACATGAGAAGATTTTCCACCTTTTGCTTCACTATCGTCAGATTGGACTAGAGGTTTATAGTCTTCCTTGGTGGAGAGACAATGTGAGCATATGCTACATTCTCTCTTACTCAACTCATCCATTCCTCATGCTACTAAAGCATGTCTTCACTCTTGCTCCGATAAGGGTGTAGGCTCTTGGATCCTAGCTCAATCTTGCATTACGGCATTCTGACTCGCACCAGCTACTTTATCTACAACAATGAGGTTTTGCCTAAGTTTGGTCCACCCATCTGCATCTTCATTACTCACTTGTGAGTGTGGTTCTACACTAGATGCAACAGTGGTCTACATGACACAGTGTAATTTTGGAGGACAGAGTATAGCTACCCATGATGCCATTAGGGACATAGTGTTTGCTATGGCACGAGAGAGTGGATACTTGGCTTGGAACATTCGTATGCTTTGTAGACAACATGTGTCAAGGCAGACTTATACTTGGTTCAAGATGATCAGGTGACAGTAGCGGATGTTGTGGTTATGGACCATACTTGGGATACAATTTCAGAGGGAGTGATTACCTACCCCATTGGATGGGTGGCAAGTGCAACAGCAGGTTGCAAAGTCTTCAAGTATAGGGGCATGCAGCAAGGTCACCTCTTTGTTCCTCTAGCCTTGGAGTTATATGGAGTGATGGACACTGCATTTGACACAATTGTCAAGGAGTGAGCAAGAGCTTATCATGTTAGGCGTAAGGGGTACCACCCTCACTCTCATACTTTGTAGCATATTTTAGACAGCGTGTGTCCATTGCTCTACAAAGGGCAGTGGATGGTGCAATCCATAGGAGAGCATTCACATTAGGTGATGTTTCTTTGGATGCTCTAGTTGTGTGTAGATTGTACAACTTGCATAGTTCGTATATCTTAGGTGCGGTAGGGTAGATTTCTCATATAGACTCTATTGGGGCTTAGCCCCATGTTACCTTTTTTGTCTCTCCCTCGTATGGCTTGATGGGGTCTTCCCATCCTTTGGTTTTCCTATGCGGTCGCCTACTTTATTAGATCTTCTCCCTTTCTTGGTAAATTTTTATGTATATTATTTCCTCAAGGTCTCTATTTAGAAAAGCACTCTTTATTTCCATTTATTTCCATTTATTTGGTAAGCAAGCTAGATAACCTTTGAGAATAATAGTACAAGGAACTTCCAAGGTGTTAGAATTGATTACACTAATGTATGTAATGCTTCAAAAAAAGTGTTTTACAAGTTTCAATTAACTTTTTTTATGTAATAATAACAATTTAGCATTTGTGTTAGTCTACTTTTTGAAAGCAAAATCAGATGTCCTTTTGGTCTTCCAAATATTCAAGCTGCTTGTTGAGAAGCAATAGGGTCATAATATCCCATGCCTATGATTTAGTCAAGGAAGAGAGTTCCTTTCAGTTAATTTTCATGCTTTTCTACATGAGCAAGGTATAAGGTGGAAAGTTACTTCAACTACATACCTCAACAAAATAGAGTTGTTGAGTGGAAGAACTAACATATTACAAAGTTATAAGAGCTATTTTCAATGAGAATGTAATGTCCTATTTTTTTTTTTGCAAAAGCAATCAATTGTGTAATTTAAATGATGAACCAGTCTCCTTTGGGAGTGGTGCATAAAATAATACCTTTTCAAGCTCTTATGTAAAAAACCTGATTTATCAAATATGAAGGTTCTTATTTATATTTGCTTTGTTCATATTCATGATGAGAAGTAAAAGCTAGATCCCAAAGCAAAAAATTGGATATGACTTGAATTCAAAAGGATATAGCTACTACAATCCCAGTTTCAATATTTTTATTATTACTAGAAATATCATATTTGAGGAGTTAAAATCTTTGTACCAGGTTACTACAAGTTGTACATCTGATTTAGCATTTCTGGTACTCTCTATCTCTTTCCATTATTCCAACTAGTATTTTCTATATCCACAAGCAAGTAATTCAATTGCAATTAGTGTTTCTAGTGAGCAAGCTTGTACTCATTCATTTACAAATCCTTGGTCATGACAAGGTGTTGAGAAGCCTTAAGCCCAAGTCTCTCAACCCATAGAAAATGCACTCCCTACTTTCTCAACTAATATTTTCAGTCCTTCTATGGAACAGATGATCAATCAACCATGGAAGTCATAAATCCCAATTTCTCTACTAATAATTCTAATGCTTTCTCGGAACAAACTATCAATCAACCATGTAAGTCAAAATTCCAATTCCTTTAGACGAGGCTACAAGTTATGCTTCTCCACCTGTACCTACCCCTTGACCAAGGATAGGTACACAGGTCAAATGTCTTGGTTAGATGCTTTCAACTTGAAGGATTTTTCAAAACAACATGCATTTACAGTGAAGGTTATCCACAAACAAGGACCAAATTCTCTTGAGGCAATGCATGATGAAAATTGGTCGCAAGCCATGGAGCTTGAAATTGCATAACTACATCAATAAGAAACATGGGAGTTGGTGGATTTACCTCTTGGTAAGGAGGCAATTTGCTGCATGTTTTTAAATATCAAAAAAACTCTGATAGTTCTATGAGTAGATACAAGATAAGATTTGCAGCAAATTCCTGTTCACAACAATATGGAATTGATTTTGATGAGATATTCAGCCTTTTTGCCAAAGATGTCATCAATATATGTTCCCTTGGCGTTGCCTACCTTAAATAAGTGGAAGTACTATGATATGTACTTCAGTAACACTTTCCTTGATGGAGATCTAGAGGAGGTCTACATGACCCAGCCACTTGGAGATGAAAATCCAAGACTAAAAAAAAAATTTGTTTATTGAGAAGTTCTCTTTATGGACTTAAGCAAAATATACAAGCTTAAAATGCCAAGATAAAGTACTATCTCTTATCCATTAGATTTCAAGTTTTTAGGTCAGATTCTTGGCTGTACCAATTACAAGTTTGTGAAAATGTAATTTTATTGATCATGTATGTTGATGATCTGATCTTAACAGCTAACTGTCAAGATCTCATCTCATTTGGCAAGTGTTTGATTGGTTGAAGGGAGAGTTTGACATAAAGGATCTAGGAGAACTCAAATACTTTTTGGGTATTAAGTTAATCCAAGACTAAAATTTCTTTTGGTTATTACAATGCAATGTTTAGAGAACATTTTGCAGAATTTTTGTATGATGGTATGTAAGCTTAGTTTTTCTCTTCTCCCAACTTCTGTTGAGTTAAATGTCAAAGATGGCGAGTTGTTAGATTATCCTAATATGTATATAAGATTCATGGGAGCTTCATTTATTTGACCCTTACTAGACCAGATCGAAACTACTATGTTGGACTAGTGAGTCAATTTTTATAAGCACCAAAGAAGCCACGTCTTGATAACGTTCAAAGGATTTTACATTATGTGAAATTGACCATTCAATTTTGTCTTCATTATTCAGCTGGTGTGTTATCCATGATACAAAGTTTTATTAATGCAGATTGGGTAGGAAGTGCTCTAGATAGAAGACCAACATCAAGTTATGTTTTTGATTTTGGACGATCTGCAAATTTTTTTTAATTAAAGAAGTAATCTATTACTGCTTTATTATCAACAGGAACAGAATATAGGGGTACTACTTATGCTACATGGGAATTAATTTAGCTTTAAACCTCATTACAAGATATGGGATTCACATCATCAACAGAAGCAGAATATAAACCACAAATGTTACATGGGAATAAATATTTCTTCGTACCTTATTATAAGATATAGGATATACATTTTATGATTCTATAATCAACCGAAGCAGAATATAAGAGGTACCACTAATGTTATATGGGAATAAATTTTGCTTCACACCTTATTACAAGATATAGGGTATACATGTCATGATCCTATAATCTCATATATGGATAATATCATAATATCATTAGTGTTAAACTTGCTAAATATCCAATTTATAATGCAAAAACCAAATATATTGAAGTTCATTATCATTCATAAGAGACAAGGTATTGGTTGTAAAAATAAATTGCAATAAATTCCTAAAGATCAGCAAGTTGCTCATATTTTCACCAAAGCTTTACCGAGACATATATTTAAATCTTTCATCGAATTTAGAAGTCAAAGATATTAAAACTTTAGCTTGAGGGAGTGCGTTGATAGTGTCACAAGCTAGAATTCCTCGCAACTAGGCTAGGGTAGTGGGAAAGTTTAAATTTTTAGTCACTCATTTCCCACTTCATAGTATGATTGAGAATCCTAATCACAGGTAACCATCAACTATCAACCGTTCTACCAGAAGCTGTACCCTGGCTAAACGCTCTAACGAACATGTATTAAAGAAGTTCCATTGCTTTCTGCCGAGAGTGAAGTCGCAAGTGTCACAAAATTACGATAGAGAAATTTGAAGTCGGTTCCTTTCTTCCACATATAGAATGGAATCTGTCAGTCCCTGCTTACCATTGAACCATGTATATACAGTATATCTCTAATATACACACCTGACGCTAACTACCTGCAGTTGCAACGGGACAGAACTGACTTACTGTATTCATCCAGAATCAACTGTAACTGATCTCCATGTCTTTGGCTAAGAACTGAGATATTTCGCATGTTACAAGGCATCTCAGACGTATATAGTTCATTACATTCAAGCCTGTTATAAATGCAAAACAACGGGTGTGACTAGAGACAGTGAGTAACCGATGAACGGATCGGGAGGACCTACATATCAAAGTAGGAGGAATGAAAGACGTACATATTTTACAGAAGTGAGTCGAAATATGGAAGAAATTATGGGCTTTTATTGAGGTCTTGCACGTCAACGGTAAAACAGTGCATCTCCATGAAAATATATCGCAAAACGAAGAGCATGAAATCAGTATTGAAACGTTAAACCTGATAAAGCATCAAAGGCGTTGATCGGATATGGAACGGGAGGAGATGCAGAAGGTGCGGAGGATTGCCTCCAATACTGAGCCACGGACGGCATTTTAGCCATGGGGTGATTTTCTAAGTCGCCGACCACGGGAAATTGTTGTAATCTGGTGACCCTAGGGCGCTTCAGACTGTACGTGTTAGACAATGGTGGCATACTACAAGCATTGACGAGGCGTTGTACCTCGTCTTCCATTTGAGTGATGGAGGAAGCTGATATATTACAGTTGTGGATTGTGTTCAGTGCAATGGCACTAGGAGTAGTCGTAGCAGCAGCAGCAGCAGCTTCCAGACATTGAACTGTCGTCGCCGTCGTACATGTTGAAGGAGAAGAGTTCACATGCGTATTGTAGGAAGAAGGAATTAATATCCTTGACCTTCTATAACAACTGGGATCGTTGTTCTTTATCGGGATGACAGCAGCTGGAGCGTCATCCGGACTTGGGGTTCCCATCAGAGTAGCCGAAGGGTCTCGAGTAGAATCCATCTGTTGAAATGCACATATTTGATTAGCTTATGCAAGAGCAATCGTGTTGTTTTAGTGTTGTAGCAATGTGATGGGGATTGAGGAATTTCTCACCACTTTTGTAGTAGGGCTTGACGAGTCCTGTATGAGCCGATGCGTAAAACAGCCAAAAATGTCTTGGCTGTCACTTTCCAAGTGGTCTTCCTGGTTGTATTTAGCTGTACTTGAGCTTCCCATTCCATCCAGCTTCGCCATAGCCTGCTCCAATCCTCAGATGTTAGTCTCCATCAGTCTAGATTTGCTGACTAACTTATAGTCCATTCACCTTCAGAATGATATAAAAGTTCCCACGTACTTAACAAGCCTGGCTAGCATGGATCCGGAACATGTCAAGCCAATCCATTCTTCATGAGAAAAAACGTGTAGTCTCACATGAAATCCAGTCGGCAATCTGCAAGCCATGGATTACGATGCACTCCAGGCAAACAGAATTCATACCGCCATAAGCTTTGATCTGACACTGGAACTACTGTCTGCTTAGTCCATTTTAAATGTCTGAAATCCCTGCGAGCCTCAAGTTATCATAAACTCATGACCTAAGGCGATTGGATTCATGATTCGATCAGGACCAAGCCTCAGAACGTTCTCCGAATTGAGCAGCTTCAATAAACGCAAAATGTTTGAACACGGATCTGAAATGTGATTCTACTCAAGTCAACTGTCTATATATAAAACCATCTGAAAATTTGACAACTTTATCGTTGTTTGCTGGACACGCAACTACCAAGTTTTAGGAGGAATAGATACACTAGAATCATCTGCGAACCACTTGCTGTGGTTAATGAGTGCACAGATGTATCTGCAAGTATCAATTCTAATTAATAGAACAAAGAAATCCTCAAGTATAAGATAGAATATGCGATTTTATTGGACATTACCCCGTTGTTTAGCGTATATTCAGGATAGATCAAGCAAAATGCAACGTTCACAGAAGAAATTCATGCCAAGTTCGCGCTTAGACTACGAGTCAACTGAAGGTCGTGCTTGACGGCCAAGAGGTAAACTTGTTACAACAACGTTCTTGGACGGATCAGAATTAGCACTTAAGCCTACGGTCCCACACTTACTGCAAAGATATAGAGCACGACTATTTCACACTAGCAGCAGACCTTCAAATATAATCTCCATTACACACAGGTGGTCACATCACACTATCACACTAAGTCTTACACTCATGATCAACTGTCCGTCGTGCTGAAGCCAGTTCACTTATCTTTACGATCCTCAAAGATCCAGATTGACATAGGGTAATAAGCATCCTAGAGGTCATCAAGAAGATGTAGTACGCCAGTCAATCCCTAATTACGTACTAAGGATACGGGATATTTGCCTTCGCTTAATATTGGTACTGTACATGAGGAGAAAATGGAGCACAAGGAGTTTGAGTTACAAGACCATGTTAAAGCCTATCGCCTTCTTTTCCCCTAAAATACTTAGGGAAGCTGATTATCAGCTGCACATCTAGAAGAGACAAGTCACAGGATTAGGACTAAATGAAAGCGCCCAGAAGACAAGAATGATGCCATGATCATGAATTCTAGCTTTGATATATTTATAATATACACCACGACTTCAGTTTCTCTGTGTGCGTTGTCATATGCCAATTGCATTTTCCTTGCCATGGGTATGGGCAACTGAAATCAAAATACACAGGAATCTACATTTAGAACCAAATAGCATGAGTTTTGGGTATCTACCATGCGCAATGCAATATTCATCTGCCTTGATGATGCTTCAGTACTGGTACCGCTGCACTCGTCTCCCGACGGAATTCCATGATCATAGCTTCGTTGAGGTCCACCGTCAACCAGCTGGTGTTGAGTGTCTGCCTCGACCAATTGGTTGTGCGAGATTAGATTTACAGCATTCGTCTTTGACGGCTGCTGGTGCAAATTTCCAGTGTTATCGCACTTGTCTGATAGTCCAGCTGACATGGACGAGACCATGGAGATATCGTTATCGGTTGAGTTCTGAATATTGAGACTATTAACTGGAGCTTGCAAGCGTTGAGATTGATTGTGCGGCTGTAGTTGCTCAGCTGTAGCCTGCTGATTCTCGAACCTTGACATAATTCTACTGGTACGTTCTTCGAGTTCTCGCGCTCCAATTGCAGATATGAAGTTGACTGAATTTAGAGCCGAGCTCGACTTCCTGTAGATCCTACACAAGGCAACATCATTCTGCACGACGAGAAAATCATGATGAGAAGAGCTTAAGCATGACCTACAAACTAAATCTTCCCGCTCCATAGCCCATGATAGCCCATAAGTTGCAACCATAACAGTATATTTTAAGCTGAAGTTTTCTTTACCTTGATTACGAAGTTATCGTATGTGGAGAAGGAGTAGCTGATGGAGTTGACACCAGATGTCATGACCGAGATGGATCGTTCCGCTGGTTTTGGCATGCGGTACTCGTTCATGATCCATTCGGTCTTGTTGCCCCTAGGAGCACGTCCAGTGTAAAAGACCAGGGTTTTTTTCAAGCCAATGCAACGAGAATCACCACTGCATCGTACAGGCCGATCGGTACCAGTGGCTTTCCAGTAGCCTGAGGCTGTCACTCTATTTGGGCGAGCACCGTTGGGGTACTTCTTATCTCTTGGACAGAAGAAAAACCATTCTTTCTCCCCCATGAAGGCCATGGCTGCAGACAACAACTCAAAGGCTTAATATCAATCTGAAAACCGATTATCAGATCTCTCTTGTTATTTGCTACAAGTTTAGGAATGTTAGAACGTAGGAATGGAGTCAGAAGCGGCATGCATTCATGCAGCTGCAACCGGAAGCTCAGGCAGCGAGTGCAATGTACCAGGAAGCTCCCAGGGATCATATTGGTATAGATCCAGTGAGGCAATAAGCTCCACACTGTTGCGTCGGCCTTGGACCATTCGCCTCAGATAGTATCCGACCAGCTCCTCCTCGGTGGGATGGAAACGAAATCCGGGAAGTGCCATCTCACTCCACTCAGCCAGGGTAGGTTGCTGCTCTTCCTGTCCTATTCCTTTGCTCCCCATACCCTCGAGCTCCATTTATGTGACACAAACTCCTCCGCATCAATTTACGAGACGGTCAAAGTCTAGACTTTTGATCTGAGGTTTGGGCCATACAGATTCCAATATTTTTAAAAGAAGATATTACCCTATCTAAGAACTACCTAGCACTCCTGCCTGGATGAGGTTTCGCGCTCTTTGATCGATGTCTCATCAAGATCGCTGCTGTATAGTTACTAGAAGCAATGCAACCGCGTGTTGCTAAGACAAAGCTTGAGCAGAGTACTGATTCTAGATCTCACATTTATTTTTTGCCAAACGTTATCATATATGACCTTGAAATAGGTTTTCTGAGTACCGGAAGCCAAAGTTCAAGACCAAGCACGTTGTAGATGCAGCACGCTAGAATCAGTCAATCAGAGTGGCAGCAGTCTGAACTTCAAATTGCTCTTGATCTCTTTTGAATCTGTAACTCAGGTGCATCCCAGGTTTTCTCGTTGAGGTAGAGGGGATGCGGAGAAAGGCTAAAATCTCAAATTCCAACTTAAGATGAGCGGCACGAGCTATATGTGCTAGGTTTGTCCATAGGCGATACTGCAAAGGGATACAACCATAGGAGTCCTCTCTCTCGGTGGCAGAGGCGTTTGTTGCCTAGGTCCGGACGATGCCAAAATTTGACCACACTGAAGAGTTAACGTGCAGGCTGCACATTTATATGTGTGCACGCTTGGGGGCGAAGTGGCGTGGTTCTCAAAGCCATCTCTCCTCACCCGCCCTGCAATGACGCCGTCATAAACATTCCAGCTCGTTCCAGTCGATGCGCCAGTTTAGGGTCGATGCGCCAGTTTGTACTGCTACCAAAGCTCAATCGGGAGCAAAAAGTACATAGTAGCCTCGACAGATCAGTTCCGACACTTGCCGATTTGAACCAGTTTCATGTGCGGGTTTGCAAACCTTTGTTAAGCAGACGTGGTTTTAGAGTCTCTAAGGGAAGGAGCGTGAAATGGTGGAAGAGAGAGAAAGATACAGACGAAATGCCAAAATAACATCACCCACGTAGCAGATGATCCAGATCATGAAGACGGTGCCAAGAGTCAAGACCCAGAGAAAAGGAAAACGTACAAGTCAAGGCCGTCGACTCATTATGACTCTGATGGCGCCGGCAGGCAGGCAGAACGTTTCTACTCTAGATCAAGTGTCAGAGCCTTCCTTCCTTCTTTCTTCCAAATGTGGAAGTTCAGATTGATTGAACGCGAATGCCTATGTTTGTTCGTTCCGTTTTTCAACACAAGTTCCAACAAAACTTCTAAGCGGTTTTTTTTCTCCTGCGTACTCTGCAGCATTGTTCCTTAACATCGGGCAGGGAGCCAAAGAAGGAACATCCAAAATCCGATTAGTTCCATGAGTGCATCGGACTTGCTGACCGGTGGTCAGAGGGAGTCAATTTTGTCGCATGATTGTGCCGTGACTTCACTACTGCAGTCTCTTTCCACAGTTTTTGAGCTCGAGGGACTGCGAGACCCTCCTCTCACAGCCGATTAGTGTAGTCATGGCTCATGAGGTCTTTGATCCTGCTTGATATACGCGTTACATCAGCCTGCGAGTCTCTCTCCGAGAGGGTATAAACCTGGAGCAGTTGACATTCTCATGGTATTCCCTAAATCATTCAACTCTAGATCCTTTGAATAAACCTTTTTCTGCTGCAGTTTTGTCTCTATTGGGTGCTCAGATTGTGAACTGTTGTCTTACTCTTCTGCATATAGAGTGAGCTAGGTACTGCAGCTGTAGCTGGTAAGCCCGCGGTGATGAGATAGCAGTTGATCAAAAGTACGATCCATGGGCAGGAAAGAAATACAAATGGCCTTTATTTAATGTAGAAAATCAGGAGGTGCCATCTAAAGTTGGCAAATCCCCCAGTCCCTGAATTTCAGATCTTGTCTCTATCATCCTTTTCTCCAGGAGAGGCATATTTAATTTGACAAATTTCACGCGTTGAAATAACACTCATTACTAAACTTAAAGTGAAAAGAGATGCACTGTGAAGGCCCAGGGAGCAGATACGTCTGGATCAGGAGGAAAGGACCAGGACGAGGCGCCATCTAAAATGTATCCTCCACTTCTGTAAAAGTCGAAAAGAGTTATGGTGGCAGGAGGAGAAGATATAGAATCACTGAGAGCCCAGAACAATAATTCTGTTGTATTCATTGAATTTCCATATGCGTCACAGCTGTTCGACATGGCGGAACAGCCTATGTGTTGAAAGGCTTTTAATTCAACGGTAGTCATTTGAGCACAGCCCCCAGCACAGGATAGCCATGGCAAGATGCTGAAGGAGACATATTAAACTGTCCTCTTTGCTCCAAAAGGCTGCGGTAGATAACGCTACAGTACTGTAGCTGGAACAGCAGTCAGATTCCAAACCCGCTGATCTCCGAGCACAGACCATTTCTGTAGTAACTTGATTTAGCAGTGGAATCTTATCACTCGGTCAGCAGCAGATCCAAATCGGTAGAGCTAGAGAATTTCGTGTCGCCTACAGCGGCAGCCACCATCGATGATGATTCCAGTCAATTGATCTAATGAAGATCTTGTACGAGATTTTTACTTTGCATTACAGACGGATGGTAGGGTAGCAAGGACCGCCCCAGAATGAATGTTGGCAGGAGCCCTTCTTTGCCATTTGGCATGTGTCTGAGACTGGGAAAATAAATTTTCATATTACGAATTTGTTGTCGATCGTGAAATCATGATTAGGTCTGATAGAGTGGGAATGGCAATTAGCAAATTCCGCAGGCCTGCTGCAGTTGTAGTTTACCACGGTACCATCTTGTCTTGCTATTCAATAGCGCATGTCTCAAATTAGATAGTCGATTTGTTCATCTCTTAGATAATGAAGACTTTACAATCGTAGACACCCAAACTATTCGAACAAATCCAATTCATTCATTTCATTCTTCGGCTCAACTAACTTTATACGCTACAGTTATACATACCCATTGCTAGTTATAGATGGTTCATAATCTCTTTATAAGTACCATGCGATTCAAATCCTTCTCCCATCTCTTTGTCCCCATCTCGTCGAAGCTCAACTTTGCCATGCTCAATTTTGTTTTCGGGTTTTTGCAGATACTGTAGTCAATGTTGACCCATGAAGAACGAACGTAGTTATTCGCCGTAACCTCGAACTACAACAGTGACTATAGTATCTGCAACGAGGACGAGAGGGGATGAGATTTATTTCTGTAGCGGTACGACGATGGTACAACAGATGCCATGCTGTTGCCTCCCACAAGCAGGTGGAGATGAGGCAGAGGTTAGCCAGGGAGGGAGAGGGTGATCAGTGCCTCTACCGTCATCAGAAAGTCGTCAACATTAAAAGCCTCCTGCACCTGAATGATTTTCGGCTATGCCACCAAATCGAGTGCTGCAATCCGTAGACCCACCGAAGGAGAGTCCGAACCTGAAGAAACCCACGTAAACCCGCAGAGGACGTTGGATTGGGACCATTGTGACCTGGTCACCGATCTAAAATAACTTGGGGCATTGCAAAATTCCCGCAAGGAGGGGCTTGTTTGTACGTCAGGTGTACCCTACAGCTCAAATCATGTGCTAGCAGCAGAGCTCAATCGAGGATTCGAACAGTACTGGTCGATTGGGTGATAGGTGTTTCTTAATTTGGAGCGAGATTGCTTTAGGAGAAGGAAAGGAAATTTAAGGCAGCCTGGTGAGTTCTGAGTATGTTGCATGTAACGTATACTTCACCAGCTCTCATGTACGTATCGTTCGATCGATTATCCATCAATCTGTCTTGTTTCCAATGCCAAATCGGTTCGCAATCTATCGGTTTCGAGGCAGCCGCGAGTAAATTATGCAGAATAAACCTAGGGAGGTATGGACCAGATACCGAGGAAGATCGGGCGAGAGGTTCGTAGAACTCATTGCAGCAGAGAGCTTCGGAGGGAGGAAAGGGATGTTGGGACTCATCGTTTGTGAATCCTCCTATTGGTCGGGGTGAACTACCCGCAGCAGAAGACCATAAAGTGGTTCTGACGGAGGCGTTATATTGGGATGAGTAAAATCTCATTGAAGCCGAGCCGAGCTGGTCTACCGAATACTACTATAGTAATGCTTCCTCCACACTTAGGCCTGAATATGAGGGGCCTCCATCGTAGAATTCTTTACGATTGTGAGTGTAAATATCACGAAGGAAAATCTCCTTGACGATGCAATCTTTTCACGGAGCTATCTTCTCTCAAGTCTCCAGAAACGTGGTTGACGATTAGATACTGAAGAATGGGTGTGAATTAAGATTGAGAATGCTACAGTTCCCTACACATATGCACGTACGGCACGCTTGCGTCTCTGATGTCACTCTTCCATCTGCACCAGTCAGCTGCAGGAGTGATTTGGTATCGATTTCATTTAATATCTGCAGACGTAATTCATCAAAGACTTCTGCTACACCTAAATTCATCTGCTTTCTCTTTTCATTTCGCTCTCTCATTGAAATCCGTATCAGAATTCACGCAACGTGCTGTCACTCTTCGCTCTTTCACATTTTCCTTTGAATTTATTTCGATAATCCCCTACTTTTCCTCTTTTTACCAGTTACTGTGGAGAAATTTCCTGAGGGCTTAGATCCTAGAGATATCCGCCAACTCGAGTAACTGCCCAATTCTTACAGTTAGGCTCGCCACTCTCTCTCCATTCTGTGATTCAATACTGCAATATCTAGTTGCATTCTCTCATAAGCTATGAGTTGAATTCCCTCTATCCAGAACCAGATCGTCATAATGTGCTCTGGTTTTAGAACATCGGCATTCCGTTAGATTGGTCCTTAATCAATGCCAAATTGTTCAATCTCTTGAAGATCATTACGAAGCGGCCTTAATTAGTTAGTTTTCCGCGAACTCTGGGTAACGAACTACACATGTTAGCTGCAGCAGCAATCTACTGTGGGTTCCTGGAGTTTCGTGACCCTAGACCCTATTTAATATTGTCCATCTCATTACATTGTCCATCTCCGGACTGAACTTGATTTTGAGGAACCGTATTGTAGAATAGAATGGTACCAGGTGAGAAGACCTGGATTGGTTTGCAAAGTAAAGTTCGCTACTCGCAGTTTCAGGGAGCCACACACCTTGGATACAGTTATGTTTGTCCTCGCTCCGCAGTATCCACGCTTTGCCGTTTCAAGGGCTTGAGCATCCCAACTCCAGCTCCATCACTCCACGTAGAAACAAAAGTTGAGGCAACGCAGTACAAACCGACGCAATTTCATTTCTTGTGTGTACTTGACTGTGCATCTAACCCCCATGTACAGTATGTTAGGAGATCCTTCATTGAATCTTTAGAGTCCGGTATATTCTCTAAACTTGTAGAACCTAGAATGGCCGCAAAGTGAAGTGAAGGGAAGTGAAGAGGAGATGGAACTTTCGTTCTGATGTACATAAGCCCGGTGCAGTAAGCACTCATATGCATCCTCGGGTCCAAGTCCCGATATCGATCCTATTCGTACCCAGTCTCCCGGAGTTCTTGTTTTGATCTTATTCAGTCTAGCAGTTTCATTGGCAATGTATGACTTTAGGCTGCTGACCGGATGGAGTGATAATCATCATCACCATAATCATCCACGACACTAGACTTGGTTTTTCCTGCCTAACAGCAGCAGCGCTTCTTAGCATGAGCACTCCAACTACCTTAGCAAAACGTGTGGTGTGCGCACGCTGAACTGAGGCCATACATGCAAGTCCAATTCAAGGTACTGATACCCCCTATTTTAACTGGAATCTGGTCGTTCACGATCGGATCACTCCGCTGAGATTCAAAACAGCTTCTGCCAACCGCACCTTCCTCGAGTTTGGGTTGCGTAGTTTGAGATTGGGAGAAGGCAAGCTAGCTAGTACCCGCGCAGCCACAGAGAGCTCGTGTTAGACGCGCAGTAGTTGACAAATACACGCTGCAAGCTTCAAAACCTCCTTTGACATGGACCCTATCAAAACCTCGTTAGACACGGACCCTATGCACTCCACGCCATCTCCTGCTGCTGCTTTACCCGGTATCTAATCATGAATAGATTTCATTATCATAATTATCTCACCACTCCACTCCATTTAGCACCTCAGAACTCACGGTTGGAGGAGTCAAGACCTCAGAAAATCAACATCGAACTTTGTGCTTCCATTTGGAAAAGCGCGAATTGAACTATCATGGTTTCTCCCCCCGATGAACAATTCCATCAAACACAAGTTAAAAGCTGCAAAATAGATGAGAAGCACTGAGTGTCCCTCTTGGAAATTCCTTCTTGGAAATTTTACCTGGGCCTGCAGTTTCGTTTCACATGAGAATAGAAAGGCTGCAAATACGAGCATCAAGCGAATTTTTCATTAGACACTGATAGCCAAGGATTATCTTTTCTGCCAACTTCATGCGCAGGTCATCTCGAGGTAGTCTTGAAAGAATGGATCAATCAGGAGCAAAGAAGTTTATATACCATGCTTGGAGTCCTTTGACCAAGTCTACTGTCTACTTGATTGAAAGTCTTCATGACTTTCAATCAAGTATATATCAAGTGACTACATTTTTTCAAACTGGCCCGCTTTAGTTTCCGGGTATCGACAGAGCCGTTCCCTGTCCTGGCCTCCCCCAGATTTCTTCAAACAGACTGGTGACCATGGGTATCCAATTCTCTTTAACAAAGCCCTTGTTGGCTAAGAAGTTATTTCTGGGAACTGCACCACGACATTGTCCACCTGAAAGCTCGGAGATCTTGTATATAATTCAATTAGGGATATAGTCATAATAATCATGTAGTTGATTAACGTACTTGACCCAGCTTTCACGACAGTAAGCAGCAGTAGAACATTTCTCTTGGTCCATATGCTTCAGGAAAATTATCCTTCTTGGCAAGTGGGCCAACATTCTCACCTGTCTAGCTATTGCAGTAATACGACTCGGAGCCCTAATTTTCGTTATGATTAATATTCAATCTTAAACATGACTTTATTCGATATATGAGCTCATGCGTAGGCTCGTGGGAGGAAGGTGTTCTTTTGAAGGTAAGCATCGACTGAATTGAAGTATGCAACCCGTGTAGACTAACCATGCGATCGACTATACGAAAGAAATTCAGAAGAAGCTGTCCAGGATGAGTTTCAACATCTGGTCATTCTGATTTTCTCGTCCTAGGCTTTACTCCTCCTTCTCCTCAGTTTTGGGTCTGAAAAGTTTTGCTGTTGATTTTACGACACAACTTCCTATTCGTGGGACAAGCAAGATAGAAATAAGATTGAGAAAAGCAGATGATGAGTCAGCTTGCAGTGGAATCCTATATCTATTCATATCTAACCTCCAGTCGTCCGTCTCCTGCAGCAAGCTAGCACTAAGGTTCATCATTACAGCAGTTGCATATATAATCCAATATATACTGACTGAGAGGAAAACTTCCATACGAAAGAAAGCTGACTTTCTTTGGAACATACGAGAGCTGCAACTACAGCTGAGCTTTGATCTTTCCTCTTACCGTTGGATATACTGCAGTACTGTAAACTTGAAACCCGTCACACCAGTTATTTGTAGAGGCTGAGGAGCATGAGATCCAGATCCAGAGACCAGACCGGTGACAGGCAGGACAGTGTACTTCTGAGCGCGAACATACATGCTATAGCTGCAGCCTGCAGTTCCCTGTCTCTCACTGATTGTGTATTTCCCGGCCAAGATTGTTCCCGTCCTGTTAGGAATTCTCGTGCTGAATCTGCTGATGTTTGGCCATTCCTGTCAGCTTTGATGCTACTGTACCCACTCTGACTTGGGCGACATTTGCCCTTAATCCAGATGACTTGATCATGACCAGATGACATTGTCTGTGTTGAGTCTGCAGCTCCCTGGCATGGCATGTCGGTATCTTGAGTATAGTTCTGCATTTCAGATTCATTTTCCCGCGTCAGAAGTCATTATAGACCGACTTAAACTACGACTACTACTATGAAACTAAACACTAGGGCAGCCTATCTATACATGGTGCTGTATATTTGTGTGGAGGCTTCGTCAAGGAAGGCTAAGAGAGGTGAACACTCGCCTTCAGTTGGCTCCTTGATCTCCTCTCTGCGTGAATTTAGCGGCAGCCCAGATAAATAAGATTGAAATGGAGAAAGCTATGTACTATTCTATTATACAGTACACTGATAGGAAAGCGACCTACTGCAGATACAAAATAAGGAAGTCGTGCAAAGTGAAACATGAATTCCTCGTGCATTTCGTGTACTTTGGACCAATCATTTTAACTTATCTTGTAAGTATGATGCTAAGCAGCAGCAGGTTGTAGTAGGTTTGGGGGAAAGATTATAATTAGGAAAAATGAAACATGTGGGAAATTGAGATGTAACCATGCAGCTCTTGATGTTCTTGATACGATTAAGTTGTCGTGTAATCACGACAACTTTCCCGACCAGAGACGTTTTCCTTCCAGGCAGAGTTGGTCCGGCCTTTATGGTGCCTGTATTTGTATGAACCTTCTCAGGAGTACTAGAGCAGTTTTGACATAACGGCAGTTCCACCGGGACCACTGCAGTTCGAAATCTCATTAGATTAGAGCTTTAGACGCGTTACACAAATGATTTTTCTCGGTATAAAATGCCCGGGGAAGCAGTCTTCTGTCTGAAATCATAGCTGCAGCTGCACACCACCATAATATTCAGTCGATGAGTGAATTGGAAGTCAATGGATCGGAATTGAAGATACAGCAGCAGACCAACTTTCAACGCCAGGTACTGAACTCACAGTACCTGGCGTTGGATTCAAGTCGCTCACTTAAACTCACTCAAGTCGCTCTACGTGACACACACTTTCTCTAATTTGGCATGGATTACCGTAGTACTGTTAAATAGATTACATGAAAAGAGAGCTGAAAAGCTTCAGCGGGATCTAGCACCTTGAAGTTTCTTCTTTTACGAATAGCGTCTTTGAAGCTAACGACTCGGAAGTAAGTGTAACGTAAATACAGTAGAAGTACTCATATATAGCTAACTGGACTTCGGCCTCTCCAACTTACATTCACTACTGAAGAAGAGGTGAATATGGACCCGTTCTAGAGCTATATTATAAGAAAATACCAATACATATATACATGATAGAATTCAAGCCGAATGATGAATATTAGTATGTTCTCTTCTGTGGAGTTGATGTTGCATTTTGCTTCTCAGAAGAATAAGTTGGCTATCATATTGCTTTCAAACATTCTTTCTTTATAGCTGGCCTTTTCCTTAAAGTTGACAAAGACTACCACGAATCCGATAACTGAAAAGGAGCTTTTGTTCGTGGGAACTTTTCTTTTAGTTCCTTCATTGACAACTTCCACTTGAAGGTTAGAGTGTACTTCCAAAAGTCAAGGTCACCGTCTCCATATTCTAGCTTTCCGATAGGACTTGAGTCCTATATCCATGTGACTTTGGTTACTCTCGGTGCCCATTAATTCGATGTCGGAGCCAAAGTAGACACTACTGTATGTACCAAGTGGCCTTCAAAACCTGCGGTGCATGGGTCACTCCGCAGCAACGCAAACGTCTGCTCGATTTTGCCTCTTCAGAATCTGTTTCTTACTAATCATCCTTCACTTGCTTGATTGAGTTGAAGCATGCTTTCCAGTTCAACTTGGTTTTGTACACGACAAGTTGGACCTTTTAGACTCCAAGGTATAGAGAAATCGCTGTGATTTTGGTGTAGTGGGGATATGTCGGTTCGCCTTTTGGTGATATCTGGTCACTTTATCATGAGCCAAACTCTGGAGTGAAACCAAAGTGGGTGTAGTACATTTAACTTTGTGAATAGCTTTCATGAGACTTCAACTTGTGTATATATAAGCAGTAGATATTGTCTCCTTTTTCCTCAATAATGAGATTTCTTGCCAGGGTAGAAATTGTAACTTACCACTGAACTGACTTCTTCTCTTCTTATGATATTTCAAGACGCTGATACTTTGAAATTATCACACTGAACATCCTTCCCACTAAGTTCTAGACATCATACGCCGTATAGTATGTATACTCAACAGGATTCAGAAGCTCTATAAACTGTTTAGTAATTGAAACCCTTTTGGAAAGATCTGCCTTAATCATAACTAAGCCCTTGATGATTGCTTCAACCTGCCCTAAGATGAGAATCATGGGGCTAGTTCGAGATTCGTGCTTGACCAATGTTTACAACATGTGATCTAATAAGGACCCTGATAGGATTCTTCACGTTGATTTCGTCACTGCGAGGGTCTATAAAAAATTCAATTCTGTGCATAAAAATGGATGGAAAGCTCATCAAGGCATAAAACTAGACACGGAAGCAAAACCAGCTTTAAATATCTTTTGTAAAACTTGGATCACTAATTAACACCTGAAAAGGCTCACGTACCATAATTAACAAAGCGTAAATGAAGATCATCCTAGTGTGTGCCTTCTCATGGCCAAGTCAGCCTAGAGATGAACATAATAGGATTTTCTATGAGAAGACGAAGGAATTTGTAAGCAGACATCACGTTAAGTGACTATTCCTTTTTCCTTTGGTCATATTTGGCATGGTGCTAGAACAACTTGAAAATGGGTTCACACCCCAAACGTAAACTTTATTTCCTAGTGCTGGAAGATCTGAATATCTTTGCGCAGGTAACCAACCTGAAAAGATGTGGAAAAAATTCAAGTCGCACTTAACAGCCGAATACTCTACCATTGAGTTAGCAACTCTAAAATAAAAATTAAAAACTTTAACAAAATATTCCTGTATGCGTTCGGCCTACTTGGGGCGATCTCGTAGGCCTAGTTCCTACGGGATGGATTTGTCTACAAGCTTGAGCTTGTTTAAAAAGATCATTAGTGACCTAGGACACCTCTCTATCGAGGAGGCGACAGGGATTCGACTTCCCTGGGGGATCATGCAAAAAAAATAATATACATTTAAATGTAAAAATAATAAATAAGACAAATATTACCGAATTTCTGAAAAATTAAAAAAACGGAAAAAATTAATTCGATTCAATCCCTAGATTTATCGTAATTTCTTAACCTTTTGGTCTCCTATACAATTTTATCATTAGTCTTGTCCGGATGCAATACTACCCACCGCTACAAATAGACCTCGTAACCAAAACCTACCTACCTCTTTCACCAGATTGAGCTTTATAGCCGGTAAATAACTTGGAAAGGGTATTAATTTAGATGCTAATATTCCAAGCTAGATAAGTCCCTTGGGCAATATCAATTTTTTCTTTATAAATTCTATAAGCATAATGATTGAATATATTTATTTCTATTTGAATGATAGTTTTGTGGAATCATACTAACATCACCACCTATAGAAACTCGTATAAACGGGAAAAAGGTACTTTCACATGTACTACTTATTTCTTTTAGATAGGGGAAAATCCAAGAGACTTTTTAGGGACTACTCTGATTTTTAATCATGGTTTCTCATCTAACAACTTTGAGTGAAGTGTTGTTTGTGACCCTTAAATCACACTATTGATTGGTACTTTCTAAGTATACAATGACACGCCTAACGGAATTAGTTAATTTAGTTATCACAAGATGTTCAAACTAGTTGCACTGTTCCAATCCGTTATTGTTGTACTTGTTATAAACTAATCAGGAATTAAATCTGCAATCTGCAACCAATAACTTTAGTCAACTCATATTTCCACATTCCTTTTTCATATTTCCACAACCCACCCTTCGAGAGCTGCCTCCATTCGCACTTGGATCTGAGGCCTTCCACTAACTTTAGATGCTTAGTTTCCTCCTACTCTAATAGGAAACTTACTCAAGAAAAGAAGTAGAATCTTTGAGTAAGGAAAACAACTCAATTTTAAGTGTGCAGTACAATAACAAAATGTATCCACTAAATACATGCTTTTTTTGGTATATGTGGTGCAGGTCCAGCTTTACATATTTTAGAATATAAGTCATATACCCCTTTCCGTAGTCTTACATGGAAATAGTTTTCAACCAGCCAACAAGGAAATATGTTAAAATATGTAATATCAAATAAAGTAAATCCATTTTTTAATGATGTGAGATCTTAACTCTTTGACTTGGTGTTCAATGAATTTCTTTTCAAAATCTCTATGTAAATAAAAATCTATTACATCTTCAGTTTCAAAATTTATACTATAAAAAAAAACTAATTAGCTTATTGCACTGGAACGATAATTTCCCCTCTCAACTTTTCATTTTAAGTATTCAAAATTTTTTAAGAATTATAAATTCAATTTTTACATTAAATTTCATATAGAAATGATAGAAATAGAGAAAATATTTTAAAGAGTAAGAAATTTTAATGTATTATTTCTAGTTTTTGATATATGTATGAGGTTTTAATTAAATTCATATTACATGTAGTATGGAGATAAATTTTATATATCTGAATAAATACCAGTTACAAAGAAAGAGTTACTATAATAGTGATATTAGTATCTTGATTATAATTGATTAATAAAATTGCATGTTGAATTATTAAAATAATATAAAAATGGAAAAACATAGCTAAATTTGATCATTAACAATGTGAAAAGATATTCCAGTGTTCATCTCAATAAGGTACTAAAAATATACTATTAATTTTAAAATTTAATTGTATTAATTTATCTTTAATTCAATTTTTATGATCTTTAAATTGTTAAAATATTTACGAAATGCCATTAACATCATCTGGTTTCTTTCTAGAAAATTATTTCAAACGATTATAATCTGAAATGATTTTCGATCCCTCCTTCCTGAATCTATTTCCTTAGACTATAAAGATTAAGATATAATTGATATATTATACATCTTCTACCGATCAGAATATATCATAGTGTCATAAGTTCAGAAGTTAGTCATTCACGTTTACATTGTATATTCATGGATGTTTCATTAAGTAAATTCGGTGTCATTCTTAAAGTTTTTTAAATTTTCCTCATTCTATTTCATATCAATATAAATCTTCAAAACTAAATTATTCTCCAATTTATATGTATATATTCTCTAAATTTTTTCTAATAAGAGCAATAAAATCACAGGGTATACCAATAAAAATATTCGAATTTGATATTACTAAGAAAAGAAAATTCTTCTTAAGTTATTTGACTAGTTTCATATGAAATAGCCTATGACTTGCAACAGAATTAAAAAGTTAAATACATTTAAATTTATTAAGAAGACTCTCTAATTAATTTTTGTAGATATAGTGCTAAAAATTTCTCATCTAAAATTATAAAACTTATTTTTCTAAAGTTTCAAGATATGATATATACTTTGGGACTTAATGTCATTTATTTTCAGAATATCATTTATTAAAAAAAACCATTTGAAAATCTAGAGAAGAAAAGGATAATTCATTCTCTATAAAGGACAAAATAGCAATTACAGATTAAAGAAATATATGCCAAAAAATTTCAGAAAATATATCAATATAATATCAATAGGTGTTAATTGGGAATCTTTCGCATAATGTGTTATTGATAAATCTTAATACTTCCTTTCTGATTTATATTCTTTATAAAAGATATTTGGCTTGAATTTGGTCTATTTTATTGCAATCATTATATATTACATACTAAGTTCGTATGCAGTATAAAACTTTTATATATTTAGTTTAGCTGTATTCAGCTATTTTCATTTATTTCAACTATAAATTTCTTATATAATCAAATTCTTAATTTAGTTCTAATATTTTAAATTTATCCTAGTGATAATCATATATTTTTTAGAAATTGAATTATATTCCAAATTATTATAATTTTAGTGCCTTGTTAATATTTTTTCCAATTGAAAATAAATATTTTCATAAATTTTAAGATTAAAGCCTTTTATTCATTGCAATACTGAATTTGTGCTACTTGTAAATTTTTTCAAAATTATCAAAATTTTATATATTTATAAAAAATATTTTTAACTAACTTAACAGAATTTGGCAACAAACTAAATAATAAGATACTTAAAATACTTTTAATAAAGAAATCATAAGGAATGTATGGATCAATTAGAATATTTTCTAGTTAGTTCATTCAATCCTCAAGCTACTAGTGAATATGTTGTCTCGCACTTGGATAACAATCCAAGCTGAACTTTGCATTAAGGCATTCAGACTTTTAAAAGTTACTTCTTTACAACAATAAAGTTCCTCTAGGTTTGGTCCACTCATCTTCATTATATCCACTTTTGTGTGTGGTATAATTATAATCCTTTTGGACGATAAGGGAAGCTATTTATGATTCCATTAGAGATATATGTTTGTGATGGCAAGAGAAATTGTTTACATTATTTTGAGGTAACATTAGTAGATATTAAAAGTGACATAAATTAAAATAGACATGTAAATGGTTCAAGATGATCAAGTTGCAATAACAAATGTTGTGATTAGGGATCCCCACACGATGTACTTTTGGAACAAATGATAGCCTATCCTCTTGGGTGGGTGGAAGGAGAGTGGTAGTACTCAAGATCTCATAGTGTAGGGATATAAGATAAGGTTATATATTTATTCTTCTTGCTTTTGATTTATATAAAGTTATGGATATGAAAATCACACACAAAGTACTTTTGGAACAAATGATTACCAATCTTCTTGGATGGGTGGCAAGAGAGTGTTAATACTCAAGATCTCCAAGTGTAAGAATATGCAACAAGGTTCTCTTGTTATTCTCTAATAGGGAATGTAGATAGAGTTATGGATATTAAATTCAACATATTTGTTTGCGATTGCATGAGAACTTACTACATTAGATGCAAGAGGTATCACTTTCATTTTCCTATTGTGTACTTTAGACAATGGCTTTTTTCTTTATGCAATGGTTGGTGTAATCCAAAGAAGAGCAATCTCACTAGGTGATACTTCTTTGGGTGCTCCAATTTTATGCAAACCTATTACATAACCATTTATTCTGTACATATCATTGACATTCTTAGTATAATAGGACAAATTTTTACTTCTTATGCTAATGAGGCTTAACCTCATTTTACCTCTTAGATTTTATGCTTGTTTTTCTTGATAGTGTCTCTTTAAGTTAGATTTTTTCTTCTTGAATGGATGATGACTTTATTTCCCTAATTTAAAAAAGAATAAGGATTACTAATCCTTGTTTTTTTTTTTCTATAAACTACCTTTGTATCAAATAGTTTACTTAATCATTTATAAAGTTTTTTTTGTTCTAGATATAAAAATTTAGTGTTAATGTTGGCTAAAAATCATCAGATATTTTGCTTATGTTAATCGGCTTATGATACCAAGTACCAATTGTTATGATACCCAAATTTTAATTATAAATCATAATCACATATAAATGAGGTGTCGATATATTATTCTTGACTGTTGGTGGTAAAGTTTGGAGAGTAAAATATAACACCAAAGTTCCATTTCTTATTATTCTTTTACATTAGTGGTGGATATTATTTTAGAAGTAAATATTGATAGCTTTTTATTTTATTTATATGGTGAGAAAACTTTCCTTCTATTATTTATATATTTATATTCATATTTTCAAAATTACTCTTACAAAACGTTTATTGTATGGATAGTGATAAACTGAAGTTTGAATTATTTCATGCTAAGAATCAAGAAATTTTCATCAAAATAATCTATATTCAAAGATAAAGTAAATTTAACTATATTTTTATTTATGCGCTTTCATCAAAATAGTCATAGTAGTAACTTTTGTCTATAATACAAATTTTAGTCTTGAGAAGGAATAACTAAAATAAATTCTTCAAATTGCAAATCCTTCAACTTTATATATAGGTTGGGGAGAGTTTAATATAATAGATATTAGCTAAATTTGACTTTTTTTTTAAATTCTGGAACTCCAGTCTTTATATATATTAGAATTTCAAAATGGCTACCAAAACTATTTCCATTCTTACATCTTTCTAGTCCTTGAAAATATTATCTAATGTTTAAGTAAGCAGAATTTCAAATTTGATTTGATTTTCCCCTAATATTCTAATATAAGAGAAAATATATTTAATAATTATAAAATTTTCATCTAGAGATACTTCCCCCTTAGCATTTGCTTTATAGAACTTGATATAAATAAATCAAAAGAATTTCTAGTATTCTTATGCTTTAAGTGATAAATTTATGGTTTAAATATTAGGCAATATGATATCAAATTATACAATAAATTCGAATTGTTCATGAAATGGAAAAATAAAAACTTCATTCATTCTTTTGCTTAGGTATGACATTTTTTAATATTTTTTTAAAGCTGTGTACATTTTAGATAATAATAAATAGATAATTGTATCTTATTGGCACTGAAAAGTTTATTGAAATATGATGAATCCATTTATTTCAGCTTATTCTAGTCGAGTCATAATTAATCTCATCTTAAGAAGAAGCATATAGCCACGAGGACATCAGAATTCGCATGTTTTAAATTTCCTCGCAGGTAATTTTATATGGAAACGTTTAGGGTTATGGAAGCATTTGCTATGGAACATTGCAGATATGCGCAGATGCAAACTGAATTTTTTTTACGATGTTATTACCTGGAAGTTATTAATTGCAAGCAATTACTGAGAACATTGTTGAACAACAAGGTTAAACCTTGATAGATGTAGTAGAAAATTCTACTACATTAGTGATTCTCTAGTTAGAATATATATCTCTTCTTAGAGGAGAAAAGATTTCAATTTCATTCTTATGTCCTTGTTAAGCAAATTTCAGAGAAAATATGTTAAGGAAATTTCAATAAAAATTCCTACTATACTTATATTTAGCAATATTCATAATATTCAGAAAGTAAATCGGGACCGGGTAATCTGAAGTGAGAGGGAGTTTTCGCTACTCGGCCCCGAGAATGAAGGCTCGGGACATGAAGAGAAACTAGGTTAGATTAAATCTAGAGCAGGACCTTTCATATTCTCTATATTCCTCAAAAGTAAAATCCTCAATTTCTTCAGAAAATAACTTACTAAAACTAATTAAGCATCCGCGATTAATCAATGAAACTGGCTACTCAATAACCTATGGTTTAAAATGACCCAAGAAGATTTCAACTCTTAAGAAATGAAGTACAAAAAGAGAAGGACAGAAAACTCACCAGTTAATAAAATTTTTATGAACAATTAAAAGATGCTTAATAATGGAAGTGTATAATTATAGAATTTAATCTAAGTTATGTTATGTTCTTGACCGATAGGGTGGTGCTATAAATACACACGAAAATATATTCCTTCGTTTGAAATTGAGGCCACATTCTGTACATTCTGATTCTGTTGGCCATGAACCCTCTCTCCGAGGGTCTTGTCCTCTCTTCTACCGAAAGGTGTCCATTTCGTAAAATTTCCAATACGTGAATATGAGTTGGATGGACGTTGGGATAGACGACAATAGGAGGTTTCTGAAATTGATAGGTATCTATCAAGGGACCAGTCAGGAAACGCCCACTTATATCTTTTAACCTAGTGTAAGATCATATATTCCTTCTAGATGGTTGCATAAAATGTTACGCAGTGTGATCTTCAACACGTTGAGGTACTAATTCCATTTTCGTAGGTAGTCATGTTTCTATGTTGATCATCTTTCTCTGAATTCTCAGAAATGCCCGAAATTTATTTTAGGAGCTTGTTTATTTCAAGAGCTGGTGATCTTTGCCGAAACTTATCCTTTTAACCTGTAGTGAAGTAATCTTATTCCCGTAGCTTTTCCATAAAATCTGAAAACAGAACACCCTAATTGATTACAAGCTAAAAAGACTCACTAATTTATCAATGGGGGTGTCTCCCGACCAAGACCATCTATCAATTCTGAAAGATGCTCGAGTCTAGTAATCTTGAAACTCTCATAAGAGTTGATTGGAATCTCTCGCTTCAAAATACAAATAAACTCTATAAACAAGAAAACCGACAATTTTCGGGTGACCACCCGTGTCCGCAAAGCCAAAACCCTAAACCCTAAACCCTAAACCCATCTGGGGCATCAAAGAGTACTACACATAGGTGGCCAAGGTCCAAATCACCAAGATCACCATTTCCCTCAATGTCGGAACTGGAACCACCTGATCTATGTCCATTTACATTAGGACATGAAAGTAGAAGCCGTTCGAAGAACGGGGGATCCAGAACTCAATACGTGCATATGAAATGTAAACATGATATGTGCAAATCGAGATGAGAAATGAAACCCTCGAGGAGATAAAGAATCTAACACATTAAATGCAAGGTTCAGCAGCACAAACGAAATATCAATATTTCCTGAACAACAGCAGTAGAGAACTGATATTCATCATTTGATCAATCGGCGCTAAGCAAAGCATGTAGCGAAATAGAGAGGACGAGCTGTTATTGAAGACCAACGAGCGATACTTCACCAATCAAGAGAACTGAAATCGACAGACTGGACAGAAAACATGTTAGGAACCATGAAACAGATCAACAAATGTGAGTTGGAGCGGAGTGGGAAGAGAGTGGATGGTCTATAGGCTGAGAAGGACTGAAACGTCAGAGGACTGGATATAGGTAGATGAGAGCAGAAACGTCAGAGGAATGGAGATAGTATATCACAGCAAGCGCTATGGACGCTTGATTCCTGAGATAGTACACAACGGGGGGAAGCAGACGGCAGTCATAGTAAACCTCCATGAAAGCACATGCAACTTCATCAGTGCTTCGTGCAGTGCCGAAGTAGCTGAGCAAGTGTCAGTACCCCTCACCGTACCTAGTTTCTGCTCGAAAACTCATGAGTGCCATAGCTCATAGCTCATATAGGCATATATAGCTCAATTTAGCCCTCAAGTTTCTATCCGCACATCTCGGACCTCTGGAGTCTTATTCTCGCGTGGAATGAATAGCAGCCAGCAGGCGAGGTGAGTTTTGGTCAGCATATGAGTTTTGCTAGTTCAATGGCCATAAAGAACACTTTCAACAGAAAACCTTCAATAGGAGGAGAAAAGAAGAATCTTGTGTGCTGCTTTCTAAACACAGTGGGCAAGATAAATTCTTCCCGTACACCACATGCCCCAATCATTACAAGTGTGAGCGGAAGCTACTTCCTACATTGATAGAGGTACGTACCGTCAGCCTATTAGGCCCACAATAAGACAATTGCAGAGGATGAGACTATTGGACTGAAGCCCAGATGGTTTTCCCAGATTATAGAGCGAGTGTATCTTTCTTACACTGATGTTCAAAGCACTTCGAAATGTGGGTAGGAGGCGGACAAATGCTGCCCACAGCATCTCTTGTTATACCTGCTTACATCTAACAAAGATCTTCGTCGAGAGGAATCGTGCCAAGCAAAACATTAGCCATCAGCATGCTTTAGAGTCGAAATGTGAGACGTATATTGAACAAAGCAAAAGCTTGAGACAAAATTTTGCAAAAGGGGGAACGGCTGTCCTCCCCACATTACCTTTTCCTACCACCACGCTCCCTAACTCCTAACTGGAGTGTTTCACCGGGTCCTATGTTGTAATAAGCCAGTGACAAGTTGTCCTTTAGGAAAACCAAGTGACTATTCAACTTTTGTTTGTTGGCCGGCAAAGCAAGCTCATTAGCAATCTTCTCCTTAACACTAAGGATAGTTTCCGAAAGGCTTTGAATAGTGAGCTCCAAAGTTTGGCCCTTGAAATTGCCTTCACCTTCAACTGTCGGAACCGAAACAGTGATACGTACAGGTCCCTGCTTACAACAAGGTACACACTTGACTCAGAACAACACCGCTGAGGGCAGACAAAATCGAGACTTGTCACGTATCCTTCCGCACACTTCTCAAGTTCACTTAAATATCTTATAGAAACTGGACATTTGACGCAGTAAAAATGGCAAACACTATTAAACAACGATGAAATAAATGACTTTTAAGAGGCCTCGATCCTGTGTCAAGGAGCAATCCTCCTATTACAATGTAAACTTCACAACACGTGGTAGACTCGATGCACTTACCGGATGCTGAGCAAGAAATTGATCTTCGGGAATGAGTTGTACATCATCAATCTTTTGCCTTTTAGGTTCTGGTTCTTCTGGAGGTGGAGGAGGGGCCTCTTCTGGAGGCGGTGGTGGTGGCATAGCTGATGGAGGAGGAGGAGGGGGTGCCATAGACATTGGAGGGGGTAGAACAGGGGCGAAGGGTCTGGGAGGAGGAGGATACTGAGGTACTCCACTGGGCGGGGGTTGAATCGGGGCAGGGATGGGTGGTGGTGGTGGTGGCCTGACAAGCAAAGGATTTACAGGAGGGAGAGTTGGTGCTGAGGTAGGCGGTCGAATTGGAGGTGTAGGAAGTATTGCAGGCCTATGTACAAGTGGTGGCACGGGCGTAGGAGTTGTACCAGCAGAGCTTTGATTTGGTGGTTGCAGAGGGCGAGGAATGTTCAAAGCCAAACCAGGAGGTGGAGGTAGAGGTCGTTGCGGTGGCGCTGCAAGCTTTGGACCAGGAGGCGCTGCAGGACCAGGAAGAGGCCTACCATCAACAGTCAAGTTGGCTTTCTCTCTGTGTATTGCTGCAATCTGCTCTTCCAGAGTCATCGTTTGAGCCATCGCCTGGTTCGCCGTCCTGCTGATACTTCCTGTGTGCCCGTCCCAAATAACTTGCTTGGGCTCCTCTTTCTTAGTCTCAATCTCGGCCTTCACTGCATTCGATACCTCTTCCTCAGTGGTACCGAAAATGTCAGGCCTTGTGCGGGCCAGACCCACAATGTTGCGAGAAATCTCATCATCAGTGGCCAAAGTGGTCTCTCGCAGCTTCGCCATCATCCTCTCTTTCTGCTCCTTGTACTTAGGGTCAATAAGTGAAATTCGCATGTGCTCCGCCATCTCATTGATTGGAATGAGCTCCCCAGTAATAGGTGAAACCACAAACTTCGTTGGATCTTTTTCGGCAGGAACTCTTTCTTCCGGCCTTTTCCAGTTCTTCACAATTCTCATTGGTGGGTCCACTTCCTCCATAGGCTGTGCATCAGACTTGGTACCATCCCCAAGACTGGCAGCCTTCATACTCTCTTCAACAAGCTGCAGCTCCTCTTCATCCATCTCCATCTCTACTTCCTTGCCTGCCTCGGCAGTCTCCCCTTCGTCATCTTCCATTGCGAGAGCCTTGCTTCGTCTGACCACTTCATCTAGAGTCATAGGTTGAGGAAGCTCGTCATCTTCCTCTTCCGCAAATTCAATTGTTTCAACGACTACAAAATCGTGCCAGTCAATGAGAGCCATCTGCATTCGTTCCTGCTCAATTTCATCTTCTGCTTTCTGTCTTGCTCTTTCCTGTGATCTCTCCCATTCCAACCTCTGCAGAGCCCGTTCCAAAACCAGAGTCTTGTTTGTAGAATCCCTCTTCAGCTTCTCCACCAGTCCTTTGGGTGGCATGAGTACTTTCGAGTAAGCATCAGCTAACGCCGTGAAGAATGTAAACATACTGTGAGTGGGTTTCAGGAAATAAAATTGTGGACTCGAGTGTTCCCTATTTGTCAGGCCATTAAGGAAGTTCTTTCCATTCCTAGCGACAAATTGAGCCGTCAACTTTATGATGTCCAAATCCAAACCAGTTAAACCCTCAGGAAGTCTGACGGTGTAAAGCTCAGGTTCGGGTTGCTCGAGAACTTTCGTGAGAGGCTTTGTTTCCGTGTCAGACTTCACCACTTCTTGTTCCTTAATAGTAGGAGCAACACCACCTTCAGGGGGCTTCGGGGCTGCAGCGATTGCAGCAACCAAGCTTGGTGCCTGGGCTGGGGCCTGAAGTTGTATCCGGAACTCAGAAACCCTGTGTTGGTAGTATGCATGATATGGATCCTCTGATTTCAAAAAGTTGAATTTCACATTTCCCTTCTCATTCGCAAGAATCCGCTTTTCGAACTCCGGCCCATTTCGGGCCACAAATTGAGCTGTCTTGTCAACAATACTCCGGACATCAGGTGGAGGATGAATCATACCGATAGTTCTTGTTTGAGTGGCGACAGAAGCAGGTTTAGATAGGGCATCCTTAGCTGCCTCACCATTCTCAACCTCAATTTCCGCGTCATCAGGAAGTTGGGATGGAGGTAATGGGCCTACAACTCCACCAGGTGGAGGTGCAGGCAGGGCCAACACCTCCCCAATCCCGGGCATGGTGGAGTTCTCTCCCTTCGATGAACAGATGGACTGAAACCTCCGCTCTGGTTTGACCTGTGTAGAAAACTACCTCGTCTCCGGGGAGTTTCGTCTGTTTCCTCCGCACATAAACAAACACTGTATCCTCCTCGGACAGATTTCTTTGCTCTATCTGCACAAACAGATGATACAAGACATTATTGGTTTGATTGAGCTTCTGGAGATTTCATAAAAATGAGAAACCCAAAGCTATTTCTATCAATTTAGAACAGGAAACGATAACTGACGCCTTACGCGACACTGCGAGCCAAGGAGTCCTTATATTTTTCAGAGTGAATTCAAAATTTTCTCCTACATATACGTGACAACCGTTACATTGTGCACGTCACGGGCATAAGGGTTGATCCTCATGCACCCAAAGATGTCACGAAGAACCAACTGACACATTGATCCACAATTGGATCACTCAGAAGTTCCCTACATCCTAAAGACTATATAAGAGTGCGGTTCTCCCTGAAAGTTTTGCTCACAAAAGCGCAACACAACTCATGCTCCTACGTTATACGCGCACAAAACTACAACATTCTTCCCCTCCGACTCACATCTTACGAGCTATGTGTATGTAGCTATTCACGTGCAAGGTCCAAATCAGTACCTGCTGGTTACCCCGATAAACTCTAAATTGCGCTAGAACACATCAGCAAGCACCAATTGATACTAGAAGCACAATTAAAGAAGTAAACAGCTTTGCACCGAAAGACAAGAGCAGAGATCTTCCCGTGGACTTCGCGCTTTTGGTGTCATGACAACACAGGATTCTTCCCCTCCGACTCACAACTCACTCCCAACCATATTCGAGCTAAGCCACAAACCTCTGCCCGCGCACCGTTCACCTAAACTAGTACTGTCAACTTCCACAAAGCAACTCCCTACAGACAGAAGCTCATGAACATTCAACACATGGTGAACTTGAACGCACAGTGACCGAAATTGCAAGTGAACATCACCTCTTCTGTGGGATCTGCCTAGAACGCGAGAGCAAAATCGAAACACGGAACAATCTCGAGCTCAGGCAGGAACGGGGGACTTCGTAACCCTAAGTGCGTGCCACCGAGTGAGCGTTCCGACTCGGGAGCTACGGCCGAGTGAGCAGAGCGCCATGCTTTGGCGTCGTCGCCAAATTGGAGTCGTGGTTTAGGACCAATGAGATCGGACTTCCTCGTGTCGGGCGCCTGTAATCACTCTCAGCGGAACTACCTCGTCGGCGAGTCCAGGTTACGCGGCATTCAGATGTTTGCGGGATAACATACAGGGTATACGGCCATGACATAAAACTGTTTTGGCCGTTTTCTGCCCAGAACTTCTCAAAAGTATCCGTATGGGCTTGCGGTAATTTCTCCCGCCTTCCTGAACAGGTTTGCTGAAGTTGCCTGTAATCAATCCCGACAAAACGTTCCTTGTGCCACAATTCGAAATCACCCAAAACTTGACGGTCAAGTTATTGTGACGGTCTTAACGGTGACGGTATGTTTGAGAATCTTCTCATTATTCAGGAAATAGGCGCAAATTTCTATCTAAGATTCCGCTGCAAAGACTTTCTGGTACAGGATCTAACCAGTCTCCAGATATTTTCCGGAGGTGGACATTTGAAAAGCTTTCCCAATTCATTTCTTGCAAATTTTTGAAACGTGAATCGGAAAACCAGTTCCCATTTTGGAAATGTCAATGAAAGTCTTCTAGCAATAATCTTCCAACTAGAATTATCCATTTTAGTTCAACTTCTACACAGTATTTAACAGAGGTGCAGGTCATTTGTCAAAAAGAGTATCATTTTGGACTTTTCTCATGAGAGGCTTTTCTCATGAATCTTCCAGATAATGTGTTGGAAAACTAGCCTGCTAACTTATCGGGAAAAAGTTTCTTCAGACGGCAAGTTCTCAAAATGTCCCGAGATAGATCTTCCATTTGCCGGGCACTCCGAACGGTGCTCCAGGGTCCAATATGCGCATGTCGCGGGGCTTAAGAACCGGGCGTAAAGTCTCGCAGTAGCGGGACTGCCGTAAGCTGCTAAGATGGCGCATGCCGTCGGAAGATCTTAGGAACGCGCCAGTTATCCAAGAGACCCAGCAAGAAGTCCGACCCATCTCACCGGTGGAATTTAGACATTCTAGTCACCGTGAAATTTTCTTCCCGGCGTAGGACGGGTTTACTAGAACTATAGTTCTGGAAATGCCGGATGTCTCCCTAAACGATTATCAAAAGTTCACAAGATCCCGCCGTCTCCAGACAACCACAGATGTACGAAATTTTCCCGACCACTGAGAACGACAGTGGAGTAGAGCGCAGTGGGGTGGGGCCAGTGCAGAGGGCATGTGTCACCAGTCCTGCCCTGCGCTTGTTTCTTACAGCTTACGATGAGTTGGCCCGCCCCGTCTCGTCTCGTCTCGGGTCGGGTCGGGTTTTTCTTCGTCTCTCACAAACCAGCGTGACCGAGGTTTCTTTTACGAGGCCACGGGAGGGATCTTGCGTACTGGAAGAATAGGGGGAGAAGTGACTGCTGGAGTGGTGTTAGAGTGGATAGGCTGCGGATCACTTGGAGTGACGATTTGATTGACCGAAGAGGATCAGGAGGAGGACCCTAAACGGAGCAGCATCGGCAAGAAATAACGAAATCAGGACACAGGTTGAGATTTGAGAACAGGTTTTGAGCAGATTGAACACGATGAGGGACCTCGATTCTCCCGAGTCTTCGACTGACAATACCGGGAGCAGTCTTTCTGAGAAAGTGAAGGCGGGAGGTAGTGGAGAGACTGGTGGAGGATCAATTGTGGTTAAGACTTCAGAGCATAAGTCCACTGATAGTCCAAAATCGAAAGTTGCTGCCGGTGCGACTCCTCCTGGGACTCCTACGAAGGCGAAGTGGGGAGATGATGACTACGGTGATGAGGATGAGTTGCCTTCGTTAGATGGCATCAAGGAGAGCGATGAGTTGCAGTTGCCCTCGCTGGCCTTGCTAAAGGTGTCGGAGGAGGCTGAGAAAGGACTTGATGGGGACGTGGATCAACCGGATGTGTCTCTCAAATTAGACGAAGTTGTAGAAGCGCCTGAGCTGGAGATAAAAAAGGTGCGATGTTTACATGTGCTGACGAATTGAAGTGAGAATCAGACGTTTCAGAGTGATGGACGATGGAGATTTGTACACTGTATTAAGCTGTCTACTACATTCTCTGATGCAGGTGATGGCGGACAACACACTCTACGCTTCGGCCAAATCTTTTGAGGACCTAAACCTCTCCGAATCTTTGCTCAGGGGTTTGTACTCTGAAATGAAATTTGAAAAACCGAGTAAAATCCAAGCGGAGACTCTGCCCATGATTTTGAACCCGCCATATCAAAATTTAATCGCGCAAGCACATAATGGATCCGGGAAGACTACCTGCTTTGTTCTCGGAATGTTGAGTAGAGTTGATCCTAATCTTAAAGCTCCCCAGGCATTATGCGTGTGCCCAACTCGCGAGTTGGTTATTCAGGTACTCGTCAGACATATCTGTTTCTTGGTTCTTCTGTTGTCAAGTTTTAGCTGTGAATTGAAAATTTCAACTTTTGTTAAATACTTTAATTTTTGCATGATCGCAGTATCTCTTTTCTCTTTCTATTCTGGATTCTTTTATGCAGCGCGTGGGATTTTAGATAGGTACACCTTTTGTCTTTTTCAAGAAAAAGTGTGTAACGCTCATTAGGATTGTCCCAATAGTACCTTCTGCTGGGCTTTTGCTGTATCCTGTCAAGCACCTCTTTGGTTGCGTTGAAGAAAATGAGTAAAGGGATGATCTTCCCTTCCCCTTTTCCACATCAGTTCTGTCCTTACAGTAATCTTGAGTCAGAAAGATTGACTAATGGGAATTCATCCTCTCTTTAGTTGGTGTAAAAAAAATTCGTATCACCTACCCACATACTTCTGGTTGTCAGCTCTCTCCGGTGTTGTAACCTCATAGTCATGGACATTCAGTAAATTTCGGGATGGGATCAGGATTTGCAGAACAAGCAGCTGCTCTATCACCAACACTCATTTGGACCGAGATACTGCTTGTAGAAGAGTTGAGACAATTGTATAGACCAAGGTTGAATATTCGTAGCTTGTGATCCTGATTTTGATACTTCGTTTCACATGTAGAACGAGGAGGTTTTACTAAAGATGGGAAAGTATACTGGTATCACGTCATGCTGCACAGCCAGCGCTGAGTCCACTCCCACATTAGCTTCCAGACGCGAATCTATAGTTGACCAAGTGATAATTGGTACGCCCGGCACTCTGAAACGGTGGATGACAAGAGACAAGATTCTCAGCACCAGGCAAATCAAGATTCTTGTGTTTGATGAAGCTGACCACATGTTGGACCAGGTGCACCCTTTTTTAGACATATCTGCTTTGTTTTCTGAGCATTCTAGTACTTGGTCAGGTTCTGCTATGCTTGCAGTCTTGTTGTGGTACGTAGTCTTCTGACACTGTTGCCATTGCAAATGAGATGAATTTCAGGACGGTTTTCAAGACGATTCCTTGCGTATTATCAGGGATATCAAGTCAAGCAAGGCCAATTGTCAGGTGCGTTTAATCACAGCGTTAGATGACGCTTCAGTGTCGTGGGCTTACTGTCCGAGTGTTGCACAGTTATGGAAGTCGACTCTAGCTTGATCTGTGCATATATGATGTCCTGATACCCGTGATTCCCGCTAACCAGAAACTGCTTAAATTTTCTCTTCGAGAGATGAATTTGCGTAGACCAACCGACAAGTGTTTCTAACAATTAGATTTGGCGTTCCAAAATCTCAGAGGAGTACGTCCCAACCCTTGCATGGGAGAGATAAAACTCCTGTGTTCTCCAGAGGTGGCTGGCTACTTGAAGCTGAGTGTGCCTGTTACTCTCGATATTCGTGGTTGTTCCTCAATCTTATTGCTCTACAGAGTATCTGGTTCCTTGCTTGAAGTCGAGTGGACCCGACACTAACGATAAACGTGGTCGTTCCTCAGTTTGATTGTTCTGCCGAGTGTCTGGGTCCTTGTTGGCTTAGAAGTTACTGCATACCCAGAAAACAGATTCTTGGCCCTTTTGAGGGCTTAGTTCCAAAATAGTACGGTCCATGTTGCATCTGGAACGACTTCCAATCACAGGATCTTGTGCAGCGTTTTTCTTAAAAGTTCGATAAATTCATTTTTGCAGATTCTGCTCTTTTCAGCAACATTCAGCGAGAAAGTGAAAGAATTTGCAACAAGGACTATACCGCAGGCCAATCAGATATTCGTTCAAAAGGAGAAATTGTCGCTAGATGTCATCAAACAATATCGAGTTAATTGCCCAAATACAGATGCCAAAGTTTCAGTACTCAAGGATAGAATATTTCCATCAGCAGAGAAGCTTGGGCAATCAATTATTTTCGCCCGTACTCGCCAGAGTGCCAGTAACTTGCATCAAAGACTAGCAGAGGACGGCTTCAAGTGCACGAGCATTCAAGGCGGGTTGTCTCATGAAGATCGAGATCGGGTGATTAAAGAGTTCAGATCAGGAGAGACCAAGATTTTGATCGCCACAGACGTCCTTGCTCGCGGATTTGATCAAGCCCAGGTATATTTGCCACGAAACCATGTGTCTTTTGAGCTACCTTTCAATCACAATGCTGACATAAATTGCAATGTGAATTCTGTAGCTCATAAATCCCCGTATATTTACGAATCAAAGAGATCCGATGGTACTCTATGCATTATCCGCCAGAATGTATTGGGCATATCTTGGTTACCTTCCATATGCACTCAATGAGTTCTGGATCACCCGTTCCTAGAACGGCTTCTGTTCTCATCTACCAATACCCGCTAGAATGTCCCCATTTCTCAATATCCGCTAGAATATCTGCTATCGAAAGGCTTCTGTTCTCATTTCCCTTATCCACTAGAATCTCCTCTACGGTTTTAATACTCACCTCGATTTGCACATATCATGTTTACATTTCATATGCATTTATTGCACTTCATATGCGCTTATTGAGCTCTGGATCCCCCGTTCTTCAAACGGCTTCTGCTCTAACGTCCTTAATATAATGTTTACATTTCATCTGGATTTATATGCATTTAGTGAGTTCTGGATCCCCAGGTCCTAGAACGGCTTCTGCTCTTATTTCCTAATATCCACTTGAGTTCCGTATCTCCCATTCCTCGAACGGCTTCTGCTCTCATTTCCTGATATCCTCTTGAATGAGTTACACACTGCCACTCCAAGTAGACTTTTTCCATCCTCTGTAGAGATGGGCTTATTTCCTGTGATGTCTTGGTCAATTTCAGAAGTTCCTGTCGAGCATACCTTTCCCTACTTGAGAAAATCAACATCTGTTGAAGTTTTATAAAGTTAGTTGATGGATGTTTTCCCTGCTCGTTTTGTAGTTCTGTTAGATTCTTTACAGGTCGTGGGCGTGCCTTCTATAACTCCCTTGGTGTTTTGGTTCCTTGCGTTGGTTTCTCATGAGCTCATTCCAAGCTCCGCATGGAGTTAGGATTATAAGATGATCTTACAATCTTTGCCTGATTACCTGCGCAGGTGACATTAGTCGTCAACTACGATATTCCAACAAAGAACACGCCCCCTTTTGATCCTGACTTCGAGCTGTACTTGCACAGAATTGGTCGAAGTGGTCGGTTCGGCCGGAAAGGTAGGGTCTTGTGTTTAGACCTAGTCTTTGTAACTCAGCAAGATATTTGTTACATATTCGTTAAGATTTTCATGAAGTAGCTTCATTTTCAAAACTGCTCTTATCCTGTAGACAAGTCACCACAAATTATGAAAATGCTGTGAACCGATGTAATGCAGGGGCCGCATTCAACTTGGTTGTCAGTGATAAGGACGCAAGGAATGTGGATAGAATTGCAAGACATTTCAACCGAGAAATCGCGGAGGTAAGGGAGCACCTATTCCATCTAGATTCACAGTTTATTCGCTCTATATGGTCAATATTCGTCTTATTTTCCCACGGTCGTCTACATCCCCCAATGACTAGGGCATATGTTTTCAGGCCTCTTTTCTGTGTCTGATGTCCTTCTGAGACAACACCCCAGCCTACAAGTATCCGGACAGCAAGAGGATCCCCCTTTGTTCAGTTATTTATCAATCATCTGTGAATTTCTGTCTGTAATTTAGCATGCATTGTCCCCTAGCTCTGCTTATAATCAAGTTGAATTGATCACGTACTTAGCAGTTTGGAGCTGGGTCATTCCCAAGTCCTATGCTTAAGAGTGTCCTAACTGCGGAAGCCTTCTCTTGTTCTATCACTAACGGACAAATCGATTCCGAACTTGATGAGTCAACATATTTCGCTTAATATATTTGGCTGACTGCAGACTTAATCGGTAGCTGCTAGACTATGAATGGCTATACTTCTTTGACTAAGCGGAGCTGTACACTTTCACAGGTACCTTGGAACGACGATGATGCTTTTGAGAGCGTGCTGAAGGATGCTGGTCTAGCATAAAATGCTAGTTGTGAACAAAGTTGCTAAATAAACCTGAGAGTTACGAATGCTTGTCCCTTTCTCTTGATAGTTTCTTGTCTGTATTGATTGTAAATTTCACGCTGGTCATAATTTGCGCCTCATGAGATCTGTCGAGTATCTCTAGTCAAACTTAGTGCAGCATTCATGGTCACACCTGATTAGTCCCAACGGCTTATTATTCAGTCCTCCATCTGTTTACCCAGCATCCCAGTTTGATTTACCCTCCAATTGTAGTTCGGGGATTAAATACGAACGGTTTTGTCAGTTTCACTGGCAACTGGGTGGGGACATGAGCTCTTTCGATCTATCGTCGCTACTCTTTTTTTGAATTGTAGTGACCTAGTTAGATTCGGTGAGAAGATCACCGGACACATCAAAATCTGGACTCATGTTTATCCTAAAATATCAGTTGATGTCGTACATCGCATATCACTTTTTTGACCGGTAAATCTCTTAAAACATTGGAAGAAATTTACGAGCACGTTCGTATCATCTTGACGTTCTTTACTTCAATGGTTGTGCATTTCCAAAGCTCGAATCTTGATATTCCCTGGTAAATGATTCTTCTGGGTCCTTTTAAGGACATATCGAATACACCCTCGCCGGGAAGGACTACCCCTGTGACAAAACTTAGGTCAGCATTTCGTGCTTGGATTTAAATCTCAGAAACGCAGCCGGCCCAAGCAATCACTTTTCCTCATCTGAAAATCGAATAGTCACCCACGAACATGGATCCACATCGGAACTGTTTTCTAGTTCTGGTTCGAGAACTTGGTCATTTATGTCATTAATCTCATCTGGTACCAACCTAGAAATCGATACATGTGATACAAATCGCAATCTGGCGGGATACCAGGAGGCAGGTGTTAAATGATCTTCAATCGAAGCAGCGTCGCCACACCAGCTACAAGTACACCCACACGATTTCTGAAGTAAGCAGATCAAACCTTCAGCTTTCAGTGAAAGAGTGGTTGTTGTGCAGCATCTCTTGTGGATAGGAGAGCGAAAATGAGAATCAATGCATGCCCAAATTCTACGTAAATAGCCAATCTATACCTGATAACCTCTTCTTGATTTTGCTCTGATGAACAGAAAGTATTATGGTCAAAGCTACAGTCCTTGACTCATGATCCTCAGAAGAAGGGCGAATTGTGAATTGCGTTTGGTAAACAGATGATCATCACCACCATTCCACAACTTTCTCTTTTTGTGCAGAAAGAAAATTGGTGGCCCTATTTCTCTGCCGTACTATTGTGGTTCTGGATGACAGGAAGTTTGATTCAGATCATGTTAGTTACGCGACGAATACAGCAGCTCAAACGTGAAGGAACATTTGGCCACCTGAATTGCTCAATACAAACTTCGTTGGAAAAGACAAACACCGTGCACTAGCAGGTACATAAAGCTGCCTAAATTCTCAGCAGGATCAGCAGAAATTCGAAAGTACAGTAAGCAGCTGATAGTCCAGCAGACCAAGGGGTTTTAGCCACTATAGACATCCATCACGCCAGATCACCGGGAAAGGTCAATCAAACTTGGGTCCTGATCAGTACCTCCGTCCTGATTCTGATCAGCACAATTTCAGCCAAGATTGGACTTCCCTTCCTTTTCTCAACCATCCTTTTCTCAGCCATCGTGTACAAATAGATTCCTTCTTTTGGCACCGAATCGCATGCTCATTCCACTCAACCAAACAAAGAAGTCGGTCCTTTCCGAAAGGGATCCGCTACAACAACGGGATGAAATGATGGCATCTCGTCGCCAGTGAACGTCTGCGTATCAAGCAAATCGTGACCACTACTACTTCATAAACGTCAGAGTATTCCCAAAAGCAGCAGCACTTGTCCAGCATTTTGAGAACAAAAGGATAATCCCCAAAGCAAGGCACAGAGATAAAGGAAGCATGGAAAAGGCCGAGTAAAGGGGGTGGAGAGAGAGAGAGAGCGAGAGAGAGCTTAACCATCATTAAAACCGCCAATCTTAAAGCACCAAGAACAAAAGAGGACGAGACTTGTGCATAAAAGGAAACGGGAGCGGATCCACTTTGATGAGAAAAAGTGAAGCAGAAGAAGAAGGGACCCTGAGGACAACGAAGAGGCTGGACTATCTCCCCGTCCCTTTTGTCGTTTCTAAAAAAGGTTTGTTAGATACCTCTTCAAAGTATCGATAAGTTATCTTTCGGTTTCTGGTGCCGGCTCACCTTGGCTTGGCTGAGAAAGATACCAACCAATCTAGATCAATGAATCGTAAAACTCCACCGAACATGCAAATCAGTTGTAGCTTGGGTTTGGAATTTATCCCCGTGGGACAAAAGATCTTGTTATATTTCATTGTTGTTCCTTGTCAAAACTCACCGTGCCCTGCAGCAGTCCGCTGTTATGATCTTGATCTAGCACAAATAGATTCGACACTCTCTAATTCTTCCCATTACATACAGACTTCTGTGGCTTTCAGTCACTTCTTTTCTATCATTATCCGGTTCGGCTCCCCACAACAAAGTCCGTTCCTAGAAACCTCCAGTGACTCTAAGAACGGTATCTTCGCCGCCACGAAATTGCCAGCCAAATTATGAGCACTACTTCCCTTCTTCAGCATTATTAACTTTCTTTGAGCGAACTCATACGCAGAAATGTGGCTTTCCACTTTCATTATATGAAATACCCACAAATATTTTGCTCGGGAGTGGTAAACACTCCATGTTGCCGTGCTTTCTTAATCCAGAAGAGGCTTGCTTGCTGCAAATCGAATTGCGCTTGATATCATTAAGACTGGTCAAGTCGAGGTTAATCTGAAAGCTCCTCACTAATGTAGGAATATTTTCTTGAATTTTACTTCTTTTCACTTTTCTTCCTTTCAATTTTTATTTGGAAAAAGAAATCCTAGACTTCGTTTAGAGCTAAGGTTGGAAGTTTCAGTTTCTAGTTCGGTGACTTCTGTAGCAAAATCACTCTCTCTTTACTTTATACTTTGGGCTTTCGGTAGAAATAAATAAAAACCGGATGTGCTGAGTGCTCAACCAACAAAAAGTTCTTAAATGAAAAGCTTTTGGTTCGAAGGAGTCAATTTTTTTTAAATAATAAGATATTTATATTTATATAGAGAGAGATAGAGAAAGATGTGGACTAGAAAATAATATGGCTGGATGCTGAGCCAAAAGGGTACCAGCTTAAATCCTAGAAAGTCTATGCGTTTGTCTTATTGTCACATGCCATTTAATGCTGGTACTTTATAGCTCCAAGACTATGGTGTTCAAGCATTTCCATGAGGAAAACATGAACTTTCAATCTATCTACTACAATCTTTAGAATAACGAATATTGACTCTGAGACTCTCCCTTCCCTTTCAATGATGCTATAGTAAGCTACATACACATGCTTTCTTTGCGCTTTCCTCGTCTGTTTTGAAGTCGACGTGATCTATAAAAATATCACGATTTCAAAGTTCTGAATCTTGAAGCATTCGTATAACGTAGATTCTGTGAGTAGTCGCTATTAACCTTTTCAAATATTACCTAAAACCTGGCTGAAAAGTTGGATTTTTAGCTCAAACTGTTTGCCCTCATCTCCGAACACATCCAATCTAATATTGGTCCACTGCTTTATTCCAAATTAAGAAGTGGGTCATATTGTCTCAAAAGTCCGAATACATTGATTAACTTGAATATCCAATATGGACTCGGAGTTTATGCAGTATCGAGGAAGGGATTTAGCCAATCACATGTCACTGATATATATGTAACACATGAGATGAAGACAGACCATCGCAATGATAAGTTAAACATGGTATTAATTAGGTGCCATGCCTTAAGGTTGGGTATATTCCGTTATACTATCAGATGTATGTATGGTATAATTCCAAACTTGTAAATTTTTATGTGACTTGATGGTAAAGTTTTGTGCAAGGAAGTATCGGAAAATGCTTCACAGTTGCAGCTTTCTTACTGAACACCAACTTATGCTTTTCAATTACACTTGAGTCTACAAACCCAATAGTCATGATACTGGAAGCGACCTTATTCAAAGGGATATCATGTGTACAGCAAAATAGTTGACTTGCATAGTATCATTTCTTGCGACTACCTGTAATTTCAATGCATGAGCAAATCGTTCTGAACAGTGTTGGGAAGATGCAATACCATGTGCCCCGTACGTACTGGAAAATTAAAGACTTTTGTCAAGGTACAGATGTCCAAGTTTAAAACAAGTCAAAATTCGTAGGTTGTGTGTTCGTGCATAAATAGAGTTATACATAGTACAATATATACACAAAAGATTCCTTGGAGTTATATACATCTGGATAAGTTAGACGTGCATCTCCACACACAAAGATATATCCGATTAAAATTGTATTATCGGTTCCTGAAAGCAGGACGAGTAGGCTGCATAAAAGGCCAAAAATGATGGGATATCGAGAATGTCCTACTGCCGAAATTGGGTACTGTATGATCATGATGATTCACAGAGATGGGTGTTTCTCCTCGAGCTTTTAATGGACGGGAAGAATATTGTGTAACGGAAATTTAAAGTGTGGAAACGCTATTCACTTCACCGACCGACCCAATTGGCGCTCTGCAGAAGAAGCTAGAGAGTGGAGAGGAGAGGAGAGGAGAAGTTCCATGGTCTTTCAGGTGCAGCTGCAAGTACGCCCACAATTCCTAGAGAGTGATGTGGGAGAGAGAAATCTGATCTTCGTGCCGCGGACTCATTGAACGATGGAAAGGAGGAAAGAATCAAAGTCAGAGCGGAGGCGGTGTCGTTGTTGTTGATCAGATCTTGTTGTGGTGCTTCTGCTGCAGGAGAAAAGGTGTAGAAGTAGTAGCAATAGTAGCAGCAGCAGCAGCAATTTAGTTTCTACACCACCAGCCACTCACCCACCCCCTTAACATTCCAAAGGAGAAGAGGAGAAAAGTTGATAGTCACACCGTGAGGGGAGGGGAGCGTCAGCGTCTGTACTTGGAACGGTACCTGTTGGACGAGAGAAAAAGTGAAACACCTGGATGGTGTGGAAGGTGGAAGGAGGAGGAGAACTGAGATTGCGCTGTAAATGAAACGAGGGGAAAAGGGGGACGACTTACCTACCTCACTGATGAGCTGAGGGTGTAGGACCAAGAGAGAAGCAAGCCAGGGAAGAGAGACCCTCGACACAGCCAACCCCTAGCTTTTACCAAGGAGTGGGGACGGTGATGGGTGGTGGGATTCAGAGAGAGCTACGTAGCTGGAGCAGCAACTGAGTGAGAGCATAAGAGTGGGGAGAGAGAAAAAAAAAAAAAAAAGTGGCGCAAGGTCCGGTGTAAAGTAAAGTGGCTCAAGCTCGGCATGCTCTTCTGCTGCTGCTGTTGCCTCCTGATGTGCCAAAGATAGGCACCATTGACTGTAGCATTTGCAGAGGGGAATTTGACGACAGTCATACGAAAGCGAGATTTAGAGAATGAAGTTAAGGAAACTTGTTCACCAATTTCACAATTATCTGTATGCGGTGGGTCTGTCTGTCTATGCATATGGGCCCCCTTGATGATGAAGGAGGAGAAGGAAGAAGAAGATTGAGAATGGGAGAGGGAGGATCCATCTATTCGTGGGACTGGGGCCTGAGGACATTCCGTGGAGAATCAGGTCAAGTTTGTACAACGGATATGCTGGTTGTAAACCCTCATGATGTGTCGTTACACTGCTGTGTATGCGTTATTACCCCTGCACGATGGTGAAAATGTTTCCCAGTGAAAAGATCGGATCCAAGTTCATGGACTACACACTCACTCATGAAAATTTTCTAACGGGACTTGGGGAGCGAGAGAAGGAGGGCTTTATGGGGGAGGGAGGGTGGGGAAACTATACCATGTAATATCATCTCACAAAGGCGGCATGCAGTGTGCTCATCATAGTGGGCATTGAAAACGAGTAAGACACGTTCACGACCAATCAATGAACGCAGGGATTTCGCGGGCGGCTGGGAAATAATCATAGTTCCGCTCTCTCACATTCAGCACTTGAAATTGCTGCTGCTGCAACTTCTATCCACTGCAGCGGCTAGTAGCAGCACTGGACTGCACTCATGCAGAGTGCTTCCGTTACAAGAGGGAGGGAGAGGGGAAAGAGTAGTTCTCAAAAGCGCAACGCGCAGGCCTAGACAGCAGTCATAAGATTGGTCGACGATTATTGTACCTATTATAGATCACAGTTCACTCCGAGCTCGCTCCGACTTTGAAACGGTTGCAGGCGTGGATTGAGTGTTATGAGTCATGAACGGATAGCGTGAAGAGTTTCGACGGTGAGGTGGACGAGTGAACATGTAATGGAATCAACGTTCAGAGGAATTTATCTGAAGCCAGCCTCATAGATCAGTTTGCACGTGCTCGACCTCACAAGAAGCACCGTGTGATTGGCCGAGTGCTTGCTGATGAGCTGGTATGATTCTGGTGCGCATGGGTTGTGCATCTTACTTAGCTCGGTCTGGGGAACGATCGAATCAGTGACATCTCCCAGTAGGAAGCAATTCTCAATGATGACGGCAGATCATTCCCCTTGGCAGCCACGGCCCCTGCGTGTTATTAATCTCAATCTCATCTCCTCTTCTCCCATCTTAACTTCAAATCGTAGGGAACAAACAAAGAAGCTTTAAGAAAGGGCCAGCAGCACCCACCTGGTACTGCTAAAAGCCAAGCCAACTCTGCACGCTCTTCCTTCCCGGTCCCTAGCATCTACGAAAGTAACATTCCATGTCCTTGCACAAAAATAATATAATCAACAATGCGCTTTAATTTCTATACTATACCAGCTACTGTAAAAGTCACATCACAGGGCGGGAAAGAGGAGATGGAAAAAGCGAGTGACTGAGTAGTTCCATTTAAGGAATCTCAAACCGGAAGCCAAAGCAAACATCTAGAACAAGAGAGAGAGTGGCGCACGAGACCTGTGGTATGTGAGTAAGTACGGCTATTTGGACAGGTACGACTGTGTGCGCCTTTGTGAGTCACCAGGGCTAGCCTCGCCTGGCATGCTTACCTTTATTGATGAAACGAATAACCCTGAGGAGGTTTGTAAAAGCAGAAGCCGACCCTTCTGACAGAAAAGGTGAGTGACCCCAATGAGCGTGAATAGAATCCAGAGAACAATCCACAGTCGGACTGACGATCGAGGAGGAGAAAGAATGCATTTATTCATTCACTCATTTACTCGCGGGAAAATCACATCGGCAATCATGTGTGAATAAAGGAAATAGAAAAGAGGGGAGGACTGATGAATCGAGACAACCGAAAAATCCCATAGATTGATAGATAGATAGATTTGTAACATAACATATACATTAATTAGAAACATGTATATCAACCGATTATTCACGAGGAGTTGTACATAAGCGTTCAACTTACTAGCTAGAAGCGCTAGCTGCTCAGCAGTAGGGCTTGAACCTGATCTGAAAGGACACTTTTCTGAATAACCACATGACGTTGACGATGGCAGCTTCCCACCCGCGATAGATATGATATATCCTATCTTAAGAGCTACGAAGCAAATTTTGGCGAGATTTTGCCCAACCTACATTCTATAAATGCCTCGTGGCACTCACACATATGACCAGAAATCTGTAAAATGTCACAAATTGTCTTCAATTAAACAGGGATGAGGCTCGAGAGCATATCCCCACACCACTGACAAAGTCCACTTATGAGTAAATGCCGATAATAACACGACCCAACTACTGTCTGTCACCTAAAATGGTAAATAATATTTCGCTAAGAATCAGACTCTTTACCTATTGGCAATCATGTTTTACATCTACGAACCCTGTGAGTCGAAGTCGAGTCTTTTCCTGCGAACGGAGCGAAATGAAGTATCTGTCTGTTGCATCACCATCATCATCAACATCATCGGGCTAAAGAACGAGAAACGGGAACAAGAACGGGAAGTAACAAGACTAGAGTAACCGGGACCTCCAAATGGTTGAGTTGAGTGAGAGCTGGGCTGGCAAACAAAAGCTGACTACTTTCGTCTTCACGATCACCTTCCTCTTTTACTTCTCCCATCGTAATGGATGATATTCTTCTTCCACCGTCTCTCCTTCAACAATTGCAAGGAGCAGCAGCAGCAGCAGCACCTAGACCTCCTGGTCCTTTGAATCAACTTATGGTACGAGAAGTCCAAGATTGGATTACTGTCCAGGGCTGCTCTCAGACGACGACCACAACACTACGTGCCCCGGGGCAATCCAATTCAAAACAAAGCAATTGCTCTTACGGAAGCATCACACCTCCCTCAAGAATCGATACCAATCAACCTCAAACTCCTCCTTTCTGATGCCAGCGCTCCTGCTGCAATCGCCATGTCTACAAACCGAAGGCTCATCCTTCGAGTCTCGAGATCTTCTTGTCTCATGACTCATTGGAAATTCTTTGGAAAGTAAAGAAATCGTGGCTTCTTCTTCTGCTGGTGGTTTTTCAATCACCATCATCGTCTGCTTCTTCCTTTTCTTCGTCTTCAATCCTCGAAGGTCTTCAAATGTGTGGAGTATATGTACAAAAAGCACAGTATTTACCTCAAGGGTATGGTTCGATCTTGTCGTATCTGACCTGGTCTGTACTCGGTTGCTCCGATTCTGTGCGATTGAATCGGCACGCCGGCACTAAGGAAAGGGTCGTGCGCAGAACCTATTTTGTAGCGCGTCAATCCATTTCTTCCCTGATCTAGTCTGATCTAATCCGATTGACAGGAGCTAGGGACTATCAGCTTCATCAATCATATGAGAATTATCACCATCATCTACTGTGGGTGCTGCAGCTGTGGTGGCAGAGAGAACAAAGTATAAACAAAAGGTAACCATCATCGGACATCACTCCCCTAAGCGGTCAACGGTCAGTAAGCCCATAAACCTTCGACAATATCGGCACACGGGTTCGAGGAATCCGCGAACGGATTCACTGCTCGGTTGGTAAAACCTCGGAGGAAGTTAGTGTTGTCCAATTCCGAAACCCCAGATTCACTGGCCAACGATGGTAACACTCCTCCATGACCTCCTTCTGCTCCATCTCCGCCCCCGAAGCCCCCCGACTCAGAGCCGACACCCCAGCTCTCCATCAAGCTCGACCTCTGACTGCTCTGAGCATCATCTTCTTCACCAGCATATGGTTCGGCCTTACACGGCCTCATGGACGAATTCATGCCTCCCCTTTGGTGGGCTTGGGCTTCCAGGTACTTCTGAATCTGCTGCTGCTGTTGGAGATTGAACGTGTCCGCCCTCGCCAACTTCTGTCCGTGGCCAGACCCGACTCCAACCATGCCCTTCATGACCGATGCACCGCCACCACCACCTTGAGTGGTGGCAGCTCCCAAATCAGACGTGTACAAATCAATCAAGAAAGACTGGTACCCGAAAAGGCCACTCCCGTTGCCTTTCAAGCTTTCCAACGTGTCCCCAAGCTCGTGCTTCATTTGCCAACTATTGGATTTTCCTCCCATGCTGTCCATCGACTGGAAGTTCCCATCGAGTAGACAGGTATCGCTCTCCTCACCAACCGAATTTGGGTTGGGGCTCTCCAGCAAAGCCGGCAACGAAGACCTCGCTTGGGCGTCTGTGTTGTAGCTCGAGCTGCGGTTGCTGCACTCCATCGGGTTTTTCTTCCCGCCAGCACTCTTTTGGAAAATCCGACAAACTACCCACTCGTCCTGCAAAATGTAAAAGGAACGTCGCGGTTAGCAGCAGCAGTGTAAGCAGCAGAAAGCCACCATGACTATAAATAATTAACAACAACAACAACCAACAAGAGTCAGGAGCTGTTGCCTTCCCAACCGAACTCAACCTCCTCACTGACTGTCAAGGGCAGGAGCGTCCACTTTGGTATATGGCACGCAAATCAAGGACTCAAAATCGAGAAGTAACTGACACCCGATCTAACTCATCATTGCCGTTGTCACAAAAGCCTAAGCTTGGCCACTCTCTACAGTGACGCCACCAAGAGTATTTCACTTGACGGCATTTTTCTCGCTCGCTCTCTAGCTATGCTATCTAACAAGCCTGGAATTTGTTGCTGCTAATAGATTAGCATTAGCAGCAGCAGGTCAACGGCTCAGTGACATGCTGAGCTGAGCTTCGAACTGCGTCCAGAAAGGGTGGGACTCGTGAAATACACATGGAGAGACGGCATGCAAGCCCCTGACAGAGACATACAGTACTGCAGTCGGTCGCTCGACGTTACGGCGCTGTAAATTTCTGGACACAATCAGACTAGACTCTCGTCTAGTCTGATTGATCGAAGGCATTAGCGATTCTGAAACGGACGAAGAAGAAAGAGCTATGTCTTCATCTTGACTGGGCTCAATTCTATTTCATCGACCAAAATCACCACTTTAGTAAACGAAGAGGTGAACTCAGACGAAACAAACAAACAGTTCGAACATGAGTAATATAATACCTTCGAGAGCTTTGGGGAGTGGATGAGAGAGGATTGGGGCTCCCCCTCAATCCGGTATTCGTGCATGATCCAGTTCGTCTTCTCTCCCTTGGGAGCACGGCCGCGGTAGAAAACGAGAGTTTTTTTCATACCGACTAGCCGGTTTGTTCGGGAGTTCATCACCTCCCTATCCTTCCCCGTTGCCTTCCAGTATCCGGCCTCCGTCGCACGATTCGTGCGCATGCCGGTAGGATACTTCCTATCTCGTAGACTGAAAAAGTACCACTCTTTCTCGCCCATCTTCGCTTTTGCTGTTGATGACAAAAACACCCACAGTTCAGATCTCCAGCAATTTCAATCTCGAGATGGATCTACGCACAATTACACTAGAGATTCAAGACCAAGCTGCTTCTGCATGAGTCCCGGCCCCGGGTGAGTAGGGAACGACGATGATTGCAATGTCCACAATCGTCGACAAAACTACGGCTTTGTTCACTTGCATGCACCTGGATTGTGGTAAAAAGCTGTTGAGTTGCTTCTTGCATGTGAAGGAGAAGGTAAACGCTAGCATGGGCGGCCATTCAGTAGCTAAGGCTTTAATGCAGAATCTTGCGCTCCTTTAATGAGGATTTCAGGAAAAGTGAAAAAGAATACAGTGTGAAGTGTCTTTCCCCGACCGCAATAGACCATGGACTATAGCTCCTCAACTCAACCAGCTGCTGGAAGTAAAGGAGACAGAAAGAATGCTGCCTCGTATCGAAAGACCTGGAACTGAATAAGATGCATGAAATTAAATCGCCCCAACATTAATCCCAGCGAGTATATTTGGAAGCGTGTTGGTCACAGAAGCCAGAAATTATACGAAAACGGTCAACGGTACCAATTGGTACTCCGCAGAGAGTAATCATCGAGAGATAGATAGATAGAGTTGAAAGAGATCTGTCTCGTACCAGGCAAATCCCAAGGCTCGCACTTGTTGAGATCCACCTCCGTGATTGCTTGAACCGAAAGAGTGGAATTCATGACCTTTCCCGTTAAGTAATAGGTCACCAATTCTTCATCTGTCGGATGGAAACGAAAGCCAGGAGGAAGCCAAGGGCTTTGAGACTCCTCCACCTTTCCTGGTCGTGACATCTTATCCGGTATGTGGCTCATTCTTCGGGCTTCTCTCTCAGACTGTCAGAATTATATGTACTCAGTTCTGCCTGTTTTTTTTACTGTCAAGGCAAACGAACTTTCTTCTTCTTCTTCACCTCGTGCTGTTGTGGTCGTAAAACTACCAGAGGTCAAATCTGTGAGGATATAGTAGTAGTATCGTTGTGGTAATTCAGTCGTCCACCTCGACGTTTTTTTCAATAGCTCCAATATCTCGTTGGAGCCAGTAGTCTGTAATCCCTTGAGATTCAGACCACGCCTGGACCTTCAGAGTGCTTCTTGTACAGCTTCCTTTGCTATGTAAGTGACGGGGCCGAAAGATCGTTACCCCCTTGGTGTAATACCAATTGACGTAATACGAACCCAAATTGGGTTCCTTGCACCTCTCAAGTCCACACCTCCTAGTACTGTTTCCACACTGTCGTCAAGGTTAACGCTTTAAATCTCCCTAGTACGTTTAAACCCCGTATCTACAAGACCAAGGAGAAGACTGTAGAAGTAGCGATGATGAAATCAAGCAGTAGCGAGCAGCGGGAGCATCAGCAGAAGCGAGTGACTGACAACAAGTCAAAGCTCGCTTCGATCTAATTTGTACAGGAACGGATCAAGAGTCTACCACCCCCTACTACTCTTCAGGGATACTTACAAGTGAGGGTGTTTAGTCTAAGAGAGAAAATGGAGAGGCGTGTGTTGTAATGAAAGAGAGAAGAGAGAGAGAGAGAGGGAGAGGAGGGAGTGAGGGAGAGTTGCGTTGTGGCGCTGCTGCGTTCTGAGGAAGTGTACATGTATATGACAAGAACGGAAAGGGAAGGCAGCGAGGTGGTGAGTGGAGGGCCGGAGATGGGGCCCGGTGGGTCGACTCTCGGAGCTAGTGTGCAGAGTAAGAAAGCAAAAGAATGGACTCAATCTCTTCTTCTTCGTTCTGTCTTCTCAAGCTCGTCTGTCTGGCTCGTTCTCATGCTGTAACTTCCAATGTAATTCACTACTCTCTCCCCGGTACTACAAGAAGAAGAACTACCAGTAGTGGTAGTAGTAGTACTGTGGTGGTGGAAAGATTTGAATGGGAGGGCCCGGAGTTGAAGAACTCTGAGAAACGAGCGAACAAACAAACAAGCAGCGCTCGCCTTCGGACTCTATCCAGCTTATGTATGGGAGGGGGAAAGGGATGGGGATGAGAATGGGGATGTGATGGGGGTGTTCATGATGATGTGATGATGCTGAGATGGATGATATGATGGTGTGGGCCGGGGAGAGGTGAGTGAGTCCAAATCAGTCCATCAGCCCAAGTCGTCGTTGGCGTTGGAGCGAGGGGAGGGAGTTCTTGATGCGAGAAAAAGATCGGATGGATCGGGTCGGGTTGATAAAAAGCGGGCAGGGAGAGAGAACGGGTCGGAGGACAGAAAGTGGCAAAACGAAGGGCAGGAGCGGCGGCGCGGCCTATGAAAGCGATGGAGAGGGGGTTCGAGGTCTGGGAAGGGATGCTTGGTAATCTCTTCGAGAAGTGACCGGGAGGAGACGGGAGTGCCCCATCGACCGACAGAATGGGGTGGATCGGACGGGAGAGGAGACCCCACGAGTGGAAGTCGGGAGAGAAAGGAAACTGCATTACAAGTCAACGCACGGGCACCGAATCCTAATCCGACATCTGTTCCGTTCGATCCCAATCATGCAACCCAGAATCCAAATGCGGCGAGAGCTGCTCGCGCGCGAGCTGTGGACCATGTCAGCGGTTGAACGCCGTGGATGCCATCGCAGGGTCATCAACCGCGTGCGAAACCTCGCGGCCTCTCTTGGCTGTCCCACAACTTCAAAACCTGTCGGCTCAGGCCACGTGTACACCGTCATTTCTATACCCTCGCTTTTGTCTCGCCTCCCGGCGGTAACTATGGGAACTGGCCCCATTCTTCTTTCGAATTATCTGAGAGCTGCGATGGTAATTTCTGTGGCCTCCACATACTCCCGTGGACCCCTGGTCCATCTCATCATTGGTCCGTAGAGTGCGGCCAATGCCCGAACTTCCACGTCATACTCGAGCCCCGCTTCTCGAACAGCCCTCACATGCTTCCTTCACCCATGGTTAGCATCCCGGTCCCGTCGACTCGGCATGCCGGCCATCGGCAAAGTTTTCTCGAGATACTTTTCTCCAATTGGGACAGATGTCAATATCTCGTTCTCTTGCCTCTTGCTGGAACATCGCTTTTCCTTTTTCCATTCGACTACTCCTCACGCTAAACCAAATCTCCTCGAAGGGCAACCGCCTTCTAACTACGGTAACCTTCCCGACCCGATTTGCAAGTCTTCCAGCCGATCCCGACGAAAGAATACAAAGAAAAGTCGTCGGCGAAGATGGGAATCTTAAGCCACTAAATTTAGCCCCGGCGAACGGTAAGAAGATATTTTAGGTCCCGAATCCGTGTGCATTTTAACAAGTTTGGCCAAAGCGGCAAAAATGGGAGAATTGAGGTTTGGCTTTGTTTCTGCGCAAACTGACAAGAAGCAACAGAATATCCACCTCCCGGCGACATTTTTCCCTACCATTTCCGACTCGAACTTGTTCTCCCAATTTAGAGGCGATCCTTCTTTCAGACAACCTATCTACTCGGTAGTCTGGTCTAGCAAAATTGGCGGCGGATATGCGCACGGGTGGCTGGCTCGGTTTCATAAATGACGTGGTCTTTTTCTTGGCCCTCAGGAGTAAATGACGTGGTCAGTCGTCTGACGTACCGGGGATTTTGTATACGGTACATCCGGAACTGGAAGCTCGGAGGCACTTTGCGGCACCGACCCTCTCCCATGCCGAACCTATCATACATACATAGCCTTATAGTCGCCCGAAGACGGCGGCGGTGGTGGTGTAATTATTGAAGGCTCCTTCCCCTCCTCCATGACTGTAAACGCCCCCTGTACTGTACATGGTGTATACGTCCCCATCTATCTGTAAAGCTACACCCACACCAAGACCACTGTAGTCAAACATGGATAAATTACTTAATTTAAGTAGTCTCTAATCAGACATGCCTCGATCTGTCTATTTTACTTCGAGGATTTGCTTCAGACGAACATGGGTTCCCACTTCGGGGCGATGGCTGCAATGACCGACGTATTCCAGGCCTCTTACGGATGTTAGCCTCAATTTTAGCCTTGGATGTCCTCAAATATGACCTCTTTCATTAACTCTGGCTTGTCATAGCAAATCAAATCCCGCTAAGTGTTCTTTCTCCATAATGTGCCCGGTCTCCAACTTAATTTAGCTGCCCCTCAGCTAACAGTCTTGGATGAGTACTATAGCCAGCCGGCAGCAGTATATAGTAAGTACTACTTCCATCCCTACATGTCTCTACATTTTAGATTGGTGCCCGTCGTCGTGGGTTTGATTAGCAACTAAGGCAGGGGTAAAATAAGGCGGTATTGGTAGTGGTCTCCCTTGCACATGACAAAACCAGACATGGTTTGTCCCCTGAGCATTAGACATTAGTTTTCGTTCACAGATTTCGAATTAATTATGACCCACCGATCAACTTGAAGGTTTGTGCTGGCTTCGATCAACACTTTGAGGTTCGTGCTTCCCACCGACAGTCGCACTTGAGAGCTGCTGCTCCACTCTCTAGCTTCTCCTCCATTGTCTAAGGTAAAGGAAGAAGAGCCCATCAAATGTGATTTGACAAAAGCCCACATGCCTTTGTCAACTCTCCACTTTACTCCACATGCACATGTCAGTCCATTTCGCCGCACTGTTGCTGCATTTGCCCTCTATCCGGAGGTTGGCTGGAGGTTGTAGAGTTGTTGCTGTTGTTGTTTGAGAAATTCAAGTCAAACCTGACCTTTCTTTCATTGATCTACACTATACACGGGCATGGAATAGTGGAGCAGTTGACATCCTTTTCCCCATAACAGCGAGAAGACGACCACATAGAACACAAGAAGAATGGGAAACCCCATCAAGACCTACAAAGGAGAGCAAAAAGAGGTGGAATGGGGCTAGGCCCCAACAGTTTCGATATGAGAAATCTGCCAAGGACTGGTTCCTTTCTCCCCTAAGAACTGATTCTGGACTTATTTTGGGTCTCCTCTCTTTCTCTCTTCCTTCACACCTTCTTACAGTACATTTTTCCAATTACAGCACACTACTGTAAACTATACTACGTTGTTTACAAACGAAGCTCAAATCTTGTAATTGTTGGGGATTTCAGTTCGAGAAATTACTCACTACATTACCTTATTGGGGAGGAGGGGCCACCAGAAAGATTAGCGGGACACCCTTTTAAAATAGTTTCCTGTCAGATTGAATAAATTTATAAATTTATTTTTGGAGTTTTCATAAAAGCTGGATTGAGTAAATAACCGAGAAAAGCAAAATAAATTTATGAAAATGAATCGAATTTCTTAAAGTTTGATGAGACAGGTCCCCACAAATGGAGTAAATCTGCACAGACAACCTATGAAAGATCTAACGGTTTTATTATTGAATAGTGTAGCAGGCGATCTGAAACCCATTTTGTGTACAGAGGCAAAAACAACCAACAGGACGTACTAAGATGATGATGAAATTGTCGACATGAATTTGGGTCATGTGCACCAGATCCAGATCTATCTATGCGTTGCTAGGAGTGAGCTTCTCTATTCTTGTAGGTTAAAATCATCCAAGGGATCTGTAACAGTTTTACTTATCTGAATGTACGGAATTGTAGAGAGTTGTAAGATATAATTAAAAGTTACAAATTGTTTGCTGAAACAGTAATTTAGTGGAAGATTTATGGTTCTTTCATTTATAAGAGCTACCATGGGAACAGAAATCTTGGAACCTCAAGTAAAATATATAGATCTAGAGAAGAAGAAGGACGACCGCGTAGAAAACATGAAGGATGGGAAGACCCCATCAAGTAAAATATATAAATCTTGGAAAACCTACCTGAAAAGGCCTTCTATTTTTCAAGTTCAAGGTATGCCTCATAAAGATGGTCTATGCGTTTACGTCGAGAATTTAGGATTTTAGAACCTGAAACTGACTGGAATTACTTTTTTTTCTTCAAAATGTAATCACGAATGGATAGTTTAACAAAAAGGAGCAGAAGGTAAATTTTGAGACAACCATTGTGGACAGATTTGTCCTTTTCATGGATCGAGAAAAAGCGAGCATGCGTTTAAAGTCTCATATATATGATGTTGTTGAATAATCGCCCTGGAGAATATCGTGAAATTCTTTTGTATCCAATGAGAATGGAGAAAATGGTGTGGTTTCAAAGCGTTTGACAAATCCAGATGATTCATTCTTTAACATCCAAAACGTTTTCCTCGAGAGAACACTATTCAGAAAGCCATGCAGGAAGTCAAAAAGGAAGTTTACAACCGTGCCTTGTGAACAGATCAATGGCCGAGTGGAAGTTTCAGTGGAAACATACTGGATGAAAACCAACTTGCAATTGCAGGTACTGCTATTTACCTGAATTTGCTCCCTCAACGGAGCTCGTTCATGGCTGTAGTCAAGATATTATTGAAAGGAGACATTAGGAAAATACCTCAACAGCACTCACTGTCATATAATCAAGGGCATGCAGGAAAAGACTAGGAAAATATTCTATCCCATTGTCTTGAAGCCGGGTTAGATTCTATCATCATAACGCAGGATAAGTCCCAAGTCAAAAGATATTTCATGAGATAGAACTTCGGATCATTAGCCAGGGGCGTTTACCTTGATCTAAATTGTCAATGGTCACATGTTCTATATATCTGAAGAAAATGGGAGCCCCTGCATTAATTTAAAGGCCATAGTCAAAGAGCAGAACAGATCTTGCTGTTGTTGTGCTTTTGCTTGCCATGAATATTGTATCACAAGTCAAAGCCACTTTTGTGTGGGGGAAGGATATTACCTTATTTAATATCTATCTCATCTAAACAGAGATGAATTACGATCGGTTGGATAGGGTCCACATCCGATTACACCTCCCTGACGCATGTTGAACTTGATTTAGAAGGTTCACTATTTAAAGAATATTACACGTAACTCCTGATTCTAGTGCATTTTGATTCATTTCTATATTTCCCTGGTCAGGCAGGAGGTCGGAACCACATGACTTGGAGCCGCATTTTACACAATCTGAGTTCATTTCCGTATAATGACCTGACAACGTCATTTATATTTTTTTATCTACTAGGTCTCCCTTCTAAAGACCTGGATGCCCATCCCCATTAGGGGCGTGTACAGGGGTTCACTTCGTAGTAGCCTGATATAAGTGGCAAAATTGAGACCAAAATATATAAACGCCTCCTGCTCACGTCAAGGTCTAGCGACCTGCTCATGATTTGGCTAGGTACCCAGAAAAGATTTGCAGAGGCGATCTGGATATAAGCAGCGAATGAGCGAAAGTGAGGGGAAAGCCTTCCTTCCCATTTGATCTATTTCCTCTAAAATCAGGGTCTGGAAACAGCCTTTTGCTTCCCAATGATATTTTGTTAAAACTTAAAGTGGAATCAGATCCAAATATATAAGGGAAGAACTCACGTTTTAGAGTCGTACCATGCTACTTTAAACCGCTCCACGATAGTTCGACCACCAGCAGCAACACCGTTGTTGGGGGGGGGGGGGGGGGGGGGGGGGGGGCGGCGGGCTTTAGAATTAATCATGAGGTTGTAACGAGGATAGCCTCCCCAGGAATAACTTGATGTTGAAAATAGGCACTTGCGACTGGTTGAATGTGAAACAGAGATTCCTAGGACTTCTTTCCGGAATTATGTACAGTATAGAAGGTGCTAAAAAGTGTAAGAAGACAAATTGTGGCGAAAAGATTTGACTGCTATTGGATTTGAGGGGGGTCTGATAAGTCAGTCAGATGATTTTATAGCAGAAAAAGACAGAATGATCTGCCTGCTGTTAGCAAGTTTATGGGTCAGAGCAGCAAACACCTACAAAAGGATTACTGTGTCCAATCTTAGCAGAAGATTTTCGGGACAGAAAAACCACCTGCTGCAGGAGCAACAACAAAAACAACAACTGATTTGTTCATCTCTTCTTATCTACCTCTATCCATGTACACAAAAGGAAAGCAGTTCCATTTCAATTGCCCTTCCCAAAAAGAAATATGCCATCTTTTGAACAGAAAGAGTAAGTGAAAGAACATTTATATGTACTGTACTCTCCTCTCCCTCTTTGGGAATTCGTGCAAAGACCACTTCTGCAGACTCGGTATACACAATGCTCATATTTGCAGTGAATTTGGACACACAGACTGTTCATTTGAGTTGAGTTCAATTTTAGCCTGGACTGCACACCTCACTGAAGCGATACTGTTTAGAGAATTTCGCAGTCCTGAATTCTGCCCGCCAGAAATTGCAAAAGAAAAGAAAAGGTACTGCCCGCCAACCTTCTACAGCATCTGTCTGCAACTCAAGACGTAAGTACTTGTAACTCTTTTAGTTCGGATATAATTAGTAGTGTAACTGCTGTATGCTTTCTTGAAATCAATGAGGAGAGAGGCTGAGTCCAAAGAGTCTTGAATTTGAACCTTGTTACGACTTTTGGGTTTTATGATGATAGATGTGATTGAGGTCAAATTGCGGGCTGAAAGTTTCTGCTGGTTCGTTTGACGGTTGACAAGGCACCGGATGACAGAGATTATGATCACAAGGTTCACATGGTCAAAAGAGGTAAATAATTGCATAAACAACCTTTACTAGTTCATCCAATACATAGACCAACCTGGTGGGGGTTCAGGGCCCTTATTATAATCTCTTCCTGTCCAGGAAGAAGAGAGAATAACAACAGCATTTATCTCAACAAGACAACACACAACGAGGACCCCATCTAAACGAGGGATATAAGATTATGTCAATGTGCTGCACATTACCATTGTATTTACCCCTACGTAGAGGGAGCCTTCCAAGCAACTTTTTGCCTTTATCCCATGTGTAAAGTACCTGCAGATTTGCAAGCCGATAGATGGGAAGAATAGTCGTCCAGATATAATAGAATATCATTTACCACCATTAATCTTGCCCGGCTCAGATGGCATGGCTAGAGAGACAATAAACGAGCTGCTATACTAAGCGCCAGCAGAGAAGAGGGAAAGGAGGTTTTAACGTCAATAATAATAAATCGAGCGGGACCGCACATGAACGTGAGGGGAAGTGGCGGAAGTTTAGCAGGGCGACTGCCGAGGTCACTATGAGAGGTGATGGGATATCGGGGGCGGATGCATGATATCGGGTCGGTATTAGCGGGGAGCATTCGGACAAGAACAGGAAGAGAGTAGAGTATGCGGTAGTAGTAGGTGAGATTTGCCGGTCACCTGTGAAGAGCGTGCCGGTAAGGGGAAGGGACATCGTCGGTGGTTTCATGGCTGGATTAGGGGGATTCAGGGGCCTGAGAGGGCCGGACCCACGACGGGTTTACATCCAGCCATAACGAGACAATTTGCCGGCAAAGTTACACCACGAGATTGCCGCCGCCGGTTATTTTGGATCTGAGGTTAGACGGCTATCCCGAGCGTTGGCGATCTCCTGCTCCGGCCGCCAGTGGATACAGCAACAGCCAAGGGAATGCGAGGCGAAGGAAAACTGGGCAGAATGAAGACGCCGGTCCTGGCGGGATGGGAGTGTTGGAGAAAACCAGACGCGCGATCGTGCGTGGTTCCGTGGTGATTTTGTACTGCCGTGATGTGGGGAGGGGAGGCGACGGACAAGTGGCAGTTTGATTGCGGGCGTGCGATAAAGTGTGGGAATCACGTGGGTCATAGCGCCTCGCCGCTCCCGCCGGCCGCAAATTTAGCTGCTCCTTCTCCAGCCAGCGATACAGCTGCGCGACGGGCAGGCTGTTGCGGGACCACCCGGGCAGCCGCGCTGGTCCCACTCCGCAGCTCCCAACGAAACAAGGAGAATCCCCCTGCCCGTCCAGCCCCACACCTCCTTGCCCTTCCGTGACCTCATCGTCCCATCGCGCGCCAATTCCCAATCATCTATCTCCTACTCTCCGCAGGAGATATTTTAGTCTATCTCTCCCTTCCTCGGAAATTGGAAGCCGTCCCTCTGCTCCTTCCCTTGCACGACCACCCTCTCCTATTTTAGCGCTCCACCGCTTTGTTCTCCGTGCAGTCAAGCGTTCGACGCCTCTACTCTCTCTCGGTCAGTCTTTCCGCCCTTTCGATCTCCCCATCCCCCACCCCCCATTCACGAAGACGACATGCCCAGCCGATCGTCCTAATCATAATCGCATTACACTAATCAGCACCGCTCTCTCTTGCTACTTTGCTAATCATCGTACATTACGCACACTACCTTAATCATTAGCGCTGCTCATGGCGGTCATGGTACCAGCTTTTGACGACCCCAGGAGTCTTTTCCAGCTAACTTTTCCACTAAATCTAAAGGTGCCCCGCCCATCGCTAGCAAGAGTCTTGTCACCGCTGGCTGCCTGGCTGGCTGGCCGGCTTTGTCAAATTTAGGTGCGGGGCTGAAAATACACATCTTGGATCCTTCCCCATTCGCCTTTGTCCGTAAACGATCGAAAGGTCAAGAAACCTCCCATCCGGGCCTGCCTGCAATCCACGCAGTCAGGACCCTGTCAGGAACGGAGAGATAGACTCCGGAAGTTAACTTTTTCAATAAATCTGCTGGTCAAAATATCCTTGCCGTATACCGGGGGAATATTTACTGTCAGAAAACTCTGCTCGTTCTTGGAGGTCGCAGGTCCTGGCTGTCCGCAAGTCTTCCCTATATCCTAATTAGAAAGAAATCGTCGTCGAGGCCCGGTTGAGTTTGGGTTATGGCCTGGCTGGAAGTTCAACCGGGTGAGTTTGTTTATCACATCACCTCCCAGCTCTCGAGAGGAGATGAGAAGAAACGAGATAGCAAGGGAAGGGCAGGGAAGACTCACTCCCTCATTCACCCAGTGAGGTTGCGTATGAAGGGTATAAGATTCAAGCCATTAAGGTGCTAACACGATCAAGGAGTGGAAGAGACTCCATGCACCGAGGGAGAGTGTGAGATACAGAAAGAAGCAGAGAGTCGAGAATTCTGGAAAGAGTTGTATTCAAAACCCCCGTTTCAGCATCATCCTGCGGTTTCCCTTGTTTGCAAGGAACAACTTTTTTCTTTCGTCATTTTGTTGCTGTTTCGGTTTGGATGGGGCGGAAGAAGAAGCAAAAACAGACCTTCTTTGTTCACACTCTGGATGGATAATGGTGGATGAAATTACACTCCAGCAGTTTAATGAATTTAGCACGTTGTTGTCTCTTTTGTTCTCTTATTTTAAAGGGAAGAAAGAGTTCTCGAACGTGGTCATAGGATATAATAGCATAGTAGAGCGGAGCATGCAGGATGGGTAAGAATGTTGGGAGGAGGTGGCTTTCTTCAGAATGTTTCTTCAGAATGTGTTGGGCGGTATGCATAAGTGTGAGCATAAATCGATCAATCAATCAAGGCTTCTTGTATTCCACACAACCCGTTGACAAGTACTTGGTACAATATTGCAACCAACCTCTTCAAAAGAATAACGGAAATATATTAGAGACCGGGAACCAGATCACGGGTGAAAGGTCCCACTACCACCCGTGAAAGCTCACAGAGCACGGCAGGTACAGACTACCAGGCCGCTCCGAAGTAGCTTCCTCTCCTTCGTCGCAACGGATATCATAGGGTCCTTGACGTACGGAGGTTGTAATGACTGACTGACTGACTAGAGTCACGCGGATGACTCTCGTCAGGTCAAAGCCGGGCAGCTGGTTCCATCATTATCTATCTGTGTGCTCCGCTGTATCGGGGTTGTCCGGAACGCGAATAAAACGGGAGCTAACCATAGCTGCTTCGCAGGGCTTTCTGCGATTCCCCCTTCGGACCAGGACTTGACCACCTTTGACCTCCATCTACCTTAGTTTGGCGGAAGAGGAAACATCATGTAGCCCGCCGTCGCACGGAGGGAACGGATTGACGGACGGACAAATCACACCTTTGCAGTTTGATTGGCGCTTTCCATGCGAGAATTAACGTGGATTGCTTGATTATTCGTTTTCCAATTAGGCAGACTACTCCCAGTCTAAATCGGAAGATTCATGCCCCTTCCGGTCTCGCCCTTCTCGTCTCGAGACATGCGAATAATCGCGTGCTGACAGGGAATCTTCAGCCGGATTTTCTGAGCATAGCTAATTTATGCCTGGAAGGTAAACATGGACATGCTTAGAGCATGCTGCAGGGACTTTCTAAATTTATCACCCCCGAGTGTGTACTTCGTTCACCGGCAAATCCGGTCTTACCGTTAGAGGGACATGTGAGCCTTGAAGACTTATGATTCCCTCGTTTGGAGAACCCTCCCAATGACGGAGAACTTTCTTCCCTGGTTCGCTCCGTCGACGGAGTCAGAATCAGTGTGGGACTTCGTCATCACGTGGACATCCTGCGCACGTGGACAGTTAGAATCAACTCATGTGTGTGCAGACGTGGAGTCCTAGTTGGCACAGCCTGACAGAAAAGGACGCTTGCACGCGCGGTGTCTGTAGCCTGCCATGCTGCTGATGATTGCTGTCCTGATTTGTGGTTAGGTCCTTGCTCATAAATGTATCCCCCGTAGGACCAGGAGGACGCTGCCTGCACGGAGGAGTAGAAGTACCAAGGAACGCATGAACGGACGGGACGGCCCTTCTACTTTCGAACATCTGCCTTCCATCCTCTTCTTCTTCTTCTTATCCAGTTCATGCATCAGATGTGATACCGGACCTGCTTGGAAAGTGCCGTGTGAATCAATCTCATCAAACGCAATCGTACTGTACTTCTGTCCTGTCGTCTTCACGATGTGCACATAATTCTCCCACCTGAAATCATCCCCGTCCGTCCGCCAGTCTGTTCTTGTAACGCAATTCTCTGTATCATCAGGAGCTTCTTCTTCTTCTCCCACCTGAGCCTGGAGATATTTCTGATACTCTGCGTTAATTTAAATGGGAAGGATACGCTGCTATCCTTGTACTTGTTCGGTTCGTTGAATTGGAAGTAGTTAAGGAAGGATAAGAATGATTCCGGACACAGTGGTATACTTTTATATTTTCTTCTTCTCTCTTATCATGAGGATGTCAATGCAGCCAGCACCTATGGAGTTGTATATCTTCTCTCATGCAGAGAAAAGCTTCAGGTTCTTTTCATTATTTAAAAGGTCACGTCTGAGAATTGATTAAGCATGCACTGTAACAGTATTCCTCTACAACCAACAAGAGCTTCGAACACTGCTGTTCCCAAATATTGATAATGATTTTCATAGATACTGCATGCATTCGCCTCTGGTGATAAAATTGTTCCTCCTCCTCCTGCTGTCACACGTTATTGCTTTTAATAGTCGGGTAGAGTTTGATCAACTATGAAAGAGTGCTGACACAGACACATTCATTTTCTCATACCGTTCGTTATAGCAAAGTCCAGTATAATATAGAAGATTAGCGCTCCTGTGATGGATTCTGGCCTCCCAGTTACAGTTTTGAGGGTATTCAGAAGAATCCCATCAAACTTCTACGGGTGCCAAATAGATCTGCAAAATTTGATGGCGTGTTTTCCTTCGTGTGAAAGTGAGAGTTCCTTTAAATTAACACATATCCAAGATTCCTGGAAATACTGACAATTACTGCTCTCTGACCATTTACATGTATCCATACATTTTGTCATAAATTTTATCCGAGTCAACTGCTCTGTCCATAATCATCCCCTTGAAACCCCCTATTGAGTGCAGCTGCTGCAAATGAAGTCCGCTTGGAAGTAAGTCAATAAGCAGAGGGGCAAAAGAGATCGATATATTGAATAGTCTGGCTTGGAAATTCAATCACGGTACAAATATGCAAACATGCATATGGCACATAGCTGTACAACGTCCTCATATTGCAAGTCTACTAGAATCATCCTAACGTCTTGTTTTTTCTCTTGACGTTAGACTGCCGCAGAGGTAGACATCTTTATCAACTGGAAATGCAAAGGCTCAGGCCATGATCGTCTACTTCTATCCCATGTATATACTAGCTGACAAACCCCACGGAACTTATTTTGCGGAAATTCCTTGTGGCAACTGTTTCCTGCTCTCCTGCATGCGAGGCAAAATTTTGTGTCACGCTATGTCTTTGGTTTGTTTGAGGTTGATGAAACCGCCAAAGCTAATGCTTTAGGGGTTGTTCTCATTAATACACGAGAATTCCTTCTCATGGTCTGCTCGTGTAACTATAAGGTTCTCATTATTCGTCCAGCTGAACTCTCGATGCTCATCTCACATGCGGCTCCGAAATCATGTACGATTCCATTGCATTTTCCAGTGAAGATCCCGGAAAATCGGTGTCACTGATGAAGCTTGGAGTTTCTGGTGGATGGAACCTAGAGGTTTTGTTTCTGCAAATTAAAAAGCCTACATGCAGAAAGAGAGTTAAGCCCGCAATGGAAGATAGCACGCACTGTACTCTTTCTGAGTTTGAGATCATATCGGCAGCTGAGCAATCACTAATCGTCATTGTCTATCCCTTCACATGTTTGCGCCATGATCCTTAAAGATACTTCTGCTCTCGGCAATAAGGGTTGGGCAATAAGGGCACGAGGGTTGTTTCGAGTGTAGACAAGGTGATTCTTCTCATAGTACCATCTAATCCAATGGTCATCGACCTTAAATATAAAGTTAAGGATTGAAGAGAGTAAGCTAGCAATCAAATTGCGCATATGAACCAGAAGAACACACATAACACATTTATCCGAGTATCCAGTTGGGCAAAAGACTCTATTCAAGTGATTCTCGGATTGATGGACCAGAGTCTAGGACCCAGAGCTTCCTCACTAAATCAAGGCAAGGCAAGGCGAAGACAGTGCAGCTTTATATCTCCGAATAAACAAAAGTAATAAATTTATTTCCGGAACTCGCTTGGTGGGTTCATGAATCTGCACAACATAACTAACTCGCTTGAAGGCATCTTATTCCATCGACTTTAACAAATGTATTTTCGAGAGGATAATAGTTGGACCAGACCGAAGCAGATCAGAGCAGAATAACAGAGAGCAGACCAGAGCATACTGGTAGCTATGATTTCGTGCAGCTTGAGAAAGGAAAAGATCAGCTTTATTGCTAGCTACACCTAAATTTGGAGCCCAACTTTGTACTAGATACAGTGGGAGTAGTAGCAGCAGCAGAAGATCATCGATAACCCCAGCTAATAAACCACGTGGTACTCGGACCTGCTACAAGAACATGCAGTACAGTACAGTACATCGTGGGTGCTGCACAAAAGAGAGGTTAAAGAGGGCGTGTAGCTATATCGCGTGGGTGTATTCCGCTCCATTGCGCACTTCTCATCGTCAGATTCTCCATGTGGCGTGCTTAGATCGTCCAGTCTAGGGGGAAGTCCGCGGGATACACCGGGGTCGGTACAAGGTGACCACAGAGAAGGAAAAGGAGAAAATGAACGTACGGAGTTACAATGTTGGATAGGAAGATGCAGCGATGGCGACGTGGGCGAGCAGGGCAGGCTGACCAATGAGGATGACCGGGAACACTGATGAGATGACGGGGAGGCCAGGCCCACGCTCATCGACGGGGTACCGCATGTCAAGGAACTTCCTTGCCGGATGATCCGGGAATCTAACGAGAACTACACACAGACAATAATGTAATCGATGACTTAATGATAATGACACACAATTGAACCACGTCGGCGCATAGGGATATGAAATCTGTACCTGGTACGTCCGTCGGACTGAACAGGACGAACGGGACTGAATCTTCGGAAAAGACCAGATGGACGGATGAACCCTCCCCTTACCTTATTCCTTCCCTCCCCAAGTTAGAAGTCATTGATATCATGGTCCTTCCTTAGTCCTCCTTCATGAGTACTCTCTCCATGACGGTGTGTGGCGGATCCCGGAAGTGCGCTGTTCTGCGCGTGCGCTTTCCACGCAAGCCACTTCCGTGCCAAGCGGATCCGCAAGTTCGCCAATACAGTGGGTTTGCCTTCTGTGGATAGGATCGCATGAAGGGTTTAATCCTGCGGCTCTTAATCGTGGAAGTAACCCTGGTTTGCGGTGAGTCAGCTTGCGCAACCACTTCTTGCGCGGAAACCTCTCATTTCACCCCTACGAAGGTCCCTCCTTTTGCGTCCCTAGTCCTTCCTTAGGACTCTACGTAGCCTGAAGTACTGTTGTACCACGCCTGCCTACTCACAACTCACCTCGACTACGTAACTAAAAAGCAACAGAAGTACATTCATCCTTCATCAGAATTCAAACATTTATTTATTTATTTCCCTCTCATTGTGCAAAGAAGATACATTTGGTACAAAACTTGCCACCACAAGTACATAATAATCGCGCCTCTTCTATTCCATTGGGGGAAGTCCGGTTTCCCAGAGATATTATCCCATCATCGACGACTCCACTCTAGCCAAGTCTTCGCTTGTCCTTACCTTTTGCATTCCACTATTTATTTGGTCGACAGTTCCCTTGCACTCACCAAGATCTTTTGGAGCATTCCAGACGAGCAGATTACACGAGTCATCTTGGAAACTCCCCACGTTCAAGCAGAAGCAAGAGGGCTCAAGAATATACACGAGATCTCGCAAAGACTCTGGAATTTCATCTTGAGAAGGTGTCATGTAGTCATCGGTTACTATACATTTGATCATATTTACTGAAACTCCGGGAATACTAATAAAGCCAGGAAGATACTCAACCAACTCCGACTTATTCTCTGTTTATTAAGATGCAATCGGAACGGATCAACCTAACATCACCTCATCGTATTTAGACAAGTTCGAGCAAAGAGAAGAAAGACAGCAAAAGCATTAGATGGGGTACCACCGATATCACCTTCTATTCCCAAGGGCCCTCCAAATATATGCAACAAAAGAGCAACTACTGTTCAAAGGTGGGGGGCGTGCAGAATCATTACTAAGCAATCGAGATATACAACCATGTATTGTGACCACAAGAAGCAACAAGCTGTGGTTGTGGATAAACATCTGTTATGATCACCAGGGAGGGGATAAATGAGATGTGCAACGAGTATGTACAAGAGGTAGTACTAGCAATTTCGTTTTGGTTTCCAAGTAAATCTGGGATATGAACACATCCCCTAGAGTTTACTTCGGCTGGCAAGTCTAATAATTGAAGATAGCCACCTAACAATAATTGAACCGAGTGATGTTAGTTGAACTTTGATTCTCTACATATTCTTGCTTAATTCGACTCGTCTTATCAAGAGACTGACTCAATAGAATCCATCCGTTTTGACTAACTGGGGGGTGGCGGACAGTAGTAATAATTCAGCCCTCTGGGAAAGCAAGTCATGTCATACGGAGAGATTCATGTGATGATAATTTCACCTTTCTTGGCTGGTTCATTTACTCCTGTGCCAATCAGCGGCCGCTCCTCAGGGTGTGTGTAGACATCATTTCATTCTGCTGCTTTATAAAGATTTGCTAGCGCCTCCAAATCTCCCGTCCCGTCCTCTCTTCTATATATCTCCGTCGCTCTAACATCACTTCTAGTGATGATGAACCTTCCCGTTTGAAACTCCTCTCACTCTCTCTTCTCGCTGCTAAACCAGTTGCTAACTAACCATAGTTAGTTGGTGGGTGGGTTGGTGGGTGGGTGGGTGGGTGAGGTTTCCTAAAACTACTGGGGGAAAGAGAGCCTGCTGAGTATGGACGTCTATATCTATCTATCTATGTGTGTGTGTGTAGTACTGCTAGACCAGAATAGTTTGACTACATGCTGGGAGATTGACTAGGGGCCCAATTGGCCCATGTTGAGAAAAGCCTGTCCAAATAGAAAATTTGATTTGAAGAGAGGAGGGTGTGAGGTCAGGTCAGGTCAGGCCAGGTCAGGTCAGGTCAAGCAGATCCTCTGGGCTCGTTGCAACTGCGGGGCTCTAGTAGTTCGAGCGAGGAAGGAAGAATTATTCGAAAAGTGTGGAGAAGTGTGGTGTGGTGTGGGGGTGTGAGAATCTGGCAGAGGGGAAGGGGGGCTAAATCCAATCTTCGGCTTTTCTTTTGTAGACTTTATTCTCGGGCACTAGCGCAACTAACCTGGGGAGTTTATTCCCTCGTTGGGGGAGAAATAAAATAATAATGAGTGGTTCTATTCTATCCGAAAGAGAATCAAACCCGGTAGATAAACTTCGAGTTGATAAGATTAATGACAAGGTTATCTCATCTATAGATAGATGGGAGGACTGCAGATGATAACTAGAGGGTAGGGTAGAGTTAACTGCCGTCCGTTGCCCACATGGGACTGCTGCCTGGCGCTCTTGCCCAGCATGTGAAAGAGATTCCCGTTCGAGATCCGTTCATTGGCCCTGCCCTGACGCTTTGCCCGTGCAAGGAAGAAGCAGAAGAGAAGCCGAACCTGAGAGCGAGATGGGCAGAGGCAATCAAGAAGGGAAGAAGGCTGCGGCGCGGCCGGCGTGCGGCGGGCGTGGAAGTGAAGGGAGGAGGATCCTGTGCACGTGGCCCCCTAAATGCCGGATACGTTGCACTGACGTGGATGGTGATGTGGCTGTGCAATTGGCGTAACTGCTGCCATTACCCCCTCTTTCCATTACCCCTCTTTGACTCTATGGCCTTTGACCGAAATAGCTCCCCGGTTCGGTTCCCGGCCAGCTCCCGTTTCCGAACGGAACCCTGCTACTACGTAGTGCGTTGAACTACGCGCTCATGGTTTCCAGGACTTTACCGGGGCGGTTCCAGAGGTGTGGGAACCACATGAGGATATGATGTCATGCCGGTCCCACCTGCACATGGTTGGCGGCGCTTTTCTCATCCATCCCATCCTTTCCCCCGCATACATACACATGGGCCTCTCTTTGTTCTATACCCTCTAGACAAACCCCCTTCTCACTTTGTCAGTATGTTTGACCTAACCTAAACCAGACTTACCGTAATCATTATCCATTAGCCCATCTCTCTCGCCCGGACGGGATTGAATTTCTTGGGCTCCGTAATTTGGACTTTTATGGAATGCAAGGGGGGTGCTCTGGGGCCTTGGTAATTGAGTAGCAAATCAAATCAACTTTTAAAAAATTGGCAATCATCACCCTTCCTTTGATGCACTCCTTTAACTAATTGATCTAGGTGTTTTGTTATGGTGGATCTTATGCGTCAACCTTGGTTGTTCTTCATTTAAATTGCATCATAACTGCTTGCATTAGCTTCTCCCCTGTCTAATTTAAAAAAGGTGCCCCTCAATCAATCAATCAATCAAACAATAAGAATAATCTCCTCCCTCAAATTATTTGTCATGACATCACTACCTCAAAGCGGTCCTCGGGAATCAAAAACCCTCGCTGAACACATTCTACAGAAGTCTACTTAACTGCTCTTTCTATCCCTGTAGTGTATTCCTTCCGGTTGGTTATTTCCTTTGGAAAAGACGACCAGCCCACCTGGGATGATTTGAAGAGAATAAGAAATAACACTCATGACCTATACTACTACTGCATTACAAACAAACAATCGAGAGTAAGGTCAAAAATCAATCCACTGAAGCAGGGGGTGGGCCACATCATATATCACGCACCACAAGATCATGCTTGCCCCTTCCAATCAGCCACAAATATAGATGGACACTCTTGGCTTGGGCAGCTTGATAATACAAAATCAAACATAGATGCACACTCTTGGCTTGGGCAGATTGATAATACAAAAATCATAGAGAAGAACTCTCTCTCTCTCTCTTACTGTTTTGTTCACTCGCGAATTTTGTCTTGTTGACTGACGTTTCCCTTACATCACGAATATCGGGATTGTATAGGAAGTTCATGTCCTCAGGACAGCTATTCTTTTCCCATACTTGTGATTCTTTCTCTTCCTTAGCTTAGCTGTTGTTGTCACACTTGTCATCTTCCATCATAGATCTCTTCCTTCTTTTCATGAGGAATTCATGGGATTCTCTTCAGTCCTCCTATGTCCGGGTCTCTCGCCTCGTTAATTCTAATATATTTTATGTACAGCCTTTGACTGTTGCTCTTCGGTCTTTCTGCAGTATTAGCCTCTCCTACTGGTTCCTCGAAGTGCAAGATTCTTCCCCTCCCTACCCTTCCCCTCCGTGTGGTACATCGTACATGGTATTATCCTCAGACGTTATAAGTTGCCTGCCGTTGTGGGATGGATCCTGATCAACCCGTCAGCAATTAACTTCTTCTTCTTACATGTTCTAATAGATATTTGTCAGCAAGGCTTTACCCGTCATGTTCGACAACTTTTGTAAGGAAAACAAAAGTCGAACTGGATGACTATAGCTTCTTGTCAATATACAAGATTGGATCCAGATGAGTTGTTATCGCTCAAACCTCAATCTTACTTCAGCATGAAAGAAAACCTAGTATCAAATATAGGTTCCCAATTGTACATGTCCTCTTGGCTCGCAAAGAGGCAAGAGAAGGGACGAACTTGATGCTGATTTCTTCACAAGACTGGCAGTACTCTAACTAAACTAGCTCTCGAGGGAAGTGGGTGGAGTTTGTGCCCTATCCCAGCCGCATGATTCTCCTCAAGTCGTAGCAACCATGTGATCGACGAATTTTGCAAATCTGGTCAAGAGATTCGGTTTGTGATTAGATAGACAGCCGGTACGTGGGAGAGTTCCACGATCTCAACTTACTTCCTTGACCTCATTGGATATACGAGTACTAATTAGACCAACTCTTTGAGAAGTTTCAGCTGAGTACCTCATCTTAACTGCCGTGATTTGACTAAATATGACAATCTAAATTGACCTTTATGTTATCCAACTCTTAGTCACGCTCTTGACTTTTGGATCTCGATACAAAGGCTTCATTTCACTTGGAATAGAGACGTGTCCACATACGTACTCAGGACCGCTTGCATCTATAGTTCCTTTTAGACAGCTGCGGATTTGTAGAAGTTAAACTTCAACTCTATTCCCTAGCTTGTGGGAACCTCAAAAGTCATAGGTTCACGTTTGGCGGCTTTTCACGATTCTCTTGCTGTTAGTTTTCCGGCAGTAAAATCTTCAGATTTCAAATCGTTAGCCATCCTGTGCCATCTATACCTTCCTCAGGGTCCCACTGGACTTATACAAGAATGTAAAGAAAAGGATGAGGAAACCCCATGTTAGTGGATTGAACTTGTAAAACAGCTCAAGATTTCATATATTTTGTATAATTCTTTATAAATTTTGCTATAAGTGTACCTGGATTTACTTCAACTTGGGTTCTTAAAGGGGAGATTTTTTATAAAACTCTTTTTCAACCGATCGGGTATCAAGTCCTTTGGTATGCTAGACTGGAGTTAGAAGATTCCAAATGTTATCATGAATATTTTTTTGTTTCTTCACTATATTATCATTTTATATTTTCGATTTGAGATTGAATTATAAGAATTCTATTTCAATTCGAAGAAAAGAGCCTAAAATATTACCCTTTAATTTTAGTAAATAGTAAACCATTTGGGAAAGGAACTTTGTAAAGATTCAAACAAAAGCCTATTTTACAGGCCACTGAATAAGAAATTAAGTTATCAACAAAGTAGAATGTACATGTCACTTCTCTATCTTGTTTTTACAGTTAAGAATCTGAAGATGGCTATATTGTCCTGCATTATTGATTAGAACATCTAAAACTTAGGCTATTACATATCCTTCAAAGTATCACCTCTTTCAACTTCAACCTTCATTCAATGGATTCTTATGTCTCTACATTGTAAACAAAACTATTTCATAAATCTGATCAGGTAACACATGGGTTATCTTCACCACACGGATTATACGAGACGTATAGACATCACCTCCAAGATATTTCATGAATACAATTATACATACTTACCGGAAGCCATTAACATTTAATTTTCCCATTGCTCATAATTATATTGCAAAATACGGTAATGAGCATAGAAATCATGCATATGTGCTTGAGGAAAGAAACTATCCACATGATTAATTTTTTGAATATATTTTATATACAGGCTAAAACATGCCTATAAGAATATTCAAGGGGTCTTCAAACTCCTACAATATTAACGCCTGCAACGCAATAGCAATAGCTATGCAGAAAAGAGACTTGAAAAAAAAAGTAGTATTTATATTGAGATGCTATAACTTGAGATTTATTAAACATTGACAACACATATTGTTATAATGATGTAGAATATCACCTTGTATTTGCAGGATGGTAGGTGGAAGTGTGCAAAAACAAAAATATTGCTTCATAAGTTGAAGCAACTTTTGGAACTCGAAAATTAAAATCCCATTACTTGGCGGAAATCTCTTCAGCTTGGCAGATTTGTCTTCTAGGCTAGAAGTTGTTAATAGATACCAAAGATATTTATAAACATCACAAATTAATTTTACGAATATTCCATCCTGTTCAAAGTGTTCCTTGGCTCTGTGGTGCACAGCGATGATACATATATTTCAATTTGTTTAGTGCTCAATTCTACATGAGATCAAATATAGAGGAGCTGAAAAGTACAACTCATGAAGCGATAGTGAATGGTGCCAACCTTTCAGGGGTTAACCACATACTAGGGTTACTTCCACGAGTTAATCCTAGGGAAAGAGCCGCACGACGCACATCTCATCCAAATCGTCGACATAAAGTTAGCCCTACAACCTGCCATTAACCCTGGTTCGCTCCTCACAATTTCTTTCCGCATATTTAAAGAGCACCTGTGTAAGGTACTTTCGGCAGACAGTACAACTGCACCTTGACTTGAACTCTGCCGCAGGTCGATTACCGTCACCATCCTTGACTTCACCACCCGCCCGCAAGTTTGCCCTGACCATTCATACGACTACCTTTTAACCTTTTAACGTTCGTCCATCCACGTTGTCCAGCCGAGCTCGCGCAAAGCATTCCGTGCATGCGGTTTTCCGCGTAGGAGATTACGATGGCAGGAACCAGAGTTAAATGGCAAGCGCAGGTGGTCTGAGCTCCGCGAATCGGATTGGATGGATTGACGACGGTGGGGGTTACGCGTTCAACGAAAGTGCCTCCTCACCGTGGATGTAACTCTTGTGGAGCCTGATATTAACTACAGTAGCGGGGGGTTGGGTAGAGGGCGGTCCCGGCCGAAAGGTGTGTACCCGAGTAGATTGAGCTAGCGTGGCCCGAGTAGGACATGAGAAGGAGCCAGCGAGCTCGTTTGACCTTGTCCATCGGCGCCGCCAACCTGGTTAGAGGACTTTTCCGCAATGCCTGAGAGGGAAAGAAAGGAGAGTGTGTGTTTGTGCATTCCCAATATTTGCGGACGGAGTTGTGGGACTTCCTCACTGGTTTTGAACTGACCTGTGTTTTGGGCTTCCCGGCCAACAGAACAACGAGGACCTTATCCGACCCTGCCGCCAAATTACATTTTGGGGCATGGCCCTACATCTAGACATGAACGAGTCATGTAATATCATGTCATCTCATCTCATCTCATGTTTTGTCTAATCAAGCAAGGCAAGCGGAAAATGCTGGGGGAGCCCCGGGAGGAGTTGCATGTACGGGAGAGGGGTACGTGTCATCCATGCTCGCGCTTTGTTCCTCCCCAAAGGCCACGTGTACCCATGACCCCGTTGCTTCGCCGTGTTTGAGTTCCCTTTTATTCGCCAAACCGTTCTCCTCCTCCGCTGACCTGGAGGGCTTTTGTCGAAAGGCACCTTCTCCACACGTGTCCGCACCACAATCCTTTCATCTCTGGCTCAGCTGGCGTGACATAGCCGCCTGACACGTGTCGCGCAGGAATTAAACTCTTTGTTCATGCTCTGTTTAGCCTCTTATGCCTTCCTTCTGTTGCACACATACAGTTCTGCTTAACACCTTCCTTTCGCGACGCAGATTTTCGCTCCTTTTCCCTTATTCTAGGCTCCAATTTGAATAATGTTTTCCATAATCCCTATCAATTAGCTGCAGTACTATTAAACAGTGCTACTTCGTACTAATTAAACTATCGTGATGCACTCCCCTCCTCCACCTGCAAAGGCTACAACTATACTACTACATCGTCATCTCAATCTGCTACAATCTCCATGCCGAAAGCCACTCCCAGCATTCAAACAGTTTCCACTATTCTAGGAAGCTAAGAGACAAAAAGGAGTTGTAGATGCTTCTTACCTTCTGCCAGAATTAGAAGAACGAAAGATATCGGGGGAAGGGGAGATCCTTCAATCTAAATAGTTCCACCTTGGTTAACTAAACTTGCACTTTACCAGCTTTCTGAGGAGGAGTATCTGGATAACAAAAAGGGGGAGATGAATGAAACATTCTCGTCCTTTTAGGAGGAGGTGGTGGTGTTGAAAACAAACTCAAAACCACACTTTTCGACTTGAGCAATCCTATGGCCTCTCACCTAGAAATCTCCATCTATGAACCGTTGTGCGTGGTGGTAGTAGTAGTAGTAGTAGTAGTAGTAGTAGTAGTAGATTAGATTCAGTCAAGGACAATTGTGGGGAGGGAAACACGTGAAAGATCTAAATCGAAACGAGATCTAAAGCTCAATCTTTCTGCCAGCAGTTAATGATATTAAGTGTCTAGAGGTTCTCGTCTACCAACTCAAATATATTTCTGGTGGCCAATGGATATGAATAATGAGTGCCTTCCTTCAATGTGCAACAATACCTACAGTTGTTGGCAATGGCCTTGGCTCCTAGAATTTCAGGATAGGTGAGATTGAGTGGGGGTGAGCTATGTGTAGATGTGATTATATTTAATCCTATCCAAAATAGTTAGATATGAGCTCAAGATATCTTTCTCAGTCTCCGCCATAATTGTAATAATAATGGAGAGAGATGGATATATCTTACTGGCATACTCGTAGCAGTAGTAGTAGCAGTAGATTGATGAGTGTCAATCCAATAACGATTGGAGCTGCTTAAGTCAGGAGAAGAAATATTCAGTAAGCATATAATAAACTCTTTTTCATATAAGGGATGTATTTGATTGTGTATAAGTGAGCTGACTTTGTTGCTTAATCTGTTTTCTATTTCGGTATGACTTAACTTTTATTCTCCTATTTAATGAGGAGACGACTTTTAATTTGCCGTGTAAGTTGGCTTTGGGGAGATGCTTCGTCACTCGCCAATAGGAAGTGAGGCCTCGTTCAATGAAGTCTTCCAGTCCACTCCTTTGGAGCAATCTTAAGTAGCTCTCCAGTTGGTATAAGAAGAAGTCGACTCTAATCCTAAAAGTGGAAATTGTAAGGGTCTAGGCGGAATAATATGGTGCGTCCACTATGTGTAGGGAAAATTTGTAGACCTTTTCGCTGTTTCCTAGTGTGGTCACCGTTTGTGAATTAAGTTTGGGGGAGGGCTTCATTGAGGAGGGCACCATATTCTTCAGGCTCATGCGAATTATTTTTGCCCAGTCTATTGGCTCGTGGAAAAGCATGATACACAGGGCCCCATCATATTGAGTTATTCTGAGCTTTGTTTAATAGCCAGATATTCGAGTTCTCCTCTCACTTGGAGAAATAGGTATGCGTCTACTGGAATGTTGGTTGAAAAGGAAATCTTTACCTTACTCTATACAACCACTTTTCTCAAGCGTATTTTCTCTACCTTTGTTGGAAAATATTTGCACGGCTCCTGTTAACCTAAGCCAGCTAAGTCAACAAGGTCCACATTCTATTTATACACCCCTGCATTTCGTAGCAATTTTGTGGATGTTATATTCGTTACAGAACATGTCATGCTGTTGCTTTTACTAAATATTGACTTCGGAGAATAATACAAATAAATTCTTTTACCGGTTTGTGTTAGGGGATTCAAATAAAAGACGGTTGAGTGAAGTGTAACGATGGTATCTCGACACCAAATATTCTTATACTTTGAGTGGAAAATGAATTTTGAATCTCGATGCAGGGACAGGTCCCTCCAAAAGGGCAAAAGCATTTTGCTTTACAAAAACAGACCGTTAACTTACAAAGGTGCTTGCTTACCTATCTATCCTAAATCATTTGGGTTTCTCGTAAAAACGTCACCCAAAACTGTCCTCTTCCACCCCGTTTCATTATAGCCATATCTTCTATTGGGAGTAATCTCAACAGTTGTTGCAAGTCTGAAAGAGCTAATCTACCTAGTGTTATGAGAAATATACCCACGAGTCTAAAGTAGATAGGTAAACTAATCCTGGCCGAGAGTTAAAAGAATCTATAGCTAAATTGAAGTCCACCCTCCAGCAAGTTGATAGATCATAGAAAAGGTGTGGCTAGTTTGAAAATCTTATTCATATTGCAACGTGATCCGGAGTTCCTGCAATAAGTCAAAATTGCCTCTATAGATAATTCTACGTCCCTAGCATCAACTTGAGAATGTTGGGTTTTAACTCATGAGCGAATGATTTGTACAAGCCATAGGAAATTCTTTTACTACTCATTGTGTCAAAATAAGCTTGTCAACTGCTATGGGCAAACGAGGCTACGGCTGAGACTATTTCGTAGTATGTGGGCATTTTCAATAAGGATGGAATAAAAATAAGAATTTGATGATTTTTCGTTGACTATCTACTGGACTTCAGATCAAGTGGACAACTTGAGCTTTTGGCTAATAGAATCAAGCATTGGTTGAGTCTGAGTTGAAAGAGTTGAAAATAAAAATAAAAATAGGTGCATACACGTATTTCCAAACTTTGATACTGTATCAACAGAGAGATACGCAGAGTGGAACTATTCGTATGGAATGTGCCCACGTTCCAAAGAAAAAGTGACACGTGTAGACCTTTAAACTGATGGACGGTTGAGAGTCAATTTTGGTCAGCAGGAAACAGCAGAAAGTCACCACTAAAAGGCCCAGTGAATTAAGCACCACTCAAAATGCATTAAATAAACCATTTTTGAAATAAAATATAGATTCTGCTGGCACAAAAAGAGGGGGAAAAGGAAAAGACAAAGGATAAAGGCTAGATGGATACAGTAATGTACAGTCTTTCATACCCATCCATTGTACCTACACAGAGTATGTACAGAAGATGGTATACGTACATCTGTACGACTCCAGGTTACTTTATCCGGGGAATAAGATATACTTTTTAATGCTCTGTAAAAAAACAGCCGTTTTAATGGCCAGTGCGTGCAAGAATGTGAAGACCGTATACTTTCCGTCTTTAATGGTGTACCTCGTTTACTGGGAAAGAGATACGTGTAGCTGGGTATTAAATACCGTAACACTCCGAGTTAAAGCTACACTTGGATATTTTCCTGATTGATACACACTGTATACGCCTTTTGAAAATCATTTATTCCAAAGGAAAGTGATTAATATTGATGAACCTTGAACTAACTAAAGAGAGGCTTAAAGCACTACACTGGGGTTTATTATGAAACCATCTTGTTCGCTCCTTATCTATCTCCCCACCTATTCAATGTAAATGCTTTAATACACATGAGTACGTACATGCACAGCCTTGATATATCACTGGTACTATCGAAATGATTCATATTCTTTTTACGAACAAGATCACTGTGAAGCGAAAGAGCTTGACAAAAAAGTCGTTGGATCTTTTCCTCTCCTCATTTCTCTAGACTCAATTAATAAGGCCCAAGAATGTTATGCCCCGTTTGAATATCTATATGATGATATCATAGAAGCGGAAGCATATAAATTGCTACGAGGATTTTATCCCTTTGGTGAGCGAAACACGAACTGGTTCATAAAAGATGTCATTACTCAGTTTTCTATTATTATTTGGACGTCCACCGTAACTTCATGGAGCAGTGATCATTTCAGTGTAGCTGGATTCTCCTACGAATCATGATCGAATTAATCCACGGGAGGGATTCAGAAAAAGAGGCACCCCTTTTTATTTGCCCTCATTATTGGAGGAAGGAGGACATATGAATCTCACTTGACTTACTCTTCTATTCATCATGGAGCCTCTCTTTTCTTTTATGCGCTTTCCTCACCTCTATCGGTTCTTAAGTAGAAGATATTAATGCACAAGCGATGAAAGTGGAAGGACACTTAAAAGCAACGTAATCAGTGTTGCTAATTAAGCTAATTAAGAGCTCTCTCCCCTTTCGCTTTTCACAGACAGAGTCAATAAATGAGCGGATGTACATGGGGAGTCGAGCTCCCAAGTGGGCTCAAGTACAGGACAGTCAGCACTGTGGCTGTGGGGAAAGGAGCTACCAAGTGGAGAAGTGAGTGGTGGGCAAGTCGTGGTACAGTATCTCTCGCTAACCATGTAATGTGGGGAGAAGGAACATAAACACCTATCGAAGAGAAGAACATTTCTACTCAGTTGACAATAATTAAGTGGAGGGGAGGACTCTACCGTTCCGCTGCCTGCCTTCCGCTTCGTTGTGTTTCCCTAGGAAGATTATATATTTTTGAGTCCTGGTTTTACAGCCATTCACTGTGTTGTTATTCCTATCGCGGTTGGGAGAAGTAGATATAACAAACAACTGACGAAATTGGGGACAACTTTCCGTCAACGAAATGGGAGACTGTCAGCTGTAGCTCATTGGGTCGGAATGGATGAATTTTCTGATGAGAGAGACAGAAAGGAACCTGTCAGAAGAAGTAGCATGTGAGATATTCAGATCATACTTGAAATTTGTCGGCACTTGAGAGCGTATGTCATAATTTCGAGTGAGATATTGAGGTGCCCACCTTAGATTTTTTTTTGCAGCTTTGTGATAACTGGAAGGGGAGGGAAGGAAAGGGAATAATGGTAGGGAAAAGGGTGGGGGAATCGAGAGAGTTGCTTTCCAAAATGCAGCAGCAGGAGAAGCAGTAGCACCCCATAGATCTTTGGCTGGAGCAGTGTTGTAATTGGCCCTGGTGTCTATTCCGATGGGAGCTTCGAAGTCCGGTGTCTTTTCCAAAAGGCATATCTCATCTCTTCTGCTGCTGCTTTAGGCAGTGATAGCCCAACTAGGAGTGGGGAAGGGGTACATGAGCTGAACCAGAAGAATTTTCTTGTCATTATCGATACACGCTTCTTTCCTGATTCAGACAGGTGCGTTCTTTACAGCCAACCGACGCTCGGAAGAAGAAGACTTCATTATGTCCGATAAGCAGGAATTTCTGAGTAGATATGGATGGCTACAAAGAGGCGAGATAACACTCACGTGGAAACCCAAAAAGATATGAAGGTTTCCAGTGTCTATCGACATTCTTCTTCTTCTCTGTTTGTTTTGAACGGGTTCCGAAGTTTCGTCTATTGATGGGTTTGGTTTGTAAAGTTGACTGAAAGAACCAGATGAATCAACTCCTCACCTTTGTCTCGAGATTTTTTCGCAATCGTCAAGCTGACAGGCTGTGGAAGCATGAACTCTGCCCTACCAGGTAAACACAGATGCAAGTGGGATAACGTAACCACAAAAGGTCAAAAGATATGATCGAAGCTCAAGTCCGTATCTGCTTTGGATACATCTTTTGTAGTCTAAGGAAATTGGGAGTTCTGAGTACAGGCAACTTCCTTTTGCCACAATACATTCCATACAAATAACATCATAGATGTGAGAACATCATCACGTCGGGAAGAGCATTAAATCTCTTGCACACCCACTCATAACATCATCCACTCGCCAATCACCAACCCGCGCTCACATCCTTTACGAGGGAGAGAGGCGATTTTACTTCTTGAACGCTTTGATTTACACCGTCTCGAATTCGAGACTTGTGGTCAATAATGAGACAATGGAGTCTTAGATATGATCGCGACAATGTTGTACAAAATAGAAGTCGAGTCCCTAGAGAGATCCGTCATCTTCATCAGGAAAAGTCACGCATTTGAATACTCTACACCGAGAGCACATCAGCACTCCTACCTGCAAGATTCAAAGTTGAAGTCACATCACCCGATGCAGACTATGTCTACAAACCACTTTCAGGTTCATCACATCCCACATAAGCCTGTTAATGATCTCTAGAGGCAGACACTGGAATGCAAACGTCCTTGATATATGTGTACTGCCATATAAGAAGACTAAATGGCAGAAGATCAAAAATTGCACGCTGTTGGATTGAATACGCACTAGCCCCAAAGCAAGAAGTCCTCCTTCACTGATGTCCTAAGTGTCTAATACATACTGTGTAATTGCAAGCTCAAACTTTCTCCATCCTCCTAGATCATAACATGGATCAGGGATCTTTCTGATTATATGTTTCTCCAGAGAAGGGCGTGCTGAGATGGTACTGGTCACTCCCGGAATCAATGCAAGTTTTCTTCTTCCTGGATATATGATGCTCCTTAGCCAGAAAGTGCTTGAAGATATAATGTGAAATTCGTAGTATATAGACTTTAGTCACATACTTTCAGCAAGAGTCATCGAACAGATTCAGGACATCAATGATAAAATTAACCCGTAATCAATTTGAGGTACGTAAGTAAATTATGTTACCGAACATTCTCGATTGGTTGGAAAACCTTACAGCTCTACAAGTAGGACATCGCCGATGAAAGCGATTGGGCCTATTCTTCACAGGGACATTCACTTTTTCCCCTTCGCAGTAATCACAGATAAAGAAACCCAGGCCTCTGCATACTCCGCAAACGATTTTAGGCTCTTCTGTGGCCTGGAATGAGAACGATCGTAGGCGTTAGCATCTTCGTTAGCTCGGAGTGAGAGTGCTCACTGTAAAGAACTAGATACTTCTACGTAATGGAAGTCTCACAATATCATCCGAGACCATAAGTCAGACTAAGCTATGGCAGTATCCAACGTCATAATTATCTTAGGAGTTCCCTTCATATGTAAGCCTGACAACCCAGGAGTTCATAAGGAGTAGAATGTTGCGAGTGCCTCAATTGAAAGGTATGTAAGCGAGACTCGGCCCGAGTTCCGACTAGCGGTCAGCACTGGTACCAACGATGAGGTAACCTGAATGTAAATGTGATCCAGGCTCTAAGCGTTTACATAACTATTGGAGTAATATTAATGCAGGCAAATGAAATGCAATGCCGTGCAATCGGAGTACATGATCAATGCAGGCTGGTTAAGCATGGAACTGAACAAATGCAAACAGCAACTAATGCAAGTAAGTAATTCACAAAGCAACGCAGCCACAGCAGCAAAGATAAAAGAATGAAGCCAAAGTGCGGAACATGTAAATATGCAGCAGAAGCCTCCAGGAAGAAGAGGGATGCATAGGTTCACTAATTAATCTAGTAATAAGAACCCTTATTTAATGAGAACCCTTATTGAATCAGTGTGTGCACAGTACGTACGGAACTGTTGATACGAGCGGTTATCCAGGAACGAATGCGGAGTGGTGAGCGTCACTGCCCATCTAAAGAGAAAGGCATACTAGTTATCGATTCTTTTTGCCGACATTCAAAAGCTTATAAGTAAGCTTTCATTCCAAGGGACACTCCTGTCCGTTAATGAGAGCTTCTTTAGGAAATGAAGAATTGATTACTCACATCAGATCAATTTTGAAGAACTCCATTACTTCATCCTTAGAGGATTAAGTTTACTCTTGAATATACATCAAGGAAGTAGGGGTGTCCGCTATTGACCAAGTTTGAACATAAATGTGACAAGTGCTTCAGTTTAAATGTCCCTTTGCGTATAAATCAGTAATACAACCGGTTGCTTACCTGGTTTGTATTTATCATGCAATTTTCAGAAAAGATTTATAAGAGCATACGATCTTATATATAGCAAATGAAGACGCATTAGTGAAAAGAAGTTCTGAAACAAAACACTAGGAGTAAGACAACGACATACATACTTCAGTATAAAAATTGAATTAGATGTACGGTAGTCCAGCACAATTTTAAGAGCCTTGTATACAGAAAAAAACATATCATTGGGTTAGCCACAGTAGTTCACAAATTTCTTTCTCGGATTTTCTAATAGATGTTTAAACAACGCCACGCCTTTTCGTTTTGTTTCTCAGGAGATTCAAGACACAAATTCCTTCAGTTCAGCTTGCACGAAAATACTCAATGAACATAGACAAACTGAAAGTCGTACTCAATAGAAAGCATATAGGAAATGAGAACAGAAGCCGTTCGAAGAACGAGGAATCCAGAACCCGCTAAGAGCATATGACGTGCAGAGGAAATGTAAGCATGAACGTGTGCAAATCGAAATGAATAGCAACTAAGGAAACGGAAATTAGGTGAAACTAAAAATACGAAGGTAAGTCAAAGTAAAGACATATTGAAACCTCTCATGAGTAACACCTGCAGAGAACTAGTATACATCATGTAACAACAAGCAAGACACAACCAATTAAACATCGGAAATAGAAGTCGAGTAGGACAATGAAACAGAGAAACATCGAGCTAAAAGCAATATATAAAGCACTAGTTGAGGATGGGTGGAGTGGAGCGGAGTGGGAGAGGAGTGGATGGTGTCTTGGCTGGGTCGAAGCGAAGTGTGAGAGGGCTGCATATGAAGAAATAAGAGCAGAAGCCATCCGAGGCACGGGAGATCCGGAACTCATTAAGTGCATAAGAAGTGCAGACGGAATGGAAATAGCACATAGATTCCAGAATCTGACTTCAGCAGAGATGGAGAAAAGTTCAAGTCAACCCCAAAGGTCACATTTGACCAACCTGTGACTTCTGAGTTCGTACGTCAACAATGAACTTATAGAATGTTTGAAATAAGAAGGTAATTTGTCAGTAACTCAGTGGCTGTCAAGTTCTCGTGTCGGGCAATTCTCTATCTTCAGACCATTTATTTGGGACAAAGTAGCTCTCATATGAATTCTCTGATCATTGTTGGAGCATTGTGTTATTAAATACGTTCTCCTTCGTCGTAAGTAAAAGAACAAACAGATTCAAACAAAAAGATATTCGATTTAGAAAGACGGCATACTCGCCTCTCTGTACTTGAACCCACGCCAAGTCGGAACAACCAATCAGGTCCACACTACTCGATACATTCCATATTAAGAACGATGAAAATTAGAGATGTCATGGTCATAGTATATGTGTCGCTGAATGGCTGGTGGTTTACATCGAGTTGAATCCTCGAGCAGTGAGAACAACACAGATGTTGATTAGTGAACTTTCAACCAACAACAGATTATTGTTGGGAATCAGCACAGAATATCCGGGATAACTCCTTATCAATTCGACAAAATAGTAGGATTTAGTATGTAATCGATAAATCAATGTGTAAATGATTGTTCCTCGATCGAATTGTGGACTGCATGGAGGACCCTCTTGGGAGAAAAGAATTGAGTTTTGGTTTGTCAGCAATCCTCCAGCACCTTCCAACACAGCCACGGAGAGAAAAAGAGACATCTAATTTACTCGGGAGCTATACTTAACAGCCTCTCAATAGCCCCTGTTTGTAGAAGCTATTCGAGACACAAAAACATGTTCCGAGTTCTATAAGGTGGGCAGTTCCACCTCATTGATCAATTACCACCATAATGACTTTCCATGCATCAAACTCTTGAAGAGCAGGATAAATGAAAGACAAAAGAACTGGGTGGAGAAACCACCTTCCTCATCGCACGAAGAACTCCTTTGCAGTACCTCTGTAAATGACGACATCCAGCAAATACTAGTGAACGCAGCCATAGTAGAACTTGAACCATTTAAGGCCATTAACTGAAGACTTCAGATGAAGTTCGAATAATATATAGAATAACATCCTACAAAAGTGACACGCTCCAGGTCATTCACAGTTCACTATCCATTCCTTTAAACGTAAGAGAGTTTAGACAAGGTGATTGACCAAGTTGGAACCAGATTGAGGCAAATGGCTGCTTTGCAGAAGTTCTCATCCATACGTGTTCTGGCATTTCAACAACGTGAGACACAGCAACACCTTCATTGATGGACTCGTGACATACCTGAGGCGCATTCCTCCAGCCTTCATAAGCTGTCTTTATGACTGACTTGATGTTCAATACATACCAAAGTAGAGAGAAGAATACCTCTCACACTATACCGCCAATAGGCTTGTACTTTTGGGAACAAATGTGTGACCAGATGATATTATCTATGAGAATTGTAGGAATATAGACCCTAGTATAGGACTATCAACTAAACAAGTCGAAGAAGCAGCAGACCCAGAAATTCCCGCTGACAAGGGCAGTTATCTAGCAGTTGTAACACTGCACACTCCCAAATTTAAAAGCTTACCTTCAAGAACATGGAGGCAACGCAGACAGCACCTTGCCTTAGAAAGGCATCACACATAGCACCTCCAATTTCGGCAGGTTGAGACAGCAAGTCTGTACATACATCCAAAGGCGAATCATAGAATCCTGCCTTCCAACTGCACTCCTGAAGTTGTCCCAGTTTTTGAAGGTCAGACCTGACCAGCAAAAACCTTTCTGTGTTTGACTGGAGACACACTGAAACCAGCAGGGAAACTTTTCTCGAATGAGTGCTCTTCAGTTGACAGACACATAAGTTCTTCCTCTGCTGAGAGACTTCTCGACAATATGTCGTTGCTACTTGCAGCAAGTGATCGATCTCATTCCCCACTTTAGCTTTACGTCATGTCATAGCCTAGGTAGTTATGCGATATGGGAGAAAAAAGAAGGGGTATTGACGGTAAGTACTAGATATTTTAGGGTCCGCCCTACCCAACACTCTGTGGCCCTCAATTCGGTCTTAGAGTATCGATGTCTATTCCTCGGCCTTCAAACTTGTCTCTCGACTTGACGATTGCAGTTCGTGACCTTCACCACCTGCTTCTAAGATCAGCCTTTATTTACAACTATGGATTTCAACTTGGGACTATCTACCAGAAGTTAAGCTCAAATACAACTGCGTACGGAGTCTCTTCGATTATCACTTTAATCTACTGTTCTTTCCTTGATTTGCTGGTAGCCAGGTATTTATCTAAAGAAAGGTATCTTTGATAAAAGGTGCTAATGTGAACTCACCTGGTGTTCATCTTTATCTGCTGTCAGATACATTCACATATAGGGAACCCTTCATGTCAACCTGGTCTGGCCTGGTAATCTTTAGTTTCGAATGACACATCTGATTTGCTAGCTCCCCTCCCATCTCTTGGCATACTATTTTATAAGTCCAGTTTGATGGTCGCACGACACAGAGAATGAAGGGTGTTACACCTGATGAACCGTGACCAAGATATAGGCAATTTGTTGAAAAGCTATTGTGCAGATAGCACAGGTTAGAAGATTTTAGCAATCATAAATCATCAAAGGTACTGGATACTCCAAGTCTACAGACATTTTTTGATTGTCGAAAGACTCCCAATGGTTCTTAAGCTCAAATGTTGGTCGGACTTCGGCTTGTATGTCCCACGAGTCTCAAAGACTACATGCAGGCAACATCAAGGCTCTCGTATTCATTCAGGATGCAAGGAGCTCTAAACTAGTACAAGTCATCACGAGTATCACATACAAGCGCTAAGGCAAACCCAGATTGAAAGCTTGATTTGCTCCAACTTCAGCGGACTAAGGAAGGTAAGAAACTAAGAAAGCACCAATGTATGGAGCAATGAGAGCAGAAGCCGTTCTCCCGGATTCATAGCCACTTAGGACAGAACCGACGCAAACTAAGCATATGCAAACCTATGTAATGTACGCATTCAATACTTTCCAAGAACGGTGAATAAGGCATTCAATATGAAGATCACTACGAAGCAGTTTACCAAAAAGTATTCATCCAGAATAATGCCAAGCAATAGAGCAGTAAGGGAAGTTAGAGTTCATTTGTAATAAGGAGAAAGGGCAAAGTGTGACAGGACTGGATATAGGAAAATGAGGACAGAAGCCGTTCCTTGAACAGGAGATCCAGAACTCATTGAATGCAAATGAGATGCATGATATGGAATGTATACAAAACATGTGCTAGTCGAAACTAGTATAAAACCGGGAAAGGAGATGAAATGGGAACAACTGATCGAATGTAAGCAGAAGTAAATGCAACCTGGAAACATCTAAAGAGCAACACCTATATACAAGTAGCATGCATCGAATAAACGGTAACAGATAAACAACGCATGTAGAGAAATAAACTCAACGGGGAATCGATGACTTAACGAGCCAGACGAGAAAGATTAAGATAATCAGGAGTTGGGAATCGTGTAGAAGCCTTGAAATCGAAAGTCGTGGAAGATCCTTGAGTCAGGCAGATCGAGAGTTATGAAATCGCCCAAAGAACAGGGAAGTAGAGAGAAGCGTTTGAGGACTGGATAGAGTATATCGCAGCATGTGCTATGAACACATGAGTCCTAAAAAAACTGAGGGAAGCAGAAGGCGGTCATAGTAAGCCTCCTTGCAAGCACGCACAACTTCATCAATGCCAAACGTAGTGCCAAAGTAGCTGAGCAAATGTCAGAACCCCTCGTACCAAGTTTCTGTTCGAAAGCTCATAAGTGCCAAGGCAAACTCGGTTGCTCCTGAAAGTGCCACTCAAAGTAATAACGATGCAGAGTAAGGGAAAGGCTGGCACTTCCGAAGCTTAAATTCCACCTAAAGAGCAGGAATAGACATAAGCTGAAGAAATTGGACTGCAATGCAAAACCGTGAGTAGGAGAACGGAAAGAACTGGAGACATACCTTGTTAAAACCTGAAAGGAAAACATCTGTTAGTACAGAAAGCAAGCAAAACATAGCAGAGTAACCCGAAGATGCATTCCAAAGTACAAGATAGAAAACTACTAAGGAAAGAGATCATCCAAGAACAAGAAAGATCAATGAAGAATAAGGAGTGGACAGGACTGGATATGGATATATGAGGACAGAAGCGTTTCTTGAACGGGAGATCCAGTACTCATTAAATGCATATGAAGTGTAGATGAAATGGCAATAAAATGAAAGCAGAACTGACCGAAAAATATATGCGAAGAGAAGATGAAATGTAATTCATAAATAACATGCATTATCAAGCATCGACCACATATAACTACATGTAGAGAATCTGTCAACCAATTTGTACTGAGAAAACGAAGAGTCAACTCATATAAAAATATCGCGAAGAACGCTTATGTGAAACAATCGGAAACAAACTGAATGAATCAAAAGCAAACTGTAAACCGAGACTAATACAGAAATGTACAATCACGTAAAACCCAGGACTGGATATGTTTATATCACGACATGCTCTATGAGCACGTGCGTCCTAAAATACTGAAACTAGGACGAAACAGATCGACTGTCATAGTAAGCCTGCACGGAAGCATGAACCACTTTATCAGTTCCTGCGGAGCACCGAAGTAGCTGAGCGAATGCCAGTACCCCTCGTACCAATTTCTGTTTGCTCATGAGTTCCAGGGAATCAAGAACTCCAACATAGGCGAGAAGCAGATGTGTGTGGAGTGGAATGGAGTAAGACGTTGTATTTACTGCAATAAAGGACAAAACCAGACAAATCAAATTTCAAATGTCAATGTATACAGTGCACAGAAGTTTAACCGTTACCGGTCAAAGACTTCACTACAGGCTCCTGTGATGAACAGAGACCTACAAAGGACAATATCTCGGATAATACGAGCTTATCACAGTTGGTTATCTGACCAACTCAGATAAAGCTATAATCTCGGATTTTAAAAATAACTCGGCATGGAGTTTACATTATTGTCCTTGGATCTTCAAAAATAGTTGAACATGGAGTTCACATTATTGTCCTTGGATCCTCAAAAATAGTTGAACGACGCTGAATATAAGAGCCCTCCAAAGGACATATTCACATCCCAGAACACACTGGTTTATATCAAGAGACAGGACCCAAAAGAAACCTACATAACATCACCAGACTCTGCTTGCCCCACGGATAATAAACTTTCCTCGTTGGTTCAGAGCCAAGTCTAACTTCATATCTGAGCTCGTATAAAATCCAGGGAAAATACAGGCTCTGCTCTGACGGAATGCTCTGAGAGATGATAACCTTGTGAATAATTATAGCTGTGTAGATTTAACCTGATGTCCAGAAACAGAGATGATTCATCGCATCTTTGACCACAAACCGAGTTGGTGTTCTTTTGAGTAGTCGAGGAACTTGCTCCCTCAAGTTCATTAGATAATCCAAACTGAATGCCGGATTGCAATCAGCCAAGTGTACGATAGCAAGTATTTCATGGAAATGCTTCACGAATTTACACAGAATACTATGAAATAAGTTTTCTGTCTAATGTGTCACATATCTTGCTAACTCCAGCGTTTGCTGAGGCAGTAATGCAGGTTTGATATTCCTTCTGAGTTCTCTCTTCATATGGCGATAGTATCTAATGCTAATTATTTCAGGCCATTGTAGTTCCAGTCTTATCCTACTTATAACAAGACTGACAATAAATGCACAGTAATTCGAAAAAGTAAGGTGAGCGCACAATATGTTCGCAGCATTTCTAAATTTATGACTAACATGCAGATTATATTGACCGCAAGAGCATTTCTTTATCTGTTCATACAATGTGTGTTGACCATCAGCAGCTATTGTTACAATAAGGTGCTCATCAATAGTGAATTCCTCAGATCGTGGTACCTAAAGTGATATTCAAAGTCGCAAGAGGATGAACCATAACCATGACATTCCTACAGATCATGAAATCCAAGGAGAAAAAATGTCTAGGATAAACGAGTGCAGTAGCTGTGTTCTTAGGTCATAGATCAGTAGTTAGATGAACAAACCGTAACACTTAGAAATTTAAATGCGCACTGCAAGTAATATCCTGCAGCTCTTATACTTGAGAGTAGCCAGCATTGTATCAAACTAGGTTCTCCCCCGGAAACTTTCTCATTCTTGGAAGTGGAATTCCGGAATTTGGAATGTCCTCACGGGGATTTACTCGGAGGACATCAAACAAAAAATTGAAGGATTAAGATGTTGCGGATTTAGGTACAAAAGTAGGGCTTACGACCAGTGACAGCAAATTTCCGGAGCATCTAGACGCCCCAAAACGAAAAGAACGAGAATAAAACATATTGCAATTCCGACATTATACAAGCACTTTGAGAATCAAGTTCTTGCGGATTTAGGTTCAAATCAGGGGTTAACATCAGTGAGAGCATCTGAGAAACCTTAAGGAAGAAGAAATGGAAAAACTAGTAATTCAATTTGGACATTATAACAACAAATTTAAATGAGAAGTTCCTCACACACCTGAATCGGCGCCACAGTTTGCGTTTCACTGCACTTCACACTAAACCTCGCCACTCGATCCAATCCCAGTCCCGCTCCTCCATCTCCATTGAAGCACGCTTTTCGTGACAGAATCTTAAACCCTTCGCCGGCATTTCTCACATTTCTCGCTAAATTCACACTCTGAGTACCAATTGCGCCGGTCGAACATAGCCATGATTGACAGGACGCCGAGGAGAGCACCTGAACGGAGCTTCCCAAACTCTTCAGATATGCCATAGCTGGCAGCACCAGTGCCCCGGTGCCTCAACCACACTTCAACTGTAGTGTTCGCGGATTCTCATGACGTCCCGTGTTTAGCAAAAGCCAACTCTGTTAGCAAACGTATTAGCACTAGTTAGAAAGCCATGATGCTTGGTATCTTCCTTATGCTTTGTAGCTTCCTTTAGACTTAGACAGTATGTGTTCATTGCTCTACATAGTGTAGTGGTAGGTGCAATCCATAGGAAAGTAATCACATTAGGTGATGTTTTCTCGAATGTTCCAGTTGTGTATAGACCATACGATTTGCATAGCTCGGATATCTTAGGTACGATAGGCCAAATTTCTCATATAGACTCTATTGTAGCTTAGCCCCATGTTACCCATGTTTTGTCTCTCCCTTGTACGGCTTGATGGCGTCTTCCCATCCTTCATTTGTCCTACGCGGTCGCCTTTATCCAGGTATCTGCGTTTCAAGAAAAAAAAATTACGTGTAATTTCAAATATAGAGTTCTGATATTAGCAGATATAGAGTTCTGATATTCGCCACTCATACTTGCATATTGAGTTATGATATTAACATATATAATAATATTATCATAAGTTAATAGATCACATAAGTAGAAAATGAATATTTTTCATATATGTTTTTCAATATCTTTGCAAACATAAAGTATATTGTCAAAAAGGCTATCGCAAAGGATAAAAAAGGATGGGAAGATCTATCCATCGAGGGTAAACTGGGGCGGTGGCTTTCACCCCTAAAAAATACTATTGGGACTTAGCACCAATAGTATTTTGTAATAAGAATATGCCCTCCGGCCTTTAAGATATCTAAGTTATGGAAGTAGTATAGTTTATCAACTATTGGATTATTCCAAAGAAACATCATCTATTTTAATTATTATCCTATGGATTGCACCAACCTGATGTTCTAGGTACAACAATGGACACGCTCTATCTAATGTATGTTGTAATATATGAGAGTAAGAGTGGTGCTCCTGATATCTAAAATGAAATGCACATAGGTGATAAATGTGTTAAATCCTACATCCATCTCTCCATATAACTCCAAGACTAGAGGAACAAAGAGGTGACGTTGTTGTATAACCCTCTCCTTGGAGACCTTGTTTGCCCCACATCCAAGAAGATGAATGGTCACACCCTCCAAAATTGCATCATGTGTAAAGTTTGTAACCACAATATCCTCTATTATCACCTAATTATCTCGTACCAAGTAAACATTTTCCCTTACTTGTGTCATTTGCAAAGCATACCAATGCTCCTTCCAAGCAAGGTATTCACTTTCTTGTGCCATGGCAAATTGTAATACTTTGAGGACAAGAGAAGAGAGAAAACAGATTACAAACTCAACATTCAGTGCCCCAAAGAAGCAACTTCTCTTTATTATATAGACAAAGAGGATTTCTTCCAAAGAAGCTCCACCATAGGATTAGGCACACAGATTGGTGACATGTCAACAAGCTCCACCTTTGGATTACTTACTTGGATGGGTGACATGTCGGTCTAGGTCCTATCTGGTTGGTCAAACAAGCTTTGACCAAAGGGAATCTTTTAGGGAATCTTCTTATAGGAGTCTTAGAATCATGTAAGGTACCGTTGGAAAGCTCTTGACAAGACAAACCAAGGGGGAGGGTAGGCCCACCTTTCTTATGTTGGGGGAGGAATCTGCACATTTTTTAGGCCTAATTCATCCGTTTAGACCTCTGAAATTGCCTTCAAAGATTCTTGGCATATTTTGGTTCCTACTCTATTAGTAGAAGTCTACTTTTGGTGATACCTTTTTTTGATCTGTTTATTCCATCATGTGTAACATCCTTCCAGATGCTACCAAACCAATTCTCACCTTTAAATCATATGTCTGCTATTGGTTCTAAGGTTCTCAAGTCTATTTTGGTTTCTGCTCTATTAGTAGAAGTACTCTTTTGGTGATACTTCTATCTGATCTATTTTGATCATCATGTATAACATCATTCTAGATGTTACCAAACCAAATTTCACATCTAGATCATATGGCTAGCTCTTGGTATTATAGACCTCTCTCCTTTTAAGATGTAACGTCCTCGTTGTGCAATTGTTGCTCAAATGCTTGCACCAACACCGTGCATGTGTCAAATTGGCAATGGGCTCCCATGTTGCTTCATAGAGGGTGTAACCTTTCCATTATACCAGATAGTCCACCCACGGATGGTGAGGACAAGGCATGTGTTTTTTGAGAATATGTTCCACTTCATATTCCTTTGTGCCATCAATGAGTGTCGAACAAGGTCAAATGTCTTGTGTGAATGACCTTGGCCTGATTGGAGAGCATACCTACGTAGTAGGGAAATATGGAACACTCAATGGATCTTCATGTGTGGTGATAGCTCAAGGTGATAGGCCATAGTGCCGACGCGACAAAGAATCGAGAAAGGCCCAATAAAATGAAGTCTGAGCTTACGAGGTCCAACTAATGTGAGGTTGGTTGTCGATAGCCACACTTGATCCCCAACATTGAACTCCATGTGCCTACGGTGTGCATCAGCATACTGCTTGTATCAATTTTGTGTAATCTATAATCTGTAATCTGTGCTTGGCGTTATCCACACGGTGTTGGATTCTAAAAACAAATGTTGACAGCATTGATCTTGGTAGCCATTAGACGGATCTTCATCAAGCTAGAAGGTGTGAAGGGATGATCACCATACATGAGGAAGAATGGAGTGACCTGGGTGGATGCATTCACTGAATTGTTGTAAGCAAATTCCACCAATGGGAGTAGGATGTCCCACCTCTCTTGCTCTTCTAAGGTAAAGTCGCATAACATGTCTTTAATCATGCAGTTAGCCCGCTCTATTTGGCCATCTGTTTGTGGGTGGTAAGTTGTGGACATGACCAACTTGGTTTGAAGAAACCAAAGAATGTTTGCCAAAACAAACTGGTGAATTGAGTGCCTCCATCGGTGATAAGTACTCTAGACAAGCCATGGTGAGAGAAGATTGCATCTTAGTATAATTGAGCTAGTTGTGGAGCGGTCACATCCTTGGTGGTAGGGCATACATGAATCATTTTGTTGAGTCAGTCCACAAAGACCACAATGGAGTCAAACCCTGAGGTGGTCTTGGGTAATTCATAGACAAGATCCATACTCACTTGTTCCCAACGTTGTGTAGCCATGTGGAGAGGTTGAAGGAGCCCTATAAGAGCTTGATTAGAAGCTTTTTTTTGTTGAAAAAGTAGGCAGATGCGCACGTAGTCCATCACATCATTGCTCATCTTGGGCCAATAATAATGGCGCTGGACTGCATCCAAGGTCTTGTCCACTTCAACATGACCTACAATGGCCAAATTATGACATTCCGCTAGAATGGTGGTGCGTAATTTTGGGACATTTGGGATCTATAATTTTCCATCATGAAAGGTGAGTCCTTGAATGATGGTGACGCCTTTGGATGATTACGGATTAGTTTTTGTAGCAGCCAAATTCTTGGGCCAGAATTCAAGGTTAATCTTAACCTCTATCACCAAGTTGTTTGCTATTGGCATGCGGGTGAATGCATTTGCAAGCTGCTTCTTACCTTACATGTAGGTGATTGACATGTTGAAGTGTTGTCTCCACTCTGCCCACTGAATCTAGCAACAAGATAGATCCTTCTGCGTCTCGAGGTAGACTAGAGGTTTGTGGTCTGTCTCTACTACAAATGCCTTCTCACCCAGATAGTGCTTCCAATGCTTGGATGCCAAAACAATGGCCAGCTCTTCTTGTTCTATGGTGTGGTAGTTGTGCTCTGCTGGTAACAACTTTTGAGAGAAATATACAATTAGATGCCATCCGTCATGCCACTCTTGTTGTAGGATTGCTCCTATTGCTACACTTGATGCATCTGTAGCCAACTTGATTGGTCGTTTTGGGTCATACCACTTCAAGATTGGTGCATGTAGCAAGGCGGCTTTCAATTCTTGAAAGGCCAACTCTTATGCGGCTCCCCATGTCCACTTCTTCTCCTTGCCAAGTAGTGCCATTAAAGGCTATGCAACCTTGGAGAAGTCCTTGATAAATCTACAATAGAATCTCGTCAATCCCAAGAAGCTCTTGAGTTGAGTCTAATCTTCTAGGGCACGCCATTTTTGAATGACCTCTACTTTACTCATCAATACTTGAATGCCCTTTGCACTTACTCTATGCTCTAAGTAATCTACTTCAAACTTGCCAAACTCACACTTTGAGAGTTTGGCATACAATCAATTCTGTCTTAGAATTTGGAGGACATCTTGTAGATGTTGTTTGTGTTCCATCATTGTGCTACTATATACTAAGATATTTTCCAAGAAGACAATAACAAAATTATCTAAGTATGGACAAAATATGTCATTCATTAGACTCATGAAAGTGGTAGGTGCATTGGTGAGGCCAAAGGCATCACAAGATACTCGAAGTGGCCATACTTGGTTTGAAAGGCAGTTTTGTACACATCCTCCTCTGCAATTTGGATTTGATTATAACCGCTTCATAAGTCCAATTTGGTGAAGGATCTCGCTCCATGGAGTTGATCAAACAGGTCATCCATGCAAGGTAAGGGGTATTTGTTCTTCACTATTTGCTGATTGAGACCTTGATAGTCAATGCACATGTGTATTGTACCATCCTTCTTCTTCACAAACAAGACAAGAGCCTCATATGGTGATATGCTAGGTTGGATAGACCCCTTTTGCATCATCTCCTCAATTTGAGTCTTATACTCCTCCAACTCATGAGTTGATAGGCAATATGGGGCCTTACAAGGAGGTGTCTTCCTTGGGAGTATCTCAATTTTATGATCTACTCTCCTTTTTGGTGGTACTCTTGAGAGTAAATCATCAGGAAAGACATCTTGAAATTCATCCACCACAGCCTTCAATTTCTCAAGAACTTATCAATCAAGTTGTGCACTCTAGACTTCTCTTATTAGACCCATGAAACATCTATTGGTCTTACAAACAATTGTCATCCCTATGACATATAGAGACAGATCCTGCTTGGTTGATTTTTTGTTTAACCTTAATGATTGACCATTTGTGGGTTCTCACTACTTTCTTCCTCTAATCTACCATAGGATTGTAATGCTCTATCCGTGGCATGCCTAAGATAACATCATAACGAGCTAATTGTATCACTTGCCACTCAATTGCTTCTTGATATTCTTGTACAGAGAGTGTTACCCGTTAAGGTAATGATTCAATTCCCTCTATTTTCTTGTTAGGCAACTCTACTTCTTCACTTCTATCTCTCTCTAGATCCATTCCCAATCTAATTGCAATAGAGCAAGATAAGAAATTCTTTGTTGCTCTTGAATCGATTAATACTCTCACTTGATTGCCTTCTAGGACTCCATTCACAACAATCAATTGTGAGGTTGCCTTTTGGGATCTTTGCGCATTAGTCTTCTTCCTTCCTTTGCTTCTCTTCTTCCTTATTGCTAGTAAGGCCGCAAGGTACATTTACTAGCGATCTTTGTTTTCCAAAGTGATTTCCACCTCCTCTTCCTCTTCAATGTGTGTCTCCATGTTGTTCAAAGATCGCATATACAAAGGCCGAGGGCCTCTAGGGAAATGAGTGTGACAGTTGGTAGATATGTGCCCAATACTGCCACAATTGTAACAACAAAATTGTTCTCCTTGAGTTCCTTCTCCTTGTGGGACTCCATTTCTTTGTTCTTCTACCCGTCCACGCTCCCCTTGAAGCGAGCATGCTCCTCAATCTCAAAATCAAAAGTTGCCCAATTCCATCAGTACTGGTCCACCCATGTGTGGCATTTTTATTGTTAATGTTGAGGTGGAACTACTCCTTCACCTCTCCCCAATGCTCTTGCTATTCTCTGTACACAAGCAATGGCTTCAAACACCATGCAAGGATTTTGCACCATGACTTCTTGGCAAATTTGCTCCTTTAACCCTTGTTTGAAATTTTCGAGAGCCTCTGCTGGATTTATGTTGGTTATTGCAACTTGTAGATCCAGAAATGCCTCCACATACTCTTGCATGTTATTCTTTTATCTTAATCCGCATAGTCAAGTTTGAACCATCTACACAAAATCCACCAATTGGAAATTCTTCAGCAATCCTTCTTGCATTGCTGTCTACGTGACCTCCCTTCTCTCTTCCAACATAGATTGTTCCCAAGCATCATACCATGTGAGGGCTTTATCGGTCAAGTACCCACATGCAAACACACTTGCAACATGCTCTGTGATCTCTGTTGAGAACAATCGGAAATATCGATTCATTCTCAAGATCTAATTTTTCACTACTCCCATCATACATTGCCCTTTGTAAGGCTCGATGTTGCAGGTCTTCTTCATCCGGAGTAGCAATGTGGCTTCATCATTGATAGGGTTTGTAGGCATAAGTGCCTCTCCAAGTACTTTAGTCACAAGTATCGTACTTTTGAGACGGCTCTTCTCCTTGCATGGCTTGATCGTTCTTGAGGATTTGCACTTGACTTTATAATGTCTCCATGGTCATCTTAATCTCTCAAAATTCATTCAACATCCCTTGCATTCCTTGCACCAGCTCTTGCAATTGCAAATCCATGGTTCCTACAACATTCAATTGCTAATGTCTACTTCAATATAAAGTCAATATGATCACTCTAGAAGGCGCACAAACTATCAGGACTACCATTGGGACCTTAGAAGCTATCACTTGTTGATAATACTCCTCACCAAAATTCCTAACCACAAAATCTCTAAACATCACTTTTGGTCTCACTACATAACAAATTTCTACTTGAGTGTTGAAAGGGAGAGGATTTAGGACATTCACATCCATATTGTCATAATAGAATGTAGATTGTCAAATTTCACTCTCTATCATACATCACAATAGGTAGAATGACCGGGTTTGGTGAGTTCATCACTCTATCCATGAATCCTACGCCAAAGTGATAAACTAGCAATACCCTCATTTGCTCACGCTGGATGTACATAACCTTGATGTGGAATGGATTTGGGAATGGAAAGCTAGGAGCAGGAAATTGTCCTCCCAATGTATCCGTCTTGTCCGCTCTCTAAAATCCTTCCTAAGTCTAGCAATTACTCTATGTTCTCCATCTCAAATTACTTAGTTTCAATAGTTTGTGCTCTTCCAAGAAGGGTTATCCACTCTCTTGGACTAAGAGATTTGTTCTGATACCATTGTAATACTCCAAGGACACGAGAAGAGAGAAAACACAGATTACACACTCAACATTTGGTGCCCTAAAGGAGCACCTTCTCTTTATTATATAGACAAAGAGGATCTCCTCCAAGGAAGCTCCACTATAGGACTAGGCACATAGATAGGTGACATGTCAGCAAGCTCCACCCTTGGATTACTTACTTGGATGGGTGACATGTCGGTCTAGGTCCTATCTGGTTGGTCAAACAAGCTTTGACCAAAAGGTATCTTTTAAGGAATCTTCTTGTAGGAACCTCATAATCACAAAAGGTACCATTGGAAAGCTCTTAACAAGACAAACCAAGGGGGAGGGAAGGCCAACCTTTGCTCCATCGGGGGAGGAATCTGCACATTTTTTAGGCCTAATTCATCCAATTAAGCCTCTGAAATTGCCTTCAACAATTCCGTGCATATTTTGGTTCCTACTCTATTAGTAGAAGTCCACTTTTGTTGATACCTCTTTTTGATCTATCTAGTCCATCATGTGTAACATCTTTCCAGATGTTACCAAACCAATTCTCGCCTTTAAATCATATGTCTAACTATTGGTTCTAAGGTTCTCAAGTCTATTTCAATTTTTGCTCTATTAGTAGAAGTACTCTTTTGGTGATATTTCTATTTAATCTATTTTGACCATAATGTATAACATCATTCTAGATGTTACCAAACCAAATTTCACATCTAGATAATACGGCTAGCTCTTGGTATTACACAAACACTATATTATTGATAGCATTGTGTGTAACTATCCTTTGTCTTCCAAAAGGACATTGTTTCATATGGATTTTTGTTTCATCTAGTATAGAACTATACTTACAAGTGAAATAATGAAGATGGATATTGATGGACCAACCATAGGTGGAACTTTGTTGTTGTAGAAAAAGTAATTGGTGCAAGTTGCAATTCCTAGATGCATGGTCAAACTAAGATCCAAGAGCCTTCATACTTGCTAGAGGAAAAGCAAAGACGTGCTCTAGTAGCACAAGTAATAGATGAGTGAATGAAGAGAGATGTAACATATAAATTATACCTAGTTAATTTGATTCATATATGTATAAAAGAGAAATTGTAGGTTCATGCCTTACAATATTTTATTTCATACATGTTTTACCCCAATAAACTTAAATATTCTTGCTTGGTTATAGGGATTCATAATTAGCATGGAGTAACTATGCTAAGAGGTCTTAATGCCAAGAAGACAATCACACTTATAGCATGTTACCATCTTTTATAAATATTCAACTTATTAAGAGATTTATCCAATGATAAGGTGGTATGTCTTCTTTACAAATAGATGGGTTCCAAGCATGCTTAATTTAATGTTATAACTTTGCAATTGTCATGTTATCTAGTTTGACACTTGAAAAAGTAATTAATAATTATAATATATCTGTAATTTTTCTCTATCTCAAATTCTATAAAGGATGATTTCTCCATAGAAGATATTTTTTCTTGGATGAGATAAATTAATAAGACATTTTCATAACAAACAAGAATTCCAACTAAAAATATCAAAACACATTATGAACTAATAAAAGCAAGAGTCTCAATAAGAAAGTGAGATCTTACTTGTCACTTTATCATGGATATATATAGAACTTAACAAAAGAAATCCCATTTGAAATAAAGATGCAATTTTTTTATCTTTAATCATTATTTCATTATAAGAATTCCCAACATAAGATATGGATGAACTTTTACAAAATTGCTTTATGATGGTGTAAGTTCTGCAACTTATAATATATTTTGGCTTTTTCTATCAAAATATTGACCAAAAATCTTGGATTTTATAGTTCTAGGGCCAATATCTTTATTGAGATCATCTCTCAACATTGCTTCAAAACTTGCAATGTGCTTGTGAGATCTGTATATGTAGACTTAGTGGAGAGATGGACTTTGATATTGACATACCTTGACATTGATATGGAGAAATTTAGGACAATAAATAAATAATCAAGAAAGAATTTAAAATGAAGTTGCTTTAGAGTTGAAGAGAAATAAGAATTATTTCAAAAAATCAAGGATCAAGAAATATTTCAAAAAATGATAAAGATTTATATTAAATTTTTGTGATAAATAGATGAGGATCATGTGATTGAGAATTGGAACAAATATCCCTATTTTTCACCTCAAGAGTTACTTATAGTAGACCAAACTAGATATCTAATTTAATTATCTTTTGAATGGACATTCATGCAATAAGATATTTATTTTACTTTTAACAAGAGATTAAAAGAGTAAAAGCTACTTGACCTTCTTACCTTTTGGTTGCTAAGTCATTTTAACTTGTTTGAATCTCATACAAATATGGACTTTTGGCCTTTTGATATTTTTCTCTTTTACTTTTTAATTTCATACAAATTCATATCTTCCTTAAATAATTTACCCAAGATTAAATATAAGTATGAAATTTATGCTAAGGCTATGTATAATGTTTTTTTTTGTTTAATATCACTATTCTATAAAAATAATAAAGATGAGAAATCAATTTGTTACCATGATGAGTTTTATATGCTTGATTATTTCATGTAGATTTCTTGTACTTCTGCAAGAAATTTGATTGGAGATGATGTAGTACTTTATTGTAAAAGAACATAAGATACAAGATATATATATATATATATACACACAATTAATCTAGCACCAGAAAATGAGATTTTAGGGATATTAATACAATGCCACCTAAGTTTCAAAATAGGCAAAAGATGTTGCCACTTACTTACAAGGCAAACCCTAAATTAATTACTTAGGGTGGTCAAGAAGATCTCTAGCTTGGTTAGCAAGATCTCTAGTGTTGTATTGTTATTAGTCATATTTATTGCTATAGTAGTTCTCCCCAATTACAAAATCACTAAGGAAAGCTTAAATCACAAAAATAGTATGTGCTTTTTTTTATTAAAATTTAAATTGTAGTAAATAATTTCAAAAATTTTAGCAACAATTATTTATCTTTTGAAGTAAAGAACTAGTTGGAAGATATTATACATGCTATTTGGAAACAATATGTTATCTAATTGAGAAAATTGATAGTGGAAATTTTCTTTTAGTGTTGATAGGGAGCTTACCATCAAGATAAAGGAAAAAATGATGAGTTTCAAAATATTTGCTATGCTCAAAGAATAATATTATTAATAATATTGGAGAAAAAATGTAATAAACCTACTTATATTGTAAGTGAAATCAGAAGAGATCATTACGATATAAAGTAGATCTTGAAAGAGAAAAAATATTTTGGTTTGAGGAATTTGATAAAAAATCCATATTTTCTATCCAAGAGTTACTTATAAAAGACCAAACTAGAAATATCTAATCTAGTTATCTTTTGAATGGCTATGCATATTATGTGATAAAGAATATATTTTACTTCCAAAAAGAGATCAAAAGAGTCCAACAACAATGAAAACTACCCCTTCAAAGAAAACTATGACAACCCAATCAATACACAATTGAAGCATTTTAGTAAGTAATAGGTAGATCCCACAAGAATATGGGCTGGAAATGATTGAATATGAAGAAAAATGTCATATTGGAGTCCTTTACTTTATAATATTTAACCTCTTGGGCAGAGAAAACTCCCAAATGAGGACAATGACACCAAGAAGGCACACTATAGAGACAATAAAGAATAGTCAATTGCATGAAAATATACAATTCAAATGAATTATGAGAAGTGATGGTTCAGAACAAGAGTTGATCCTCTTCTACAAAGATCTTTCATTGATACTACAAAGATAAGTGTCCTAACCTTCCAAAGATGAGGGTTGTGGTCTTCTAAGATTGTCCCTTCTTTGAATTTGCTTACTTTCCAAACATCCTTGCTCCTTCCAAAGATCTTGGTCCACGATATTCCAAAGATAGTGTTTGGCCCTCCAAAGATGTTGTTCCTTCAGGTCAATGTCCCACCTTTCCAAAAACCACAATCTTCATTGAACCCTCTCAAAGGCATTGTCTTCAGCAAACCACAATGTTTTACTCTTCAAAGTGCACCATCTTCTTCCAAGACCAATGTTCTACTCCTCTGCATGGCATTGCCTTTGCTTGAAACCTAATGTCCTACCGTTTGGAAGAACTATCTTCTTGACCAATGCCCCACCTTCTAGAAGGCAATGTCTTCTCTAAAACAAAATGTTATCTCTTTGGAAAGCGCTCTCTTAAAGATATCATAGGATCTTTAAGATAATCTATTCATTCAATCTTCACACTTGATTATTTACAACACTATAACTCATAGGCCATCAAGGCATTGCATCAAAGAAGCCACACTAAAGTTAGTTATCACACACAGTTAACTTCCTATAGTGTTTTATTGTCTTCACCCAAAATGCAAGCACAAATTAAGAATCTTCATAAGAGAGTTTGAGAAAAGCAATAAATAATAAAGAAGCTCTTTCACTTTATTCACCAATTTTTATTGGAAAATTTAGCACTTTGAATGATATGCTTATATAGCTACAATTAGTGAAAACTAAGAACTTAAAAAAAAACTAACAAATAGCTATCACTAATGGTCACTGTTGGGTGCACTTCTAGGAGGGTGCAAAGAAGGTAAAGCCAAGACAATGTGTTGCCTCACTACCTTATCAACTTACTACAAGGTCTTATTGAACTTCTCCTCTAGTTGTAATGTCTCCACTATCTCATCAAAACAAGCTTTAATAGAAAGCAATGTCATCCTTAGGTTCTCTCTAAACTTTTTAAACTTCTCAATCTTGGTCCTAAGGCAATTTTCGCCAATGTTTGGTCTTCAAGTGGTTCAAGAGTTTTTGAATTGCTTCTTGGAATTCATATCTTCATCTACAGTGGTTGTAGTGTTGTGGTTTGCATTACTAGTGAAAAGTGAGTTTAATATAGTTTATCTCTACATTATTGGAGTAGATTGTAGGACGGATCCCACAATTGAGCTATTGCCATATGAACAATCTATGTATATGAATATAATTCATCACATGGATTATGGTCTTGTCCTCTTTGAGTGCTCTAACATATATAGGTGGTGGAGAGTTGATAAATGGGAGTGTATTTTTAGTTTTAGGAGTCTCAAGCGAGAGGAGGACGTGGAGAATGAGAGTTGTAGTAGAGTGTGGATGCTAGAGCATTGGAGGAAGCATTGAGTAGGAGATGTCTTGTGCTCTCAATCTGCTACTCCAAAATCCTTTTCTCATCAAGTTTTAGATTCTACACCATGATCAACTTTGGGGTTAGATGGTAGTGCTATTTGGGGCTACATTCATAGAGTCAATGATAGAAAGCTCAAATCCAATCAATCTTCATGTGCTTACTTATAAATAGGTCTAGGACTTGACAATTTTTATACTACCATAGAAGGAGAGTGGCTAAATCTTGCTCAAGGGCTTCAAGGAGGAGTTGTGAGATCCATTTGGCAAAAAGATAAGCAACTAAATGACAAAAATTCAAATGATTGTGTGCAAATAGGAGAAGTTTGGCATTTTGTGACCATCAAAGAAGTTAGTGGAAGGCATTTGGGGAAAAAGACCATGGTTGGAGAGAGAAGCTAATAAGCTATAATTTTAAGATAAAAACTGAGTGACTTGAGTAGATTCTTAGTGGAATATGATTGATTGAATCAAGGGGGTAGAATTCATACCCATATGCACAAACTAGGTGATTTGGAGAGTTTTGTGATATATTTTTATGATTTATTAGTGGGGTTGGAGAGTAGAAAAATTACGTATTGTGCTAAGCACAATTTTTTATTTATTTTTGAGTCAATATCAAATTAGATCTGGTCAATTGAACTTGGAGCTCTAAAAAGTAAGGTGTTGGAGATGAGATGATGATCAGGTTTGGAGTTTTTGTCACTCCTCACATTATGGTTCAGATCAACTTATGAAAATTTGTAATATTTTTGATGGTTAGATCTTGCACCTTTGTGCAAAGGTTTCATATGGCTTTGTAAAATAGGGAATGCAAGATCTTGGATCAAGCATATTTGGGTTTGTAGAACTCAAAAAGTTAGCATAGCTCAAAAGTGGTCGCTATCTAGGGATTGGGGTTGGATTAGGTTATCAAACTTTGCAGGAGTTTAGAAAAGGACACAACCAACTATTCTAAAAGAATTGGTTGGCTTAAGGTCCATAAAGAGTGAGAGCTGATGCAACAAGTTCTACTAAAAATATTATTGTAAGCTCAATAGAGCATTTATATCTTCAATCATAATTGAATGTCAATTATGTAATTTTAATGACTATGATTGAATATTTTTAGACTGCTAGAGTTTTTGTGAGGATTATATATATCTTTGATCCAGAAATCTGGTGAAAGTTACCAAGAACTAGAAGCAAACACTCAATTAGGGATTTCAAAATTAGAGTGGAAACTACAAAATCTGGCCAAGTTTAAGATCTGTTAAAGGAACTATAGTGGTCAAACTATATCCTGCTTCACATCATTAGAAATTTTATCTCACAGGCTCTCCATTGATTTCTTAATCATTAAACTAGAGAAACATATTAAAATTTATTCTCATATGAGTTGCATAGAGTTTTCTTGTCAAAAGGCATAGAATTTCCTCACTTGGAATATAAACTAGATTGAAAGTTGGAGTACAAGTTGGATGAAACTTGGTGTAAATATTAGAACTAGCTTGAGGATATAGCAAGAGGCTCTGAAGCTGATTTCTACCAAAAGCATAAAGAGTTGTTGCAAAATTCTTATGGTTGGATCCTCCATGTGCTTGCATGCTTGTTTGTATGCCCAATTAGCTTGGATTGGGGTGTGTGCATTACACTTAGGTTCTTTCCTTCTAAGAGTGCTATGTATTTCTCCTTGTTTATACTAAAAGTGATGACCAGTAGAACAAGTGTGTGTGTTATGATGATAAGTTAGATTATCCATTACTCCTCTAACCAATAGAAGGAATTCTAGAAATAAGGGTAGAGGGATGGTTGGTGGTTGTGTAACATACATGCTCAAAGTAGTAGTGATAGATTTAAATAAAACCTTTGATCCAGAAGCTCCAGAATTAGGCACCTTGTGTGTTCCAAAAGAGATAAGGTAAAGTACAACAACATTCTACACAAACTCCACCATCATTTCTTCTATAGGGTCACACACCTATTTCACTACATTCTTGTGCTTATCCTCCCTTCACTAGCAGTTACCTTCACTTCACCATCTTGAAGAGTCTTGGTTGTTGTGGAAGTAGGAGCTAGCACCAAGAGCTAGAGCTTTTCAAGCTTCTCCTTGTTCAAGCACATTGTAGCAATCACAAGTTCTTGTTGCACCACCTTCAATTTGTCTTGCAAGCTCTTCACTAATTCTTAGTAATTGGTTATTCAAATACTCATCTCCCTTTGATATGCAGTGGATTTTTCCCCATAGCTCACTTTTTGGATGGCCATTAATGCTTGGTCAATCATCAATTGTCTCACATGCAATTCCAATTGCTAGATCAACTTCTCAAATTCTACCTTCTCTTTGGTTGTCAACTTCCAACAATCTTCTTCAATTCTCCAAAGAGTTTCAAATTTACTCTTCACCAAATGGTTGTCTTCATCCAAATTGCAAAATTCTTGCATTGTAGTCAATTCAATCTCCAATTCCTTGATCCACTTGGTCTTCTCTGATTCTTTACAAGGAATCTTCATGATATCTAGTTCTTCTTAAAATGAAATTGACTCAACACCTTGTTTCCTTTGCTCTTCACAAAGGTAAACCACTTTTCTCTTCAAGGAAGCTACCTCCAATTTATGTTGCTCCAATTGAGCATGAATCTTGGTCACCATAATTGAATAGACCAATATGTGAAGAATTGCTTCTCATATCTTGAACATTGAGTCTCCAAGACTAGTATCAAAGGCAATAGGATATTGTGAGTATACTTCATCCCATGCATTTCTTGAATAAATAATTGTTCTTCCTCTTGGTCAACAACCTTCTAGTATTGATGAGTTGGGGTGTCTCCTTGCTTGAGTTCCTACAATGGTTCCTTGACATTCTTTGGAAGATCTTTCTCTTTATCTTCACAAAGATTACCTTCTTTTCTCAATTCTTGAATAGGCAACTTCTTGGGTTTTGGTAAAGTGCACTAAAAGGTGAGCATGTTTTTTATTCCCAATACATATTCTCCCCAAATGTCCTCTACTTCTTGGTTATTGGGTTCTTCTTTGTCTTATGGTTCTTTTGATGCTTCTCTTTCTTGGTTAAAATCCATTTTGTGCTCTTTCAAATGTCTCTCCTCTTCTTCTTTGGGTTGGGTGCTTTCCTCTTCATCCAACTCCTTGATAGCTTGAAGTCTCTTTCCATTCTTCTAAATAGCAAACTTCTTGATCATGAGGCTGGTGTGGAATTTTCAGTTCTTCTCCTTCTTCACCATACTCACAAACTGTCTTGTATTCCAATACTTCTCATCCATTTAGTGAGAGCACTCAAGGTCTTCTCCAAACTAACAAGGTGATACTTCATGTTGCATGAGTTCCATCTTCTCTTCCTTGGTGAGTAAACCATGACCAATGTTTTTCTTTATTTATGTTAGAGTGAAGACTGGAATTCCTACCTTTAGGGAGAAAACCTATGAAACTGAATTTTTGGATGAAGATCTTGTCTTCAAAAGATATGATTCTTCACCAGACTGAAGTCTTCATGAATAATGGTCACAAATTTCATCTTTTGAATATTGCAGACCCATCTTGGGAAGATGAGATGGACTCTCTTTGAAGAGGAAGATGACTCTTTGGTGAAGAATGACCAATAGTACATAGAGTTTCAACACATGCAAAGAAAACTTGCATGAGTAGAAAGTGATGGGTGGCTGAAGACAATGCAAGCAAGGAGGAAAAATCCACTATAAGCTTGAGATTCTCATAGTGAAGAGGTTTCAGATTTCCTTAGTTTTACATTCTTACTATCCAAGTAAGTAGAGGAGAAATCAAGAGTCTCTTAGTGAGGAGATTGATTGCTAGCACAATGATGAAGACCGCTTTGACTTGGGTTATTAAGGGCATTGTCACGCCATTTGTAGTTCCGCATCTAGATGCTTGAACACTGGAGTTTCAGTGATAGTAGTTAGAGTGATCTTAGCAACTTCTCAGAGGTTACTTTCCGACGGTTAGATTTTGTGTTTGGGGTATTGACTTCATGGTGGGGCCCACCGTCACTTTGCACCATTTGCACCGTCGAGTGTGCCGTCAGTGGGACCGTTAGGGTTTCAGTGCTAGCTCAAGTCCAGGAGGTATAGTTTTGAAGTGAGCTCCAGAGAGCTCACTTCTCTGATGTTGAGCCTTTGAGTTCCTGGCTATGGTGGATAGAGGCCGGCAAGCGTCACCTGGATTCTCTATGCTTGAGTGGGTATGGCTTGATTGTAATCAGTGCCCAATTGTTAGCAGTTTATAGAGTGATAGATCAAGTACTGATCTGAGTTGAGTTGAGTTGAGAATGTTAAGCAATCTGATTACCTCGAAGAAGTGAAGTCAAGGGGAAATCGGGTGCAGGAACTTTGGGTGTTGGTGGTATCTCCAAGCTCGGTGGATCGTTGGTAGCTCGATTCAAGTTTAGTATTTCCCTAGTGTGTAGAAGCTCAATCGATTGATGCAGATTTGGCAGTTAGGCGGACGGTGTGCGGAAGCACTGGCCAAATTTTGAGCAAAGAAGGAGCAATTTTTGAGCAGTGTTGTGATTTTGAGCTCAAGAGGTGAAGGCAGGACCAATTTGCTACGAGTTGGGCTCAGAAAGTCAAATTGAAGGTGGAGTTGGGAAGCTCTTCTCATGAAATTGTGATTTGGAAAAACCCATTTTGTCAATTTGGCTCGAGTGGAAAGTTAGCGGGGGATTTGGCGGACAGCCATCTTTAGGGTTTATGTCAGATTTTGGCCAGATTTGGAGGAGTTTTCACTATTTGGCCAGATCTAAAGGAGTTTCACTAGTTTGGAGGACTTTCGCAGATTTGGAGAAGTTTTGCCAATTTTGGAGGAGGTTCAAAGTGGCAACAAGAAAGGCCTCATTTGGCTGAATTTCGGCACTTCAAGGCATAGGGCTGTGGGCTATGAGAGGCTACGAAGGCCTAGAAGGGCCAACAAGCCAGCTTGCTGGCATGAGACTAGCTAGTTTAGAGTAGATCTTGGTCATTGGTTGGCAAAATCTGCCTTTCTTACTAGATTTTGCGCAACAAGGTTTGATCCCTAGATCTCTTGTTCCTAGACTGGTGCCCTAGCCAACTGATCCACCCTCACTTGTTGTCCTAGTGATTGTGCCACAGTTATCTATACACATGTAGCTTTGGCTAGGAGAGGTAGTTTGATCCCATTCTTGGTGATCCTGGTAGCTTAGGACTTAGATACAAATTGCTCTTATGTCAAATGCCAAATGGTGGCAGAGTCAGTCCCGTTTTGTATTATGAGATGGAGAGTTTTCATTTAGATTTCTTGCCATTGGATCCCCTCCATTCTCTGCTTCCTATTTGTGCACCATGTTTGTGTGAGGTGCTCTGACTTTTGAGCGTTGGTGCTCTGGTGTGCTCTCGGTGGTGAGGCTGGAGTGATGACCAGTCAGACTACCTTTGTTTCTCTCCGGTGAGGCAGGAAGTGATGACATGCAGACCATGAGAATGTGTGTTATGATGGCAGGTTATAGGTTGCTCTTCCCCTAGTGTAGTTATCTCGGTTAGAGTTACATTAGTGGGTGGTGTTTAGTTGGTGTTGGCACTTGGTGGGGCACTTGCGGTTGCGACTTGTGGTTGCAGTTGGTGGTTTGGGTTTGTTGGTGTGGTTACTTGGTCACAACGGAGTTCTTTGGAGATTCCAGAGGAGTTAGCCCTGCAATACGCAATGGGTTTACTCGGAATGGTGCTCGATATCAGCCTGTATCTCAGGTCCCAGTGACGGAGGAGATTGACTCTGAGTTGGAGTTTGACACAGGAATTGATTTAGTTGAGAGTGCACTTGGTGTGTCCGCACCGTTGTTGTGGGACATGGATGAGATTTATGGGACCTCCAAAGGCCCTAGGTGTTACTCTGGTATAGTGGGTACCATTGAGTTGGATGACTTCATCTAGGAGTTTGATAGTTGGTGTGATCTGCAGCAGATGCGGAACCCAACTTCATGGCATGGAAGAGGTTGTTTTAGCATCTGGAGGGTCCACCGATGGATGACTACCATGAGTTCAAGAGAGCTCATTTGGAGGAGATTGAGTTATGGAGACAGTACTGGTCTCCACACTATGTCTCCATCACTTCAGGCTCGGTGGCCAAGAGTAGATCGGCTGTACCTATGAGTTCTAGCTCGAGTAGTGTGGGTGGAGCTAGTGGAGGTGCACTAGCTGGAGATAGTGCTACTACGAGTGGAGGTACCGCTGTAGGAGGTGGTGTGGTACCGAGGTTTAATCCCATGGTGGAGTTCTTCCTGTGTTTGAGGCAAAACTACCAAGGAGTGCGGACTGACAAACTGAGGAGCTTGCAGGAGTTCCAGCGGAAGGCTGGAGAGAGCCTTCGCAAGGCATACACTCGCATGAGGCGGCTGATCAGTTTCACTCAGGGAGTTACTGAGGCCCAGGCAGTCTAGTTTTGGTATGGGATACTGGATAGGGAGTTGCGACGTAGAGTTCATGATGCTACGTTGTTGCAGGCTACTTTGCCCACTTTGGCAGTAGTCTTTCTTTGGTTTGGCTTGAGCGTATTGAGCTCAATATGGTGGAGGAGAGAGTGGTGACATCTGGATTTGGTAGGGAGACCTCATCCACGGCTATGACTTCTTCTAGAGTGCAGAAGAGTGGACCATGCCCAGTTGGTTTTTGAGGACAGGGTAGACAGCCCAGATCCTATGGAGCAAGTGGAGGGCCTAGTGGAGTTAGACCCTTATCCTCATTTTTGGGTCAACAATAGCCAGTGAGTGGTGGTGTTGCTTGTTGGACTTGTGGTGGACCTCACCATCAGAGAGAGTGTACTCAAGGCAGCGGACCTGATACCTCTGGTGCATCACAGCCAGCACAGAGGCAGTGTGAGCATTGCCACAGATTTGGTCACACTAGTGACCGGTGTTTTGACCTACATCCGGAGTTACGGAGTGGTAAGGTTGCTATGGCAGGTGTAGAGGAGCTCCTGTTTAGGGAGGACAAGGTGGTAGAGGTGGTGGTAGAGGATCTACACCTAGTAGGAGTGCAGTACCTGCCCTTACTTTTGACACAGCTATGGCTACTCGGATTGAGCAATTGGAGCAGAGATTGGCTAGTATGGCTATTGCTTAGAGGAGATCAGATTCAGGTGCTGAGGCTTCCACCTCATATGTTGGTGATAGAGATGCTTTGGACTTCATGTGCGGAGCAGCATAGGTGGATGCATCTGCAGTAGTGACTAGGAGTGCAGTATGTGCTCTAGAGCCTAGAGGAGCATTAGTGGAGTTGGACCCACAGAGAGGAGAGGTTGGGAGACAGGTCAGACTTCCCCAGTCTTTCATACTATCCGAGGCATTGCAGATGACATCCATAGTTCCTAGACATCCTAGTGCAGTTGTGGTAGGTGGTGATGGAGTGCAAGATGGACTACCTGCTAGTCAGCATCCTACTACTACACAGACTGAGTCTAGCATGATGTTGGGGGCAGCTCAGCTGATTATACGGCATCCTTTGTTTTCAGCCAATGACATGTTTACATTGGGAGTTGACCCAGCCCAGTGTTCTGATTAGCTGCTACGTTGTGTGAGAGTAGGGATGGTGCAATTCCTACTACTAGAGCAGAGGTGGTTGGTAGTGGAGCTGACTTGGTTGAGGAGCATGAGATCCGTTCAGCAACCAGTGGTTTATGGCAGGCAGCAACGGCTAGACTAGAGGAGTTGCCAACTAGACCGGCCTTTGAGAGAGCACGGTTTACACTTGGTGTTGTCCTATTGGATAACCAAAGGGGGATTTTTTTTTGGTGGGACCTTCAAGGAAGGTCTATACACCACAGAGAGTCTTGTTAGACTCTGGTGCGCAGCCTCTTATGTTGGGGAAGGCTGTAGTTGTCGGTCTGGAGTTACGGAAGACCGATGTGGAGAGGTGTCCATTTTAGATCCAGACATCTCCTGGTGATGGTTCGACACAGTACATCACACATGGAGAGCTTGTTGTCCAGGTTCAGCCTGGTCATCCGACTGATAGCTCGGTGGTGAGAGCTCAGGCTATTGCAACGATAGCTGAGTCATATGATGTGCTAGTTGGGGGAGCAGTGTTATACCCTATGGGTTTCAGCATTGACTATTGGGAGGAGACAGCCTCTTATAGACCTGGTTGGCAGTCTGGTGAGGGATGGGTATGTTGCCTACCCGTACGCTTCAGTAGTGGCAGTCTTGGCTCACTACAGTCTGGGACCATGGCATCATCAGTTTTAGCTTTTAGTGGTGCAGTTACTTGGCCTGGTGACTTGTTGGAGAGGAACGCCCATGTAGAGGATACTCCAATACCAAAGGAGATCACTTGGCTTTGGAGTACGAGTGGGATTGTTCCATCCACCTTGGATTTTCCATTGTGGAGTTCAAAGGAGGCATTGCAGCAACATGTAGATCAATTGGTGCAGTAGGCTTGGAGTGGAGCCTTCGTACCATCAAGAGATGAGTGTGAGGATGAGCCTCCAGAGGCAATTGCTTTGACACCTCTGGATACCACACTCATTGCTTGGCAGTATCCAGTAGAGGGGATATGCCTATTGGAGTTGTTTGGTGGGATGAGCACCAGACTAGCTGCGGTGTTACAGGCGGGTACAAGTGGGATTGTTCCATCCACCTTGGATGTTCCATTGTGGAGTTTAGAGGAGGCATTGCAGCAGCATGCAGATCAGTTGGTGCAGTAGGCTTGGAGTGGAGCCTTCATACCATCAAGAGATGAGTGTGAGGATGAGCCTCCAAAGGAAATTGCTTTGACACCTCTGGATACCACACTCATTGCTTGGCAGTATCCAGTAGAGGGGATATGCCTATTGGAGTTGTTTGGTAGGATCAACACCGGACTAGCTACGGTGTTACAGGCGAGTATTTGAGTACACAGGTACTTGTATGTAGAGAGAGATGAGATTGCTAGGCGAGTCTCTCTACATCATGTGGCACACTTGGCCTATTGGTATCTAGAGTTATAACCAATGTCAGCAGTAAGAGGTTACCAGAAGGCCCTACCAAGAGACATTTCCTTATTGGGGGCGCATGACCTAGAGAGACATGGGCCTATTCACTTGGTGATTACTGGATGGCCATGTCAGGGACATACACGTGCAGGCCGCGGTTTGGGTCTTTAGGATCCTTGTTCTGGTGTGTTTTGGGAGATGTTACGGATACTACGACATCTCCTGGTTCATTAGTCTGTTTCTCTAGCTTACCTTTTGGAGAACGTTCCTTTGATGGGTGATTCTCGCACTAGAGTGGTGGCGAGTACACATCAGGTCCATTCTTGGATGGGACCTGCTGTATTGTTAGATGCAGGCAGAGTGGGATCACGGGCTCATCGTCTTCGTCTTTGGTGGACGAACCTCGTACCAAGGGAGGTTCTACAGCGTACTTATGATGGGATTCAGCGACTTGACCACATCCTTGTTGATGATATCTTGGATGTTGGGCATTAGTCTCAGAAAATGGTAGTGGCTGATAGGTCACCTATGGCAGTGGTGGACCTAGTTGGACAGCCTAGAGTTGCACTTCCTACACTCATGAGTTTCCCAAGCTCTCATGCTTTTTGAGAGGGAGGACCTGGACTTGTTTGGGACTCACAATTACAGCAGTTGGTGGAGCCCAACGTTGATGAGAGAGAGTGGGTGATGGGTTTTTGCATTGGTATTACCGCTGTTCCAGCAGTGTCAGAGGCATCTATGCGTCAGGTGTTAGGTCAGGCTATGGACCTGAACTATTTCACCTGGATTGTGAGCCTTGGCTTGGTAGAGCAGCGTAAGATGCGCTTGATAGGCATCACCACTTGGACACTTGTGAGCCCTGTGCCTATCGAGACGATTCAGCCACATGCTGGGGGCGACGGAACGAGTGGACATGGTATTCTTGGGACATATCCAATAGCTACTAGGGAGAGTGGTCTACTTGGAGTCCATCCAGGTGAGCGTGGGCTACTTGGATTGCACCTTTGGTCCACATGGGATGCAGCTAGAGGACGTGTGGAGCTTGCAGCTAGAGTGGAGGGAGTTTTTTGCACAGAGGTTGGCCAACCCAAGGTGGAGGGAGTTTTTTGCACAGAAGTTGGCCAACCTTGGGTTGGCCAACTTCTATCGCCGCTATGTTAGAGGATTTAGTGCCATTGCTAAGGCCTTGACAAAGCTAACCAAGCTTACACAGGAGTGGTGTTGGGAAGATGAGCAGGAGAGAGCTTTTGTAGAGCTCAAGGAGAGGTTGACATCTGCTCCTATTTTGAGGAGACTGATCAGGGGACGACCATTTCAGGTTCACACTGATTGGAGTATGTTGGGACTTGGAGCGGTGCTCACCCAACATGATGATGAGGAGAAGGAGTTTGTGGTGGCCTATGCTAGTCGTTCCAACAATTCAGCAGAGGCAAAGTATAGTTCGTATGAGGGAGAGTGCTTGGCAGCAGTTTGGGCAGTAGCACATTTTTGATGTTACCTGTTTGGTAACCCCTTCACTCTCATCACTGATCATCAGCCACTGAAGTGGTTGATGGAGTCTGACAAGATTTTAGGGAAGCTTGCATGATGGGCTCTAATTTTACAGGAGTATGATTCCACGGTTGTTCATACACCTGGAGTGGTGAACCGTGATGTAGATGGATTGAGTAGAAACCCATGTCTCAGCCTGTAGGATCAGACCGGAGCACGTTGGCATGGTGAGACAGATGAGGAGATGGTGCCAGGTTGGCATGCATCGGCCTTTCTGGGTATTTTTGTAGAGGCTTTGGTGGTATCTCTCTCAGCGCATACAAGAGGAGTTATTGAGGTCATAGATCTAGAGAGTGAAGATATTGGTATAGTTTAGCGAGACATTCATGATGATGTCTTAGTGATGGACTATCTTCGCACTGGTGTTGTGGGTGGCACAATTGGGGCCAAGGAGAGAGACCGTGTTCTTCAGCAAGCCAAACGGTTCAGATTGGAGGGTAGATACCTTTTGCGTGTATGGGAGGATGGTAGAGTGCGAGTAGTACCACTTCCATCATAGAGACCACAATTGGTCCGTCATGCTCATGAGGAGCTAGGACATTTTGGAGTAACGTGTACATATAGCTTACTCCAGAGTCATTATTGGTGGCACGGTATGCAGACCGAGGTACAATAGTTTGTTGCCAGATGTATGGTTTGTGACCAAGTTAGAGCATCATTCAATGCTCCTACGCCACAGTTACACCCATTACCTATCATGGGATTGGGTTACCATTGGAGTTTGGACTTCGCCGGACCTTTACCGTTGACTGTGAGACATCATTGGTATGTTTTGGTGATGGTGGAGCACTTCTCCAAGTGGATTGAGTTGGTGGCACTTCCTGACAAGTCTAGTGAAGGGATAGCTTACTTGTTCCTGCATCAAGTTCTTAGTCATTTTGGTGCACCAGTTGAGGTTTTGACTGATCAGGGTACATAGTTCTTGGAGGAGTTTCAGGTCTTGTGTGACAAGGCTTTGATTGATCATCATACAACATCCCAAGATCACCCTGGGGCAGATGGCTTAGCAAAGAGAGTGGTTCAGACGGTGAAGAGAGGATTGCGAAAGTATGATTTGCAGAGAGGCCACTTGGGAGATTGGGATCTCTTGTTACCTTGGTTGGCCATGGGCTATTGGTTTAGCCAGCAAGCCTCCTTAGCATCCTTCTCACCATACTTTCTACTCTATGGACGAGATCTAGATTTACCTACAGCCATTTGTTGAGATGCTACTGTAGTTTTGGACTTGGATGACCCCAATGTATGGATGAGCGCATGTTCTCAGCGGGCAGAGATCTTTCAAAGAATGATGCCAATGGCCTTTGAGAACTTGATGATTGCTCAGCATAGAGATAATTTACGCTATGCTACCATTTGAGGAGGAGGTTATAGACCCTTGATCCATCGATTTCATCCATGCGACTATGTATATCTACAGCGGACAGCACCAACAACACTTGATGTTTCTACAGGCCACACTATCTTGAGAGTGCGCGAGGTTTTGACATCTGGAGTCCTTGTGTTAGAAGGACATGATGGTGTTGTTTGGAAGGATCATGTGCGCAATTGTGCGCCATGCCACCTTCCAAACATTGATGGTACTATGGACCCAAGCTTGGCACTTGTACGTGCAGGCTTGAGGTGTATGTTATGTGGCTCTTCTGGTGGAGCTGCTACTATGTTAGTGTGTGATAGCTGTTTGAGAGGATGGCATATGGCATGTATGACTCCTCCCCTCACGGTGGTTCCTCAGGGACAATGGTTATGTCCTAGATGTACTTGACCTATAGCTAGTTCATTCTTTATATGGTATAGATTGCAGACAAGCGACTAACGATAGGGCTCTATAGCACCCGGCCTCTTGATCTTTGCCTATTAGAGGGTATACCATATACTTAGAGTAGATGGCTATCTAGAGTTAGAGGGACCTAACCGCCAGCTAGGGGGGCGATTGTGGCACTTTAGAGTCTATGTATGACTTATGTGTGAGTTGTGCTTCTATAGTGTATGATGTTGACAGCGATGTATGTTGTGTAGTGATGTATATACGCACGACAGCTATCACATCATTTGTAGTTCCACATCTAGATGCTCGGACACTGGAGTTCCAGTGATAGTAGTTAGAGTAATCTCAGCAGCTTCTCAGAGACTACTTTCCGACGGTTAGATTTTGTGTTCGGGGTACTGACTTCATGGTGGGGCCCACCGTCACTTTGCACCGTTTGCACCGTCGAGTGTGCCATCAGCGGGACCATTAGGGTTTTAGAGCTAGCTCGAGTCCAGGGGGTATAGTTTTGAAGTGAGCTCCAGAGAGCTCACTTCTCTGATCTTGAGCCTTTGAGTTCCTGGCTATGGTGGATAGAGGCCGACGAGCATCACCTGGATTCGCTATGCTTGAGTGGGTGTGGCTTGACTATAATCAGGGCCCAGTCGTTGGCAGTTTATAGAGTGACAGATCAAGTACTGATATGAGTTGAGTTGAGTTGAGTTGAGAATGTTAAGCAATCTGATTATTGTGGCACTTTAGAGTCTATGTATGACTTATGTATGAGTTGTGCTTCTATAGTGTATGATGTTGAAAGCGATGTATGTTGTGTAGCAATGTATATACGCACAACATCACTCTTAATTTGAAGACCCCCATAGTAGATCTATGGGAAAAACCTGCCCAAAGAATGACATTACAAAGGTTGAGTAAGCATTCTTTGTAGAATTGGAAGTTTAATTCAAGTGGTATGGCTCTAGAGCTTTATGGGATGAAGAGAGTAGCATTAGGTGAGTTGAGAGTGAATGTAAAAGAGTGGTCACCTTTCCATTGGAGAAAGGCATTGAAAAGAGAGCCAAGAGTGGCAAAGGGTTATTTTCATGCCATTTGAAGTGCCGCATCTAGATACTCGGACACTAGAGTTCCAGTGATAGTAGTTAGAGTTAGTTCAACAGTTTCTCAAAGACTACTTTCTGACGGTTAGATTTTGTGTTTGGGGTATTGACTTCATGGTGGGGCCCGCCGTTACTTTGCACCATTTGCACCATCAAGTGTGCCATCAACGGGACCGTTAGGGTTTCAATGCTAGCTCAAGTCCAAGGAAGTATAACTTTGAAGTGAGCTCCAGAGAGCTCACTTCTCTGATGCTGAGCCTTCGAGTTCTTGGCTATGGTGGACAGAGGCCGGCGAGCATCACTTAGATTCTCTATGCTTGAGTGGGTGTGGCTTGATTGTAATCAGTGCCCGGTTGTTGGCAATTTATAGAGTGACAGATCAAGTACTGATCTGAGTTGAGTTGAGTTGAGAGTGGTAAGCAATCTGATTATATCAGAAAAGTGAAGTCAGGGGGAAATTGGGTGCAAGAACTTTGAGTGTTGGTGATATCTCCAAGCTCGTGGATTGTTGGTAGCTTGATTCAAGTTCTGTGTTTCCCTAGTGTGCAGAAGCTCAATCGATTGATGCAGATTTGGCACTTAGGCAGATGTGTGCAGAAGTGCTGGCCAAATTTTGAGCAAAGAAGGAGCAAATTTTGAGTAGTGGTTGTGATTTTGAGCTCAAGAGGTGAAGGCAAGACCAATTTGCTGCGAGTTGGGCTCAAAAAGTCAAATTGAAGGTGGAGTTGGGAAGCTCTTCTCATGAATTTGTAATTTAGAAAAACCCGTGTTGTCAATTTGGCTCGAGTGGAAAGTTAGCGGGGGATTTGGCGGACAGCCATCTTTAGGGATTATGTCAGATTTTGGCCAAATTTGGAAGAGTTTTGCTAGTTTGGAGGAGTTTTGCAAATTTGGAGAAGTTTTGCCAATTTTGGAGGAGGTTCGTAGATTTGGAGAAGTTTTGCCAATTTTGGAGGAGGTTCGAAGGGGCAACAAGAAAGGCCTCATTTGGCATTTTGAGGCTTCAAGGCATAGGGCTATGAAGGCCTAGAAGGGCCAGCAAGCCAGCTTGCTGGCGTGAGGCTAGCTAGTTCAAGTAGACCTTGGTCATTGGTTGGCAAAATCTGCCTTTCTGCTAGATTGTGCAGAATAGGGTTTGACCCCTAAATCTCTTGTTCCTAGACTGGTGCCCTAGCCAACTGGTCCACCCTCACTTGTTGTCCTAGTGACTGTGCCACTGTTATCTATACATATGTAGCTTTGGCTAGGAGAGACAGTTTGATCCCATTCTTGGTGATCCTGGTAGCTTAGGACTTAGATACAAATTGCTCTTATGTCAAATGCCAAATGGTGGCAGAGTAAGTCCCATGTTGTGTTATGAGATGGAGGGTTTTTGTTAAGATTTCTTGTGATTGGACCCCCTTTATTCTTTGCTTCTTGTTTGTGCACCACGTTTGTGTTCTCGGTGTGCTCTCGGTGGTGAGGCTGGAGTGATGACCAGTCAGACTACCTTTGTCTCTCTCCGGTGAGGCAGGAAGTGATGACCTGTAGACCGTGAGAGTGCGTGTTATGATGGCAAGTTATAGGTTGCCCTTTTCCCTAGTGTAGTTATCTCGGTTAGAGTTACATTAGTGGGTGGTGTTTAGTCGGTGTTGGCACTTGGTGGGGCACTTGCGGTTGCAGTTGGTGGTTTGGGTTTGCTGTTGCAGTTACTTGGTCAAGACAGAGTTCTTTGGAGATTCCAGAGGAGTTAGCCCTGTAGTACGTAGTGGGTTTACTCAGAGTGGTGCTCGATATCAGCCTGTATCTTAGGTCCCAATGAGGGAGGAGATTGACTCTAAGTTGGAGTTTGACACAGGAGTTGATTCAGTTGAGAGTGCACTTGGTGTGTCCACACCATTGTTGTGGGACATGGATGAGATTTATGGGGCCTCCAAAGGCCCTAGGCGTTACTCTGGTATAGTGGGTACCATTGAGTTGGATGACTTCATCCAAGAGTTTGATAGTTGGTGTGATATGTAGCAGATGCGGAACCCAACTTTGTTCACACCTTCATGGCATGGAAGGGGTTGTTTCAGTACTTGGAGGGTCCGCCGATGGATGACTACCATGAGTTCAAGAGAGCTTATTTGGAGGAGATTGAGTTATGGAGATAGTATTGGTCTCCACACTATATCTCCATCACTTCAGGCTCGGTGGCCAAGAGTAGATCGGCTGTACCTATGAGTTCTAGCTCAAGTAGTGTGGGTGGAGCTAGTGGAGATGCACTAGCTAGAGATAGTGCTACTACAGGTGGAGGTACCGCTGCAGGAGGTGGTGTGGTATCGGGGTTTAACCCCATGGTAGAGTTCTTCCTATGTTTGAGGCAAAACTACTAGGAAGTGCGGACCGATAAGTTGAGGAGCTTGCAAGAGTTCCAGCGGAAGGCTGAAGAGAGCCTACGCAAGGCATACACTTGCATGAGGCGGCTGATCAGTTTCACTCAGGGAGTTACTAAGGCCCAAGCTGTCCAGTTTTGCTATGGGATATTGGACAAGGAGTTGCGACATAGAGTCTGTGATGCTACGTTATTGCAGGCTACTTCGCCCACTTTGGCAGTAGTCTGTGGTTTGGCTGAGCGTATTGAGCTCAATATGGTGGAGGAGAGAGTGGTGACATCTGGATTTGGTAGGGAGACCTCATCCACGGCTGTGACTTCTTCTAGAGTGCAGCAGAGTGCACCACGCCCAATTGGGTTTTGAGGACAGGGTGGATAGCCCAGATCCTATGGAGCAAGTGGAGGGCCTAGTGGAGTTAGACCCTTACCCTCATTTTTGGGTCAGCAGCAACCAGTGAGTGGTGGTGTTGCTTGTTGGACTTGTGGTGGACCTCACCATCGGAGAGAGTGTACTCAGGGCAGTGGACCTGATACCTCTGGTGCATCATAGCCAGCACAGAGGCAGTGTGAGCATTGCCACAGATTTGGTCACACTAGTGACCGGTGTTTTGACCTACATCCGGAGTTACGGAGTGAAAGGGTTGCTATGGCAGGTGTAAAGGAGCTCCAGTTTAGGGAGGACGAGGTGGTAGAGGTGGTGGTAGAGGATCTTCACCTAGTAGGAGTGCAGTACCTGCCCTTACTTTTGACACAGCTATGGCTACTCGGATTGAGCAGTTAGAGCAGAGATTAGCTAGTATGGCTATTGCTTAGAGGAGATCAGATTCAGGTGCTAAAGCTTCCACCTCATATGCTGGTGATAGAGATGCTTTGGACTTCATGTGCGGAGCAGCACAGGTGGATGCATTTGCAGTAGTGACTAGGAGTGCAGTTCGTGCTCTAGAGCCTAGAGGAGCATTAGTGGAGTTGGACCCAAAGAGAGGAGAGGTTGGGAGACAGGTCAGACTTCTCTAGTCTTTCATACTATTTGAGGCATAACAGATGACATCCATGGTTCCTAGACGTCCTAGTGTAGGTGTGGTAGGTGGTGATGGAGTACATGATGGACTACCTGCTAGTTAGCCACCTGCTACTACACAGACTGAGTCTAGCATGATGTTGGGGGCAGCTCAGCTGATTATGCGGCATCCTTTGTTTTCAACTAGTGATATGTTTACATTGGGAGTTGACCCAGCCTTAGTGTTCTGGTTGGCTGCCACGTTGTGTGAGAGTAGGGATGGTGTGGTTCCTACTACTAGAGCAGAGGTGGTTGGTAGTGGAGCTGACTTGGTTGAGGAGCATGGGATCCATTCAGCGACGAGTGGTTTATGGCAGGCAGTAGCGGCTAGATTGGAGGAGTTGCCAGCTAGACCGGCCTTTGAGAGAGCACAGTTTACACCTGGTGTTGTCCTATTGGATAACCAGAGGGGGATTTTTTTTTTGGTGGGACCTTCAAGGAAGGTCTATACACCACAGAGAGTCTTGTTAGACTTTGGTGCGTAGCCCCTTATGTTGGGAAAGGCTGCAGTTGTCGGTCTGGAGTTACGGAAGACTGATGTGGAGAGGTGTCCATTAGAGATCTAGACATCTCTAGGTGGTGGTTTGACACAATACATCACACATAGAGAGCTTGTTGTCCAGGTTCAGCTTGGTCATCCGATTGATAGCTTGGTGGTGAGAGCTCAGGCTATTGCAACGATAGCTGAGTCATATGATGTGCTAGTTGAGGGCAGTGTTATACCCCATGGGTTTCAGCATTGACTATTGGGAGGAGACAACCTCTTATAGACCTGGTTGGCAGTCTGGTGAGGAACGGGTATGTTGCCTACCAATACGCTTCAGTAGTGGCAGCCTTGGCTCACTACAACCCGGGACCATGGCAGCATCAGTTTTAGCTTTCAGTGGTGCAATTACTTGGCCTGGTGACTTGTTGGAGAGGAACGCCCATGTAGAGGATACTCCAATACCAAAGGAGATCACTCGGCTTTGGAGTACAAGTGGGATTGTTCCATCCACCTTGGATGTTCCATTGTGGAGTTTAGAGGAGGCATTGCAGTAGCATGCAGATCAGTTGGTGCAGTAGGCTTGGAGTGGAGCCTTCATACCATCAAGAGATGAGTGTGAGGATGAGCCTCCAAAGGAAATTGCTTTGACACCTCTGGATACCACACTCATTGCTTGGCAGTATCCAGTAGAGGAGATATGCCTATTGGAGTTGTTTGGTAGGATCAACACCGGACTAGCTGCGGTGTTACAAGCGGGTATTCGAGTACACAAGTACTTGTATGTAGAGAGAGATGAGATTGCTAGGCGAGTCTCTCTACATCATGTGGCACACTTGGCCTATCGGTATCCGGAGTTATAACCGATGTCAGCAATAAGAGGTTACCAGAAGGCCCTACCAAGAGACATTTCCTTATTGGGGGTGCATGACCCAGAGAGACATGGGCCTATTCACTTGGTGATTTTTGGATGGCCATGTCAGGGACATACACGTGCTGGTAGAGGATTGGGTCTTCAGGATCCTTGTTTAGGTGTGTTTTGGGAGATGTTACGGATACTACAACATCTCTAGGTTCATTAGTCTGTTTCTCCAACTTACCTTTTGGAGAGCATTCCTTTGATGGGTGATTCTTGCACTAGAGTGGTGGCGAGTACACATCAGGTCCATTCTTGGATGGGACCTGCTGTATTGTTAGATGCAGCCAGAGTGGGATCATGGGCTCATTGTCTTTGTCTTTGGTGGACAAACTTCTTACCTAGAGAGGTTCTACAGCGTGCTTATGATGAGATTTAGCGATTGGACCATATTCTTGTTGATGATATCTTGGATGTTGGGCGTCAGTCTCAGACAGTGGTAATGGCTGATAGGTCACCTATGGCAGTGGTGAACCTAGTTGGACAGCCTAGAGCCGCATTTCCCACACTCATGAGTTTCCCAAGCTCTCATGCTTTTCAAGGAGGAGGACCTAGACTTGTTTGGGACTCACAGCTACAGTAGTTGGTGGAGCCCAACGCTGATGAGAGAGAGCGGGCAATGGGTTTTGCACCAGTATTACCGTTGTTCCAGTAGTGTCTGAGGCATCCATGCATCAAGTGTTAGGTCAGGCTATGGACCTGAACTGTTTCACCTGGATTGTGAGCCTTGGCTTGGCAGAGCAACATAGGATGCGCTTGATAGGCATCACCACTCGAACACTTGTGAGCCTTGTGCCTATCGAGACAATTCAGGCACATGTTGGGGGCAATGGAACAAGTGGACATGGTATTCTTGGGACACATCCAGTAGGTATTAGGGAGAGTGGTCTACTTGGAGTCCATCTAGGTAAGTGTGGGCTACTTAGATTACACTCTTGGTCCACATGGGATGCAGCCAGAGGACGTGTGGAGCTTGCAGCCAGAGTGGAGGGAGTTTTCCACACGGAGGTTGGGACCTCTAGTGGTCGAGAGCATGACACTATTGCTCCCAAGGGCCCATGTAGCAGTCAGTCAATACGTCTTCCACTCCTACTATAGTTACAGAGGATACTTGGGAGCCAGATCTTGGACCTAAGCTTACTAGAGAGGAAAGACAGAGGGTTTGGAGGTTCTTGAGGAGTCACATGAGTTGTTTTGCCTTCAACATGGATTGAGCTAACTAGCGACACACCAGTTTTCCGACGTCCTTATTGATATAGTGAGATGGAGAGGACATTGATTCAGAGCCATAGTAGTGACCTTTTTGAGGCTGGTTTGGTGGAGATTTCACATGGAGAGTATGCATCAGCAATAGTGATGCCAGCCAAGAAGGATATGCATGGCAACTATACAGATAGGCGGATGTGTGGAGATTACCGTCCTATCAACCGACAGACCAGAGCTGATCAGTATGCCATGCCTACACCGGAGGAGATTTTTGATGTGATTGGGCATGCAAAGATCTTCAGTACTTTGGATCTTTGAGTGGGATATCATCAGTTGCCGATCAAGGAGGAGGATAGGTCCAAGACAACATTTTGGGCTATTGATCCTCACGGCAAGGATGTGTTATATCAGTGGAGGTTCTTACCATTTGGGTTAAAGAACGCTCTTGCTGAGTTCCAGAGGGTCATAGATAGGATCCTAGCTGGATTGGATTTTGCTTAGTGCTATATTGATGACATTTTGGTTTATAGCACTACTGTGGAGGAGCATGAGAGATAGTTGGTGGAGGTGTTTGAGAGGTTGAGATCTCATGGACTCAAATTACATCATGGGAAGTGTAGGTTCTTCCATGAGCAGGTTGAGTATTTGGGTCACACTATCTACCCCGAAGGACTTGGTATTCAGCAGACCAAGGTGGAGGCTATTGCACGTATTCCTCGGCCTACAGATGTGAGTAGAGTGCAAGCATTCCTTGGGTTGGTGAACTTCTATCGCCACTATGTTAGAGGATTTAGTGCCATTGCCAAGGCCTTGACAAAGCTGACCAAGCTTACACAGGAGTGGTGTTGGGGAGATGAGCAGGAGAGAGCTTTTGTAGAGCTCAAGGAGAGGTTGACATCTGCTCCTATTTTGAGGAGACTGATCAGGAGACGACCATTCAGGTTCACACTGATTGGAGTATGTTGGGGCTTGGAGCGGTGCTCACCCAACATGATGATGAGGAGAAGGAGTTTGTGGTGGCCTATACTAGTCGCTCCAACAATTCAGCAGAGGCAAAGTATAGTTCATATGAGGGAGAGTGCTTGGCAGCAATTTGGGCAGTAGCACATTTCTGATGTTACCTATTTGGTAACCCCTTCACTCTCATCACTGATCATCAACCGCTGAAGTGGTTGATAGAGTCCGACAAGCTTTCAAGGAAGCTTGCACGATGGGCTCTGGTTTTACAGGAGTATGATTTCATGGTTGTTCATAGACCTGGAGTGGTGAACCGTGATGCAGATGGGTTGAGTAGAAACCCATGTCCCAGCCAGCAGGATCAGACCGGAGCATGTTGGCATGGTAAGGCAGATGAGGAGATGGTGCTAGGTTGGCATGCATTGGCCTTTCTGTGTATATTTGCAGAGGCTTTGGTGGTATCTCTCTCAGCGCATACAGGAGGAGTTATTGAGGTCACAGATCCAGAGAGTGAAGATATTGGTACAGTTCAGCGAGACATTCATGATGATGTCTTAGTGATGGACTATCTTTGCACTAGTGTTGTGGGTGGCACAATTGGGGCCAAGGAGAGAGACCGGGTTCTTCAGCAAGCCATACGGTTTAGATTGGAGGGTAGACACCTTTTGCGTGTATGGGAGGATGGTAGAGTGCAAGTAGTACCACTTCCATCTCAGAGACCATAGTTGGTCCGTCATGCTCATGAGGAGCTAGGACATTTTGGAGTAAAGCGTATGTATAGCTTACTCCAGAGTCATTATTGGTGGCACGATATGTAGACTGAGGTACAGCAATTTGTTGCCAGATGTGTGGTTTGTGACCAAGTTAGAGCATCATTCAATGCTCCATTGCCACAATTACACCCATTACCTATCATGGGATTGGGTTACCGTTGGAGTTTGGACTTTGTTGGACCTTTACCGTTGATTGTGAGACATCATTGGTATGTTTTGGTGATGGTGGAGCACTTCTCCAAGTGGATTGAGTTGGTGGCACTACCTAACAAGTCTAGTGAAGGGACAACTTACTCGTTCCTGGATCGAGTTCTTAGTCATTTTGGTGCACCAACTGAGGTTTTGACTGATCAGGGTACATAGTTCTTGGAGGAGTTTCAGGTCTTGTGTGACAAGGCTTTGATTGATCATCATACGACATCCTAAGATCACCCTGGGGCAGATGGCTTAGCAAAGAGAGTGGTTCAGACGGTTAAGAGAGGATTGCAAAAGTATGGTTTGCAGAGAGGCCACTTGGGAGATTGGGATCTCCAATTACCTTGGTTGGCCATGGGCTATTGGTTCAGCCGGCAAGCCTCCTTAGCATCCTTCTCACCATACTTTCTACTCTATGGACGAGATCCAGATTTACCTGCAGCCATTTGTTGAGATGCTACTGTAGTTTTGGACTTGGATGACCCCGATGTATGGATGAGCGCATGTTCTCAGCGGGCAAAGATCTTTTGGAGAGTGATGCCGACGGCCTTTGAGAACTTGACGATTGCTCAGCATAGAGATACTTTACACTATGCTACCATTCGAGGAGGAGGTTATAGACCCTTGATCCGTCAATTTCATCTAGGCGATTATGTATATCTACAACAGACAGCGCCGATGACACTTGATGTTTCTATAGGCCACACTATCTTGAGAGTGCGCGAGGTTTTGCCATCTGCAGTCCTTGTGTTAGAAGGACGTGATGGTGTTGTTTGGAAGGATCATGTGCACAATTGTGTGCCATGCCACCTTCCAAACATTGATGGTACTATGGACCCAAGCTTGGCACTTGTACGTGCAGGCTTGAGGTGTATGTTATGTGGCTCTTCTGGTGGAGCTGCTACTATGTTAGTGTGTGATAGCTGTTCAAGAGGATGGCATATGGCATGTATGACTCCTCCCCTCACGGTGGTTCCTCAAGGACAGTGGTTATGTCCTAGATGTACTTGACCTATAACTAGTTCATTCTTTATATGGTATAGATTGCAGACAGGCAACTAACGATGGGGCTCCATAGCACCCGGTCTCTTGATCTTTGTCCATTAGAGGGTATACCATATACTTAGAGTAGATGGCTATCTAGAGTTAGAAGGACCTAACTGCCAGCTAGGGGGGCAATTGTGGCACTTTAGACTCTATGTATGACTTATGTGTGAGTTGTGCTTCTATAGTGTATGATGCTGACAGTGATGTATGTTGTGTAGCGATGTATATACACACGACAGCTGTCACGCCATTTGTAGTGTTGCATCTAGATGCTTGGACATTGGAGTTCCAATGATAGTAGTTAGAGTTATTTCAGCAATTTCTCAGAGACTACTTTCCGACGGTTAGATTTTGTGTTCAGGGTACTGACTTCACGATGGGGCCCACCGTTACTTTGCACCGTTTGCACCGTCAAGTGTGCCGCCAGCGAGACCATTTGGGTTTCAATGCTAGCTTGCGTCCAGGGAGTATAGTTTTGAAGTGAGCTCCATAGAGCTCACTTCTCTAATGCTGAGCCTTTGAGTTCTTGGCTATGGTGGACAGAGGCCGGCAAGCATCACTTGGATTCTCTATGCTTGAGTGGGTGTGGCTTGACTGTAATCAGTGCCCAATTGTTGGCAGTTTATAATGACAGATCAAGTACTGATCTGAGTTGAGTTGAGTTGAGAGTGGTAAGCAATCTGATTATTGTGGCACTTTAGAGTCTATGTATGACTTATGTGTGAGTTGTGCTTCTATAGTGTATGATGTTGACAGCGATGTATGTTGTGTAGCGATGTATATACGCACGACATTATACTTTTGAGTCTTGGTTTTATAATAGCAAGATGTAGGTGACGATTGATAAGGCCTTTGCCCATGATATGCATCTCACCTATGGATGGTTACTAGCTGATTATAAGAACCTAGCTTGAAGGGAGATTTTTGGGAAAATCATGAAGATCTTCAAGCCTCAATATACCACCTATCTTACCAACTTGTAGGCTATGTTCATTAAACACCTATTTTTGGAAGGACTTATTAATTGGGGGTAGATCTTCCACACCTATCTACAAAATATGTAAAATGCATTTGATGGGCTAAGACTACACTACCTAATGCCTTTTGTGGCATATTTTTAATGTAACAAAGTAAGAAAATTCAAATTTCTTGTGCACTACATACTCCCTTCTTCAAATGTGAATGTCACCATGAACACATTGAGTGTCTTCTAAAGGTATCATCCAGAGGACCTCCTTACTTGCCAACTATTGACTCTTGTGGTGAATAAATTCCCTTCCAAATCAACTACTTCTAGAGACACTTCTTGTAAACTTGCACAACTTGGTAGGACTCATCTATCAAAGATGAAGTTTTCTCAAAAATCTCATGTATCAATTGTAAAGTAAAACCAAATCATTTCTCTTCATGGAGTCTTCTATAAGATTTTATCATGTCATTCTTTTCTCTTTTGTTGAATGACTTTGGCATTTTCATTTTCTTTATCTAGCTTCTTGTCCAACCACATCAATTGGTGAAGACAAAAATCCTGACTCTTTATGTTTTGGTAGTCTATCCTCTAAAACAGTCCTATAGGAAGGTATTTCAAATTTGATGGGTAAAATTGGGTGCAACATATACCTGAAAAAGTATGGTGTCTATTGGATCATGATCTTCTCTATAGTGCAATAAGCCCAAAGTGAAACTAATAACTTAAATGTCAATTATATGCATGATTTACAATTATTGTGTTGAGTATTTGGTATAGCAATCCATTGAATTTCTACATTATCCATTGACTTTTGGATTATAAGGAGTATTCTTGTGGTGTTGATCAAGAAGTACTCAATGAGTGCTTCTATAAGGGTACTCAAGAAATGAGTCCCTCTATAATTCACTAATTCTAGTGGGCAGTCACAATGGGAAATGATGTTTTGAAAGAAGAATTGTGGAACTAGTTTTTGCATCATCCCTCTGTATAGCTTCCACCTCTACAATCTTGGTAGCATTATTTGTGCATACAAGAATTTACTTCATCCATATGATTTTTGTAGTTGGTTGCATTGGTCCTATAAAGTCAATTGCTCATTTCTCAAATGGAGCAAGAGTTAAAATTTGTTGCACTAGCTATTTTGTTCTAGGAGTGGGTAACCAATCCGTTAACAAGCATTGCATTTCTTGATGTAATCATGCACATCCTTGTACATTATGGGCAACTAATATTTGGTCACCAATATCTTTTTGATAGTGTTCTTGAATGCATAATGTTCTCTTGAGACCTTGGAATGAAGTGATTATATTAATCCACCCACTTGGTATGACTTTAGACATTACCATAACACTTCATCTACCTCCAACTTGAAATGAAATCCTCTCTTCAAGTAGTAGGTCCAATTTAGGAAGAAATTTGTCCTTTGTTCTAGGTCTAATCATTTAGAACATTGTAAGGTTTGCAAATATTTATATTTCTTCTTGCAGTAGACCCTTTGGGATATTGTTAATTAGAAGAGTTCATCATCCAAAAAGTCATGTTTCAACTTTATGTATTGATCTTCTATTGCCAACCTTGAGAGGAAGTCTACATTTTCATTGTGCATACACTTCCTCACCCAAATAATGTAGGCAAACTCTTGCAATAATAACCATCTTGCAATTTGTCTTGAGAGGTATGCCTTTTTTCACAAGATGTTGCAAGTTGAAGTGGCCAACATAGAATATAAATTCATGCTCCAATAGATGATGTTTGAATTTCTTACAAGCATAGACTTCCCTCTCTTTGGTGGTGTAATTATTTTCTAGTGCACATAATTGTCTACTAACATAATAAATAGGATAGTCTCTTTAGTTATCATTCTTCTGACTAAGGATGAATCCAATGGCAATAGGAGAGGTATCCACATGAACTTGAAATGGCCAGACCCAATCAAATGCTCTCATGACTGATGCTTCTATCAATTTTGATTTAAGGTCAATAAACACATCATCTTGGGTTTGTGTCCACACAAAGCCCTTTGATTTCTTTAGTAGCTTTGTCAAAGAGGTAGCAAGTATTGCATAATTTACCACAAATCTAAGATAATATCCAGCATGTTCCAAAAATGCCCAGCATTCTTTGTTATTCCTTAGTGCTTGCAATGCTTTTATGGGTTTGACCTTCTCCACATCTACCTCAATTCCTCTTCTGGAAACATGATGTCCCGACAGAATTCCTTCTTCCATAAAAAAGAAATATTTCTCTAGGTGAAGAGAAATTCTGGTCAAGGAGTACATCTCAAATGTCTTCCAAAAATGTTCAAGATGATATGCTTGCCAGCCAAAGACATAAAAAATTTTCAATAAAGATCTCCACAAATTTTCAAAGAAAATCTTTGACTATTGCATTCATCATTCTCTAAAAAGTTGTAGGGGAATTGCAAAGGCCAAAGTGCATCTAATCATAAGCATATGTTCCTAGTCAGTTGTGAAGGTAATCTTATCTTTATCTTGCATGAAAATAGACACTAGATTGTACTTCAAGAATCCATCCAAGAAGCTATAATTCATGATTCATGATATAATGTTCATGATCTAAGATGGTGTTTGTAAATGGCATTGGATGATGATCTTTCTTTGTGATGGCATTAAGTCTTTGTAAGTATTGACATACACAAACTTTTCTGGTCTTCTTTGATACAGTCACAATGGGTGACACTCATTCAATATTGAGCATGGGAAAGACAATTCATGCCCAAAGATACTTGTCAATTTCATCCTTCACCAAAAATGAGTATTTAGGATTCAAAATGTATTGATGTTGGCAAACAAGAATTGATCCTTCCATTAGGTCTACCCAATGCCCCTAAAACTGCCAAGGAATGGCAAGCATTTGATCAATAGACCACACAAAAATATCCTGGCTTATGCATTTGATCAATACCTTGAATAGGTTGGCATAAGTCTCATACTCTTGCGAATATGTACTTGGAAATATTCAAGACCTTCTCTATTTCAAGGACGACATCTTGACATTTTTCAAGTTTAACAATCCCTTCCATATGACTTACTCAACTTGTGCTTAACAAAGAATATTTAAATTCTTCCTCTTTTGAAGATGCACCTTTGTGTGATAGACTTTGATTATTTTTATCACTTTAATATCATTCAAGGTTAATAATGAAGATCTCTTTAGAATCATCTAAAGAACCCATAATGGACCTTCATTTGAGGACAAGTTTTTCCCAAGATGTAGAATATTCTTTCAATTGATTATGATAGGTTTTTGGTCCTCCTTGTTTGGGTCTTTAAACTTCATTGAATGGGTGTGCCAATCGATCTCTACATAGGCATTGTAGAACCATGGTTTTCCAATGAGTAATGGGTGACCAATCTTGGCAATAGGTCATAAGATCTTGGCAATGTAATTCAATTGGAAGGCCATCCCTCCTATCATGGTCAACACATTTGTTAGCAATCCTAAAGTTCATCTCCAAGTTTGGTTTGCAAACTGTAGGATATGCAAAGTTGGCTTAAGCTTTTTGTATTCCAATTTGTAGATTATATCTTCTTTCACCTAATCTAGAGTCAATGGGGAGTATATCCTCTAATCTCTACTTCAATTTTTGGCAAACCCAAACCTTCCTGCTCTATTCAATAGATGGTTAGTAACTCATATTTCTTTATTCTGGCTACTTTCCTCAAGGCTACTACCAATTGCTTCTTGTTGAACTTGTTGTCCTCCCACAATTATTTGAATGTAATACTTGCTTGAGCTAAGGTGAGGTCTGCTACAATATCATATTGTGGTGTTCCCATGGCTACCTTTTGTTTCTTTTTCTTTGGAAGATCCTTAATCTTTTGTTGGCCTTCATTCATAATTTTTGTCTTATGAAGGTCAAATGGTAAGGTAATATCTTTGGAAGACAAGGTCTTTGAAAGACTAGACATATTGCAGGATGTGGAACCCACATTTTCTTTTATTTTTAGTTTTAAAGAAGAAGTGCAAGGGTAAAGCTAAAGGAGTGCTAAACATGGAAGAAACACAAAGAGTTGTGTGTTTGGGTAAACCTTAAGTAGACCTTAGGTCAAAATTCAGAAGGACTTGGGTTGAACAAGAGGAAGTATGAAGACAATGATAAAGGACTTTGTATTGGGGGAGCCACCTGATCCGAAGAACCTATAACAACCTTTCCTTTAGGTTTTGCCAATCAAGAAGGTACACAAGAAGAAAGTGACTACCTTGGGACCAAGATGTTCTTGAAAGTGACAAGAAACAAACTCACAAAACTGGTGAGTAATACAAAGAAGTGATTGAAGATTGAAGAATGACCAATCAGCAAAGGACTATAAAATTGAGATTTCAAAGAGGAAGCAATGCAATGACCAGATGCTATCTTGTCCATATTCATAGTCAACCCTAAGGAATGCAAACTACAAGTATGCAAGAGGAGTGGGTTAGAGTATTGGGTTTGATCTTTCACAAGTAGAGAGTGAAGTAGCACACAATGGCTCCAAAAGTGAATGAGCAGAGTGCGGTGAGGAGTCTTGCAATGCATCAATTAGATGTAGTGGCAAGAATCAAAGTCTTGTTGAGACTTTGCATCACATTTTGGGCCTGGAATTGGAATTTGAGTTTTCCAGGGTTCATGGCAGAAATTGTTGCTAGCAACTGCAAGGATGGGCATAAGCATGAAGGAAAGAGGGAAATCTGGCTTGATGAATTGAGTCGGATTGGAGATTAGTCTTGGGAAGAGAAGCAAGAGAGGCAAGAGGCATCATCTTCTATTGGAAGTGTGATGCTTTGGAAGAAATGGCCAAGGTGAGGAATACTTTCAATAGACCTTGCACCAAGAGTGGGTACAAGGTGGATACTTATAAGAATCCAATGCAAAGAGAGATCATGAGTGTGACGATGGCCATGTCCAAGCAAGAGCAAACTTATGTAAAAATGCATTAGGTTGTATTCTTCTATCAGATATTTGTAGGAGAGGTGGTGGATTGGGCAAAATGTTTGCACCAACATGTGGGAAAAATGATCACTGGTTGGAGAATGGATATGTAGCCTCACTACTTCATACCCTTTGCAGCTCACTTTTACTTTGGGCTGAATCTATAAGCTCAAAGGAGAGAGGATGAATGCGGTCCTACTTTCACCTTGATCTATGAAAAGAATCCGGTGAGGATAAACAATATGATAATAAACTGGTTTGTGAAAGTGATGATTACTACTTGAGGAGTGGAAAGGAGAAGATAGTGGTAGTGGATATCCCCATTCCAAGGAAGAGAAGTAGACCCAAAGGATGAATTATGCCAATGCAACCCCAAAGCTATGAAAACCTAATCCCAAGCCTACATCGGAAGAAGTGAAGGAATTAACTTTGGAGGAAGAATCAGAAGGAGTAACCAAGTTGAAGGGAGAAGCCTCAGGAGAAGAAGAAGAATTTACACTATGGAGCAAAGAGTTGAGTAGTGTTAGTGAAGGAGAGACTAAAGTTTAGCAATCAAGAGAAAAGATTTTTGAAGGAGACAAGTTGTGTTTGGAGTTGCCAACAAACAAGCTAGACTATGAGAAAGAAGAAGAGGGTGCCTTGGTATTTCCAAGAGTAGCTAGGGGAAAGAGAAGTACTCAAGTAGTCATTGTTAGACCAAGCAAGGCTGCTACTGAGGAGGAGAGTTTGATGGAGAAACATTGAAGATATAAAGTTGCGTCTTTGGAGTAAGGCACCTAACTAAGAACTACTTGCCAAAGATGAAAATGTAAGAGACAGCAAGGGGAAGTATGATGGAGTTGAGAATCTGTCAAAGATTGTGTGTCCTTTGTTGTTTCTTCTGCAATAGAAGAAAACCAAAAGAAGAAGAGATAAAGAGTTCCCACCTGGAAGTGAGAGATAAGTTGGCGGTTGTATCAAAATGGAGGGAGGAAATTGTGGAGTTAAGAAGTAAGATAACCCGAGGAGAGAAGGAAGCCAAAGAATTTCAAGCAAAAGCAATTCTTTGGAGTAAAAACTCAGACGCCTTGAAGGAGAACTTTGTGAAGTGTAGCAATGAATTGAAGGAGAAGATAGCGTTGGTTGAGATAATGAAAAAAGGAAATTGATGATGCACAACTAGAGGTTAAACATTTCAAGGCAAGTGCTGTAATGATGGAGCAAGAGTTAAAGAGTTTGAAAAAGAGCACAGTAGAGAAGGACCAAGCCTAGCAATGAGAATTAATATAGCATACTTGGGAGGAAGAACAATTACAAGGATTGTTGAGAGGAGCTAGGATCAAATAGTCTTGGATAGAGAAGAGAAGAAAGCAGTAAAGGTTGAGTTTGGGGACAAGTTGCATTTGATGTATCGAAATGAATTGGAGGTGGAGAGAAGTAAGGAGAAGGTAGTTCCAAGTGTGGAGTTGGATGCAGTAGGAGCAGTGGTGAAGGAGTGAAAGGCAATGCTCAACACTAAAGCCAAGACTAAATTGGAGGAAGCAAGATTCACAAATTGAAGTTGCTTGTACATGAAACTTGGAAAAGGAAGGCAAAGGACACTGAATTGAACAATCTTTTGATTTTTTTGAGAGATCAAGTTGATAGGAAGATGTTAGGAGTAGGAGATAACATGAGTCTTAGATTAGATTTAGTAAGATCAGATTTAGATAGACTTCATAGTGAGATGAAGGAGGAGAAGAAGTCCAAAGTAACAAAGATGTGAGTGCAAGTGTCTTTGGGTGAGTAACCTTAGACATTAGAGAAGAGTGGGTCAGAAGATAAATATGTAGGTAGATTAGATATGAGTTCAATGTAGTCTATAGTGAAGAGATAGCAGAAATAGAAGATGTAGGAGTAGTATTTAAAAGACCAAAAGAAAGGGAAATTCTCAAAGGAACCTCAGGTTTAGAAGGTTTAGAAGCCAAAGTTGAGGTTGACATTAGATTGGAGTAATAAACAAATTTTAGATTTGAAGAGGTAGATATGAAGAGGTGCATTGTCATTTTGGATTTACGGGTTGGTAAAGTTGTTGTAGAACAGTATAGTTGTTAGTTAACTATCAATGCTCAACCTATTTAAAGGAGGCATTCACAGCAAAATAGTGTTCAATATTCATATTTCTAAAGATAGATAAAGTGAATTATTGCATCTCAATGCTTGTCATTTAAGCTTAATTTTGAGTATCAAGTTTATGTTTGTGTGTGTTTGTTTGTGAGTGTTTGGAGTATTTCAAAGTGCAAATCAAGGAGCTTGTTGGATGTTGGATTCTATAGTGCTGATCTTCATTTTTTGTGTAAGATCCTGAGTGAAGTGTAATCAAAGAAATGCCTTGATAGTTGTGAGAGGAATTGTAGTGTTGGTAGTACTCTACATTTGTGAGTGCATCATGAGTTTGATGTGAAGAAATTTTGATCAAGGATACTACCATGAGTATACTAGATCCTTGCAATATTTCAAAGTAGATTGGGAAAAATTCAAAGTTGATCTAGATCTAAATCTTCTCTTTTGGCAATGGAGATAGACTCAAACTCCTTGATAAAAGTATTAGGGTTTTCATTTGCCTCTCATCTTTTAAATTGTTGATATTCTTGACATGTAAATGGCAAAAGGTTTGCCATCTCAATTGGTGGTGGGAGGATACACAATGGTAATAAAACAAAAAGGCCAATTTTTGGGATCACATCCAAGGATCTATACTCCGAGTGGTTGGGAGTTCCTTTTTGAAGAAACTTCTTTGCCTCACATACTCATCAAATAGGTCCTAACTAAAAAATGGGGCTTTTATTCCTCCAATACCATGGATTGACTTTGTCCCAATCATCATTGGGATGGTCTTCATATTCATGAGACTAGTGGATGGTGCATCTGGATTGAACTTAAGTCTTCTTAGTACTAATTCAACCTTAGGTCTTTGAGTAGAGCAAAGGTAACCCATGGTCCCTTGACTTCTTCCTTTTGGTTGTTGATTCATGTGTACAACAATATCTTCAATATCTTCACAAAGTTTTTGATGAAGAGTGTCAAAATCTTCTTGATCTTCATGAAGCTCTTGTTTTCTCTTCTTTCTTCCGTTAGCACAAGCACGTTTCTTGGTTATCTCCTTTAATTTTCACATACCAATTTGTCAAGTACCTCTTCTCCATACCACATGCACCTCTTTTGATTCAAGGAGGGTTTTTATATTCACTCATCTTGAGAAATATATTCCCAACAGTAGTGAATTTAACATGTTAAATCCAATCAACACATAATTGAAGTATTTTAGTAAGTAATAGGTCAATCTCACAAGGATATGGTTGAAAATGATTGAATATGAAGGAAAATGCCATATAAGAGTCCTTTAATATTTACTGTTTAATCCCTTGGGTAGAGACAACTCCCAAACAAGGACAATGACACCAAGAAGGTGCACTATAGACACAACAAAGAATAATCACTCACAAAAAAGTCAATAATTCCAATGAATTCCAATGAATTCTAATAAGTGATAGTTTAGAATGAGAAGTGCTTCTCTTCTCTAAATGTCTCCCAAGTATTCTACAAAGATAATTGTCCTACTCTTCTAAAGATAAGGGAGTGTGGTCTTCCAAAGATTGTCCCTTCTTTGGAAGGGGCTTACCTTCCGTACATCCTCGTTCCTTTCAAAGATCTTGGTTTGCAATATTCCAAAAGATAGTGTTTGGTCCTTACCATGAGTTCAATGTCCTACCCTCTTGAAGACACCATCTTCACCAAGGATAATATCCTACCCTCTTGAAAGCATCAACTTCAACCCTACCGAAAAGGAAACCAAAACCGGCTTGGTTCCAAACACCCACCAAACACACATCAGATCCTATGCTTTGGAAGTTAACCATATAAATTGAGGTTAGCATGTCAGCCGTGGCCCACACATGCGGAAAAAACTAGATCTTGAGGGTACATAAGAATACAAAACAATCACCCATTGAAGCAAGCAAGGAAGATTTCCCTTCAAAAAGAGCCAACTATAGAGTATGCAAAATTGTGCAAGGAAAGGAGCCAAGCTTCAAAGAATTTTTGGAGGTAGTAAGGTCTTGAGCTCCACCAAAGCATGATCTAGTTGTGCTTTCTTCCTTGATTGGCAAAAGTACTCAAGTGATAGAATTGAGAGGAACTACACTCCTATTTTCATATTTCACAAAAGGAGTTGTTTGCATGAGCTCCAAGTTAATCTCAAGATGAATCAAGAGAGTGGAGAAGGGAAATTGAGTAGATGGAGAGTGTTCAAAGGAGCAAATAGGTTTTCAAGAAATAAGTACTTCCCATAGGACTAGTAATTTCCTTTAAAGCAAGACAATTGAAGCAAAGTGATACTCACCAAATTTGCTTCCCATTGATATTTTTTAAGTAATCAAAGATGATAAGAAACAACTTGCATGACCACTAGGTTAATATTTAGAGGAATCAATTGGAAAGTGACAGTGGAGAGTGGAGTGGAGAAGGAAAATTGAGTGTCTAGAGAGAGTTCAAGGGAGAAGATATGTTTTTGGGAACAAAGTGCTTCTCATAGGATTAGTAATTTCCTTCAGAGAAAGACAAGCAAAGCAAGTGATAGTTGTAAACTTTGCTCCCCATTGGAATTTCTCAAGTAATCAGAGGTAAGAAGAAACAATTTGCATGAGCTCCAAGTTAATTTTGAGAGGATCAAGAGAGAGAAAGAGAGAGGAAGGGAAATTGAGTGGTTTCAATGAGTTTGAAGGAGTAGATAGGTTTTCAAGGAAGAAGTACTTTCCATAAGATGAGTAATTTCCTTTGAAGCAAGATAAGTAAATTAAAGCAAAGCAATAATCACCAAATTTGCTCCCCATTTGGGTTCCTTGAGTAATCAGAGCTAAGAAAAAATTGTTTGCAAGAGATCTTGGTTAATTTTAAGAGGAATCAAGAGAGTGTAGAAGGAAAATTGAGTGAAATGCCATGATGTTGAGTTTGGATAGAAAAGAAGGTGAATCATTGGATCTATTCATGAGAGGCTTGAAATTACACTCCAAATTGGAAGTAATTATGCATAAATCCAAGCATCTACAAGAAGCCATGCAAATTGCATAGCACTTTGACTCCTTTACCACAAATTGGTCTCAACTTAGATAGCCACCAAACTTGCAAAGACATCAAGCCAACATCAATGGAGATTGATGCCATCTAATGGAGACCACTTGGCATGGGAAATTGGGAGTGGTTGCAACAAAATGGTGGTTTCTTCTATTGTTGCCATATTGGACATTGTTAAATTTTCACTCTAGAATAGACAACCCCAACAAGTTGTAGAAATGGATTCCATGGAGCATGATGATCAAGGATACAAAGAGTCCCAAAAGAGATATCAAGTCATTTATCGAGAACCTAATAAGCTCTTATAGGATTAAAGGCTTGACCTATGCAAGTTTGATTCACTTGCAAGTTATGATATCTGATCATGGTTGTATAATTTGGTGGATTTTGGGAGTTCTATGAATTATATATCCATTCAATTAGCACAATAACTTGCTATTCATATAAAGATAGTATTATGTATCAAATTGATGTTGGTAGATGGTAGGAAGAGTTTTTCATTTTGAACCTCATGACCTATTGCATTCAAAATTGTGTAAGAGTATTCAAATTATCTGAGATTCATAATGACTCCCTTACACTATAATATCATTTTAGGTCTTCCTTGGTTATCATACGGTTCAATTCAATTGGGCACATCAACAAATTCAAGTATTATACCAAAGTAAGAATTATATATTAGGTTTTTTTGCACCTTTGAGTAAAACTTTTAAGAGTAATTAATCCCAAAATGGGAAGTTTATCAATATAGCAACTATAAAGTAAACTTTGGAAGTTTACCAATATAGAAACTATAAAGTAAACTTTGGAAGGAGATAGTCTTGTTTTTGTAGTGTGGACCAAACTTGTTGCGCAAAGGATTATGATGAGGATCAAAAGCTAGTAGTTAATCAAATAGTTCAAGAAATTGTATATATGTTTTTGGTTGACCTTTCAAAGGAGTTGCTCTCTAATTGAGGTATGATTTTCATTAAGCTATTGCTAAGTAGTACTCCCATGAGTAGACCAATCTATTTGCTCTCATCAAAGGAGTTAGAGGAACTTTAAACAATGTTGGCCAAATTATTGGAGAATGATATATGATATGATGTATCCTCATGGGGACCACCAATGCTCTTTGTACCAAAGAAGGATAGAGGACTTTGCTTTTTATCAATAATTGTGGCCTTAATAAAAAAATCATGAAAAAATTATATCTCTTGCCCCAAATTGATGACTTGTGGATCAATTAAGTGGAGCATAATACTTCTCAAAGTTGGATTTGCAAAGTGGCTTTGTTGGATTCTCATTGATTGGGAGGATGTGCAAAATACTACTTTTCATACAACATATAGGCATTTTGAATGAAGAGTTTTACCTCTTGGCTTATTAATGCTTTTGCAATTTTCATGGATCAAATGTATTGGATGTTGCAAGGACTATTGGATTGATACATGGTGGTGTTCTGAGATGATATCTTGATCTTGATATCTATATATAGTAAGATAAAGATAGAACAAAAGAACCATCTTTGAGAAGTTATATGATGACTATGTTAGTGGAAATTTTATTACAAGAAGTCAAAGTGTGCTTTTTGGTAGAAGGAGGTTAGTTTCTTGGGTCATAAGGTCTCAATGTAGATCATCAAGATAAAAGAGAAAATCAAGGCCATTAACAATTGGCCTAAATCTAAGGATACTATAAAATTTAGGCATTAATGAATTGGCAAGTTTTTATTAATAGTTCATCCACTATTATGCTCATGTGACCACACCATTGATCAATCTCTTGAGGAAAAAATCAAGCTTTGCATGGACTACAAAGCACAAAGAAGTATTCAAGAAATTTAAACATATAGTGTCCTAACAACCAATGGTCTCACCATACAATCCTCAACTACCATGTGGTGTTGATTTTGATACTTCTAACTTTGCCATTAGAGCAATGTTGCAACAAGAATTTCTAGATAGTTTATATCTCATTGTCTTTGTGTCTCATCAACTAAATATAGCAAAAAGGAATTATTTTCCAAAGATTGAGAACAAATGGCAATAGTATATGCTACAAAGGTATGCATACATTATCTCTTAGGAAAACAAGCGATCATGCAAATCAATGATAAACCTTATTTTAGACTTTATATGTAGAATACATGAAGAGTTGACATCATTGATGGGAAAAATAACTATAGTTGTTTTGTAACACCTATTTGTGCATGTATGTGCTATTGTGATATTTAGTTTGGTATTATAAGTACTTGAGAGATATTATTTATAAATAAATAAAAGATGGTTTTACATTAGTAATCATTAGCAAAATTTAGTCATAGGTAAGATAGAGTAGATCTTACTTTAGAGGAAGTAGAAAAGATGAGAATATTTTAGTGTATTGACTTGGTATTATTCTTAGGTATTTGGCTTTGAAGAAATCATTGAGAACTCTTGGATCCACAAACATTTTTGCTTTGGATTCTTTTATAGTCCAAGGATAGCCCATGTGAAAGAATCCTTGACTTAATGGTTATCAAAATAAGACCACACACTTAGGGAAATATTCATATGAGAATGGATATTCCTTTATTTTGAATTTATTTTACTTTTAGCCTAGTAACTTGAGCTACTCTAATAATTAGTAAATTTGGTGCATACCTATTTCACAAGTATATAAACTAGGGGTGAGGAGGTACTTATCATACTTTCATTTGCAATTATCTCTTTCTCATTGAGTTCTCTAGTGAGCAATGGTTTGAATCTTGGAGTATTTGGATAAGCATGATAAAATTGGAGTTCCTTGCCTTTTTAGTCCATGATATGTTACCGTAAACATCAGAGGTTCATCTTGAGTGAGACAAGTTTGTTCATATTCTTAGTTCCATTCCATTTTCTAAAAGGCAAGATAATATTCTACATACAATTCTATATTAGACAGAAGGAGACTAGGAGAGTCCACTTGGAGAGAACATCAATAGAGGAATAGGTTGTCCCATTTGTGTACCTTGTAGTTCATTGTGATATTTTTGAGGTGATATTGTACATATTATACACATGAGAGGATTTGGAGAGATTGTGCGAGGTGGATTGTAGATTTTGGGGATTATAATGATTTTGGGCAAATACTCAAGTCTAAGACTTGGATTTGAAATTTCATAATAAATAGCTTGTATTATCTTCCAGATGGGACAATTAAAATTACTGTAAGGGTTGCTACATTGAGCCATAATTTTTGGGAGGTGGTAGGGTAAACTATTCCCTCAAACTGCACCCTCTCTAGAATTTTGTATAGAGTTTGCCATTTTTTCATTTTTTGTTGGCTTTTTTTGAAATTTTCTAAGAAATTTAAGGGCATAGTATTCTACTATTGGGGCCAAGAATTAGGGAGAGATCATTCTTGCATATGAAGTTGTGAGTTTTTAGAGTGAGTGGGGTGGTTTTAAAACCAAATCTGAAATATGTGTGCTGAAAAGAAAGGTACTTAGGCCAAATGGCTTGAGGAAAAGATTTCAAATTTTGCAAGGGAAGATTCCCTCAGGTTTTTATTTAGTGTGAAAAATTTCAAAGGATTATGACAAACCAATTGAGAGAATTTAGTTATATTGTGAGGAGGGTCAATTCTGGAGAGTTGAGATCTCATGCATGAGGAGTGTGAGAACAACCAAAAGCATATTTGAATGTTTAGACTCATCTTGGGAGTATGGAGGGTCAAAAAAAAGTGGAAGCTGGGCCTATGCAAGGTTCTTCAAGGGCTTGAGGTGATTGTAAGCGTTGAAAAAGAGTGTTGAGAAGATCCAAAAACATACACTACTTGGAGGAAAGAGTGATGTTAAGTGCTTTTTATATGGAGAGAAGGAACTTAACACAAGTTCATGTACATTGACCTTTAAGACCAAAAGATTGAGGGAAAGGAGAGGCTTACTTGACTTGGGATTGCATGTTGGACTTTCTTCTCCAAGATTGAGAAGGACAAGATCTAAGACCAAGGAGTTGTGTGAGGTTTATGGAGTGGAAGTACTTCCAAAAGGACATGAGTGTAGTGGGTAATAGCACTTTTGGAAACTTTGGTGAAAGGTCTTGGAGAGAGTTTTAGCATAACTGCAAAGAAAATACCACCTTCATTAGCTAGTTCTCAAGATTATGATAGAGACAATCTTTCAATTTATCAATAAACTATCCATGAGGGTTTAATTAATATGCACTCTAGGGTTTGATCTTGCTAAAAAAATCTTGGAGTAACCTAAACCTTTTGTATTCCCTTGGGTGTATTATTCCTAAATGGTGGTTGTCTTGTATATACTCTATTAGTTATAGAGTGAAAGAAAACAAAATAAAAATTTGAGAGAAAAGAGAAAGATAGTGAGGGGCTAATGGGAAGTTCTAGTTTTCTTTGGCAAGAATGGAGAAGATGTGGAGGACTTTGTGAGATACTTCAAGAGAGTTTGCACAAGAAACAATGAGAGGAGGAAGAATGAGTGGGTCTCATTTTTACCGCATTTCTGTGAGGATGTAGCCCTTACATGGTATGAATCAAAATACCAAAAGAGAGAGAGAAGAAAGATATGCAAGAAGAGTCTTGGAAGAATTTGATTGTAGCACTCATTGAGAACTTTCTTCTAGATGAGAGTTATGAGGGTTGATGAATGAAGTTATCTTCCTTAAGCAAGGAGATGGAGAGAAAGTGAGAGTCTATATAAAAAGAGTGGAGAAATTAGAATCTAGGTTTTGCATAGTGTTGAGGAAGAGTGAGGATGATGTGGAGACTACTATGATTGGCATAGGAGTCATACTCACAAATAATTTTGTGGGAGGGATGACACCTCAAATAAGAAGCAAGGTGAGATAAGAGAAACCTTATTCTAAGGTTAAAATTATCAAGATTGCAATATGTATGGAGGAGAGTTTAAAAGGGGATGAGAGTGATTTGTTGGTGAAGGAGGTTGTGTATCCTCCTCAAAGCTTCAAGTATGGTGGAATTTCTGATAATTTGGTAGCAAAGGTTGCACCACAAGTAGTAGTTTCTCCAATTCTTGCACTTGTACCAAAAAGATCCACTTCAAATCATCACAGAACAACTTGCAAATCTCAAGTTCAATGTAGTGCAACTATGGGAGAAGAGAGAGGTGGAACAAAATGTGGGGAGAGGGCCTAGGAGTTATAGAAGCTATCTATATAGAGGATGTTAACCAACCAATAATTCAAATTTTAAAACAATTTTTGGTTGTGCAAGAATAGGTCACATCCAAAGGAATTGCCCAAATTCTACTTACAATGGAAGAAGGGTTACAAGGAAGCCAATAGAGAGAAAGAGTGAGGTAGTGAAACCTAAGTGGCTCCTAATATAAATAAAGGTAAGGGGATAGCATCTATAGATGTGGTTGAGAGTAAGTATGAGAAGGAGGAGTGCTCAAACTCCAAAAATCTTAATTTGGTTCTTTTGGCATAAGAGAAGAAGAGAGCTTATTTTGTATAGGATGTACACTCTTCTTAAGGATTTACTCCTAGTAAGGATATTCCTATGTCTATTATGAACACTTGCACTAGCACCTCAACATCATCAACAACAAAGACTCCAAGGAAGAAGTTGGGGGTGGAAGACTTCTTGATCTCAAAGCAACAATGGAACTACAATGTGTTGGAATATTTTGGTAGCCACAAGGCTAACATCATAGTGGGCCAATTAATCACTTTGAATCCTACCTTGAGAAAGGAGCTTAGAGGTGGTTGAGCTCTATAAGGAGCAAGAGGAAGAAAAAAGCAAAAGATAAAGCTCTAATATCAATGGGGGTGGTGGATGCCAAACCAACATCATGGGAAACTTGTGAATATGCCTCCAAGATTGATATGAGAGTGAATGGTCATAACATCAAGGATGCATTTGTTGACAGAGGATCTGTAGTGAATGTCATGTCAAAGAGGTTGATGAAGAAGTTGGGTATGATACCCTCTATACCTTCAACATTTGTGGTGAGCATGGAAAACAAGCAACAAATTTGACCAATAGGGGTGATGGATAAAGTGATAGTTTCAATTATGAGAGTTCAAAATCTCATGACTTTTCAAGTCTTGAAGGATTCAAGGTATGATTTGCTTTTTGGGAGGCCATGGTTGAGAGTAGCACAATTGACTGATGGATCAAAGAGGACTTGAGAATTGGGCACTCAAACCATCAAGTTTAAATTCTTATGACTGATACCACAAACACTTCATATTTAGATACACCATCTTTTGATTATTAGGAATCAATTCAAAAGAAGGAGCTTCAAGTGTTGATAAAAACATGGAGTAAGAGACTTCCATGGAACAAGATGAACCTAAATCTGATTCAAATGTGTATCCCTTGTGTGCTATGGATTTGCACCTAAGCCAAAGGTTTTGAAATACCCAAATAACCCAAGCCAAAGGTCTAGCGTTGACACTTGAGTGGATAGAAAGGAGGTTATTTACCCTCAAGTATGGTCCAAATATTACCAAAGAGGAGAAGGAGATCTGAGGAAATTTTCTAAAATTAATCCATGTATTTGCTTTCAATTTCAAGGATCTAAAGGAAGTAACCTTAGAGGAGCACAAGATAGAAGTGGAATCACTTGCAAGACTAGTCTGCCAAAGGCAATGTTGGATCACCACCAATAGCCCACCAATAGCTTTGGTTGTGGAGGAGATTGATAAGCTCAAGGAGGTTGGATTTATTTTTGAGGTAGAGAATTCAGAATAGGTGTCTCCAATTGTGATATTGAAGAAAAAGAAATGGCAAGCTTTGGTTATGTGATGATTACAAGAAGCTCAACACTATTCCTAAGAAAGACTATTACCTTTTGCCATTCATTGATGAGATCTTGGAGGAAGTTGCAAGTTATGAGATCTTGGAGGAAGTTGCAAGTTATTTTGGAGATAGTTATAGTGGGTATAACCAAATCAAGATTGCACAAGAGCATTAAAAACTCACCACATTCACCACACCTTGGGGGAATTATTTTCCAATTTCATTCATTTTTTGCTTTGCAATTCTCCAACCACATTCCAGTGGTCTATGAACAAATTGTTTGAACCTTTCATTAAGCAATTTGTGAGAGACTTCATTGATGAATTTTGTGTCCATGGGAGCAAGGAAGAGCACTTGATCAAGATCTTGCAATGCTTGGATGAAAATGCATTACTCAACCTAGAGAAGTGAATTTTTGGTTGTGAAGAAGGTCAACTTTTGGGGCACATGATTTTCAAGGATGGAATAGCAATTGATCCTAGAAAGGCAAGGAAGATCTTAGACCTTCCATTCCCTTAAATTTTGAAAAAGTTACACCAATTCTTGGGGATGTTTGGGTACGATAGGAGGTTCATCTTCTCATTTTCCAACAAGGCTTATGCACTGATCATTGATATGAAAAGAGTGTAGAATATATGGTGATTTTGGAGGACAAAGAAGCTCTCAAAGCTTTTGAGGAGCTCAAGCAATCCCTTGTTATGGCTCCAATTCTTGGTAAACCTGATTGGATTAAGCTTTTCATCCTCTACACTAATGCTTTTAATGTAGCTTTAAGATGCAATCTTAATCAATTAGACCAAGATGAGCATGATCATCCAATAGCTTATACTAGTAAATAGATTGTTTCAGCAAAAAAGAACTACTCAATCACGGAGAGAGAAGGGTTGGTAGTGATTTTTGGTCTCAAGAAGTTTAGACACTACTTGATTGGAGGGAAAGCCACCATTAGTCATGGATCACAAGGCTTTGAAGTACATCTTCAACAAGCCTAATGTGGAAGGGAGGCTAGCAAAGTAGATGATACTCTTGTCCGAGTGTGACTACACCATTGATGATAGGCAAAAGAAGAAATATAAACATGTTGATTTGTTATTTAGGGCCTAAGATCATGATGGTATTGAACCAGTGGAAGATTCCTTCCCAGATAAGGAGCTCATGATAATCTCAATCACTCAAGAGGTGCCAACAAAGTACAAGGAAATTGTGGACTCTGTTATAAGAAGTAACTATCCAGAAGGTATGCATGCTAGGGAGAGAAAGACCCTTGTAGCAAGATCTAGACCTTACACAATGGTGAAGGATATTCTTTTCCATCAAATAGATGGTCTACTTTAAGAAGTAGTGGGTAAGGAGGAGTCTATCTTACTCACAAACAAGTTTCATTAAGGTTTATTGTATGTGAGACACTTTGCAAGAAAGGTGACTACATTCAAGATTCTAGATGCAAGTTACCATTGGAGGGGAATTTTCAAAAATTGTCTTGATTATTTAAAAACTTGTAATTCTTGTAAAGCTTTTGCTAGAAATTCTACTTCCATGTCATCTCTTAGATCAATTCTTTTGCTAAGACCTTTTGAGAAGTGAGGAATTGACTTTGTAGGTCCTCTCAATAGAACCCCAAGGAAAAATTGGTACATTGCGGTAGTTACTGATTACCTTACCAAGTGGGTTGAGGCTATACCATTGACGGACAAGAATGAAGATGAAGTAAGTAGATTTCTTTATGAATGGATTATCACTAGGTTTGAGTACCCTTTCGAGTTGGTTTCTAATAGAGGAGGAAAGTTTATAGGAAGTATCACTATAGCTATGTTATGACATTTCTTTATCACAAATAGAGTAGCTACTTCCTATAAGCCAAACTCTAATGACTTTGCATAGAGAACCAATCAGACCTTTTGCATGATGTTACACAAAGATGCAAAAATGGAAAGGGCTAAATATCATTGGGGTAAGAGGATTCATGCAATTTTGTGGGAGTATAGGACAACAATGAAGACTTCCACAAGGTGTTCTCCATTTCATTTGATATATGATATTAAGTCTACCTTAACTATTCACTTTGATCTGTAACACCCATTTGTGCATGTTTGTGGTATTATAATATTTAGCTTAGTATTACAAATACCTGAGAGATATTATTTATATAGAGATAAAGGATGGTTCTAAATTAATCATTATTAGCTAAAGTTAATCATAGCTATGATAGTGCGGACCTTACTCTAGAGGAAGGAGAAAAGATGAGCATCACTATTTTGGATTCTAGTGTGTTGACTTGGTATTATTCCTAGGTGTTTGGCTTTGAGGAAAAGTTGAGAACTCTTGGGCCCGCAAGCCTTTTTGTTTTGGATTCTTTTATAGTACAAGGATAGCCCATGTGAAAGAATCCTTGACTTAATAGTTGGGTCAATATAAGATCACATGTTTAGTGAAATATGCCCATGTGGATGGATATTTTTTTATACTTTTTGACTTTACTTGACTTTTAGCCTAGTAACTTGAGTTACTCAAATAATAAGTAACTTTGGTGCATAACTATTTCACAAGTATATAAACTATGGGTGGGGAGGTACTCATCATCCTTTCACTTGCAACTATCTCTCTCATTGATTTCTCTAGTGAGCAATGTCTTGAGTCTTAGAGTGTTAGCCTTGGAGGAGTATGATGGAGTTGGTGTTCTTTGCCGTCTAAGTCCATAGTGCGCTACTATAATATCCATCAGAGGTTCATCCTAAGTGAGAGATAGGCTGGCTCACAGATCTTTTGACCTTCCAAAGCATTCATAGGAGATTGAAGAAAGCACAAGGAGGAGATGTAGAGAAGTCAATGAAGGATTAACTCATGGAATTGGAGGAGGTAAGAATTGTTGTTATGGTTTGAGTGGAGCAAGACCAAAGGAAACAAAATGAGAGGTATGACAAGAGGCAAGGTAAGAAGAAGGTGGAGCCCTTCAAAGAAGGTGATTGGGTGATTCCATTCAATTCAAGAGAGTGCAAAAGAAGTTTTTGCCTAAGTAGTTTGGACCTTTCCTAGTGAAGAAGGTGTGTGACAGTTACACTTATGATCTCAAGGAGTTGGGAGGAAGACACTTTGATAAGATCAACCATGATAAGTTGAAGATGTATCATAGAAGGTAGAGAGACCTTCACTCTAAGGACAAAGTGAGATCTTAGTCCGAGGGTAAATATAACATCCATTTATGCATTTATTTATATTTTTATATTTAGTTTTGTGTCACAAGTACTTGATAGATATTATTTATATGGAGATAAAGGATGGTTTTACATTAATCATGATTTTTACTAAATTTATTCATAGCTAAGATAGAAGGAATCTTACTTTAAAGAAAGTGGAAAAGATGAGCATCACTATTTTGGATTCTAGTGTATTGACTTGGTATTATTCTTAGGTGTTTGGCTTTGAGGAAAGAGTTGAGAACTCTTGGACCCATAAACCTTTTTGCTTTCTTCTATAATCCAAGGACAGTCCATGTGAAGGAATCCTTGACTTAGTGGTTAGATTAAGATAAAACCATATGCTTAGGAGAATATTTCCATGAGTATGGATATTATTTTAAACTCTTGGCATTAATTGAATTTTAGTTTAGTAACTTGAGTTACTCTAATAATCAATAACTTTGGTACATAACTATTTTACAAGTATATAAACTAGGGATGAGGAGATACTCATCATCCTTTCATTTGTAATTATCTCTCTCATTGAGTTCTTTAATGAGAAATGGTTTGAGTTTTGGAGTGTGCCTTGGAAGAGTATGTTGGAGTTGGGTTCTTTTCCTTCTTAGTCCATGGTGCATTACCATAATAGCCATTGGATGTTCATACTAATTGAGGGAGGGATAGGGTGGCTCATAGTTCAACATCAAACTTGAGTTCAAATTAGGTAGGTTCCATGTCATTCATGATGCCTTATCATGATATCTTAATTTCAAGATTCTTCTTGAATCCCCCATTATAAAAGCAATCAATATAATGTCAACCAATTTAAAGGTACATATAGAGTTCAAGATTGCTTTACAACAAGACCCCTTCTTTCAGCTAGTTCAAAGTTGTCTTGCGCACATGATAAAGAGTACAATAATTTTTCCTTCAAGGATGGCTTTCTATTTTGTGAAGACCAGATCTATATTCCAACTATGGTAGACATCCAACTTGTGTGGCTTCAAGAAGCCAATGACTTACTAATTGTTGGTCACTTGGGTGTGGATAAAACCTTGTACCCTCCAATATCAATGGTGGTGGCCAAACAAGGCATAAGAAGTTTGAGAGTTTGTTTGATCTTATGAGATTTGCCTATGCGACAAGATCACCAACCCAAAACCAAGTGGAATACTTCAACCACTTCCCATTCCAATATCCTCATCGAAACATGTTAGTCTCAACCTCATCAAATCCTTGCCCAAAATGGATCAAGGTCATACTGCCATTGTGGTGTTTGTTGATAAACTTAATAAGTAGATTCACTTGGCATCTATTGTAGATAGCATAGTCCAATGCTAGCCAAGATTTACATCATAGGATGCCAAAGATTCTCATCTCTAACCATGATACTTTATTTGTTGGTAAATTTTAGCAAGCACACTTCAAGCTACTTAGCACTAAGCTTGCTTTGTCTATGGCCTATCATCCTTAAAATAATGTGCAAACCAAACAAAAAAATTGCACCTTGGAAGATCATAGTTTGTGTCTTTGTCAACATTCACCATACCAATTGAGACACTTGTCTTGCAATTGCCAGGTTTGCCTACTATAATCCCAACTAGGAAGCACCAAGTAGTCTTTCTTCTTCCTTGATTTGGGCAAGATCCACTTTTTCTAGATTCATTTCTTGCTTTCCTCATCTCATATCCTCATACTTCTACATTCTTATCCATGTTATCTAAATCCTTACACCAAGCCAAGTCTCATCTTCTCATTGTTCAAAATTGGCAAAAGCAATATGTTGATCAACATCATTGTGATCTCACCTTTCAACTAGGTGATAAAGTCATGATTTCTTCTAGTAACCTTCCTCTCTTGCTTGATGCCTAATTTTTTAAACTTTCTCCTCATTGGATAGGTCTATTTGGTGTTTACTTGAATCATTTTTGTAGTTGCGTAACAACTTGCCTTGTCTAGTCATATGCAGATTCATCTTGTCTTTCATGTTTCAAAGTTAAAAGCTTTCTTTTCTAATCCATCTTCCTTTTCCATTATTTTTCTAAACCTTTCTTCCTCCTATCCTTATCAAAAATTATGAGGAATACAAATTTTATTATATACTTCCATGTTATGACATCCAACATGGCCACCAACCACATAAGGAATATAAGGTCCTTTAGAAAGTGTATCCTCTTCATGATGCTACATAGGATCTCCTTTCTTATCTCCATAATGCACAAATAGCCATCCATAGTTCAAAGTTTCTATGGTAAAAAGGACATCACTAACTAGTGGAGGTGAGAATATGTAATAATATGGAGTTAGTAGATGAGTTAGTAGAGGCTAATAAGTTAATAAAATAAGCCAAATATAGTTAGGAATTCTAAGAATGTTCTAGAAGCACTTTGGAACTTCTTAGTGGGAGCTTATAGGTTACTTTCCAAGGATTGGGTAACTTCCACATGAAGTTAATAGCTAGCTTAGCATGTACACCAAGCAGTCGGCTTCTAGAAGGAAGCTTTCTTGATAGCTTCTTGGGTAACTTAGCTTGCACTCCATGAAGGCAGCTTTGAGAAGGAAGCATCCTTGGAAGCTTCTCAAGAGCTCTATGTTGCTTTGCTATATATACCAAAGCCTAAGCTTATGACAAGCATTTTGGAGTTTCACTCACTTCAAAGTTGAAATGTGACTTTCCATTCTCATGTTCCATTCCCTTATTTCTCTCCTTGTTCTTTTAAAGAAGAGTGATAGGAAAGCAATATTAGATGCTCTACACACATAAGACTTGGGAGGAAAGTATTTTGCCTTGATCACCATAGCCAAGATCCAATCTACATGGTATTGGTGGTTGAGCTTAAGCAAAGATGTGAAGTAATATGTCAAGAATTGCAATCAATGTCAATGTACTAGAGCCTCCTTGTTCTCCTTCATTGGTCACTCATGCCAACTATGGCATATGCATTGTTTTCCAAGTGGAGAATAGACTTCCTTGGACCTAATCAACCCATCAATAAGGGAAGGAGAAATTTGTATATCATACTAGCTACAAACTATGCAACTAAATGGATCAAAGCAAGAGCTACCATAAGAAATGATTCTCATATAACTACAAAGCTCTTCACATGAAGTAGAGCATGACTTGGTTCAAATATCCATTGGAGCTAGTCAATGATAGAGGTTTTCATTTCTTGAATAACCTAATGGTATCACTCATACAAACCTTGTTGTGTGCCATAAGAAGACCACTCCTTATAATCTTAAAGCCAATGGCTTGATAAAAAGATCAAATGGTACAATGGACAAAATACTCAAAAACATTGTCTCTGCCTACAAGATTGACTTGAAGATCAAGCTTTTTTTTTTTCTGTGCCCTCAATACCACTTATAAGGTAACAATTGGATACAATCCTTTCTTTTTGGCTTATGCTCATACTTCCCAACATGAAGTAGAGATGAATATTGCAACCTACTAAGTGATAATGCAAGACTACATAAAGAATAATGAGTTAGATGTAAACCAAATTAGACATAAAAACCTTGGAGAAGCCAAAGAAGAAGCCTTGCAATGGAGCAAGTGCATCCAAAACCCATGCAAGGAATGCTATGACCAAAAGATCATAGTGAACCAAGATATTACCATAGGAGATTTAGTTATTATGTATGAGAAGCATAGAGAGAATTCCCATGAAAACTCCATCTAGCATTGGACCTTGTCACACTCCTAAAGTGTTCTTCAGTGGATTGCTCCAAATAAAGGATCTACAAGGCACTATATTGAACACCATAACTAATGGATTGTAGGTTAAATGATACTACCACAAAGAAGTAGAGGTAGAGGGTGTTTGCAAGGGCAATTATAGTTTGAATGAGGTTGTGTTGCAAGCCTAATTTAGGAAACAACAAAGAGCAAAAGCAATCAATATTTTTTGGATTTTCAATCCATAAATCCCTTCACTCTCACCTTGTTACTATTTTTCTCTTGATGTGCCTTCCCTTTTATCCCTTAAGCAAAAGCTATCCTTAAGGAGATCAATTACAATGTTGGACTTGCATCGATTGTCTAAAGTAATGGTCTCTCTCAAAAGGGAACCAGAACTAGCCAGCTTTCAAACATCCACCAAATGCCCAATCAATGCTTGCATTAGATCCCATGCTTTGGAGGTTGACCATATGAATTGAGGTTGGTATGTTGTACTCTACCCACACATGCACAATACACTAGACCCCAAGGGTGACATGGGAATACAAACCAAATCTACTAGTAAGTAAGTAGACATTTTTCTCTCAAAAGAGCCAACTATCGAGTATGAAAAATCATGTAAAAAAAGTGGTCAAGCTTCAAGGAACCATTAGAGGTGGTACGCTCCTCAACTCCACCAATGCTTGAACTAGCAATTATTTCTTCCTAAATTAGAGGAAGTACTTGATTCATATAATTGAGAGGATTCTACTTCCTATTTTTCAAAAGAAGTAATTTGTAGGAGAACCTAAGCTAATTTTGATGAGAATAGAGAGAATGAGGAAGGGAAATTGAGCGGCTAAAGAGAGTTGAGAGGAGTAGATAGGTCTTTTCTCTCCATTGGGATCACTTGAGTAACCAAAACTAAGAAGAAACTAAGAGCTATAGGTTAATTTCAAGAGGAGTGAGATAGTGTGGAAGGAAAATTGAGTGGCAAGAGAGAGTCCAAAAGAGTAAACACAACCAAGTGTCACAAAAGAAATGCTTCTCATATGATAAGTAATCTTTCTAAGTAGGTTAAGTGAAGCAAAGTGATATTCACCAACTTTGCTTGCCATTGGGATTTCTCAAGTAATTAAAGGTGAGAAGAAACTATTTGCAAGCACTCCAAGTTAATTTTGAGAGGAATCAAGAGAGTGTGGAAGGGAAATTGAGTTGTTGGAGGGAGGTGGAAGGAATAGATAGGTATTTTAGAAGGAAGTGCTTTATGCTTTGTGCATTAGTATTTCCTTCAAAGCAAGACATGTAAAGAAAAGTCATGATCACCAACTTTGCTCCCCATTGGGATTTCTCAAGTATTCAAAGTTGAGAAAAACTGTTTGCAAGAGCTCCAAGTTAATTTTGACAAGAATCAAGAGAGTAGGGAAGTGAAATTGAGCGGTTGGAGGGGGTTGGAAGGAGTAGATAGGTTTTTGGGAAGTGCTTAATGCATGATTAGTAATTTCCTCCAAAGAAAGATAGATGAAGCAAAGTAATAATCACCAACTTTGCTCCCCATTGCTCTTGAGTAATCAAAGGTGAGAAAAAACTGTTTGCAAGAGCTCCAAGTTAATTTTGACAAGAATCAAGAGTGGGGAGAGGAAATTAAGTGGTTGGTGGGAGTTGGGAGGAGTAGGAATATTTTAGGAAGGAAGTGTTTGTTGTAGGATTAGTTGTTTCCTTCAAAGCAAGACAATTAAAGCAAAGTGATAATAATGAACTTTGCTCTCTATTGAGATTTCTTGAGTGATCAAAGTTGAGAAGAAACTATTTGGACAAGCTCTAGGTTAATTTGAGAGTAATGAGATAATGAAGAAGTGAAATTGAGTGGTTGGAGAGAGTTCAAAGGACTAGATAGCTTTTTAGGGAGGAAGTGCTTCTTACATACTTAGTGATTTCCTTTGAAGCAAGATAGGTGAAGCAAAGTAATAATTGCAAACTTTGCTCCCCATTGGGATTTCTTGATAAATCAAAGTTGAGAAGAAAATCTTCACAAGAGCTTCAAGTTAATATTGAGAGAAATCAAGAGAATGGCAAAGGAAAATTGAGTGGCTAGAGAGAGTTCAAAGAAGTAGACAAGAGCTCAAAAGAGTAGATTGCTCTCCTTAATCTAGTTAAAGGGCTTGGTGGAGTGGAAAGGAGTATCTAAATTGAGTACAACTTGTAGAGCAGTCTATCTCTTCTTGGCATGTGTAGATAGAATCAAATTGTTCATAGGAATTTGGAGGAAGGGGATTGCTAGAGAAAATAAAAAGAAATGGTTCCTCCACTTTGTAGAGCATACTAGAGAGTGTTTCTTGTCAAGAACCCAAGTGATAGTTGTAGTTAGAAGATAGCAATGGAAGGCATACCCACCCAAAAATAGAACCAAGATAGTTATTGCTAGAATGGCAAGATCTTGGGTGACTCTTGGGCCCAACCTCAAGAAATTGATACATTTAGATAATTGATATACGTAATTAATACAAACTAGAACTAGCTGGCTCATTATGTTGTTAGTAGACTATAATGTTTAGTGAGCTATGTAGCCAAGCCATTAGCCAAGTCATATCTATGTCTACCCTTATGGTAACCTAGTAATTACAATAACCAAAGGGAGAAGACTATAAACCTTTTTTGAAACTTATGATAACCTAGTATTGATAGTAACCTACAATCATCTATGTAGCCACCAAGGCCGTGGAATTTAATGGGTATATGTCTTGTTCTGCAAGGAATAGTAGACAACTATGATAGAAAAATTTGATAGAAAAATTCATTTGTTGAAAAGTATGAGAATTAAATGAGGATTTCACAAAAAGTGTAGTGCTTACTACAGCTTCAAGGAATTTCATGGCTTGGGTGTGTCAAGAAACATGCAACATTGCAATTTCAAATTGCAAAAAGGTATCAATTCCTAGGAATTATGAATTTTGTTATTTGGTGATGAGAAGATCTCTAGCTTTTCAACATAAATTTGGTGTATAGAAAAGTAATAAGCCTTTGGATTGAGGTGTCAAGAAATATACAACATTCCAATTTCAAATTACCAGACTGTTAGCTCTTGGGAATTATGAACTCTATTATTCTATTATTTAATGATGAGAAGAAGATCTCTTGTTGTTCAACATGAACTTGGTGTATAGCAAAGTTGTAAGCAATAGAGAGAAGTTTTAGTCTATGAATGTAATACAAAGCTGAGTGTTTACTGCTTTTTAAAATTCCTGGTTTGATTGCAATATTTGATGAGGCTATTTATATTTGTTGCTAACAATCTGGGAGATACAAGAGTAGAATTGTGTCATGTTACTTATAAGACCTGTTTAGGAAAGCACACTTGTTAATTGATGCACACATTGAGTGTGCACATTGAGATGCAAAGTGGAGGTAGGGAGCAACTAGGCTGACCAGATGGATTTAGGAATATGTGTGAGGCTTTTATGTCATGGAAGTTATTTTGTTTCATGGATTTTTAGAGTGATACTTTATTTTGCTCAATGAATGTTTCAGCTAGTTACATATTGTAGTCAACAAGTGCATAGTGTGAATTGTGTTGCTTTAAAAGCAATGATATTGAAAAAAAACCAAACATATCTATGGCTATCAATCATCTCACAAATGAGCAAAGTGTCTTCATTTTCAAGTGCAAAAATGAAAATACAAATACCTTGCAAGTCTCTAAAAATATGGTCAAAACAAGAGTTTACTCTTGAAAAGGTACCAAGCTAGGTTACCATAAGTAATATTCTCAACAAATGCAAGAATTACAAGTCTATGAATGCAAAAATTCTTAGAAATAAGCATTCATGGACTAGTAATTATCCACAATTGAACATTGCTTTGATAAGGTCAATTCAATAATTTCAAGCTCATTTTTATTATACTTACCTATGCTCTAATTCAAAAAAAAAACTTGTGATCTTGGTGAAAATGCTGCTAAGTTTACCAACAAATGGCTATACAAGTTTAGAAACACTACAATCTCCATAGTTTAAAATCCACGGTGAAAGCGGCTTAGCAGTTCTTGAGTGCTAGAAGTTGCACTACCTACCATCAAAGCCAAGATCCAATAATATTTTCTTTTTGGCATCCACAACATGGATGAGACAAGAATTTTTTACTACATGATTCCTAATTTTATAATTGCAGAAGGTCCAATAGAAGGGTCAAAGAAGGATAAAATGTACTCAATGATTATGCTTATTACTGAAGTTGATGGATTGCATAAGTTAAAGTTGCTCTTCATTGGTTGTGGAAACTACTCACTTTGCTTGAACAAGCATAGCACTGTCAAACATGGATATTTTAATTGCCACAAAATGAAGAAATAGTCACATTGGTGCAAGAGCCATATGCAAGAAAGTAGCAATGATGAAAACCTAACCAAGGAATATGTCTTTACAAAAATACAAAGGCATTTAGGTTGTGATCTCCATGCTTGACATCTCCAATACTACATATTATGCAAAATGCTCAAACAAGTTTGAACCATGCAAGAAACTACAAAAATGAAAGCAAACAACAAACTCCCCTTAATAGTTGGTTTTGATATAGTATTTGTATATATTATTTTATAAGCAAAGAGTGATATCATAGCTATCTAATCTATATCATTGCATATCATAGAATTATGTCTACTACCATGTCCAAACTATCATGCATTAATTTCTTTCCACGTTATTCTCTTAGCAATGCAATTGCAATTATAAGAAGGCAGTCCACTTAACATTTGATGCTTAATTCTTTCCTCTAGATTTTTCTTCCATGGGCTGACTATCACTTCTCTCCTAAACCCTCCAACTAAAGAATCAGCAAAGCACTTGCAGAAGAGTGTAAATTTGCTCTTTCTCCTTGTTACAAAATGTCTTTTGAGATGTGCAGTCTTCATATCTAGCTTATTCAAGCATCCATAACTTCCTACTCTGAAGTTTAGGTTTAATCATCCTTTCTCATGTTCCCATTCTTGTTCATGTGCTAACCTGTAGGTGGCACCTACCTTACTCTATTTCTTGACTATGAATCCACATAAATACAAAATTAAAATTACATAGTATAACTCAATCTGTTCAAGCATTCTATCTTAGAGCTCATCTCTAGAATAAAGAGATTAACTCTAGATGGTCTAGAAAGAAACAAAAGAGGATGAAAGCTGCAAGTCAAACACACAAGATAAGAATGGCATAGACACGGCACAAAAGTATAGAAGTAATGACTCATTGTCACCTTTGTTAGAGAAGCATGCATTCTTAGGAAGATCCCTGTTGCATAGATATTTTCATGCACATGTACGTTTTATTATTGATGAATTATTATTCTTACATAATATCTAAGCTCCTCCTATCAATTATCAAGCTTATCAACATCATTTGCATTGAACAAGTGGAATTGTCAACAGCTACCAATTTGCAATCCACAAACCTCTACTATAGCCAATAAACCAGCACTCTCAAGCAGCAATAGATGTCAAATTACCATCCTTCCAATTGGTCAACCATACCATAACATTCAGATCTAGACATTCCCCTACTCAATACTCAATCACCATACAAGAAAATAAATGAATTTAATCCTCACGTACAACAAGCACAATCCTTCTCATCTCCTCACCTATTTAAATCAAATTGGCTTTCCTCTTGCACACAACACACCATACACTAGAGTGTTTTTCATTGCTTAAGAGATATTCAATTTCATTGCTATTTCTCTTCCTCTCTCTTATGTTCTTGTCCTCCTCCTTGCCATAGCTCCCCCTCTTTAGACATTTCCTTGTTTTCCTATGCTCCTTCCTTGACCATTGTGCAATGTCTCTTTTGCTATAATAGTTATGTTCAAGCCTCTTGCTATGGTCACTACTAAGGCTCACTTTCTTCAACATAGTTCATTGCCAATATTACACACTTATTATTTTGTTATTGATGTGGCTCCTCCACCATTCTTCTCCTTCTTGGTCCATGCTATATTTAGCTTCTTTATTTATTCTACACTACATTACTCAGAACAACTATAAAAGATTGACAATAATTGAAAACCATAGTGGAAGATTACATTGGGACTCTCAAGGGAGGAAACTCCAAATGCCTAGCTTGAGCTTGGCTCATGTACTTATAGGTAACTTGGATACAAGGAGCTTCCAATGAAGATTCCTTCTAAAAGCCACTTTCCTTGGAATGCAAGCTAAGCTACTCATTTACTAGCGTACAAGCTCAGCTAACTATCAACTTGGTGTGCAAGTTACTCTCCTTAGAAAGCTCCTAGAAGCTTCTCACCAAGAAGCTTCTTGGATGCTTCTAAAGTATTTTATCTACAAGCTTCCTTGATGCTTCTAGTATAAACTTAGGCTAGTTCTACTTACTTTTGCTATATTTAGCTTAGTCTACTAACTCAAACTCCTATAGGGTTGTTGTAATACCAATAGTTAGACATATCATCTAGAGTTGAAAATTGGTTTGAGAGCATCTAGAAGGATGTTATGTATGATAGGCTAGGTAGATCAAATAGAGGTGTCACCAAAAGAGTACTTCTATTAATAAGGCAAGAGCCAAAAATAACCTAGAAACATTAGAGCTAATTTTGGAGGCCTAAATGGATAAATTAGGCCTTGAACATTTGATGATCCTCCCAATAGAGAAGAGGCTAGCCTTTCCTTCTTCCTAAACTTGTCTCATCAAGAGCTTTTCAATGTTACCTCATCCATGCAATTTGTAGATTCCTACATAAAGATTCCCTTTGGTTGAAGATGGTTTGACCGACCAATTAGGATCAAAATAGACATGTCACCCATGCATGCAACCAATCTAAGGGTAGAGCTTGCTTACAGGTCACCAAGCCATGTATCTGATCCAAGGGTGGATCTTTTTTTGGAGGAGTTTCCTTTGCTATAGAATGCAATCAAGGTGTTCCTTTGGGGCATCAAAGGTTGAGTGTAAAATTGTATGTTTCTTCTTTTGTGTTTCTCTTTTGGTCTCCTATCCTAAAAAGATTACAATGTTATAAGAGCAAATGTTTCAATCCAAGAGAGAAATCACCTCTCTTGGAAGAACATGGGCTACTGAGATTGAGTAATTTTTGAGAAGAGACACCATAGTGTAATTTATAAACAAGAAGTGTGCTAGAGTTTTAGTGTATCCAATTAAGTTGGCTACAGATGCACCAGGTGTGGCAATAGGAGCAATCCTACAACAAGAGTTGCATGACAAATGGCACCCAATCATATATTTCTCTTGAAAACTATTATCAATAGAATGCAACTATCATACTACCAAACAAGAAGAGTTGGCCATTGTCCAAGCAACCAAGCATTGGAAGCACTATATTAGTGAGAAGGCATTTGTAGTGGAGACAGACCACAAACTTCTAATCTACCTCAAGACACCAAAAAATCTATTTCATCAACAAATTTGATGTGCAAAGTGGAGACAAAGGTTCAACATGATGATCACATATGTGGAAGGCAAGAAGCATTTTTCCAATCATTCACTCAAATGCCTATGGCAAACAATCTGGTGGTAGAGGTCAAGATGAACCCTAAATTTTGGCTAGAGATGCTTATTGCTACAAAATTGACCCATAGATTGTAGGAGCTCTATCATCCAAAGGCATCACCTATTGGTGATGCCTTTGGACTCACTTTTTGTGATTGCAGGTTATGGATCCCATATGGCACAAACATAAAAACCACCATCCTAGTAGAATGTCATGATTTTGCCATTCTAGGTCACATTGGAGTGGACAAGACCTTGGATGTAGCCAAATGCCATTACTATTCCCAAGATGAGCAACAATGTGATGGAGTATGTTCAAAGTTGCCTACTCTGTCAAAAAATTAAAGCTTTCAATCAAGCTCTCACATGAATCCTTCAACCCCTTCCTACTTCACAACATTGGGAATAGTTATGCATAGATTTGGTTTGCAAACTGCCAAAGACTACCCCCGAGTTTGACTCCATTGTAGTCTTTGCTGACCAACTCAACAAAATGATTCATGTACATCCTACCACCAAGGATGTGACTACTCCACAATTAGCTCACTTGTACTAAAGTGCATTGCTTTCTCACTATGGCCTATCTCAAGTGCTCATCATTGATAGAGGCACTCAATTCACCAGTTTGTTTTGGAGAACACTTTTTGGGTCGTTCAAAACCAAGTTGGCCATGTCTACATCCTACTATCCACAAACCAATGGCCAAATAGAGTGGGCGAATTGCACCATTGAGGATATGCTCTAGGTACCTCACCCTAGAAGAACAAGAAGGGTGGGACACCTTACTTCCACTAGTGGAATTTTTGTATACCAATTTAGTGAATCCACATAGGTTACACCATTCTTCCTCATGTACAGAGAGCATCATTTCACACCTTTGAGCTTGATGAAGATCCGCCCGATGGATACCAAGGTGGATGTTGTCAACACTTTTATTTTCAAAATCCAACAAGGAGTGGAGAATGCTAAAAATAGGTTGCAAATCACCCTAAATCAACAAAAAACAATATGTAGATGCACATTGTTGACGCATGGAGTTCAATGATCAAGTCTGGTTAATTAACAACCAACCTCACATTGCTTGACCCTCATAAGCTCAGACCTCAATTTATTGGGCCTTGTCCCATCCTTGGTTGAATTGGCATAGTGGCCTACCACTTGGAACTACCACCACACATAAAGATTCATCTTGTATTCCATGTTTTCTTACTACATAGATATGCACCCTGACCGTGCCACATTCCATCTATTACAAGAGGTTTGATCTTGTCTAACAATCATTGATGACATGAAGGAATATAAATCAAACGCATTCTCCAAAAATGCATCCGTGATACTCACCATCCACATGTGGAATATCTTGTACACTGAAAAGGGTACCTACTATATGAGGCAACATGGGAACCAATAGCCAACTTGACCACTGCACTAGTGTTAGTGAAATCTTTTGAGCAACAACTTTGCAATGAGGACATTGTGTCTTAATAGAGGAGAGGTTTGTAATACCAATAGCTAAACATATCATCTAGAGTTGAAAATTGGCTTGGTAACATCTAGAAGGATTTTATGTATGATGGGCATGGTAGATCAGATAGAGGTGTCATAAAAAGAGTACTTCTACTAATAGATCATGAGCCAAAAATAACCTAGAAACTTTAAAGCCAATTTTGGAGGTCTAAATGGATAAATTAAGCCTTGAAAATGTGATGATCAACCCTAAGGAGGAAAAGCTAGCCTTTCCCTCTTAGTAGACTTGTCTCATCAAGAGCTTTCCAATGGTATCTCACCCATATAATATTCCCTAAATATTCCCTTTGGTCAAAGATGTTTTGACCAACCAAATAGGATCAGAATATACATGTCACCTATAAGAGACCGAATCCAAAGAGAGAAATAGGAGAATGGAAACTCACATTGGGACACTTGAATGAAGGAAAACTCGAAATGCCTAGCATGAGCTTTGGCTTTGGTATTTATAGGTAGCATACAAGGCCCTTGAGAAGCTTCTCAAGAAGCTTCCTTAAGCCGCTTTCTTAGAGTGCAAGCCAGGTTAACTAGGAAGCTTCTCAAGAAGATTCCTTCTAGAAACCACCTACTTGCCATGCAAGCTAAGCTAGTCGGAAGCTTCTAGAAGCTTCCTTCTAGAAGCTACTTACTTGAGGTGCAAGCTAAGCTAGTCGAGAAGCTTCCCAAGAAGCTTCCTAGATACTTCCAAAATATTCTAGGCTATTTTTTCTTATGTGCTACTTTGTAAGCCTGACTAACTGCACCGCTAAACTCCATATTGTTACATATTCCCCCGCCGCTAGTTGGTGACGTCCTTGTCGCCAATGAAGCTTCAAATTCCTAGATGGCTGTTCGTGCATTCTAGAGTTGAGAAAGAGGTTCCCAAGTGGCATCATGAAGGAGATACCCTTTCCAAAGGACCTTGTACTCCGTATGTTGGTGACGGCCTTGTTGAATATGGTGATGCGCAAGGATACGATCAACTTTGTACTCCTCATGATCATTGATAGGGACAAGAAGAGTGGGAGGTTGGACTTGAGAGGAAAAGGAAGAGGGGTTAGGAACAAAGGGTTTCAACTTGGAAACATGAAAGACATGATGGATACGCATGTGACAAGGCAAGGCAAGTCAATAAGCAACAAGAGAGACAATTTGGGTGATATCAAAGGGTCCTATCCAATTAGGGGCAAGTTTACAAACTTAGGTATCAAGTGGGAGAGGGAGGTTACAAGAGGATAGCATGACTTTATCACCAACTTCAAAGGTGAGACCACAACGATGGTAGTCTACATATTGTTTTTGGCAATTTTGAGCAACAAGGAGGTGAGACTTGGCGTGTTGGAGGGATTGGGATATAGTGGTCAAGAATGTGGAAGTATGAGGAACTTGAGATGGAGGGGGAGCAAGAAGAGAATCAAGAACAACCGGATCTTGGCCAAAATTGAGAAAAAAAAAAGAGAATCCGGTGCTTGCCTGTTTGGAATTGTTGTAGGCAAATTTTGTAGTAGCAAGACATTTGTACCAATTGGTATAGTGGACATTGACAAATGCATGCAACATACACTCCAATGTATGATTTGCACGTTTGGTTTGTCCATTAGTTTGAGGATGATAGGTTGTGGATAAAGCAAGCTTGGTGCCGAGTATCTGAAAGAGTGCTTGCCAAAACTTCCCGATAAATCAAGGATCACGGTCGGAGATGAGTATGCGTGGCATCTCATGATGCTTGAAGATGTTGTCGAAGTAGATTTGCGCTAAGTTTGGAGCATCCACGGTATCACAGGTTAGTGCCAAATGGATTTGCTTACTAAGCTTATCCACAAACACCACAATGGCAATGTGTCCTTGTTTTGTCTTTGGTAAGGATGTGATGAGATCCAAGCTCACATGCTCCCAGCGAGCTGATGGAATGGCAAGCGGTTGAAGGAGTCCACTCAGCTTTTGGTTGCTGGCTTGTTACGTTGGCAACTCTCACACGATCGGACAAATTCTTGAACATCTTGTGTCATGTTAGGCCACCACCATTGACGTTGGAAGGTACCCAAGGTCTTGTCCACACCCATGTGACCAGCGATGGGTAAATCATGGGCTTCTTGAAGGCGCACAAGTCAAAAATCACCTTTGGCTGGAACATAGATCCGGTCCGCATGGAATAGAAGACCTTCCTTGAAGGAGAAGGTGTTGTACTCCTTGTCACTTGTTGTTAGACAAAACTGTACCATTTGGAAGAAGGGATCTTGTTGTAGAGCTACCCAAAACTAGTTATGGATCTTGGGGTCAATTGTCACCGTTGTAATTGCTACCGCAATGAGAGGAAGAGACTTCAAATCAGGTTGTTGTGATAGAGCATCAAGGATGACATGGAACCGACCTAGTTTGTACTCAAGTTTGATGTTGAACAATTGGAGTTGCTCTTCCCATCGATGATGTTGACTCTTCATGTGCTCCAGGTGTAAGGTCTACAACAATGGGTTGTGATCAGTTTGCATGATCACTTGTTTCCCCAAGAGATAATGCCTCCATACCTTGGTGGCATATACCATTGCAAGTTGTTCTCGATCTCAAGCAGGTAATTTCTTTCAGCTGTTTTTAGTTGGTGAGACACAAAGGCAATGGGATGTAGTCCATCTGGGAATTCTTGTTGCAACACAGCTCCAATTGCAAAGTTAGAAGCATCAAAATCAACCATACAAGGTAGTTGAGGATCATATGGTTGAAGAATAGGTCTTGAAGACACCATATGTTTCAACTTCTGGAATGCTTCTTCATGCTTGGTGTTCCACTGGAAGCTCAACTTCTTTCCCAAGAGGTCAGTCAATAGTGCAGCCACATGAGCATAATAGTGGATGAACCACTGGTAAAAATTGGCCAATCCATTGAATGCCCGTACTTCTATAGCATCCTTCGGGGTAGGTCAATCATTAATATCCTTGATCTTCTCTTCTTCCATCTTGATCCCCTCTAAGGAGATCTTATGACCCAAGAAGGTAACCTCCTTCTGCCAAAAGGCACACTTTGACTTCTTACAATAAAATTTCCATTGTTGTAGGCTTAGAAATTTTTGCACATGATTCACGTGTTCTGCCTTTGTCTTGCTATAGATTAAGATATCATCCAAGAACACCACCACTGACCAATCCAATAGTCCATCCAACACCCAATGCATTTGATCCATGAATATTGTTGGAGCATTAGTGAGTCTGAAAGGTAAAACTCTCCACTCAAAATGCCCATACCTTGTGCAAAAGGCAGTCTTTTGCACATCTTCTCTATCAATTGGAATTTGCCAATAGCCGCTACAAAGATCCAACTTGGAAAAGTAACGTGCTCCACTTAGTTGATCAAGCAAGTCATCAATCCGAAGCAAGAGATATGCATTCTTCACGGTTTGCTTATTGAGCCCACGATAATCAATATAGAAATGGAGTTCTCCATCCTTCTCTGGAACAAATAGTGCCGGTGCTCCCCAAGGAGAGGTACTATGTCATATGAAGTCCTTCTCCAACAACTTTGTAATTGTTGTTTGCAACTCCTCCAACTCCTTTGGTGAGAGCCGATAGATTGGTCTACTCACTAGAGTACTCCTTGGCAATAACTTGATCTTGAAGGGCATACCTTGATCGGAGGGTAATCCCTTTGGAAAATCATTCGGAAACACGTCTGCAAACTCCTTAACTATCCAATCAACCATTGCTTGATGAGGCTCTCGGTCCTCCACAGATTGGTCTTGTGCAATCAGCTTGATCCATACCGCAAATACAAACTTATCTTCCTCTAAAGCTTGCTCTGTGGCTGCTTTACTAACAAACTTCCCTTCTAAGGACTCATCTCTCTTCCAAGCTTGCTCCATGGTTGCCTTCTTGGCAAACTTCCCATCTTGGGACTCCACTTCCTTCAAGGTTTGCTCTATGGCTACCTTCTCGACAAACTTCCCATCTTGGGACTGACTATTCTTAGGTGTCTTACTTAGAGGTGCCAGACAACCTAATCGGAAATTCCTACCTTGGTGTTGTACTTGAATTTGGCATTGGGTCCAATCAAATTGAACCTTATGACATTCAAGCCAAGGTAGACCCAAAATGGTATCATAGTGTAGAGGTGCCACTACAAACCTCATACACTCCAAATAATCCTTTCCAATCTTGAAGGTAACAGGATGTGAGGTGCGGAATGTAGAATCCTTTCTACCATCCGCCATCATCAAACTACTTCCAATCACATGCTTGATAGGAATACCCAATTCTTTTGCTACTTGCATAGACATGCAATTCTTTGAACTCCTAGAATCAACCAAAATCCTACAACCCCGATTAGATATCATACCTTGCAAGTGAAGCAAACTTGCATAGGTTGAGCCTTCAATCCCATTAGAACTAATCAAGCTCCTAGTAGGTGGCTTGAAATCTCCTATTTGGATTCCTCGTTTGCTTGATCATTCCGCTCCACAACCTCCACTTGGGCAACTTGTTGAGGTCGTCCATTCTTGAGTGGACATTCAGCAATGCGATGCCCCAACTGGCGACAATAAACAACCACCATTTTGTCATATTTTCTCCTTTTTTGCCATACCAAGTGGTCTCTATTGGTGTTGGCTCCTCCACTTGTGTGTAATGTATTGGTAGGCTTTGTGGAGGTTGAGGTCAAGACCAAGTCGTTGCCACCAAGGAATCAAAACGTTTGGCCAACCGCATGGCTTCTTCCAAGTGTTGTGGCTCTTGCATGGTTACCTCTAATTTGGTTCTTACCTTCAAGTCCCTCACAAATTGATCCAAAGCTGCACCTTCCAAAATATCTGGAATTTTCATGATGGTGTTTTGGAACTACGTGATGTAACTTCTTACAGAGCCAATCTATTTCAACTCTGCCAACTTATCCGGTGTAGCTTGTGTGACATTTATAGCTTGGAACCGACTAATTATTGCGCTCTTGAATTCTGCCCATGTCAAGATTGGTGCAACCATTTGTAGTTTGGCTTGCTCCACTCAGAATCTCCACCATAGCTTTGCTACTCCATCCAATTGGCTAGAAGCCAAGAGAATCTGTTTTTGCTCATCTTGTAGATTGGTAGCTTCAAAATAGCATTCACAATCAAACACAAAATTCTCCACTACACCCGAGAGATTCTTGCCTTCAAATACCTTGGGTTTAGGGAATCTGATTTGATCTTCTCCTTCTCAACTTGGTACTCTCTCAACTTGGTACTCTCTCCACTTGCTCTTGTCGTCAAAGATCTTGTTCATCCAACAATCGAGTAAGGTGCTCGATTTGTTGTTGCATAGCAAGGATAACATCAAGTATTGCCGACATAGTTGCTCCGCTATCACACCACTCCCAATCTATCTAATTTATTAGCACATAGAAACAACACGTCCACCGTTCTCCATAAGTTACAACCGGAAGCACTAAGGGTTCCTCAAATATGGTTATCATATGCAAAAAATCGTGTCCAAAGTGCGAGGTGATGAACTGTGTGAAATGATGCTTGGGTAGTATTTGGATGTGAAAATCCCAATGGTTTGGTGGAAGTGGATTTGGTGGTCCATAAATTCCATCCATCCCATTCCAGCTCTAATACCAATGTAAAAGACCGAATCCGAGGAGAGAAATAGGAGAATGGAAACTCACATTGGGACACTTGAATGAGAGAAAACTCCGAATGCCTAGCATGAGCTTTGGCTTTGGTATTTATAGGTAGCATACAAGGCCCTTGAGAAGCTTCTCAAGAAGCTTCCTCAAGTTGCTTTCTTAGAGTGCAAGCCAAGTTAACTAGGAAGCTTCTCAAGAAGCTTCCTTCTAGAAGCCGTCTACTTGGTGTGCAAGCTAAGCTAGTTGGAAGCTTCTAGAAGCTACTTACTTGAGGTGCAAGCTTAGCTAGTTAGGAAGCTTCCCAAGAAGCTTCCTAGATACTTCCATAATATTCTTGGCTACTTTGTCTTATGTGCTACTTTGTAAGCCCGACTAAGTTCGTCGCTAAACTCCATATTGTTACATCACCCATGCATGCAACCAATCTAAGGGTAGAGCTTGCTTACAAGTCACCAGTCCATGTATTTGATCCAAGGGTGGATCTTCCTTTGGAGGAGTCTGTCATGCGTATATACATTGCTACACAACATTCATCGCTATCAACGTCATACACTATAGAAGCACAACTCACACATAATCATACATAAACTCTAAAGTGCCACAATAATCATATCATTTACAACTCAAATCAACTAAATTCAAATCAATACTTGATCTGATCCTCAACAACTTACCAACAACAAGGAATTGATTACAGTCAAGCCACACCCACTCTAGCTAAGAGAATCTAGGTGACGCTCACCGGCTTTTTGTCTACTCTAGCCAAGAACTCAAAGGCTCAACATCAGAGAAGTGAGCTCTTTGGAGCTGCACTTCCAAGGTATACTCTTGATTTTGACCTAGGTCTCATCCCAATAGTCCCGCTGATGGCACACCCTACGGTGCAAGTGACGATGAGCCCCGCCATGAGGTCAGTACCTAACACAAAATCTGACGGTCAAAAAGTAGTCTATGAGTGACTGCCAAAATGCCTCTAACTACTATCATTGGAACTCCAATGTTTGAGCAATCTAGATGTGACACTAAAAATAGCATGACAAGTCCTCTTTGCTAATATAATATAGTCAAGGTGCTCCTTTGGAGCATCGGAGGTTGAGTGTGAAATTGTATGCTTCTTCTGTGTTTCTCTTCAGGTCTCCTATCCTTGGAAGATTATAGTTGTCTATGCATTATGAGATGAGAAAGAAGCTCTCATGTGGCATCATGAAGGGGATACACTTTCCAAAGGACTTTTTTTTAGTGAGTTGGAGGCCATTTTGGATGGTGCAATATGCAAGTATACAATCAACTTCATATTTTTCATGGTCGTTGATAGGGATGAGAAGTGGAGGTGTTGAAGATGAGTGGAAAAGGAAGATGAGTTAGAAACAAGGAAGACATGATGGATCTGCATATGACTGAGGAGAGCAAGTTGGTAGGCAATGGATAAAATGATCCGGGTAATCTGAAATGGACCTATCCAATTGGGAGCAAGCTTATATCATTAGGTATCAAGTGGAAAGGAAAGTTACTAGAATAAAGCATGAACTTATCATCTCATTGAAAGGTGACATTGTGACAATGTTTATCAGCATATCCTTGGGTATCAAGGGGGAAAGGAAGGTTACTAGAAAAAAGCATGAATTTATCATCTAGTTGAAAGGTGAGATTACAACAATTATTATCAGCATATTGCTTTTTCCAATTTTGAGCAACAAGAAGATGAGACTTTGGCTTGGTGTAGAGATTTAGATAACATGGACAAAATGGTAGAAGTATTGAGACCTAAGATGGTAGAGGACCAAGAAGAGAATCTAGAATAAGTGGATTTTGCCTATAATTAAGGAAGAAGTAAGAAAAGTCAATACTTGCCTACTTGGAGTTACTGTATGCAAAATCAACAAATAGGAGACAAGTATCCCAATCAATGTGATAAAAATTGATAAAGGCACATAACCTATCCTTGAAAGTGCAAAAAAAAAATTCTATTTAACTATTAATTTGGGGATGATAAGCTATTGATAATGCAAGTTTACTAAAATTTACAAGTAAGCAAAGATCTTGATTAGAGATTAGAACCTTTGGCATCTCATGGTTCTTAAAAATAATTTCAAAGTAGATATGGGACAATGTTGGACATCAATTATATCCATGGTAAGTGCCAAATCAATCTACTTTTTGAGCTTATCAACAAACACTACAATTGTAAAAGACCAAGGAGAGAAATAGGAGAATGGAAGATTGGAGTGAAAGATCATGTTGGGACCCTTGAATGAGTGAAACTCCAAATGCCTAGCATGAGCTTGGGTTTTGGTATTTATAAATAACATATAAAGCTCTAGAGAAAGTACTTAAGAAGCTTCTTAAAAGCAATCTTCTTAGAATGCATTCTAAGTTAGCCGTGAAGCTTCTTGAGAAGCTTCCTTCTAGAAGCTACCTACTTGGCATGCAAGCTAAGCTAGTTGGAAAACTTCTCAAGAAGTATCCTTCTAGAAGCCACCTACTTGGCATGCAAGCTAAACTAGGTAGAAGCTTCCCAAGAAGCTTCCTCCTAAAAGTTATCAATTGGCATACATTTTACCCAATACTTGGAAGGTACCAAGATACTTCCTAGATGCTTCTATAATATTCTTACAATTTTTTGTTAATTTACCTATTGGCTACTTTGTAATTCTTGACTAACTTGTCTATATACGCCATATTATTATTCCCACATTGCTAGTTGGTGATGTCCTTGTCACCATGGAAGCTTCAAACTCCTAGATGGCTATTTGTGCATTATAGAGATGAGAAAGAGGCTCGCAAGTGGCATCATGAAGTGGATACTCTTTCCAAAGGACTTTATACTCAATATGTTGTTGGCTACCATGTTGAGTGAGGTGATGTGTAAGGATATATTTAACTCCATACTCCTTATGATTGTTAATAGGGACATGAGGAGGAGGGGGTTGGACATGAGTCAAAAAGGAAGATGGATTAGAAACAAAGGGTTTCAACTTGGAAACATGAAAGATAGAGTGGATTTCTATATGATAAGGCACAACAAGTTGACAAGCAACAAGAGAAAATGATTTAGGTGACATCAAATGGACCTATCTAATTAGGACCAAGTTTTCAAACTTGGGTACCAGAGGGAGGGATTTTTTTTTGAAGAAAGCATGATCTTATTATTGAGTTGAAAGGTGAGATCAAGACAATGTTGATTCATGTATTGCTTTTGATAATTTTGAGAACAAGGAGATGAGATTTGGCTTGTTGTAGGAAATGGAATATTATGGTCAAGTAGGTGGAAGTATGAGGAACATGAGATAGAGGGAGAAAGAACAAGAGAAAGAAGGGAATTTGAAACAAGTGGGTCTAGGCCAAAATTAAGGAAGAAAGGAAAGAATCCAATGCTTGCCTACTTGGAGTTATTGTACGTAAACTCAACTGCAAGGCACTCATCTCAAATAGTATGGTGAATTTTTACAAAGGGACAAATCATATCTTCCAAGGTGCAATTTGCACATTTGGTTTGCCAATCAATTTGAAGATGGTAGGCCATAGACAAAGAAAACTTAGTGTCAAGTAGCTTGAAGAGTGCTTGCCAAATTTTATTGGTGAATCAAGAATCATGGTCATAGATGAGTATACAGGACATCCCATGATGGTTGAAGATATTGTCAAAGTAGATCTCCAATGTTGGAACATCTACTATCTCAAAGGTTGGTACCAAATGGATTTCCTTATTAAGCTTATCAACCAATACCGTGATTTTTGTATAACATTACTTTGTCTTTAGCAAGGATGTGACAAGATCTAAGTTCATGTGTTCTTATCAAGCAAATGGGATGGGAAGTGGTTGAAGGAGTCCACTTGGCTTCTAGTTATTGGCCTTGTTGCATTGGTAGCTCTCACAAGATTGGACAAACTCTTGGGTCTCTTGTGCCATGTTGGGGCACCACAAGGTCTTGTCCTACCCATGTGACCTATGATTGGTAAGTCATGGGCTTCTTGAAGGCACACAAGTTGTAGATCATCCTTGATTAGAACATAGATCAGATTCTCACAAAATAGAAGGTCTTCCTTGGAGTAGAAGGTATTGTATTCCTTGTTGTATGCTACAAGATGACCTTGTACCCTCTGAAAGAAGTGGTCTTGTTGTAAGTTTAAGTGTACTCTCTATTCAAAATGTCCATACCTTATGCAAAAGATAGTCTCTTATACATCTTCTTTATCAACAGGAATCTACCAATAGCTACTTTGAAGATCCAACTTGGAGAAGCATCTTGATCCACTCAATTGATCTAGAAAGTCATCAATTTGAGGCAAAGGATATGCATTCTTCACTATTTATTTATTGAGTCCACCATAATCAATACAAAATCTAAGTCTTTTATCCTTCTTTGGGACAAATAGTATTGGTGCTCCCCAACAAGATGTACTATATCATATGAAATCCTTCTCCAACAACTCCATTAGTGGTGTTTGAAGCTCTTCCAACTCCTTTGGTGAGAGCCCATAGATTTGGTCTACTCATTGGAGTACTTCTTGAAAATAACTTGATCTTGAAGGGCATACCATAATCAAAGTGTAACTCCTTTGGTAGATCATCTAGAAACATATATGCAAACTCCTTAACTATTTGATCAACTATTGCTTGATAAGGCCTTTGACCCTCATAAGATTTTCCATGCACAATTGGCTTGATCTACACTACAAAAGTAGGAATATCTTCCTCCATAGCTTACTATATAATAGCTTTACAAACAAACTTCCTATCTTTGAACTAACTATTCTTAGAAATCTTACTCAAAGGTGCCAAACAACCTAATCTATAATTCTTACCATGGTGTTGTACTTGAATTTGTCATTGGGTCTGATTAAATTGAATCTTATGAGGTTTAAGCCAAGGAAAACCTAGAATGACATCATAGTGTAAAGGCTCATACATTCCAAATACTCCTTCTCAATCTTGAATGTAATAGGATGTAAGGTATAGAATGTAGAACCCTTTCTACCATTTACCATCATTAATCTACTTACAATTACTGGCTTGATTAGAATACACAAGTCCTTTGTTAATTGCCGGGACATGCAATTCTTTGAACTTCCAAAATCAACCAAAATCCTACAACCATGACAAGATATCATATCTTGCAAGTGAAGTAAACTTGCATAAGTTGAGCCTTCAATCGCATTTGAACTAATCAAGTTCCCAATAGGTGGCTTGAACTCTCCTATTGGGATTCTTCATTTCCTTGATCATCATCCTCCACAAACTCCATTTGTGCAATTTGTCAAGATCTGTAATACCAATAGCTAGATACATGGTCTAGAGATGAAATTTGGTTTGGTAACATTGGGAAGGATTTTAAACATGATGGACTTAGTAAATAAGCTAGAGGTATCACCAATAAAGTACTTCTACTAATAGGCCAAAAACCAAAACATGCTTGGAAACTTCAGAATCAATAGCTAGGCATATAATATAGAAGTGAAACTTGGGGTGGTGACATCTAGAAGGATGTTACATATGATAGAGAACATAGTGATAGATCAAATAAATTTATCACCAAAATAGCACTTCTACTAATAGGGCGGAAGCCAAAAGTAGCCAAAAACTATAAAGCCATTTATGAAAGCCTAAACGGATGAATAAGGCCTCAAAAATGGAAAGATTCTCCCACCCTAAGGGAAAAAGATTCTCTTTGGTCAACTATTTGACCAACTAGATAGGATAAGGACTGACATGTCACCCATCCAAATAACTAATCCAAGGATGGAGCTCGCTGATAGGTCACCAATCCATGTATTTGATCCAAGGGTGGAGCTTCCTTTGAGGGGATCTTCTTTGCTGTATAATAAAGAGAATGTTATTGTTGGAAGATTGAGTATGAAATCTATATTTTCTCTCTTAAAGAGTTCTCTTTTCCTTGGAGTACTACAAAATCGTCCACTCTTGAGTGAACATTCAACAATGCAATGTCCAATTTGGTGATAATAAAAGTATCCACCATTTTGTCATAGTCTTTCCCTACCTATAGTGCCATGTGGTCTCCATTAGATGGCATCAATCTCCACTAGTGGTGGCTCTTCCACCCATGTGTAGTTGTTGGTAAGTTCTGTGAAGGTCAAGATCACGTTTAGCCAAAGAAGCAAAACTCTTGACCATTTGCATGGCTTCCTTCAAGTGTTTAGGCTTCCACATGGTCATCCCCAATTTGGTGCATGACTTCAAGCTCCCCAAAAATCAATCTAGAGCTTCACCTTCTAGTAAATCTGGAATGTGCATTATGGTATTCTAGAATTGAGTGATGTAACTTATCATAGAACCAATTTGCTTCAATTTTACAAATCTATTATGTGCAGCCCATGTAACATTTATAGCTTAGAATAAACCAATTATTATACTCTTGAAATCTTCCTATTTCAAGATTGGTGCAACAAATTACCATTCAACTTGCTCCACTTGGAATTGCCACCATAGTTTTGTTACTCCATCCAATCAACTTGAAGCCAAGAAAATCTATCTCCATTTATCTTGAAGATTTATAGCTTCAAAATAATATTTGCAATAAAATACAAGATTTTCTATTATGCTCATGAGATTCTTGCTTACAAATACCTTGGGCTTTGGAAATTAGATTCTCTCTTCTCCTTCTCAAAATGGTGTTATCACTATATGCTCTTGTTGTTGATGGTCTCTTTCTTATAACAATCAATCATAAAGGTGCTCAAATTTTTGTTGCATGGCAATGTTAACTTTGGGTATAGCCGCCATGGCTACTACTCTATCAAAATACCTAAAATTATCTAAATTAACATGTAGATGTAACGAGTCTACTATTCTCCATAAGTTACAATCTGAAGTATCAAGGATTGATTAGACAAGGTGATCACATTTAACATTTTGTTCCAAAGTATGAGATGATGAACTATGAGAAATGATATTTGGATAGTACATGGCCATAAAAATCCTAATGGTTTGGGAGAGATTAATTTTTTGGTCTTCCCATCCATCACATTCATGCTTTGATACCATAGTAAAAGACTGAGGAGAGAAATAGGAGAATGGAAGATTGGAATGAAAGATCTCATTGGGATTCTTAAATGAGGGAAACTCCAAATGCCTAGCATGAGCTTGGGCTTTGGTATTTAGAGAAAACATACAAGGTTCTTGAGAAGCTTCTCATGAAGTTCCTAAAAGCCAACTTTCTAGAATGCAAGTTAAGTTAACAAGGAAACTTCTTGAGAAGCTTCCTTCTAGAAGCCATCTACTTGGCATGCAAGCTAAGCTAGTTGGGAAATATGTCCCAAGAAGTATCCTTCTAGAAGCCATCTACTTGGCATCCAAGCTAAGCTAGCAAGGAAGCTTCTTGAGAAGCTTTCTCTTAGAAGTTACTACTTGGCATACACGTTACCCAATACTTAGAAGGTACCTAGATGCTTCTAGAATATTCTTGTAATTCTTGGCTAATTTGGCCTATTTGCTAATTTGTAAATCTTGACTAACTCATCTATAAACTCCATATTATTAAAATGATAGTTATATGGTACTGGTCCATCTTTGGCAAGGATGTGATGAGGTCTAAGCCTACATGTTCCCAATGTGTAGATGGAATTAGTAGTGGTTGAAGAGTCTACTTGGCTTTTGGTTATTGGCCTTGTTGTGTTGGCAAATCTCACAAGATTGGACAAACTCTTTGCTTATCATGCCATGTTGGGCCACCACCATTGAAATTGTAGAGTACCCAAGGTCTTATCTACACCTATGTGATCAATGACTACTAAGTCATGGGCTTCTTGAAGATGCACAAGTCATTGATCACCCTTGGTTGGAACATAGACTTGGTTCTCATAAAATAGAAAACTTTCCTTGAAGGAGAAGGTGTTTATTCTTTGTCATGTGCTACAAGATGACCTTGTACCATTTAAAAGAATGGGCCTTTCTATAACATGGTCCTTAACTTGATTTGGACTTTTGAGTCAATTAACACTTTTGTAATTGCCGCTATGATGAGAGATTCATGAAGAGTCTTCAAATCAAATTATATGATAGGGCATTGGGAATGAAATAGAACTTGCCAAGTTTATACTCAAGTTTGATGTCTAACAAGTTTAGTTGTTCCTCCCATTGATGATGTCAACTCTTTATGTGCTCCAAATATAATGTTTGCAACAAAGGTTTATGATTAGGTTATAGGATTATTTATTTTCCCAAGAGATAATGCCTCCATACCTTGGTGGCATACACCATGGTTAGTTTTTCTTAATCCCAAGTAGAGTAATTCTTTTTTATGGTGCTTATTTGGCAAGACACAAAGGCAATGGGATGTAACCCATTTGGAAATTCCTACTAGAACATAGCTCCCATGGTAAAGTTAAAAGCATCAAAATCAACCACACAAGGTAGTTGAGGATTGTATGGTTGAAGATTGGGTTGTGAAGATACTATATGCTTTAGTTTCTTGAATACTTCTTTATGCTTGGACGTCCAATAAAATATTGAGGTCTTCTCTAAGAGATTAGTCAATGATACAACCAAATGAGCATAGTAGTGGATGAGCTATTGATAAAAACTTGCCAATCCATTAAATGCTCATACTTTTGTGGCATCCTTTGGATTAGGCCAATCAACAATGGCCTTGAATTTCATATTCCATCTTGATCCTCTCTAATGAGACCTTATGACCCAAGAGGTAACCTCCTTTTGCCAAAAGGTACACTTTGACTTCTTGTAATAAAACTTCCATTGGCATAGTCATCTTAATATTTCTTGTACATGATTCTTGTGTTCTACTTCCGTCTTACTATAGATTAAAATACCATCCAATAGCCCATCCAACAACCAATACATTTGATCCATTAAGACTACTAGAGCATTAGTAAACCCAAAAGGTAAAACTCTCCATTCAAAATGCCCATATCTTGTACAAAAGGCAATCTTTTGCACATCCTCCTTATTCATATGAATCTACCAATAGTTACTTCAAAGATCTAACTTGGAGAATACTCCACTCAATTAATCCAAAAATTCATCAATTCAAGGGAAGGGATATGAGTTCTTCACGGTTTGTTTACTAAGGCCATAGTAGTCAATATAGAATCAAAGTCCTCCTTCTGTTGGTATAAAGAGCATTGGTGCTCCCTAAGGAGATGTACTATATTGTATGAAATCTTTTCCCAAAATCTTGGTCAATATTGTTTGAAGCTCTTCTAACTCCTTTGGTGAGAGCCTATAGATTGGTCTACTCACAATAGTACTACTTGGCAATCATTCAATCTTCAGAGGCATACCTTTATTAGATGGTAACCCCTTTGGAAGATCATCCAAAAGCATATCTACAAACTCTTGAACTATCTAATCAACCATTGCTTAATGAGGCTTCTAACTTTTGTCAAATTCTCCTTGTGGGATTGGCTTGATCAACACTACAAAAACATAAATATCTTTCTCCAAAGCTTGCTCTACAATTTGACAAACTTCTCATCTTAGGATTGACTATTCTTAGATGTCTTACTTAAAGGTGTTAGACATCCTAATTGATAATTCTTACCTTGGCATTTTACTTGAATTTATTATTGGGTCCAATCAAACTAAACCTTATGATGTTCAAGCAAAGGAAGACCTAGAATAATATCAAAGTATAGATGTGCTACTATAAATCTTATACACTAAATACTCCTTTCCAATCTTGAAGTATAACAAGATGTGAGGTACGGAATGAAGAACATCTTCTACCATCTGCCATCATCAATCTACTTTCAAATACTAGATGATAGGAATACATAGTTCCTTTGCTAATTGCATGGACATGCAATTCTCTAATTTTCCAAAATCAACCAAAATCTTACAATTACAGTCAAATACCATACTTTGAAAGTGAAGCAAATTGATATAAGTTGAGTCTTCAATCCCATTAGAACTAACAAAGTTTTTAATAGGTGACTTGATATCTCTTATAGGAACTCTTTTTTGGAGTTTTTGGCAATTTTTTGAGGTTTTCCATTCTTGAATGGATATTCAACAACATGATATTCAATTTGGCAACAATAAAAAAATCACCAATTTGTTGCAATCTAATTCCTTTTGTAGTGCCAAGCAATCTCTATTAGATGGCACTGATTTCCATTGGTGTTGGCTCCTCCACTTGTGTATAGTGTGTTGGTAGGTTTTGTGAAGGTCTAAGTAGAGACAAAAAGTATGGCAACCAAGGAATCATAGTTCTTAGCAAAATACATTGCTTCTTCTAAATTTTTGGGTTCTTGCATTATCACTTCCAATTTGGTGCATGAGTTCAAACCTCTCATAAATCAATCTAGAGCTTCACCTTCTAGTATCTTTGGAATTTACATCATGGTGTATTAGAATTGAGTGATGTAGCTTCTCACAAAACCAATATGCTTCAATTTTGCCAATCTATCTTGTGTGGCTCATGCAACAATCACCATTTAGAATCTCCTAATTATTGCTCCCTTGAATTCTTCCCATGTTAGGATTGGTGTAAGAAATTAGCATTGAACTTGCTTCCCCTAGAATTGCCACTATGTTTTTGCTACCTCATCTAATTGGCTTGAAGATTTATGGCTTCAAAATAACATTTGCAATGAAATAAAATATTCTCCACCGCAACTAGGAGATTCTTGCCTTCAAACACGTTTGGTTTCTAAAATCAGATTTTCTTTTCTCTTTCTTGAAATGCTACTCTCTCTACACGATCTTGATATTGATGATCTTGTTCTTCCAACAATTGAGTAAGGTGCTCAATTTGTTGCTACATAACAATGATAACTTTAGGCATTACCACCATGGCTACTAATCTATCAAACTACCTACTTGCAATTATCTTATTTAATACGTCCACCACTCCCTACATGTTACAATTAGAAGTATCAATGGTTCATCAAGCAATGTTTGTGTTTAGAAAAAAATTTCCAAACAATTGTATGAAATGATGCTTTGCTAGTACATGGATATGAAAATATCAATGGTTTAGGGAAAATGGATTTGGTGGTCCATAGAATCCATCCATCCCATTCTTGCTCCTATATCAATATAAAAGACCAAGGAGAGAAATAGAAGAATGGAAGAAGACCAGAGCGGAAGATCACATTTGGACTCTCAAGTGAAGGAAACTCCAAATGCCTAGCTTGAGTTTTGCTCAAGTATTTATAAATAACTTGAGTACAAGGCTCCCAAGGAGCTTCCAAGGAAAGATCCTTTTATGAGTCACCTTACTTGGAGTGCAAGCTAAGCTAACTATTTACTTGGCATTCAAATTAAGCTAACCATTAGCTTGGCATACAATTTACTCTACCCTTGGAAAGTTCCTAAAAGCTTCTCACTAAGAAGCTTCTTGTGTGTTTGTAGAATATTCTACTCACAAGCTTCTTTGATGCTTCTAGTACAATCTTAGGTTAGTTCTACTTTATTTTGCTATATTTAGCTTAGCCTACTAACTTGTTTTTTAACTCCATATTCTTACAAAAATCTTGTATGTGGTGCCATCAAGCAGCTAATTGCTTGTGTGTGTAAGTTAACTTGCTGGAGAATTTGTTGCTCCTTCCACTCTATCCATACATAGATAATTGTGTGTTATATTTACTTTTCTTCCTTTGGTAACTTACATTTCTTTCACATGCTATCATAAGTTATAAGATACCATAAATAATAAATTGTGAAAGAGTAATGGTGTTTGTGGATTCAAAAGACATAAGGTAATTGAGCTTATAAGTTTTTGGGAGAAGCCATGTTGTTTAGTGTGTGCATGTTCCTTACGTTACTCCTTTTGCAACTATTTGTTTTGGATATAACAAAATGGTTAGAAATTATTCCACATATTTATCTTTCATCCCATCTATTTATGTGGGATCACAAATAAGTAGGACTCCACTTATTTATAAATTTACATAAACCATAAACCTAAGTCTTGAACCATTGCTCAATGCTTAATAATATAATATGGTTGTTTGTTTGCAAAAATGTTCTCCATTATAATATACGTCCTTTTATCATCACAAAGATCATTTATTCGTGTCTTCTTCATGCTTAAAATATGAAAACATATTCTGCAAAGAAAATCCTTTTGTAAAACCAATAGTGCTCAATTCTACAATAAGTTTCTAATTTGAATTTTTAGTTCATGATTTATCCTTTGAAATCAATATATAATTAGACTTGTGACTATACAAAATTTCTTCCATCTTACAAACCTCATGTAACTCTTGGGTTTTTGATCTCATTCTTCCTAATCATGGTGAAGATTATTGAACATGTAATCCTCTCCAATTCAAGAAATCCTCTCCTTTCTTGCAACTTCTCTCTTTCAAAGTAAGTGAAAATGCCTTTTGAGCATCTAAACACACCCTTTGAATTATAATCAAACTTTCTTTTCTTTTATAATTATTTTATTACTTCAAACCACCCAAAGAACCTTATGTAACCTCAACTTCTACTTTTGATTACACTTTACCTAAAGGAGTCTAATTAGTTTCTCTCATTCTTTTAGAAATTTGCATTCTTGAGCACATCCTCAAGATAGATTCCTTTGCAATATTTTAGCCGAATTCATTGAGGCAATTGGAATTAATATGTCTTTACTTAGCACTCAATTTTTCAAATTAGGTCTTAATCTCATCCCTTTGACAACAAGTAGCTAAAAAATTCAAATAATGTTCTCTTAAAAGTTTTCACTACCCATTAAGAAGTTAAAGAATTGAACTTGGATTCACTTTCCCAAAATCTGATACTTCCAAGACTTGAGACTTGCTCACCAAAAGAACTCAATAAGAGAGAGATTTTTGTAAATAAAAGGATGATTAGTACTTCATCATTAGTTTATATACTTGTGAAGGTATTTCTTAGAGAAACAAGACAAAGGCTATGATTTTCATATAGTTGTTTTCCTATGTAAAAGGCCAAGCTCAAGAAGCTATTTTTTGTGTCATGCTACAAATTAAGATGAAGAGAGTGAATTTAACTACTAACAAGGTCATGTGAGCTTTATAGTACACAAGATAGGATAATTTATGAATAAATTATCAAATAAATAATTCACATTTTCTAAATAAAATTTTCCATTATTTTTTAACTTTTTTTCTAAATTACATTACATTGTCATCTATTTTCTCTTCTTGTACATGTAAGGAAGAAGCTCAAAATTTGTAGCTAAAGTTCTATAGCTATACCTATGGTTATAATATAAATTATAGTATCCAATATCTTCTCAATAAAATTGGTTTACTTTCAAACTAAGCATCTACCTTGACATAACACAATAACCTATTAGAATATGTATTATTAAAGATCTTTGTTAAGATTGTTATCAATAACTTACTTAGAACATGACATACAATGAACTTTGTAATTGTATCACAAACTACATAGTAAATATAACTTTTGGTAGGTGCTTCACAACTCCAATGTCAATAGTCCTATCAATAAGTCTAGAGGGGTTGCAAACTGCTAGGTTGGTAGATAATATTGCAAGCTTGTGATTGGTATTATAGCCATCAATAAGGTCTCTATGTCTAGTTGCCTTAATTGCTTGGCACCAAAATTTTGAGAAAATTATTGCAAATCAATATGAACTGAATAAGACTTACCATGTAGTGTTAAATTAATTTTATGTGTATATTGTAATCCAATCTTATTTTTCACTACCATATTGCTCTCTATTTGTAAAAAAGTAACAAAGCATAAAGTTTATATATTTAACCTCATCACATTAATAAGTATTTATATTTAATAGTATTGATTTTAAATTGATACTCTTAAAAAATAATATTTATTTTGTATGACTTGATTACTCATGTATTTTTTTCAATTGGAGTTGTATCTTGACTTGTGTGTATGGTAAGAATAAATTTCAATATATTTTACTCTCTTTAATGAAGTTTAGGTTCTGCTTTTCCATTTCAACAAGAACAACATGATCCTTCTATATATTTTTAATGTATATGCATCTTATCAATTTGCATCTAGTTGAAAAAGAAAGTGATGTCAAAATTTGTGTTGTTTGAGATTTCTCTATTTGAAAATCTAATATAACCATATAATATACTCTTGAGTATCTCTAGGGGTATTAAAATCTATCAAGAAGAATAATAAAAATTCTAAATTTTTTAGATAAAGTCTTCTAGAAAAGCAAAAGTTCAATTGTAGAAAAACTAAAGACTTTAATGCAAGAAAATAAAACTGGATTATCTTATTTTCTCCCTTTATTAATCAATATATACTTTTTTCATGATTTATTCTTTGAAATTGATTTAGTATAGATCAAGCCTTTTTGAATTTGATCATGATTAAGAAAAATTTAAATATCATATTATACTAAGCAATTGAGTTTTGGATTATATATGAGCTTCATAAAAATATAAACTTCATCAAGGATAATTGCTTGTTTAAATTAATGGTTGATAACACATATAAAGACTATGATACATATGGGATCAAACTTCTATGCATTATGATTTCTTTCCTAATCTAAAATTGAAGGAAATTTGGCACATTTACTCCATAATATGTTTGCATTTCTTGAACAACTCAATCATATTTCCTATAAAAGAAAAATCTTACCATAACTCTCTTGGTTTTTAATTTCTTATTAATATGGTAAAGGGAAAAGATATGTTGGTTATAATTACTATGTCAATATTTTTTAATTTCATTATAATTGTATTTAAAATAAAGAAAACCTGTAAATTTCTTTTCTCTAATTCCTCCTTGGTTTATTAAGTATGAAAGATATCTAATGGTATGAAAAGTATTGATATACAACAATGCAAAGTTAGGAGTTATCAATATTGAAATATCAAACCTAATTCAAAGTAAGCAAAAGTAATTATACTGATGTGGTTTTTATCTCAAAATAAACCTAATAATATATTCCCATATCAATTAAAGAAGACGATAGGTTAAAAGATCTTGTATCAATTTATTTGCAGAAATCAAATATAATAATCTTCATAACATCAATTTTATAATAATCCCTATTCACACACAAGCTTACAAATACTAAATCTTACATACTAATGCTTATAAGTACTTGATATTGGTTTGATTTAAGTGATTTGGTCAAATTCATTTAAAAGAAAAACTCCACAATAATATCTTCATTTCTAGTAAAAAGATCAAACTTTACCAAAAGGTGGTTCTATCTTGCAAAGTCAAGAATTCTTTCACCTAATATGTAATTTGGATTAAGAAAAACTTGCAATTGAAAAGATGATGTGCTCAAGAGGTCCACCCAACAGTTCTTGACTCTTTCTTCAAAACCAAATATCTCATTATAATACTAAGTTAATCTACTAAAATATAAATATATGATGGTCATTATTGCAAACTCCTCTAAAAAAGGCAATCATTATTCTAGCTTTTATGGAAGCTTAGCTAAACTTTGGAATAAAGGAATCTTTATTACTCCTAGCACCAGAAAGTTCCATAGTGAAGTATATATGAATTTATGGCTATCATTAAGACAAAAAAGGAGTAAATTAATCATTAATAATGATAGATAAACATCAATGTAATTTTAATATCAGATTTTAGGATGACATATTCAGAAACTACTAAAAATTTATCACACAAATTTTTTAAATAAAAGGGATTCAGATATCTACTATTGAAAATACCAAAGAGATCAAGAGTGAATGATAAAACTACTTATGCTCTCTTAAATATATAGACTACAAAACTTACAAAACATGATAGATCAAGATTAAATTAGAATAGGCTAATGCTCTTTACTACATCTTATAAAAATAAGACAAAAACTCAAAATTTTTGAGGAAAAATCCATAAAATTGAGGAGGTTTATAATGTCTTGTTCTTTGTTTGCATGGATATTTGTTTGAACTTAGTGATTATTTTGGATAGTCTAACATAAATATGTTTATCCATTCCAAGAGATTTATTAGATGATGAAGATCTTGATCTAAGTTGGGTTAAGATTATTCTTTATTTGGTCTCAAGTAATCCAAAGCAACTTGTTATATCCTTTCATTTATGGGAGGATATATATCCTTTATGGTTATCCTTGCACAACTTATCAAGAAGTAAATGTATGAATTTTTATGGTTATCCTTGCACAACTTATCAAGAATTAAATGTATGAATTTTTATCAATTTATACCTCATGAGTGGTGCTTCGACCAGTTTTGTCTTCAATACCTGGAAAACTTCTTGACTTGCTTCCCACAGGTAGTCTTTGGACTTCTTCAGAAGCTTTGTAAGGGGTGCAGCAAGCACCATGTAGTTTGAAACAAAGCATCTGTAGTATCTAACATGTCATAAGAAGGATGTTTTTCAAGGATTCCAAAGTTGAGATAACTTTTACCTTATTTCTTACTTCATATAGAAATGTTCTCTTATAATTTTCTTATTTAACAGATAATTAATATCTCATTCATATATATGTCATCTCTATGATGTATTCAGCTGATAATTCTTGCATTTTGATCACCATATCTGATTGGCACTTTGTTGTATTTTGAAGATTCTTCAGTTGAAGACACTCCACCTACTAATCTTACCACACAAAGGATATTAGAAATTTCCTATCATCTCATGAATGTAAAATAAAGACTTAGTTCTTTTATACATCAACCAATAATAAAATCCTTGAGTACTAAAATACTAAGCACACTGCAAAATCAAATTAATTTTCCTCCGTTCTTCTCCAATCTTGTGTTGGAGCATCTTCTAGCTCATATTGTGATATGGTTTGTCTTACTTCTACACACTCATATCTTGAGCCATATCTTATTCTTTGGTATAAGAAATGATGGAGTTGCTTCTTCCCAAGTATCCCATGTTTCATTTAATATTTTTTATCTTCTCTTATTATCTAGTTGTTGTATAGATATCCATATATGGTTGAGGATCACCATCGTAAGCAATGCTTTCCAAGAACTTTATATAAATTCTCATATAAACAACTTATGTAAGTTCAAAAATTGGTCATCCTTTTTAAAGAGCTTCATTATCAATAGGAGTTACTTACAAATCTTATTTTTAACCACCTATCTATTTGAATAGATGATTATGAAATGAAGAGTAGTTTTAATGTAGTGTTTACCATCTTCTTCACTTATTAGATTGGAAAAACCTCTCTTTTGAAAGATAACCAAGTTAATTTCTAAGGTGATTAAAAATCCTTGGGTCCTATATTGGAGAAGTTTGTGCAACTTCAATACTATAACTATTTATTGGAGAAACATTAATTTTCACATCTTTATAAGCATTACAACACTTGACAAAAAGACATCAAAAAGAGTCAAATGTTCAAAAGTTCCATGTCCAAAAGTGCTTGAAGATTTGGATTATTCACTATTACTCAAAATATTAATCAACAATCTAGTCTTGGTGGGATGTAATAAAATCAAAAAGATCTGAAAGTGATATAATAGTGCTTTTTAGATCATTTTTCTAAAACTATTTTCTTTGCAAAATGATCAATAAAATAAATATTTTTATTGGATATATATATATGCAAGGATACTAGTCAATGATCTGCATAATTGTGCAAACCTTGATCCTTGTAGTGCTCAAAAAGAGTTCATTTAAGAAGAGATTTTATTCTTGTTTGGTTTCCATGTCCCAATCTTCATTTTTTCTAAGAGATTATGAAACATCCAATAAATCTATTCTTCTATCAAAACTAAGATAGTTCTCTTGAATGATCAAATGTGAACCTTCTAAAAAATATAAAATCTTTCTCATAAAGTTAGGAATTATCTCCAAAATATTATCAAGAATTGCTATGCTAATTTCATATCTTGGCCTTGAAATGGTAAAATGATCATACCAAAGGCTAAAGTAATCCTTCATTTTTGCTAAATTAATCATATTTTAAGAGGAATTTGATTGCCCAATAAGAACAGTACTTTGGATCTTGTTATAAGTAAATCACTTTGAGATTGGAGAAAAATCAATTTGTTCTATGATTGACATGATTGTACTCTAGATCCGATAATAAGTTTGAGATCGGAAAGATCAGATTTTCTCATTCCTTATTGTGCTCCCTTGTATTCAATGGCCCTAATCTGCATTTTTTTAGCATCCATTTGGAAATTTCAATAAGCCTCTCCATCAAGTAAAATGAAAAGCTATATAAAAATCTCTTTATGAGGAAAAATAATCATTCTATCTATAACAAGACCTACAAACATAATTACAAGATCCAAGTATCATAAATCCTAATCAACTTAAGTATGTTCCATACCTATCAATATATTTTAAAATGCATAAATTTAAGGAATTGATATTTGGACCCTCCTTTTGGATATTTTCAATCCACTCCTACATTTTGGCTGTTTGCTTCTAGACCAAATGGGGAAGGTGCAAATATCTAAAATGGGATGCAGATATAATTTTCCTCAATTCAAACTATTGTATCTTTTAAATTTTAGAGGTATAATTTATTTACAACTTTGAGATAGTTTGTAAGATCCTTCCATTTTAAGTATCTTTGAATAAGATTCAACCACATACTACATTTCTCACTAGGTGTTACTTTGATTTTTGGCAACGAGCTTGACCTCTACTTCAATACTTCTTCTTGCTAATGCAATATATTGGATTTTGGAAACTTTTATTAAATAATTTCTGTCTTTTTTCTTCTATATTCTAGATACCACAAAGAAATATATAATACTAGAATCAATTTGTTTCTTCATTGACACAAGAATGTAATTAATAGATTTGTAAAACTTTTAAAGGTAAATCTATAATGTTACCTTCTTATCTATTTGCTCCTCTATATTCTTGAATTCTCTTTAAGCTCTTCTATATTCTTGAATGAAAATCTAGTAATTTTTTTACCACTTAAATGGATTGCAAGTTTAAAAAAATAAAAAATTGAATATCTCAAAATTATAACATAAAATGGTAAACATAGATCTATGATTAATGGATTAATGCTTTTGATTATGGATATGCAATTGGATCCTTGTTTCATTCTATCTTGTGAGTGAGCGTAAGCAAGTGAGATTCCAATATGGGAGGAATTAAATAAGTCAAAATTAAATGTGTGTGCACATGTGCATGCATGTGCAATATCAAAGGATCAAGCATTCAACATTGGCTTTGCTCAAACAACCTAAACTAGCTTGGGTCATGGATAATAGGCAACTCTTTGCTCCAAGCAAGTGTTGATTGCTCTTGGCCAAAGAGTAATTGAGATTAGTAGTAATTGAGATTAGAAAATTCTTATTAATTGTAAGATTAGTAGATTGAAGCATGTGGAAGCCTTTCCTCTTTACAACTCATGGCAGAGACAAGCATTGGGGATTTTCATTATAAGAGTTTTGTAAAGTATAGACTATAGATTAGTATGGCACAAAGATTAGTAGAACATAAAAATTAACATGCTTGAGGTACTAAATAGAGCTTGTTGGATGGAAAGAAATAAAAGGACTTCCTACATTGAAGGAATCAAAGGTCAAGAAGTTTGACTTTCAAAGAGGAGAAAATTGTGTATTTTACAATGGGCTTTAAAAGGGAGTAGGAGCAGGTATAGGAAAGAGTACCATGCATGTGGTACTTAAGTGGGTAAATGTGGGAAATCTTGAGTAATTAGGGATTTGGAGTACCCATTTGTGCATATTTACTGCACAATTGGGGATTTTTGGAGCAAAACCACCCATGATATTCAACTGTGAACCACCCACAAGGATCTACCTCACAAGACCACCTAGCATATAGTGCCATTTGGAATTTCCTAGGAAAAATTTGTGGAATTGGGATGACACTAGGGATTTCCTCCAGATTGGAAAGCCTTCTTGGAGTAGACTTTGGTGCACACCATAGGACACATCATTGCAGATCTCATCAATGTGGTGATCAGGGTTTGGGAGCTGCATGTTGTTGGTATGGCGGGGTAGTTGGACTTGACTACAAAGTTGATATTGGAGGAGGTAAAGTGGCCACTTTGGATTATAGATATGCTTCTTATAGTTTATAGATATGCTTCTCTCACATCTCTTATCTATCTTTTCATATCCTTTCTTTGTATGGGGTTGCTCTTTTCTTGTCCTTTTCTTTGAGACATAAATTTTGTCTACTATGTCTCACTTCTTTGTTATGGCATTTTCTTTGTACTCTTGGGATGTATATATTTTTAGTAGCTTATCTCTTGATGCTCCCTTTTTGTTCCTTGGCATTGGACCATAGTACTATCACTTCCCATCTAGCACTTTACATCTTGTTTGTGCATGCATAGAGTAGATTATAACATTAAATTTTCAGCATACACTTAAATTTAATCATATTTATCTATATAGAGTCCCTTTGATCCCCAAATCATGTACTTTTCTTGTACCAATTGTATGCCTTATATGGGGTGATTTCCTTATGGAGGATACACCACTATTTCCTCCTATGCCTCATCATCCTATCATAGATCCTACACTATTCTTCCCTCCACCTACTCTTATTGCCCCATGCTCCTTGAAGATCATTCTCCTCCACCTAGGTCCTCAACACATCCATATATCCAGCTCCATCAATGTCCTACACAATATTGTTTGGACTAGTCTAGCACAACATAGAGGGAGATCTTGTTTTTTATGTATGTGGAAAAAAATCACCTCTATTCCTACTCATTCAAAGATCCAACCTGGACTTTAGTAGTAACTTTATAGGCTCCTTCAAACACATACTCTTGGTTAAACTATTTGGACGCTATCCAAGCATTCATACCAAGTTTCCCTCAACCAAAAATGTACACCAAGATCCCTATGCTTTTATCTCTTCCTATTGGCTCCACTCTTCCTCCTACTACAAGCTATTTTGGCCAATGACTATGGGAGAGATGTGTCCACTTGGATTTTATTGGACCTCTTTCCTTAGTGAATATTAATCTTTTTAGCCCATGGAGGTGTTTCAAGAGATTGCTTCTAAAATTCATAGGTTTTTGAGAGGAGATTGCAAAACCTTCCATGAGGATTATACCTTTAGTGCCCAAGCCATAGCCAAGCAAGTTGCAAAGTCTCCACAACTCCTCTAAAGCATCATTTCTTCTATTGCTCCTTAATATTAGGCTGGGTAGCGGAGTATGAACATGCACCCCATGCATTCATCCTCTTGGCTAAAGCTCTTCTCCTCTTAAGATTTATCTATAGTAAAGACTCTATATCCACCTACCATTTAGGACCTTCCTATGTTTATTGATAATTATCAACAAGATGAGGAGTTATTGTTTGTAGAGTTTTTCTTTGCTCATACTTTACTCCAATATCTGCAATTCTCAAAGGGTGGGTTATTAAGGCTAGTTTTTGAGCACCTACGAGATTGCCTCTCCTTAGATACTCCAAATTAGGGTTTTCCTCTTCTCTTTTCCTTCTATTAGTGCATTGTCTTATGTGATGTACTCCTTGGAGCAACTTGTTTATTTGGTGCTTCTTGTCTCCTAGCTCTTGCAAAGAAAACCTCAATTGTAATGCCCCATTGCCATTATGGATTGTTTTTTATTTGGTTTATTGTGCTATTTGCTTATTACTATGATAATCTTTTTCTTCCTTCTTGTCTCTCCATCAGTTTTCTATGGTTATTCTAAGGGGATGAAAGATGATTATTATGTGCATTCAAGCTTCCTTGACATTCATCCAGATTGGATGGTGGTCCAAGTTGATGTCTCCAATGCCATTTCTTGTCCAACATTGTTTAGTGCTCTTGGCTCAATTGGAAATCAGACCCTCTACTTGATCTAATTTTTTTGTATGTTGTATGGTATTGAGATACCTCTATTGTAAAGCCACCATATCACTATAGGAGAGTTCACACCATTGACATCAACCAAGAGCACATGGCAAGGGGATCCTTGGGGTGGCCTCTCTTTGCAATAGCACATTACATGGCTTTACAATAGGTTGCATCAACTTTTTTGTGTTATTTTCTCCCATCCTTTGGATGACACTCATATTATGAGCCCTTTGGAGGATGTAGTTTGAGCAGTATTTTCTTTCATATTCAACTTAGAAGCCTTGGATTTAGAAGTCTAAACTTGTAAATGTAAGGTCTGGAACCTACACACCGTCCTCATTTCCTTTGACTTCCCCCAAGAATCCAACTCCTCATAAGTGGTTTTAGAGTTTTGTGCTCTCTTCTAAGACAAGAGGAATTTTTGCAATTTGTTCATCTTGGACATTTTAGTGTAAGCCATAGCTCATGCTCACCTCATTCCCCAATTGAGGGATACCCAAGTTGCCTATTTCCATTCTTACACATTTTTATCTCTTTATGGCCTCATATTTGGCATGTAATTTCTTGCCTACAAAGACACTATTGCAACATTTGCATATGTTTGACAATACTATCTAGCATACTTTCTCCACTCTATTATGCATGCTCCTACAATGATCAAATAAGTGGTGGAGGTAATAGATAGCTCTACCCATAATCATGGACAGATGCATATCCATGTTGCCTCATAGGCCTCGAAGCTACAACATCAATTCTATATATTGGACTATGTGCTCTAGTGGTCCCTCATTTAAAGGATAGGTTTTTACATAAGGAGTGTCCTTTATTTTTAGGACCTATCAAGATAGTTGACTCAAATATTTATGTCTTCCAATCATATATTTGATTTGGCTTACAACTTATTGCCAGGCTTTGCATGCATATCACTCCTCACTTTTTTTGACTTTGTATCCCTAGACTCTAGTAAGATTCAAGTAGATCTTGATCCGCATATGCATACTCACACAATTATGCCCATCCTCACTAGTATGTCTCTACCTAATAGAGCTAGAATTCTCCTTTGTAGTAGGAAATGATCTGAAACTTGGCTCCAAGCTTCTCCCTTGATTGACGACTTTCAATTTTACTTTGAGGAGTTTTCCATAGTTCTACATTTGAGGTAGAGTCTCCAACATTCACCTCTCATAGGGCTTCCACACTAATGCACATGTGGTTCCGCATATGATATATAAGACATACACTTTTTACAATGTGCAATAGGTGGAGAGCCTACCAAAGTCCATGATGTAGTTCATGATATAGTGGCTTAGATCTTACGAGCTACGGGTCCAAGTTCAAATAGAGCAATGTTTAGATACCAAGACCACCTATCCATTGGGTGCAAACTGATATTGTTACTTTCACAAATGGTCATCGTACTTTGCGTGATGTGGTGATGACAAAACCCTACTAGCAAAGTCATTGGCATGGGCAATAATGCAGGTAGGAGCAACAGCAACCATTGCTTCTAGGGGCAAGGAAGACCACTATGCACCTTGGCTATCCTTGGATACCTTTGTCCCTTTGGCAATTGAGATCTTTGGGCACCTACATCATCACTTCCACAATCTCCTTAGGGAGGCAACATAATGTTCTTTGCGGCAGAGAGGGGCAATAGCTATCTCTCCAACCATGCTCACATACTATTATTAGCTATGTGTATCAATTACTTTACAATGTGTTCAAGCTTTAGATCTTCACAGACAAGCATCTACAATAGGAACGCCACCATGACAAGGATCCTCCCTTACCACATTCCAGACATACCAATGGAGGACCTTTACCACATAATTCAGGAGTACATTACCCTCTTCTTAGCTTATCCAGTGCTTGTTGTTAGTGCACTTTTTCCCAAGTGTACCTTTGAGCACTGTTTATGTTTCTTTCTTGGGTGCTAAAGATTGTTTGCACATCACCAAAGAATTCGTTTTTGCTTTGGACTTGTGCTCTTTTTTCATTTTACCCATGGTCATGCCTGTATTCCTTTCCCCTTTCCTTTTATATATATAAAAGATGTGTATAAATATAAATAAAATTTTATTTTTTATTTATACACATTCTGTTTGCTTCACGCCTCATCTCCTATGATGCTTACATCAAGTGAAAAAATCGATCAGATTAATTGAGTACATCAAGTAAAACATTGATTAGTAATTCACGATACGTTGGAGGATATGCAGCAGCCCCCAACCCTATTGTTGTTGGTGTGGTCCTTTCTCAACAACAGTACATGTTCTTGAGAGATGTGTCTTCGAAAGGAGAGCCAGTCGCACGAGAAATGTGGTTTGTCCTCACCAAACACCGCATACGCTATTATATAATTAAACATGTAATATCGGATTTCGAGATCGGATTGTTTGACTTACTTTCCTTTTTTCTCCCCCAATGGGCGATATCTACTGGAGAAGCAGAGGGAATCTCCTTTAGAGTGCCGTTTTGTGGTACAGCGCAATTCCTTCATTTTCTCGCTAGCAACCACTCTCCTTCCTGCTTAAAATACGAGCCATGTGAGCCATATAACTTGCGCTAATATTGAACACACATATATATGCCTTGCATGGCTTTCCACAGCATTTATTCACACCTTCCTCATGCAACTACAGTACCAAGTAGCCTACTGTACAATGACGACTGCAGTTAAGGAAGGTTTGGGTCAACTTTGATAGTTAAATGTTGGTATGGTAGAAGACTGGCACGTTTCGGCTCTGGCGCTGTAGATACTGGCTGTTGAAGAGAAGTCCGCACCTTCAATTTGGAGCAATAGGTGGGGTCCAGAAGACGGTTGTCCGCCCAAGGTTGATTTACTGACTGAAATGTGTCGGTCTGAAAGACCGTACTCGCTGCTACAGGAACAGTGTACGGTACTTTGTGCCGTGCTGGAGGTCATTGGCCTGTGATTACTCATCTTTGCAAAGTACCTTTTGTATATCTATATCTGAGGTGGACCCACGTTCAGCGCAGTCGGCCAATGCGCGTCAAATTTTCTAAGATAAAGAAGGATGGAAGTCCCGCCAAAAGTGAAAGGGTATATACTGTACGTGAATTGACTTCCTCAACATTCGGAGCTACCGGATTACTCCCGCCTGTCATTCTGTGTGGGCCTAAATCAGCAACCACGTGTTGGTATATGATGTGCCAGCTGAAGAATAGGCGGAATTCAAGGACCTGCACGTCAACGCTGTCGGCCTTTTCTCCTTTTAACCTTGTAACTTGTTCCACAGTGTAATGCCCACCATTTTAACCCTGAAACAGTATCTGGTTACCGCGCTTCTGTTACTTTCTCAAGTCAGATTGCAAGTCTGCAGTGGCAACCTTCGAATTTGGAACTATGCATTAAGATGGGGTCTTCCCATCCTTGTTGTGATCTTAGACGGTCGCCTGTTAAAAGAATTAAGATCGGCTTCTTTCACTCAGGATGGAAGACCTCTTTAAATGCCAAGCTTCTTTCACTTGGGGAGCTGATTATAATCCTTATTATCCTTGTTAATCATCTTAATTAGAAAATTGATTTAGGAAGTACGGAGCATGGGGTCTATCTTGGAAACATGTAGAAGCTTAAATCATCAACAGCAATGAGGAAGTAATTTTCTTGTATCTGCATTCGTTTAAGTTACCATTTGCACGGGATCATTCTTCTGATGTACTCTGGTGTATCAATTTCAAATTTACAGTACAAATCATGTTTCGCTTTCTTCTATTAAATGTCCTATTCATGGGATTAGACAGAATGGAGTCTTACCAAACACTTCTCACTTATCAAACATTTAAATTTAAATTAGTAGAAACTAAAGCTTCTGCTTGTAAGTTAAAGCAACGAAGATACTCAGTACTAAAAAACAATGGTGCAATTCCGGTGACATAACATTCTAAACCTTGCATGTGAATGGCAACAAAGAATTATTTTTTCCATACAGCCGGGATCGTTTTCATTCCCGTTTAAATACAGATATTCAAATGTAGTGCCTAACCTTCTACCAAATTGACGTTAGAGGCGTAGCTTATAAGAAGAAGTGTAGAGAGATAGCCCACCTATGATATCCAATTATTATTATCGTCATAGCTTATGACAGATGTAGAGAGATAGCCCCACCATGCTATCCAAATATTATGATTGTCATACTTATTTGAAGTACCATAAGAATCTTGGAGTACTTAAATTGTTATATGAGATTTATTTGGACTACTAATGGACTGGTAAAAGGATTAGTTTAGAAGACTCTCACCACGACATATAGCACCAATTAACTAATGTTATGCACTTGACACTGGTATGATCAAATAAACATACATCTTCCTCCACATAAACATGGAGTCAACACTATAATAAAGTGATGCAAGACTCATGAAATGTTAGGCAACAATTTTGGTATGGAACTTCATGATGGTTGGATATTTGACAGAATCCAAATGCAAATGTTGAGAAAGATAGGGCTAAGATCATGCACAAGACAAAATCAACAAAGAACACTAAGATATGTAACACATGATCACATCTATTATAAAAGTAGATTAATATTTCATTAATAATCTTTAAGAGCTTCTTAAGAGCTTTTAAACAAGCCCCAAGTGTAGCTCAAGCTCCCTTACAGTACCTTTCCAAACTAATCTCAATGGAGTATAGTTTTAATAGCAAAGAAGATATCCTTGGAGGACCGTAACTACATGTAAGAGGACCTAAAGTGACTCAAGATCCAAACCCATTTTAAGCACCTCTTGGGAGTTGGTATAAGAAACATGAAATGGAGATTAGGTAGTGTTCATGCCTTAGCAATTAACTTAGTCATAAATTAAATCTATATGAAGTTTTCACCATGAACCTGGATCTATTGCAAAGCAAGGTAATATTAGGAAGTATAGGTCTGGATGTGGTTTATGGATATTTTGGCAGTTAGGTGATATGTTTATTATTTGAAGTCAGGGTATTCAAATATGGAAGTCCTATTATGGAAGTTCTCTCACAGGTCATAATTCATCTGTATGTGTTAGTGGATGAACGTTAGAAGTAATTTCAGCATATACTTGAATTTTCTTGAGGGTGCAATATAAACCAAAAACCACAAAAGTTAAATCAGTTAGTACTAAGCATACTAACATTGCTTTATTTGATGCACCATTGGGGCATATGGATTTAGATGTGCTCTATGAATATTTTGGCTATTAGTTGAGAATTTTACTTTCTAAGACTAGACTATTCAAAGAGTTTTTCTTAGGTCTTAATTAAATTATATATTTTAGTGCATGAATTATTAGAAGTAAACCAAACATGCACTTGAATTTTTTTGAGAGCACAATATAGACAAAAATAAAACCAAGAAAAGGTATTGATTGGTGCTAAGCATACTAACATTGTGTTATTTGATACAATATATACCAAGATTGTGAATTATTGACATGAGGTTATGCTACATATGCTTTCAACAATGTAGGAGTACTACATTCAATTTAAAGTAAAAATTATTGAAATAGATCCCTGATAAAAAAATATATTTATAATGTAAGATTCACAAGAATTATAGCAACAAAGTGGAACTCAAAGCAAATTACAAGGATAGTCCAAATAATTAGGAAAATCAGCAATAAAACATCTCTCTTGTATAACTTGGGATATAAATAATGCAACTTCTTAAGCAAACTACACAAACATAATATACCAAGAAGCATACTATAAGATCAAGAAAGCCTCAAATTCCACTTCAACCAAGCAAAAAGTTGACATCACTATCTTGTCCATAATTCTATTTTAGACTTCTAGACTTGCTTCTTAATTGATAACAAAGTTATAACGACAACCAAAAATAAATTGGTATATAGAGAGAAGTAAGCAATACTTAGCATTGGATATCTATTTGATAAAAGTAAACAATAAAATAGAGATCTTGTTACTATAATTAGACAGGAGGAAAAATTGGATAACAATATGACTAGAAAATAACTACATAGTGTAGATCTTATTAGATCTTCTTAATATAATAGGAGTAATCTATGGGGAATCTTGCACTTCTCTATTTATGCAAGCGATAGAGAAGTGCAATCTACTACCTACTTATCCATTGTTATCATTTTAATTTGGAGAAAAACTTATGAAGAAAAGCCACAAGAGCATAAGATAACAAGCTTAACTACTAATTCTAGGTAGCCAAAATAGCTTGTACTTCCAACTTTCTAATCAATAGATCAAAATTTATACCTATGAAAATGAAAATCATCAACACTGTTCTCCATACCTAAAGAATATAGTTTTCTTGAATAATTTTAAAGCATATCATAGAGCTGAAAAATCAATAGCATTTAGATCTTTGTAAAATTCTTGCTAAAAGGTAAGCATTAGTGATAATATCTCTTTATTAAAAAGTGAGAAATCCAAATATCTAAGTCATATGTATTGGGAAAAAATAGCATGTTTCAGAAGGAATAAAATGATCTTAGTATAAAATTTTAACTAGTATATTTATAAAGATGATCCTATATTATGAGATCAAGAAGATCTCCATTGTTAGAATAAGTAAGATCTCATGGAAATATTATTCCTAATTGTTTTTGGGTTACAAGAAGAGTAAGAAATTTTTACATATATTGATTGGTGATCAATAAGCATTCATTGATGGTAGAAAATAATGTATAAAATGATTCTGAAATTATATTAGATTTAAATCCTTTGGATATGAAGCTATTAATTAGGCTTATATAAAATTCCTTGACCATGTTTTGCTTATTTGGACTAATTACTTGCTATAAATAGACAAAAAGAATGTATTTACATGTATAATTAAATTCAGGTGTAGGTGGACTGGTATAAGATGATTTCTTTAAGTCAATCTATCCAAGTTGAAATCAAGGTAATTAAAAGGTAAAGGAGAATTGTGGAATTGTATGTACTAGTTACCATGGTCAATCAACTCTAGATTATGGTAAGTGAAGGAAAGAAGGAGAATTACATTCATTTATCAGTTACAGGTTAAACCACCATACTATCTTTAGGATGTCAATGATTGCCCATAAACAATAGTATAAGTAGGAGATACTTCATTTCAAAAACATCTACATAGAGAGATTTGAAGTGTGTGGTACATATGCTTTTTCATGTATAGTTGCTCATATCCTATTGACTACTTCAAAGAATAATGAAAGAGGAGAGAATATTTAAAATAAATACTTGAAATAAACAATTCATATCAATTGAAAAATAGCTAAATTAATTATATAACAAGAAGATGATAATTTCAGAAGATTTACCGAAACCTTGGAAATCCATAGAGTCAGATAGAGATGGAGCAAAACATATCATATTAGAAGTGGCAAATCAACAAGCATCGTCAATATAGGGGAACTCAATATATGGTAAAACTCTGACTTTGATGAATCAAAAGGCCTATCAAATATAAATTAATCATAGCTCCTTATGGACGAGAACACTGTAGTCTTACCCACATTCTTGATTGTTTCCTAGCAATAAATTATTGGCTCCAAGAAAGTACATTCAAGCAAGCTGCAAGACTAGAGCTAAATGTAGTCAAAACCAATCACTCAACCCTAAGAATAACGGAAATATACATAACATGTGAATATCTCAAGGTGATAGGATAAATATTTTAGAAACACAAGCAGAGGAACCATAACCTAACTATGAAGCTATAATAATATACAAACCTCTGATGCAAGAAGACAAAGTGAGTTAAGAAAGAAGACAACTTTGAGAACCAAGCTTATAATAGATTATAGATCTCCATTTTGATATTTGAGTAATCTAGGATAGTCAAAATAAACATAGTCATAGCTGAATATAGTACCATTTGGACGTATAGTATCTATGATACGAAATACCCACCAAGGTATAACAGACTAAATCTCCATTGACCTTGAAGTAATTTAATATCTTCTTTACATACATACTAACTCCCACATTCCCATATAAACTACATGCAAATATGAGGGAGAGTGGTTATATCACAACCTAACATTATTAATCACATATATCACAACCTAAAAACCTGCTCATATTAATATATGAGCAAGCACCAAAGGAAAATAATAACAAAAGTGCCATCCTTTGCTACTTAAATATCATATAACATTCTTTCATTAAGAAGGTATGGATTGAATAAGGAAAATTTTAATATAAAAATGGAAGTTTCCTTGATGAAATTTGGCCCATCATACATCAAAGAGAAGGGATCTTACAAAGAAGAATAGGAGATAACTTGAAATGATGTTCAAGGTAAAGGAGGAAGCAAGATTAGTTGCATTGAGATTTGGAATTTGAAAGTTACTCAAAGAGAACTAAAAAGGCTAATACTTTAACTTTTAAAAACTAAATAATAGATCATTTTTCTAATATTTGTAAAATTTTGGAAGCAAAGGAGACATAAAAAGGGGCTTGAATCAAGGGAATTATTATAAGTATTTATTTCTCCTTATAGAAAGCTAAAACTTGTATGCAATGCATTTATGAAAAAGTTATAAGATAAGATGGGATAGCAAAATCTTAGAAGTAACACTTATGGAATACTCTTAAGGGGAAAATGTAAAAGTTTTGGTAAAACCGATTCAAAAGGAGGAAAACTCCTAGGGAGAGTGGGTGAAAGCTAAGGCCTTCATGCATATTATAATATCATCTAGTTGTATTAAATTAATCGCACATATAACTTTGGGTAGATAACTTGTGCATATAATAAAACTTCTAAAAAAATACTTTTTTTACATATTTCAATAAATATGAATCTAAAAAATAATATGAGAAAAAAAGATGAAAGAATAAGAGAACAAAGCGTTTAAGAGATTGATGAGAAGAGATAATGCACTAATAAATCATGGGAAGGAGCAAAGGACCTCGTCATATAATTTAAATTAAGGAGAAGAGTGATAAAAAAAATTTAATGTCCAAGGTAGAAAGAGAAGCAAGATAGAAGCATTGAGGTTTGACTTTAAATAGTTCCTCCAAAGATAACAATTCAAAAAAAAATCTATATAAAAATCCATACTATAATGATGTAGAGAGGGGGTATGAGACGGCTAAAGGACAAAGAAAATACTTTTTCTTAACTTTATATGAAGCTAAAAAAGCAAGAAAGGCCATATATGCACTAAATATTTTCAAAAATATAAGATAAGACATAAGAGATATCTTTAAAATAAAGTTCTTCTATGTAGTGCTTTTAAAGATGATAAGCAACAAAAACATAACATAGAAAAAAGTAGCTTGAGTAGCCTCTACATACAACTTGAGAACAAAAAATAATTGGCAGTAATGAAAATAGATAAAAGAAACAAAAAGAAATTTATGATAAAGAAAAATATCCTTAGGAGATTATGATGAAATAGTACTTGACTATCATAGCCTTCGTTATGTCCATTGTACATATCTTTGGAGAGAGAACTTAGGCCTACAAAAGATTTCTCTAAATAAACTTCAAAAGTAGGAGATCGTTCTCCTTCTTTAGTTAATCAATTCGATTGTTAAAGTTGCATATACGATAAAAAAAATCAACACACTCAACAAACACATTAACTCAACTTCTACCAAAAAATTCCTTTTATTTAAGCTAATATTAGAATGAAGATCTTCATTGACTAAGTCTCTTGCCACCTAATTTAATTATAATTTACTGATAAAAAATCCCTGTTAATGAGTATCCGCATCTGTAAGAGAGAAATAAGTTTAGGTATAATTAACAAAAGGTGGTTACATAAATATATTAATCATAGATCTATCAACTTTTAGACACTCTTCGAAAGACATTGCATATCTTATAAGTTAAAAGAAGAGGAGATAGAATTTACTCCAAAGCTATAGAGGAAAAGAAGGATGCCATGATGATAATATAATAATTAAGGTCTTTTATATATGCTATTATATATAAAGCTACTTTAAGTAGCTTAAGATATCATAGTATCTAAATTCCAACAGAACAAGAAGGAACGATAGCATACAGAAAATACACAAAACTAAATGGAAAATTCTCCAAATGCCAAAGATGGCACAATCTGATTTATACTTTGAGATAGGCACATCTGAGAAAATTTGCTTCTTGAAGAATTTGGCAATTAACTTCTTGACCAAGTTACGCGATCCTTATGAAGGTTCCACACCACCTTATAACCCAGAGTTTGAAGGAAGGGTTCTTGAGTAGCTTACCACTCTGTCCCTAAGAAGATCCCTAGGTACCTTCTCAACAATACTTTATGAGATTTATTTATTTTAGTACCTTCAAAATATTATCTATAATACTTGATGCTTCTTGAGATTTCTTTTAGGAGTTCTTGATGACCTATACAATTGTACTACCAAATTATTAAGGTGTTTTACAATATATTGCATATTCTTCTATCATGATTGGACAAAGTCCTTATTGTATGTTCACTTTTAAATGCTCTGATAAATTTTTGAGAATCATGAAAAAGATAAAGGAGGTTATGTATAGTTTTGTGAGTGGATAATTAATTCATCCAAAGAACTTTGTACTCTATATGTTGGTGAGTATCAAAATGAACAACATGCAAAGTAAGGATCTAGTCAAGTTATGTCATCATTGTCGTCAATGGTGAGTGCAAGTAGGAGAGTTTGAATTTAGGAGATGTTTTGAAAATTTTAATTTTAATCTAAAATACAGGAGGAAACAAGAAGATGAATGTTATGTGATGCTAGAGATCAAGTTGATGAGTAATAAGATATGCAACTTTAAGATTATAGGAAGGACCAATTCTGCTATTTACAAACTTGAGTATCAAGTGTAAGAGGAGGTTATCAATAAAGAGTATAATTTCTCACCAATTGCAAGTGACAAATCATGATGGTATGTATTGATATGTTGTTTTGGACTATTTGGAGTGACAATTACATGAGCTTTAGCTTCTTGCAAGGACGAAGTTAAGGTAGATAAGAAGGTAAAAGAACTAGGAACTTCGGCAGACGGGAGAGTGAATAAACCATTAAGAATTGAGGAGTCTTGACCAGAATTAAGAAAGCAGTTTGAGAATCTAAAGATTAGTTGCTTGAAGTTAAAAAAAAAAGGAATCTAAAAGAAGAGTATCAATCCAATTATAATTATGATGGACTTTCACAAATGGGGAATGCATATCTTTTACGGTATTATTTTCATACTTAGTGTGATTATCTATGGATGGTAAGCTAAGGATATCACAACTTCGTGCAAAAAATAGCCATATTTTCCAAAACTGGCTAGTAAAGTGAGGGTCTAAAATCTAAATACCCTTGGTAGCCATGAGCAAAACATTAGAGGTTGGTTAACTAAGGTTTACCCACGATGGGGACTATAGGATCTAGTCAATATTTCTCCCTTAATTTACCTACAAAAACTACATTTCTAGTGTAGCTTTGAGCGCATAAAAGGAGTAATAAATAAAATTTTATATTATGCAAAGCAATAATAAATATATTAATATGAATTTTTAAATAGAGTATTCAAATATGCATAGAACTTGCTTTTAGTGGCCTCGCTTTGATAACGTTCGGTATTGTATTTAGTGGAAGTTCGGATCTACTGTGCTTTTTTGGGCAGTTTTCTCATTTCAACGTCCATCTTAAGATATTTGAATAGATTTTACTCTTAAGATATTGAAAGGGAACTAATTCTTTCGTATGAGTCTGAATTGACACATTCCGATTTTTTTCTCCTGGTTCTAGTAAGGTGGACATTTTGATGAGTAATCATAGAGCAAGTTTCGAGCTTACGTCGAGTTACACTTGAATATTCATTTTTTATGAGTTTCTGATATGCGGTTTCCTGTATTGACCTTTTGGACCATGGTTTAGAACTTTCATGATCCTGGATGACATTTCCCTTTATTTAAACGTATTGCATGTGCTTATGATTATCATAAATTTATTTTCTTTGATCTTAGAAATTGCAATTAAATATACTAAGACAAATAGAGAGTTTGTCCAGTTTCGACGAAAGATAAGAGTAACTTAACTCAGTTAGTACCTGCCTAATTAATGATCTTTTGCTCAAAATTACAAACCTACTCTCTCACCTTTCCACAGCTTGAGTAATGATTTAAGTCGGACATGTTGTGACCAGCCGAGTTGCAATCTGAATCTAAACAGGCACGATTTGCTTCCCCACCATCCAACCATTTACCTAGATAAACCTGTAGAATATTAGGCACCAGAACGTCCATCACGAGCAGGATTAGCTTCTCACCACAGGTATAAGATTACTGTCGTTGAAAACTTCACTGTACGGTGCAGGAAGGAGTAGAAAATATCCTTCAATAACAGCCCAAATGGCACGTGGGGGGCTCTTAAACCAAGAAACTTAGAACAGTGTAGATAAGTTCTGTTGGATTAATGCGCGCTCGTCATGACAGTTACTGTGTGTACTGTATACAAGGGATCTTCACTGAACAGTGGATGGATCAGTTCACCGACGGCTGCCGTTGAAGTACAGTTGTACTTTGTACGGGTTGTATGATCACCTAAGTACAGTGCATACGAGTCCCCGTAACTTCTTCTGACATAAACCACAAGTTTGCGGACCCACCGTCAAGTGTCTCTGCGGCAAACCTACATACGATAAGCACACTGTGGATCTAGTGGACTCTTTACTTCGAATAGAATTCGCTGACCGACGGACGGACAGCAGCTGTTGCGGTACGGTACGTGTTCTTGGAGGTATTCTTGAAAATACGGCACTCCTCAGATACCGTACTCGGAATCCCAAACCGGTTGACGGCCGACCTCGCGGAAACGTATTCCGAGGTGTTGATAGGCGCATGTGTATTCTACGATCCTAAACCAGGATCGCTCTCAAGAGTTAATCCAAGGTAGCCGCACGATTACACATTTGAGGCAATCTTCTGTTCAGCTTGTAAAACGATATCCTGGCAATTTTGCGTTTCTCCGCGATCTAGGAATTTACATGCGTGGTATAACCAATGCGGATTGTTTATGCGCGAGACCGGGTGTCCATAGATAGACTGGATTTGATAGTTTGAAAAAGGCTGGAGAAACTAGAATTAGTGAGTTTAGTTATGTTCAAAGTTTTGATTATAAATAGGTTCATTATCATTTATGGCATCTAAGCTGTGGGCACTGTTCGAGTAATCACGAGATTGTGGACAATACTTGTTCTGTGTAAAATTTTAACGACATTGGTGAACCCTTTACTTCATGCTTTTGAAACTTGATAATTCTTGAATTTGGTGTTTGATTACAACTTTGTTGCATCAATAAGAACCTCTTAGACTTCAGTTATAGAAGAGGATAATCAGCATTGCCCAATTCAGGGTGGGTTGACCAATTAAGTGTATCGTAGGACGACGATGGCAGCCATTGGAGAAAGTTGGTGCCAGTCAGGATAAATATGCAAAGACAGCCTACCATCTATTTGGTATACACCTTCTGAAGACCGCACTAATTCCACTGATACTGAACCAGAGGACACACGATGAAACCACGAGTAAAGGGAGTGGAAGTAGAAGTAATTGATCTAGATAAATTAAAATTGAGAAAGTGAGAGAGGAGAGAAGAGAGGATATAGGTCATCGAATAAAGCTGAAAACCACATGGGATGAACAGGAAGAGGAAGGTAAAGGGAAGGTGAAAATGGATAGAGAGTTCATTCAATATAAAGTAGAGAAGATAGATCGCGTTACTGTAGCCAGAAAGTCACTGGAGTTGATACCAAAGAGAATTTGTCTCAAATCGATGGGCGCATATCCCGAACCAGCGCAGTACAGCAGTTCGTGGGTAACGTACATGTCGCTCCCCTAGTTATTGCTTAATGTGTGGCCATGGAAAGCAGGATTTCTTCGAGCAGGTTCAACTAAAGGCAATCACTTTATGCAAGCCACTGGGGAAATCATAAATCATCTGAACTTTACTGCAGAACTTACTTTTCTGAAGCTAGGGCCTGAAGAAATCTCCCTGGAAAGGTTGATTCATTCTAAGAGAGCGGGAGCTTGTCTCGTCACTGAAAGTTGTAGTACAGGACCATGTCGTGAAATCTCTATCTTCTTCCTACGGTATCTTGTAGTTCAGATGTTCCTAGCAAAATGGGTGTGTCAACCTAGCGGCTCCCTAAATTTATAGCCACGTTTTTGGGGCTCGTATAAATTCCAAGGGTCGAACTTCAATTGTTAATGTATTATCCTTCTTTTTCTAGGACTTCCTCGGATTGAGAGGGTTCTTCTCAAAGTCGGTTGCCCTTGGCAGAAACGTTCTCTTCATGTGAAGCGGGGGAAGAGGAGAATCCTGAAGACAGAGGAGCAAAAGTGCACCTTCTTAGATGTAAGCTCAATCAAAATATACGTGAAGATAAATAAGGATATAGTATCATCGGTGAAAAATCTATCAATGAGATACAACTCAATGCAACAGATTCGAGGTCCACTAATGCAATTCCTGAACTGCATGGTGCAAACAAAGTGAAGACAGTGAGAAACAAACTAATTAAACTTCATAAAGTACACTGCTAAAGAGAGAACTTACTTTCTATCTTGAAAGCCGATGATGGCTTTTACAAATCGCATAAAGTACTAATCTACACTTGTTAATGTATCATCCTCTCCACCATTTCTTACATGGATTTCCAAACTTGAACCAATGTCCAACAGTATACTTTACAGGCTGCTTCTTATGCGTATTCAAGAAGTCCAACTCTTGGATACGTAAGAGCCTACGGTTTCCCATAGCTCGCATATCATAAAGTAAAAATTTATCCTCCTCTTAAGAATAGAGGAAACTAAAATTCTGCGCCAATTGAAATCACACACTTGGATGATGAGATGATTATCGATGATCTTGATTCCTTACAACTTAAAAGTCACATTTGACTTTTATATTGAGTTATCTGAGGTAACTGTAGCTTTGTTAACATCTGCTGCCATATTCCATCTTGCCAAATTTTGTCTTATATCTCCAGAAACAGACAACTTTGTCATCCATGAGAGCATAACTTGACTTGGAGATCGACTTTGATTCTAACAAAGATAAGGACACATTTGTGGACCCGGTGGGCACACTCGAATGATCAATTCAAAATACAGATTATACATATCAAGTTACATTCTACAAGCCACGATTGGAACAAGTTTGGTGTATTTATCATACATTCTTTGACAATGTACGTCCAGGCTCTAGGCAAGAAATCAACAAAAAAGTAAAAGATAACCCACATAAAGGAGATGGAGCAAGAGTAGGAGCAGCCGAGCAGCAGCAACCGTTACAAGGTACGAACAGTATTGGTACTAGCTGCAGATGCCAGTACCTGTTGCAACAGTAGGGAGTTGAATTTGGTACGAAGATGTGCATGAAATTCCAGTAGTGACAAATCGCTTTTCGCTCTATCTTCTTCAGCACACATGGGAGGCTAGAAAGATTTCGATTTTTGCTAATTCGGTATATGCTGCACCCTTAACATTGTTCTTTCATGCATGTACGATGAATAATTGAGAACCCAGGTACTCAGGTCATGTGGGGCAGACCGGAGGCTGTTTCACACGTTTCCTTTTCCATCCGACCTGCGAATAGTAGACAAAGGCGACCGCGTAGGATAGTTAGACTAGTGAAACCTAAGTAGTTAGACTGGTGAAACCCATGAGACCCTTTTCCCAAGAGTGTGAAAGAAAGTGGCGTCTGTTGCCTACGACTAGTCGTCCTTAACAGGAAGGTTGAGCTTGAGCGTGATGTACATACTGGATAAGAATTTTGGAGCCCCTAGAGTACGATATATATCTGAAAATTCTACAACCGGTTGTAGCTTGTAAATGAAGTGGTGAGATATTCTCCACACATGGTTTGCATGCTTCCATTTTATGACTTCAATTTACATCCAGATTCTTGTATTTAACATATCCAGCGAGCGTAAATGGGAGTACGTGTAGCTTGGCATATATGGTTGTTGAAAGTGCGGTATAGGGGCTATGTTGGTAAGGAGTCGTATCCAGATTCAAATCACAATTTCCCTTCAGCTGCAGTGTTAATTGATAACTACAACCAGACCACTCGTTTCTAACTATCAAAAGATAGAGGTTGAGTGCTTGGTACTGGACCTAGATTTTGAAGTGACTCTCATAACATCATCAAAATAAACTTTCTACATTTCCCTAAGGTAGCTGTTAGACTGCCAGGACCGCTACGACTTTTGAGGTAGTTGCACAAGCAAAGTACCAGGGCAAGCAAGTGCTAACCCCCCTCAACACGTTAAGACCTTGCATATACCTCATCATGATTGTTATAACCCTAGTAGGGGTGACGAAAGTCCTTGCTTCTACTGTTTAGTTGATCCTTCGTGTTTTCTACGCGGTCGCCCTTTTCCTTTATTTGATTGAGAAGAAGCAAAACAAAGTCGGCAGAGGCACAAGGTGAAGAAGAAGGCGATGCAGAAGTACAACCACTGAACCAACTTTTCTTCTTATATGTAAACTACTACGTGTCCCAAGTAATGTGAGGGAACTTGATCCAGATGTACAAACTCAAGAAGAATCTTCTATTACAAATTACAAAGCTCAATTATACGACGAGTCTGTAAGTCGGTAAAAGAGACGTAGATGCAGACGCACGAGCTGAGGTCGTTTTTAGAATATGCTATGATACAGACATTGTATTTCACTGCATATGTGGAATTTACTTGCAGCAAACCGTAGTCTAGAACTTGAATCATGAGGTTGTAGTTCGGTCGTTGCAGATAGCTAGACTGCTTTACAAAGTGCACTTCATTTGAATATGAAGTCCCAATGACTGACATGTAGCTTCCATGAGCCGTATCTGGTGCCCACACAAATGTCACGACATTCCTCCGGAATATGGATGTGTTTTTTTGGTGCAATAACGTGCTGTCCTCATTTTTCAGCAAATGATGAGAAGACGGAAATAGCTTGGACATACGTCCAGCGTGCAGCTTTCAATGATTAAGATACTCCAAATAGCAAGGCGTTCACCTTAGATTCCCTCAAAGACATGGTAACCACTACAGTATTCACTAGAAAGATGGAAGGCAAAGAACTATTGCAGCAAAAGATGGGAATGCACACCTTTCTTTTCGGGCTTTTTAAACTCCAGCAGGACCATGTCTTCATCTCCAGTACAGAAGAAGTAGGCAGTAATGTATCTATTGAGTGTTTGACCTGGGTATAGATGTGGGCAATTTGAACCTCATCTAGTTTTGAGACTCCCTCCATATGCGTATTATCCTTAAAATCGTGCGGAAGGATGATATTTCGGTTCATGGACCCCCTTGCGTCTCTCACTTTATGTACTTGTGATTCTCTTTCTACAGGCACATCTGGAATTGAAAGTGTAGGAGTTCAAGTAGAGAGATAGATTTCATCTTCAGAATGACCTTGCAATTTTGCAGATTATTTGGAGGTTCGCACAGTTCACTTGCAAAATACAGGAAACTGGACCTGATTATCAAGAATCTCAAGTATTCTAATGGTATTCTAATTCTCAGGTGGAGAATCACCGGGGAGTCTAGATTCCAAGTGCGCTAGATAGACAGGTAAGTATATCGGACGAAATAGTACCATGCCTTTAGGTTCCTTTCGACGACGGTGAAGCTTGGGTGGAAAGTTGGTACACTATATGCAAAAGTGTGTCTACATTTTTCTCACGAGTCATATAAGCGCGCCACTATGAGTGTACTTTGATGAAGCGACACACGAATTTCAAGTTCTGCACTGAACGGGCCTTCAAGAACACTGAACGAGGAGATCTTCCTTCAGATGTAAAGTTCCATAACTGTCTTCTTATACTACAAACGAGCAAGCAAGGCTTTGTTGGCCAATGGTGGAAGAGAATCGTTGGCACGATTGGATGCAATTACTGTAGAAAAGGGCACTTTTAGTCCGTGACGACTTTGTTGTTAAAGAAAATATTGTTTGAGAGGTACATGTAGCATTTGGGATATCAGATTACAAAGAATGAAGAATACTCCTGATAGTATTCACGAAAGTGGTACGTTACGAGAAATTTAGGCCAAGGTATCGTGGACCACTTGGAGCTTGCTTTATTATTCAGGAAATTCAGCTTTTTCCGGTCTGCGATTCTACAGTTTCGATCAAGGATCCATCGTAATGTCCATGCCGATTTATTCGTGTGGAAGGAAGCTCAACATTAAGAACTGGTTTGTCTTCTGTTTTCTGAAGTTACACACATGATGAAAAAATATAAAAAGAACTTGCGTACGTTTGGAAGCAAAAGAATGTTGTGATGAGCTAAATTTATACGGGGTTGTCACTGGAAGGCGCTCATTCTCTCTGCTGTGCATGATATATCATGGGCGAAAGAGATCTATGGCGTAGAGAAGTTTGAAAGTGTACTTCCTACCAGAAAGAGGAAAAGGACAATGATGTGGAGGCCAAGAAGAAAAATATATATTCATCGAAGTACTATAGGGGCTGGCTAGAGATGATAGAAAAGATGGGCCATGGAGGGTAGGACTGAAAGACCAAAGGCACTTTTGGAAATTGGACAAAACCTCATAAAGAATCACCTTTAAACCGAAAAGAAGATCAAATCTTTCTTCTTGTCCTTGAAGTTTGGGGTTTTCCAGCTACATCTGCAGATGCATGAACTTCCAGTAGCATTTGAGATCCTTGTACAAATGGCGCCCACAACCACAACCTTTCATGCCACAAACATTCCCAGTCTTTGGCAGGAAATTTCAACGGTTCTGAATAGCATATTTCATCATTATCCCAATAGAAGATCTGACGCTTTTCATTCTTGCTAGCAATCCTTCTCCTCGATGGGTGTTCCGGTTTAAGCTTTTCCTCGAGAACTCAAAAGTTTGTGTGGTTTTTAAAATCTGTGGGTTTGCCCCAGAACAATTCACCCCGACTCACTCCACATGTTTTACTTTCAGGGTGGGTCTAAGTGACGCCATCTTTGACTCCGACCCTCTCAAGTAAGGATGCCTTCCAATCATGTCTTTCGAAATATGGGTGGTGGAAATTTGTTTACTGTACATTTGGTGGGCATAGTATGACAGGAAAGATCGCCTACCTTCACTTGTGTATATCCATCCGTCCATTGGCAGTGGAACAAAGCAGCATTGGACCATAAGGAGGGGCGACTATATTCGAAGGTCTCATAAGATGAAGACGAACATCAAACCTGTACACTTTTCCATTAAGCTCTTTCTCATTCATTCAAACGATGACCCCCTTCTTTCAAGCCTTAAAATGGTTCATATGACGGGAAATAATCTTGGTCCTCGTATGAAATGATGATCGTAACACATTGTTGTGAGACCCGAACGTCAAATCTCTTCGGGCACAACGGAGTTGGTTTGCGAGTAGAATCTCGCCACATGAGGAGCTTGATAGCAGCAGCCGCGCGACAGTCATGCAATGCAACAAACTCCACGAGAAATGAAAGATGTGAGATGCACGTTACATTAGCCATTTGCTGGTTGGTGGTATAAAAGTTCACGTACTACCTCCAATTCGTGACTCATCTTCGTCAGTCTCTAGTAGTAGAAGAGTAGAGTGCCTGACTCAAGATCAAACGCCATAGGTTTTCCTTGCAGCATTGTAGTATTTTATGGTGGTCTATGATGCTCCTTATTGGCACTTGATAGGCGTTAGACCAGAAAAGTGTCCTTCTCTGCGAGTAAAAGGTTTCCCTGTCTTACATGCACACACACCAGCCAAGATCGATGCGGGTGCAGTCAACAAATTGGAAGGAAGAATGATGCAAAAACAATACTTCACCTTATAACGGATAGATGACGAAAAAGTCAATTTCCCACTCGAGACATCCCAGATGCAGTCGAATGCTTTTTTATCTTCTTCAGGAGATAAAAGCTTTCAAACATAGAACTGTACCATTTTCTAGTCAAACAACCGCAGCAATTCCAAGTCATGGGGCAAGACTGACCTAAAAGCCTTGGTCTACAAAATTTGTTTCAAGCTCAAAGAGTTTTCACTGACTTTACACTGCTTTCCTTATTAAGCAGTAACAGAAACAGGTCGACTGGTGAAATATGTTAAGAGTAAACAAAAGGAAGATGATACAGAGTTACCAATAACCTTGTCAAGTTGCCTCGACAAGAATCATATCGAAAGTCACCTACACCGAGAACGCGGTGGAGAAAAGTTCAGTTGCACCTCTTATTATCGACGCAATACAAATCATATGGAACAAACTTCCCCATTAAGCAACCTCCAGTTGCAGCAAATCCTGCGCTTCCGTTTGATTCACACTACGTAGAAGCTCATCGTTCTCAGATATGTTTGAATCAAGTGCGAGTCCAAAATTCGACATGCTAAAAATCGATCTGTACGAGGGGTTTCACTCAACCCAACAAATACTTTGGCGGATGCTTCTTAAACTCCCTAACTGAGGTGGTCAGCTTCTGAGTCAATTGACCACTGAAGATTCCACGAGACTAAACCACACACTTGTGCGAGGTCTATCGGATAGGCCTTCCCATGTCGGGTTAGGACGGCCTCGCCATGACAGAAATCACAACTTCGCTATAGTAGGGGTCATGGAAGTGAATGTTAGGTCATATTCCTAGTTTGAATCAATGCTTGTGTTCCTTCCTTCATGAATGTTAGGGCCATATTCCCAGGTTTTCTACGTCAATGACTATGGTGTTCCAGTCCACTCGAATTATCTGCGGCTCGATGGATAGAGATTATCCGAGTCGTCGGCATCACAACTGAAGAAAGCCGCTTTATATCGGTATCTCTCCCGGGTTGTAAAAGATCGTTCAGTAATGATCATTGTTTGTTTTTTGAGTAAAAGGTGCTTTATAATCCGTCCATCTTCTTACAATTACAAGTTCTGGAGCACAGGGATGGATACCCAATACCACACTGAAAATAGAGATCTACAGAAGAGCAGATAAACAAACTAGAGACTTCGTGGACCGCTTCGTTTTGAGACGAGACCGATCCTTATCTGAAAAATCATTTAATGGTCCATTAATCATTGGATATTCTGGATGTGATAGACGCGAGCTAGTGAACTACAAACTCACGTATATCCTCATTCAATGATCACAACGAGCCAAATATGTTAAAGTAAAGCTATAGAAAAACAACTGTTGTCTCGGCGCTCGAGAGCAGCAGCTCAAGAGTTTGGAAACATATTCAATTTTAGTCAGGATAGAAAGATTAGATCAGATTTCCCTGTTCTGAGAGGCTTCTCTGCTGGCACAAAAACTACTTGCGTCGGAAGAAAAAACAAGAATGAGATGTGTTCGAATATGATGTCTGTCAAGAGTGCAAGCACTGAATCTGATATGCGAAACTGCAACCGCAATAAAGGTTCTGGTTAACAGAGGCCACAAAGGGCTGCTAGTGATAGTGCAAGTGGGTTTTGTCTTGTTTAGTAGACTTGTCAATTGATCCTTCTTAAGTTCACCCAATCTCAATACATCTTGCTAATTCTATATCTACTAAACTCATGACGACTTTCCGGAAGGAATGTATCGGTTTTTTCTACTAGTTACAACCCCACCTTGACTGCTATTGTTGGCGCCACGCCAGGCAGGTTCTTTAGGGAATACTCAATCCTTTATTCATGGATGAAGCTAAATCCCAATTTATTCCGTCCACGTCCCTCTTATAGAGCATAATGGAGTGAAGTTCACGCCAAAGTCCATCTTAAGTCCATGTCCACAGCGAAAGTCGTCTTTTCATTCAGTCAGCAAAGTGAAGTACATTTCGCACATGAACGTGTAGGAAGTTCGAAGAAACTTGTTTATGAAACCAAACAATGACGACGCCACAAATGAAAATGAAGCTGGAAAACGATGAGATAAGAGTTACCTTTAATCCTTGCAGAGGAAAAGCGATGAGGTAAGAGTTTCCTATGATGACATAAGGGTTACTTCTTTTATTCCTCCAGTTTGCAATTGATAAGATAAAAGCCAACCTTTAATTCCCCATTATGACCACGGCGATCCAATATATCCTACGATGTGCAAATAAACTAAACCTATAATATAAAGTCTCCTAAACTTAGCCCAGACTGACAAGGATGTCAAGAGGACCCCTTCTATTAGGAGGACTAAGATTCTGTACATAACTAAACTCCTAGCTCCTTATAAACGCAATAGGATGAAGAGATAAGACATAAATCCAGATACAGTATATTGGAATCACTAATTAAATACTCGGAAGATGAGAAATAGATATTCGAATCGGTTTGTAAACGCAATAGGATGAAGAGACGAGACCTAAACCCATATACGGTAGATCGGAAGTATTCACTAAACATTCGAGATGAGGGAATTGATATTCGAATCCGGTCATGAAAATTTCATTTCAGATCCAGAATCTAATATAAGGTTTTTCTAATTTCTAGGCTTTTCCTCTTGGCGCTTCCTGATTTACTGCGTTCACATATAGCAGCTGTCCTAAGTTAAATCCAATCATTAAGGAAAGAGTATCGTAATAAAGTACAAGTTGTAGTAAGTTTTTACAATAAGCTGTCCATGTAAGTGCGACGAAGCTTCAGCGTAATACATCAAGTAACTGAAATGAAAAATCGTTTTTACTTTTCGCGTTTCCCAGTTTATGATAAAGTGAACCTGAAAATTTAGCAATTAATTAACGGTTGTATCTTTTCTCCAAGAAAAACTCAAATCCATTTACAGCGACTCTCCCTCTCTCTCTCAAAGTTATTTCTATAACTCTGTGTTTCTTCTAAATTATTAAAGATTTTAGTACTCCCATGTCGCTTAAGAAATATAGTAAAAGAATATGCTTTTTTGAGAAAGTTTTTCCCCGAGTTAATTTTGTCCTCTAAGCGGTACATGTGAATCATTTGAAATAATGGATTTTCAAATCATCAACAACAACCATTTACAAACACTAGAGTATTTTCCCCACACTTTTCTAAATGGTAACTATTTTTCCGTTATTTAACAATGGCCTGTACCACACAGAAATACGCATGCATAATACAAGATGACGTGGATAAATGTTTTCCATGCCGGCTAAAGTACCATCAACCATGAGAAAGCAAGTTCTCACTGATAAATAGAAGAGAGGAGTCTATGAATATCTTTTATCGGCCACCTTCCAAGAAAATCCTTGAGGGGTAAATTGAACTTCCAAAACAATAAAGTTACTTCTTATTAATTGAGTCGAGTAACATAATAACCGATACTTGGTGGTATGATGATTGATTTGAGATGATGTCTAGAGAAAAAAAATAAGTAATCATATTTTTTATTGCTTGAATCTAGCAACGTTATTTAATAGTGACTCAATAGTATAATTATTCACTTGAGGTAATATTGAGAAGATAATCACGTAATAATAAGAACAATTACTAATAATACTAAGAATAACGTTATTAATTTTATCACGTCACAACCAACCTACACTTCACGGAGACTCAACTTCAGTTTCAAGAGTAGTTCCACCGTCAAGGAGACGTTAACTTTTAAAGCATTGTAGTATGAGTACCTTGACTATATGACATGACACCGAAGGAGACGTTCACTTTTAAAGCATTGTAGTATGAGTACCTTGACTATATGACATGACAAAAGCAACTCAGTTGATCAGTAAACGAAACTGATCTAACCTATCAATAAAGTTCCTACACATAGAATGTATGTTTGAAGATCAATATTCTCTCTACTTTCTTCAATCTCAATTTGACTATAATCGTTACCTTTTAGTTTTTCCCGAGCACTAACAATTAGAGAGAATCGACTGTACCCGAGACAAAATTTTGGGAAATACACACAAAGTGCATTAATGCCAAGTTAAATAAGCACTGCGTTTAGGAGAAGGTAGCACTCCATAGACGTCACAAGATTTGATTTCCATTTCTTAATATTTCCTAAAGTATGGAGTGCTTCCTTTCATCCTTCCGGAAGAGTACTGCTGCACTTTCCAAATGCAAATATGGGAAAATATGAGCAAAAGAAAATTTGAGAAAGGCAAACTTTAGGAGTTTAAAAGTTCCTCGTTTTCACTCTATCTCATCTTTGTGGGATTTGATGTTGTGGTAAATTACAATCTTGTATCTATCCATATTCTCCTTTCTTCATTTTAGTATCATGGTGTTTTGTTTTATCCCGCACACAATCCTTTGAACCGAAGAAAATTGTGAATATTTCCAGCACCTCAAAGTAGGATATGATTTTCTTTTGAAATAGATATATAATATATCATTTCTTATGAAATGATATATAATAATATTTATTAATAATAATAATAATAATAATAATAATAATAATAATAAGGGATGATATAATAACTGCCTTGTTTCATAATGCAAACATGTAAATTCTCTTTCGTCGTGCTCAGGTACCAGTATTTACAGTGATTAAGTCTAGATACTATTAGTGAATGTAGTAGACGTCTCAATTCCCGTCTCTCTACGGGATTGTGACATGACACTTAAACAAGTTTAATCACTTCCAAAAACATCCCATATAACCTTTTTCAGAAATATAACGAAGAAGACACCAAACTTTACTAAAAAGTTCAAAATCTGATGGACCCATCTGGCTTGATAAAATTTGTCATTTTCCTTAACAGAATTTGACACTTGCTATAGCTATGGGGAGGGGCTTAATAGCCATTTACTGGTTACCTCAAGACTTAGTCGAATATTTGTCATGGAGCATCATCAAATTTCATGGACTCAAATAATACCCTAAAAAGCGGAGTTGCAGCTCCCTAATAAAATTCATTGGAATTTTCAACTGAGTTGAATCATATTCCGGATCTGTTTAACCACTTAAGACTTTGATGGTTAAGCATTATATGAGTATTGATATTTATTCATCTAGTCAATCTAATTGATATTCTAAAGTATTTGGTTTTACCAGGCCCATAGATTATATTAGACTTAGCCTAGACACACATAGAAAACTTAATCTATTGTCCATCATTAGGTTATAATAGAGTTAGCTATCACACATTAAAAACTTTCAAATTTTTGTAGGTAAAGATACCATTAATGCCTAAAGTAGGTAAATTTATTTTTCAAAGAGATAAAAAATTGAACTTAAAACTTTATAGGTCATAAAATTGAGTTCTGATGAATCTTTTGCTTTGGTGATCTTATTTGATCAAAATGAAAGATCCAAACAAGTATGAATTACTAAGGTTAGATCAAACCCCACCCTCACCTCATCAACTTTGTCCACATACCTCCTAATCAAATCTCAACAAAGTAGAGTTATTCAAAGGTTTGATCAATCCAATAACTACAACATCTTGACACAACTTGATAGGAACTTATCGTGATGATTATTGTCTCAACTATGCGAGTTAGAACTTGTTGGAACTTATTACAAGATATGCGTGCAATTAAATAGAGAAGCTACAAGTGTATAAGACTTCAGAAATTGAAACAACGTCCAGTGGAGAATATAGGTATTCGATCTCACTCTGAATTGCACAACAAAATGTTCCATGTATGTAATTTGGAAAGAACGCTAAAAGATCCTTTATTAACTCCAGCACATTCACTAAATTAGCACTGAATTGCCTGTACCGACCGGCAGCGCCCTCCCCCTCCACCCAACAAGGGGCTAGAAACGATAGCCCTTACTCCTCTTCATAGGTTTTGTTGGCCAGCTTCTTACGTGGGTAAGAAGCTGGCCAACAAAACCTATGAAGTCAATTTCCAAAGAAAGTCCAAGATAGAGGTCTCACTCCAACGTAACTTGAGTCTACTGAGTATCTAACAATAGAGTATTGGATATTTAGTTATTTGTATGTTATTGAGTTAGTTATAAATACCTTTAATTTAGTTATAACCAAAATTTACTTCTTCTTTCTTACTACTTCACCACCAAAACATTGCTAGAGACTAATGAAGATCCCAAGGTATTGAAGTTTAAACTCCTACCATTGTATATGAAATTTTGGCTTATTAGGTAGGTCTTATTCTTCCTAGATAATTATGCAGACTCTATTAACCTAAAAAATTTCTTGCCCATATGCCTTATGCAGAGCTTGGCTTAATCTTCCTTGAGCATCTTGGTAGCATCCCTAGATGAGTCTTTCTCTTGATAATCTTATTTGCCTCCTCTAAGAGTAGGAGGTAATGTATACAAGGAAAATCTCCTTGCCTTTGAGGCATCCTTCTCCATACATTTGACATGGATTCATTCAACTCCTTCAAGTTTGAGTAAGGCAGATTATTCTAAGTGTAGTATCTTGTAAGTATCTTTGAAGCTAGAGTTAGTTTTGCAACTTTTTTACTCCAAACAAAAAAAAATTGAGGTAATAGTCAAGGAAGATATCCATAAAATTTGTAAAATTTCATACAATGATTATTTCTATTAAAAACCCAAGCTAAGGTATAAGTTATTATGCACTCAAAACCTTTTTCACTAAAGTACCTCAGCAAGCAAAATAAGTAACATAAAACTAAAAAGACAAGAATTATATCATTAAGGTGTAAAGAAGATTCTATCCACATGGTGTTTTATGGTAATATGAGTAGCATTATATGGATCAAATGAATAGTACCTTTTAGCCCTCCGAGGTATTTTTTGCATATACTATTATGAAACATTGAAAAAATTATTATATGCACAAAAAAATACTTGGACAATGTTTTTGAAATTCTACCAAATCTAAGGAAAGGTTTAAAGTGACACCACATTCAAAAAATACCTAGTTTTTGGATATGGCCTTTATATTGACATTAAAATGGACATCTATTGGGTAGAAGCTTCTCTACACAAAACTATGCAAATTTAGGAAAAAGGTGATAGATTTGTTTCAAATGAAAAAGGATGTTGAACTTTATCCCATGTGAATCAAATCATGTTGATAATAATAAAATACAAGAGAAAATATAGAAAATTATAGATAACATCTCTAGTATCAATAAAGCTCTATCCAAGCAATCTTTAGATAGCCATAAGCCTTTGAGATTTAACTGCATGAGATAGATGAAGAAAAGTTGTCCTATATTGAATGCTTTACATGTTGAATCTCCTTAGAAATGTCAATCTCCTTACATGTCAAATCTCCTTAGAAATCTAAGGAGATTTAATCTTAGCTTCTAGCCAAGTGATTCAAACAAGGAAAAGACTCTTAATCATCAAAAGTAGGTGAAACTTATTACTTTCAATATGGATAAAGAATTTGACCATATACCTAATGCATAACTCTATATTTCAAATACAAGAACAATGTCCTAATTTCTTCAGGTGGAGAGGGTTTACTATTTTTTCTCCTTCAAATTAAAAATTTCTAAGGAGTGAATCCTAGGAATAAGCTTATAGACCCATAAATGAGCTTAAGATAGAGGAGTTACAGCAGATTCTTCTACGCAAGAAATAGAAGACAACTTATATATCTAGTTTGATTTGAGTTACAATGACATGCTTCTCTAAAATTATACTCTTCTGGTTGCAATGAGTGATCAAGGTGGAGGAAAACAGCTTGATTTATCACCTATATATCAAAACCTCTCCAATCTCTACTCTTCCAACATTTGTGCGATGTGCAATGACTATGCTTACTTGATGTTAAAAAAATATTTCATTCCTTAGTACTTGAGAAGTGTAATAGGTTTCTAAGTTTGGAATAATGTTGACTTGAAATATTGTGTACTTTTTTTTTATGTAATTTTATTTTTCTCTATGGCTGTTGATTTATTTTCAAATGGTTGTTACCTTGTGCACTAAATTGTTGAATGTATCCCAAATGTTTTTCATGCATAGTTCTTCCTTGTATCTCAACTCTAGTTTACATAAAAATATGTCTTAAATGTATATATTTTGCTTGCAAAAAATATAAGTAAGAAATTTCACATGCATGGAAAGACATAGTTGGAGAAGAAACCATAGTTGGCTAAGAATGTTATGTTAGTAGTTTAAGGTTTCTTAGAATAATCATACATGGAATATACTAGCAAAATATACCGCTTGTATTGATATCATCCCAACATAAACTTAGCGATAGAGATATCAAGTTTGAATGCATGTGGTTGGTACCTTGATCTTCAACCATACCTTATTTTCATATTTATTCCTCATGTACTGGTATAGTTAAAGCAATGTTAATTGCTCTATATCCAATTCTCGTGTATTGGAATATTTAAAGCAATTTTAATTTAACTAATTTTTGATCTATAGCATAGATATATTCTAAGTGGTAAGGGGAATTCTCTTTATTGTTGTATCTACAATTTATAATATAGTAAAGAAAAAACACAACATTATCTTACTTGATTATTTAATTTTAGTCTAAATGGATTTATTTCCTAATGAACTAAGTGTGATTTATTGGTGAGAAGTTGAAAGTGATAAAATATTGAATTTGATTAACAAGTATATAAAATAAAAAAATGCTTCATTATATCCACCTGATAGCCTCAATCAAGGACACCCACAATACCAAACCAAAGGTTACAAAACTCAAGGAAAATGGAGATATCAACTCATAGTTCTTGAGTTGCCAATATTCCAATAACTTCATTACATCATATGTCATAAATAGTTCACATAGAAGATAATAAACAATAAGGCTATGAGTTGGAGTGATCAATTTCCTTTGAAAAGTTATGAGTAAATTTGGATGGACTAAATCAAGTTATATTGGGCTATGAGGAGGAAAGGTTTCTACTTATATTGAAATTAGTTAACTTGAAAGTATAGTTTAAAATCAAGCAATCTTACAAGGAATTATTGATGCCTTGCATTCAATCTTGAATCTAAAGCAGAGTATATCTTTAGCTTCTCTCGAGTAGTTTGATTTTTATAGAAGATCTTAGTGGAAATTTAAATTCTTTTTGGAGAAAAGTGTCTAAACTACTTTGATCCAATTAGCCATATTTAGAAAAATCTGGAAAAAAATCAGGTTTAGTCATCTTGGTTACTTTACTAAATTTGTAAGTGGACTGTTCTAGGTGACATAAATAAATTGGCAAGTGGAAAGTTTATCTCTGTAGTTTGCAATAATTTTTGACCAACAAGGCTATTTGATTTTCCTAGATCAGAGACATCAAGTCTCATGTTGATGATTGCAAGACAGTCCAAAAGAGATTTTTTATCCAATTGTAAACTTAGATTAGTAGGTAATTTAAGAAAAAGCATTCCAATATATAAAAAAGTGAATTATAAGATTCAAGAAGTAAGTCTTGGATACATCAAGTTGATGCTATTAAGCTTTACATTTGTACTTACTAGTAGATAACAACTTAGAACTTTTACTTGGAAAGTAGAACAAACTTCCAAAAAGTAAACAAGGGATAAACAACCATTTATGACATAGTAGTTCTAATACCATATATTTTATATAGTGGAAACTAAACCTACCTTAGGTTATTTGAGCTTTATTTTAGCAATGTTCATAATTAGGATTTTATGCATATAAGGTGAGTTCTTATTTTAGGCTTCACATTTCCTTCCATTTGTAATTTTTTATAAAGGTCTTTCCTTACAAAGTAAAATTCTCTTCTCAAACAACCAGAAAGATTTATATATAAAATATCATTATCTACCTAAAGCTTAAAAATCTTTTGAAACAAGACATACAAGAGAAAATATTTATCTCATATATTTATGTCAAAGATTTATCTGATATCTTTATTTGAGGTGTATGCACTCATCAACTACCACTTTAGATAAGTTCTCTAATTCTAACAATAAGTGGGTTTCATTTATGCATAATCTTAGTCAAAATTTTATTTTCTTGTATACCATTAAGATCAACCCTATTTCTCTTTTGATGCTTAACTAATATAGTTTGTTAGACTTGATTAAATTAATTTTCTTAGAGTTCTTGTGATGCAAGATCCATGAAATAAAACGACTTATAATATTTCTCTTCATCAAAATTCACAACCAAACATAGATTTAAGATTTACCTATGCATTATAAATATAATCAAGTCATTTGAATTCCAGATTTGACAACAAATCATACAAAGTGAACTAAAAGTAGAGAAGTAAAATTTTACTTATTTTGGCTATTCTATACCTATGTTAAATTGGTAGCTATTTTCTATAGAATAAGTATTTTTAAGATCTTAAGAGAGTGGAAGCAAGAGGCGATCTTCTCAAGTTGAAAAAGCTAGAAGAAGAAAGAGATGATGTTCCTAAGTAATAACTAAAAGTGCATGTATGTATGATCTTTCAACTCAAAAAGGAAAAGAAATAATTGGGTGGAGGGCTTTTTTGTAAAAGGTTTCTTGAAAATCTTACTCCTTTCAAAAATATTGGATTTTTTTGGAAATGATAAGATTTGTACCTTGCACATACATCAAAGAATTTTGAATTTTTGAGAAGAGTAGGATGAAGAAGGGAATGAGGAGAATGGAAGTTTGGGTAGGCTCCTCAAGCAAGTGGGGCTGTTTCCAATCAAAAAAAGTTGAATGTTTTTTTGGATATATTGAGGACTAAAGTACGCTTATGTTTTGAGAAACTATCTAGAGTCATAATAGAGAGTGTGTTACCATGAAGAGTAAATTTCTTTGGGTGTTTTGTGAATTTTAGATTGAGAAAAAACTTCAAATCAAGAGGAATCTAAAGAAAGAAAGAAAGAAAGAAAGTTTTTGCTACATAGAGTTAACTAATGGTCATTGTAATGCATAGTTATCTCAACTCATTAATTTTGTCATCTCTTGTATGAATGAATGGATGAAGAAAATTATCCAGGAGGACAAAGAAGTACTATTAACAAAGTAATAATTTCAAGGAAGGTTACGAGGCATCAAAAAATAAGAAAAAGAAGGAAGAGGAAGGAGACATCTTCTCATGATTATGGAAAGGATTCTAATAGAAAGAATTTTATCAAAGTAAGCCTTCTTCAGATGTATCACCAAAATAAGAACATCAAAGAAATTAAGCATTATGATACAAATAATAAGAGAGAAAAAGTCAACAAAAATAGATCAAAAAACCAAAAAAGAAGAAAGAAGAAATCAACGAGATGTATTGAAACAAATAAAATTCTTCAGTATGAATATTGACTACAATAATTATGGCATATTTTGGAAGTTTATTATGCAAAAGTCAAACTAAAATCCAAATAATACATAGGAATGAAGAAAAATTTGTGGGAAATTTAGAGCATTAGCATTCTCTAAATGTGTTTGCTTAAAATATTGAGGTAGAAATCCATTCTTAAGCTTTATCCAAATTAACTTTAAAGATAAGAGAAACAATATTATGATTCATTGATGATTATTGAACTAATAGAGAAGAAAAGTAAAAGCTAGCCTATTGAGGAAGTATTAGTCAATATCATTCCAATGCAAATAAGAAGTAGATCAAGCTAAAAGAAGAGTATAATATGGTATAGAGATGATGGTAATATGTTGGGCAAAGAGTAAATTTAGCAAAGGGAAATAATAAGAGTAGAAGGAGAAGGCTTCAAAAGATGGTTTCTTATGTGATTTGGATTTCTTATCCTTGTCTCCTTCAAAGGATCTTTATTTTTATAGAAATGAAACACACTAATATGCTCATGATATGCGTGAAGAGATTGTGGATAAATTATCCAGAAAGATACGAGAATTAAAATAAAAGGTTTTGTGGATACAAGAAAGAAGAAGAAATTTTAAGTCTTCTATCCATTGCAATTTTAGAAGAAACTTTGGTCAAGCTATGGTGCACACCTTTTTGCAAAAGTTGTAAATTTTTTCCATTCTATCACTTTTTGATGGGAGAGAGGCAGATAGTTTCATGTTAAGTGGAAGAAACCTCTTTTATGAGTATTCTTTGGAGTTCATCTATGTGCCTATTTAGAAGCACAAAAGACATCATCAAAGAAGGAACAAGTATGGAGAACTCAAGTCTAAAGAAGGGATAAGTACAAAGAGTACAAGGACAAAGAATATTTGGTGTTGAATATTTTCAGAATCAATGACCTTGAATGGATTTCAATGATCCCGCCAATGGGGATAAAGAATTGCTACCAAAATCTGATGGCACCACTTGGAGAATTTTCATGTGTGAAGATTGATATCTTACTCATTGAGCATTGAGTACCATTACATAAAAATAAGTGTCTATTAAATCAATTGCTAATTGATCAGTTTTCACTTTTGCCATTATAATTTTGTAGTAACTTCTCAAAAGATTGCTTCTCTTTGTAGTTGTTAGTCTCTTTATAGCTGTGGCCATATTAGTAGTAATATGGCCAGACAAAAGAAAGCTATATGGAAGATCCATGAGGTAATCCTTTGATCCCCAAGAATTGACAAACGTGGAATGAGAGCTAGGAGTGATAAACTCTAGAGTAACCATTTGACATTTCTACAATTGAATTGGAATGGGTCATTCAAGAGATGCAAAGAAGAAGTGAGATAGCAACTAGGGATCTTTGTGTTAACCTTTAAAAATGGAAAGAGGAGCATTGGAGGATGGCACTCAAGGCAGATGTAGGACCTCTAAGGCGTTGAGGTCAAAGATTAATAGGTGGAAGGTTCATACTGTAATACCAAGAGCTACCCATATAATCTAGATGTGAAATTTGGTTTGGTAACCTCTACAATGATGTTATACATGATGGTCAAAATAGATCAGATAGAAGTATCACCAATAGAGTACTTCTACTAATAGGGCAAAAATTGAAATAGACTTGAAAACCTTAGAACCAATAGCTAGACATATGATTTGAAGGTGAGAATTGGTTTGGTAACATCTGGAAGGATGTTACAGATGATGAACTAAATAGATCAGAAAGAGGTATCACCAAAAGGGGACTTTTATTAATAAAGTAGGAACAAAAATATGCCTGAAATCTTTGAAGGCAATTTCATAGGCCTAAACAGATGAATTAGGCCTGAAAAATTTGCAGATTCCCCCCTCCCAATGGAGAAAAGATTAGCCTTCCCTCCCCCTTGTTTTGTCTCATTGAGAGCTTTCCAATGGTACCTCACCCACGTGATTATGAGACTTCCTACAAGAAGATTCCCTAAAAGATTCCTTCCTATCAAAGCTTGTTTGACCAACCAGATAAGACCAAGACCGACATCTCACCCATCCAAGTAAGTAATCCAAGGGTGGAGCTTGCTGACATGTCACCTATCTGTGTGCCTGATCCTAACGTGGAGCTTTGTTAAAGGAGATCCTCTTTGTCTATATAATAAAGAGAAGATGCTCCTTTGGGGCATCTGAGGTTTGAGTGTGAGATTGTGTGCTTCTCATGGTTTTTTTCTCTTTAGGTCTCCTATCCTTGGAGTATTACACATACGCAAAACGATCCGGCTTGCAGATTTCTTGTTGAATCTATTATGAGATTGTTTTGCCCCAAATAGACTATTTCACCTAATAAAAATATCTACATGACTATCAGCTAGTTCTTTGACCAGTTATCTAGGGAAGAACATGTCAATGGGTCTATATGTTCCATCAATAGGCCTGCCCCATAATTAAGGAACTTGAGGAGGATGGTGGAACTACTTACTTGGCTCCATTTTGAATTCACTTCTACGTAGGGTGAATTTGCTAAGCAAAGATGAGAGGAGGAAATTTGGCAGTCACTCTATGTTGGATGGGTACCTCTTGGTTCAACAAGAAGTACCTTCCACAATCAAGAAATCAACAAGATACAAATGCCAAGTTTCTTTCATTAGGAGGATTCATGTAAGTGAAGGAAGTGATAATGGTAGCCACTCCTAAGAAGATGTAGCAACCCTCTTCTAGTGAAAATGTAGAGAGACCACCAAAGAGAGCAAGGAAAAATCCTCAAGTGATGGTGGTTTCTTTCAATGAAGAAGAAGCAAAAGGTGACACCAAAGACAATATTGCAAAAGAATTCTTCAAGAAGTAAGTTTATTGAGTCTAATTTGGAGGTGGAAGGAGATGAGTAGGCGGAAGTAGAATCAATTCCTCCATAAGAAGTATAAAGAAAACAAAAAAAAGTAATGGTTGAAGAACAAGAAGATCAAGAAGACCTTTGACTAGAAGACCTTGCAAGTTCAGCTCAAGTGGGACCAAGCTAGGAAATTCAAGATGAAGACTAGGTAATATGGAAGGTGAAGCAAGGGAAGAAGAAGAAGGAGGATATATTTTCTTTACAGAAGCAGTTTTGGCACTACTTGTAGTGGATGAGGCAGATTTCATAACACATTTAGTTGGACATTTAGGTTCTTACAAATGATTCTCCATTAGTATAGAGAGGAATGGCTCAATGCAATGGATTACTATTTGTTAGTAAAGCATCTACACACAAATAAGTATGAAGCAAAAGAGAAGATGACCAAATTGCAAGAAGACTTAAGAGAGGTGAGAAACATGTATGAATGCAAATATGAATGCAAAAAAGTGAACACCTTGATATAAGAGACATAACACCCCATTGATTGAAGAAGCAAACTTATGAAGAAGATGTTCAAAGAATGTAGGGAGAATCAAAAGCTCTTTAGATAGAAGGGAAACTATAATAGTAATAGCTAAACATATTATCTAGAGGTGAAAATTGTCTTGGTAACATTTGGAAGGATGCTATATATGATGGAATGAGTAGATCAGATAGAGGTATCACCAAAAGAATAATTCTACTTCTATTAGTAGGGCATGAGCCAAAAATAACCTCTAAGCTTTAGAGCTAATTTTAGAGGCCAAAACGAATGAATTAGCACATTTTTTAATCTAAAAAATATGCTAATTCCTGCCCTAGGGGAAATGAAGCTTGCCTTCACTCCCCCTATTTTCCTAGTCAAGAGCTTATTAACGGGACCAAACTCATGCAATTCTAAGATTCCTACAAGAAGATTCCCTAAAGATTCCCTCTGGTTAAAGCTTTTTTGATCAACCAAACAGGACCAAAACCAACATGTCACCCATGCATACAACTAATCTAAGGGTAGAGCTTGCTGACATGTCACCAATCCATGTATCTGATGCAAGGGTGGAGCTTCCTTTGAGGGAATTTGCTTTGCTATATATAAAGATAAGGTGCTCCTTTGGAGCATCAGAGCTCTGAGTGTGAAGCTTTGTGTTTCTTCTTTTGGGCTTCTCTTGGGGTTTCTACTATCTTTGAAATATTACAAAAACAGAGGTAGCAAGACTACAAAGAACAACTACAAAAGAAAGACAAGGAGAAGACACTCATTGAGGGACAATTAGCAAATGAAAAGGCAAAAATGGTTACTTGGAAATACAAATGGTTGAACTTGTATATTTCTTCTTAGTTGTGTAATCTTTGGAGTAGAAGGCAAAAAAGGACAAGATAGAGTTTATTTGAAGAGAAATAAAATACTTTCCCAAGATATGTGTTAGTTATTTAATAGTGTATACATCAACATATTAGGATTAGATAGGATAATAAGATCTTGATTGTATAATGTAGATGCAAGAAGTGTAGTTTTGATAGGTCTTAGCACTTTTGCAACCATCTGATTTCTTCAATTAGGAGTAGCAAAAGCTATTTAAAGCTTTTTTCATGTAAATCTTCATTTAGTCCATGTAGGAAAGTAAAGTGAAAAAGCAAGCTTTTGCCTTTTCTTGTTGCTTCTATTAAATTTTGAGTATTAGTTATGATTCTTTGATGAGTAGTGGTGAGGAACTTCATTGTAGGAACTAAAGTAGTTGAGTGTTTGTGATTACTAGTACTTTGGCTAGGGTCTAGGATCCTGAATAATCTTAAAGGAATGGAGCAATGCCTTGATTGGTCTTAAGTGAGCTATAGTGTTGAAGTACCAAGGAATCAAAAAGCAAAGATTTACCACCAATGTAAACAACTTTTGTAGATGTGCTTTGTATGAAGGGTAGAACAAATTCTTGAAGTTGTATTCTTTATAGTGAAGTAACCTCTTTGGAGTGATTGGATCATCACCTTCAAGAATTAGTTAGAACTTAGCTTCCATGAGAGTATTTTGGATTTTCTTTTTGCCATAATATGCCATAATGGGTGACTCTACACTCTTTTAGGAGTGGTTCTTGCTCAAGAGGTTAAATATGATACACAAAGAACTATATTAGAAGTATATTAGTATACTTAATTTCAAATCTATCTATTTCAAATTATATCTCCATGGGAACAAGTTATTTTTATCAATTTAAAGCAAAGTGTATGACATAGGATTGTCATACAAGCCAAGAATTAATATGGAGGTCTTGTCAAGAGAAGTAATAGAAAACTTATAGAAGATAATGAAAGATGATTCTAAATCTACCTATCCAAAAGATATATTAAAGAATAATTATTTTATTAAATAGTTATAAAATATGACAAGAACTTTTTTGTCATGACATTTGAAGCACATGAGCTAGTTTGCTAGGATAATTTGGTGATTATCTTAGCTATCATTATTGTATTGAGAACCACTCATGTACTACTTTGTGGTGGTCATTTATAACTATGATTTGTGGTGTTTCTATTTGCATTGTTGGAATCATAGTTTGCACCGTCAATACCAATACCTGGATATGCCATTAGGTGTCAACTACTTGGTCTCCTTGAGGAGAGGTATACCTTAAAGTAGAGCTTCAAAAAGGCTCACTTCTTGCTTGTTGAGTTTTAAAATCTGGTGGAAAAAATTAGCAAGTGTAGCCCATATCCTTTATGCTAGAATCAGTCTCACTCAATGAGTGAAACAAGTTGCTTGTTTGCAAAGTATATATAGATTTCTTACTTTTGATTATATAGAAGTGAGATTGGAATTTGAATTTAGAAATTTTAATTTTGTAAGTGTGAAATGGTTGTATCACTCAAGCTTGGATGTGGTTAAAGGTACCATTCATAATTGGATTTGTTGCCAAAATCTATTGAATAGCTTGTCAAATTGAATAGATTGTGTGGATATGTTGTTAAATATTATAGGATAGTGATAAATTTTTTAGATTGTGTATAAAGGCACTATTGGATTTTCCAAACTAGGTTGTGAAATGGAAAGATTGAGGCCAAAGTGTTACTCAATGTGCACAAAAAACAATAAGAGATGCATACTTGGAGAATGGAGTGAAGAAGTGGAGTAAGAGCTATTGGTCAAATTGAGTTATAGCATCAAAAATTTCAAATTGTGCTGATTGATTTGACATTAAATTCAAATTGTGGTCAATTTGGAGGCATTCATCCTCCTTAATTATGGATTTGGACTTGGTGAGTTTGGAGGTGCACATCTACTTAATTTAGGATTTGGCCTAATTTGGAGAGGATCTTGGAGAGATTTTGGAGTGATAGCAAAGTGTACTATATTTAGGCAAAGGTTACATTTGGAAGTACCCATCTACTTGAGTTAAGGATTTGGTCAAATTTGGAGAGGATTTGATAGAGGCTTTTGAGTGACAAAAAAGTGAGATTCCATTTGGTTGGAGGTCAAATTTTGAGATACCTATCTACTTGAATTAAGGATTTGGCTAAATTTGGAAGAGGATTTGACAAAGATCATAGAGTGATAATGAAGTAATATGTGTTTTGATCATTTTGGCATTTAGAAGCTTTGACGCATAGTGGTTATGGGCTAAAGAGGCTATGAAGACCAACAAGCAAACTTGTTAATGTGAGACAACCAGATTTAGAGATGCTCTTCTACTCAAATTAGGGTGCTACAAAGCTTGATTATTGGTTGTTTATAAAGCTAAAATACCCAATAAGCAAGCTTGTTGACCTGAGACTTGAAAATTTGGCCAAGTTCAAAATCAAACCACCTATAAATAGTGTAAGCACTAAACCTTTAGGTCTTTAATAGACTCTAGAGCAAACTACCTATAATTTTTGTCTTAGGTCAAGTAGCAATTATACATATGCGTAACCTTAATTGAGAGAGGAATTTTAATCACATATGGGTGATTGTAGTTGGGTTGAAATAGATATAAGTTCCTACTATGTCAAAATGCGAAGTGATGGTTGAGTCAATTTGTTTGGATATTTTTGAGTTGGAAGGTTATTGTTTGGACTTCTTGTGATTGTACCTCATCTATTCTCTACTTCTTGTTCATGCATTATGTTTGTTTGAGGCACCATGGTATTTGGAGTGTTAGTGCTCCCATGTGCTCTTGGTAGTGAGATTATAATGATGACTACTCACATTACCTATGTTTCTCTCCAATAAGGTAAGAGTGATGATTTATAAACCATAAGTGTACATATTATGATAGTTGGTTATAGGTTGAACTATCTCCTAGGATAGTTGCCTTAGTTAGAGGTACTTATGTAGTATCAACAAGTGGTGTTTGGTTGTTGGGATTACCATTTGGATTGTTGCAATAGTTGCAAGATTTAGATATTTTATCATGATAGAGTTCTCTAGAGATTCCAAAGGGAATTTTGCCACAATATGAAGTGAGTTTCCATAGAGTTGCACATAGTATCAACCAATGTCTCATGTCTCAATAGAAGAAGATATTGATTCCAATTTTGAGTTTGATATGAGAGATAACCAAGTTGAGAGTTCACCTTGTGCTATCACATTATTATGGTGGAACATATATAAGATTCATGGGGTCTCCAAAGGCCTGAAGTATAGCAAGATTCTTGAGTTGGATGATTTCATCAAGGAGCTTAATAGTTAGTCTAATCTATAGCAAATGAAAACCTTTATTTTTGTTCACACACTTCATGGTATAGAAGAGATTGTTCTAGTACTTAAAGAGGCAGCCTATGGATGATTACCTCAAGTTCAAGCTAGCACACCTCTGGAGATAATGTTGGTCCTTAAAGTACATCTCTCTTACCACAAGCAAAATTTTTTAGAGGTGGATAGACAATTAACGTAAGTTATTATCCTAATAATGTTAGTGCATCTATTAATAGTGTTTTAGTTGATGATGGTGATAATACAAGTAGTGGTAGCATTGCAGGAGGTGGCATAGTAATTGGGTTGAGTCTCATGGTGGAGTTCTTTTATTGCTTCAGAGTTAACTTCCAAGGAATGTAGATTGACAAATTGACAGCATGCAAGAGTTATAATAAGAGGTTGAAGAGAGCCTATGAAAGGCTTGTTATTGCATAATATGGTTGATCAGTTTTCCTCAAGTAGAGTTTGTCCAATTTTGATATAAGATATTTACTAAAGAGCTATGCTAGAGAATTGATGATGCTACCTTATTATAGGTAACCTCACCAACTTTGGCAATTGTCTTTAGCTTGGTAAAGTGTATTGAATTTAACATGGTTAAGAAGAATCTGATGGCATCCAGATTTGGTATGGAGATCTCACCTACAATAAGTCAATTCTAGGATTTAGAAGAGTAAAATACATCATTTTTGCTTTTGAGAGCAAAATAAATAGCCCCAACATGAGGAAGCAAGTGGAAGATGTAGTGCATTCCAACCATTAACTTCATTTTTAATCAATTTTTTTAGCAAGTGGTGGTGTTGCTTGTTGGATTTATGGTGGAGCTCACTATAAGAGAGGGGTAGTAGTGTGCATGATACATTTGAAGCACCACAACCAACATAAAGGCAATGTGACCATTGCCAGTTATTTTTATCATATTAGTGATTGATGCTTTGACTTACACTCAAAGTTATGGTATGATAAGGCTGCCAAGAGGAAAGGGTCATAGATGAAAAGGTGAAAGTGGTGTTAGTAGAGGATCCATACTAAAAAGGAGAATAATACCTTCTCTTGCTTTTGATATATTTATTGCTACTCAAATTGAGCAACTTGAGAGCAGATGTTGGCTAGTGTAGATATAGCTTAAAGAAGATTAAATTGGATGTTGAGGCTTACATATCTTTTGTTGGTGATAAGGATCTCTTTGAATTTATGTGTGGATTAGCAGAAGTAGATAATAGGACTAGGAGTGTAGTACATGCTCTTGAGCCTAGGGAAATATTAATGGAGTTGGACACATAAAGAGGAGAAGCTCATAGACAAATCAAGCTTCTTTAGTCTTTCAAACTTTCTAAGGCATTCTAGGTCTGATCTATGGCTAATATACATCCAAAGGCAAGTGTGCTACATGGCAGAAATATGTGGAAAGATGGATTAAATATGGCCAACTATCCACTTCTTTTAGAGCTCCATCTAGCATGATGTGTGGGTAGCTTAGTCTATCATGCACTCTCCTTTTTTTCCAACCACCAACCACCAACATATTTGTATTAGGATTTGATCTAGCTCTAGTGTTTTGGTTGGTTGCCACAATTTTTGAGAATAAAGATTAGCTGGTTTTGCTTCTAATATGGAGTTCGTTGATGGTAATGCTAGTTTGGTTGAGGAGTATGAGATCTATTCTACTACCAATGGCTTGTGGTAAGAAATAGTTATTTTATTGAATTATTATTTTATTTATCTTTAGGGTTGTGTTATGACAACAAAAATGGGGTTTTTTGTTGGAGCTTCAAGAAAGGTGTATAGAACACAAAGAAAACTTACTAGACTTTGTTTCTCAACATATTATATTGAAGAAGGTTGCAGTTCTCAATCTTAGGCTATGAAAGACCAATATTGAGAGGTGTCCAATTCAGATCAAAATATCTCTAGGAAGTGGTTCCACAAAATATATCACATTTGAGGAACTCATTGTTATCATTATATCATGAGTCTATCACTTGGTCATCTGATTGATTATCTTGTAATGGGAGCCCATAATATTGCAACAATTGTAGAGTTGTATGATATGTTAGTTGGTAGGGTAGTGTTATACCCCATGGGTTTTAACATTTACTATTGAAAAGAGATAGCTCTCCATAGGCAAGTCGGCAGTCAAGTGAGGAATGTGAATGTTGCCTACATGCATGCTTAATAGTGGTAGTCTTGACTCACTAAAGTTAAGGACTCTGGCATCAGTCTCAACATTCAATGGTTCCATTACTTGGCTTGGTGAGTTATTGGAAGGGAATGCCCATGTAGATGATACTTCACTACCAAAGGAGATTGCTCAGATTTTGAGTATGAGTAGAGTTGTTCCATCCACCTTTGATGTCCTATTGTGGAGTTTTGATAAGAAGTTGTAATGTCATGTAGATAGGTTGGTACAAAAAGCTTGGAATGGATCCTTTATACCACTATTTTGATGATGATCCTCTAGAGTTTGTTACTTTTTCATTTCTAGGTAAAACAATTTTTTCCATAAAGATACAACTAGAAATGATAAGATACAAAAAATGTCATTGTTATAGTCTTTTACCCTTACTTCTTTTACTTCTTGCACCAAGATGACTCCCAGAAGAAGAAAATGGTGCCAAATTAGGCACATAAAAAAACAAAAAAAACTTTCTTACACTTGGCATAATTGTTTGAGTTCCTTGAGAGGGGTGTTTCAACTCATAAACTATCTTCTTCAAGAGCTGTTCCTTGATTTCTCTTTTGAAGGTCTAGCTTCAAACCCAAAGGTCTACTTTGCTTGTCCAAAGGCCAACTTTCAATCCTAAGGTCAAGTTCCTAAATAAAAAGGCCTGCTTGGCCTACCCAAAGGCCAAAATATGACCTAAAGGTGAACTCTCTCTTGGAGACTAAGTCCTTTCACAAATCAAGATGTGATTATGCAATCATACCCTCAATTCTTTCTCTTTAGTGTCAATAGTAAAGTCACCATCATGAGTATCAAAGCATTGACCTTTGGTTCTTGCCTTCTCCAAGGATAAAACAAAAGGATCAAAGCAAACTACATGAGAAGATAAAATTGATAGATTAAATTACTAAGGCATGAAATCACACAAGGTTGATTTAAAATGACAAAGAGAAAACAAGCTCTTTCATTTCTTAATCTCTGAAATTAAACATACAATGCTTTGAATGCTGACCTTATATAATCAACCCTTCACATCTAAAGGCTACACCAAAACAACACAACCAAACCAACATGCATGGTTTTAACCAACACACCGCTCAGAACTCTAAGTGCTTGGGTTTGCATCCCATTGCCATAAGCATTGGATCATCTGACTGACTCCAAAGGCTTTGAAGTCCTTCCTAAAACTAGCTCTTCCAATCACCTAACTTACCCCATTGTAATTTGTATGACTATCCATTTTAATGTATATTACAAATAATTCATAGTCCTTGCATTCATGCTTTGCAATTTCTCCAAGAACTTCATTATTGCTTCCTCCTAATTCTTTCCTCTCCTCTTTTGAACTTTACTCTTAAGTTTTTGCAACAATTTAAGAAAGCATATAGCCTACAAATCCATTGATGATTTCTTGAAATTTCTTACACAATTGACCTACTTGCTCCTTTGGTCCTTATGTCTCTTTGAGTGAATCCCCTAATATTTTGGTCTTATTTGATCCTTCTTCCAAAAATTCTGGTTTTTTTCTTGTATTTTCATCTACTTTCTCAACTTGAGTTGCCTTAATTTGCATCACTTGGATTTGTAGGATTACAACCCTCAGCTCTTCCTTTAAATTCTCCACTTCTATCACCTTTATCTTTTTGCATTACCACACACAATTTTTCTTGTTTTGCCTTCTCATCCATTAATTATTGATACTTAGCCATTGAATTGGTTAGTCCTTGCACAACAATTTAATGGTTGTATTTGTGTGACTCTCCTTTTGGAATATCTTCTTTGTATCTGAAGTTAATGCCTTTTGGAGATGTTTGATCTTATCTGTCAATGTCTCTACTTTTGGAGCATGTTACTTGCATCTATTGATCCTTAACTTGGACTCTAATCTTGCTAACCACTATCTCTTGTTTTCTTCTACTCTTTGAAGGTCAAGAATCTCCTTCTACTAGTCCTTTAATGTAGTATGCATCATTGAGGTAACTCAATTAGAATCTCCACTCCTACTAGCCTATGCTTTTCTAAGATATTTGTTAAGTACTCCACTACATGTATTACTTCCTTCAAAGCCATCAATAGAGAGTCGTCCCTCATTGGTGATTTGGGTTCATCCTTGGCTTTCTTCATTGAGCATTCTACATCTTTCTATTTCTTACCTCTCTCTCCTTGTAAAGGCTCTTCATGGAACAAACAATATGTCTCCATATTTCCCATGTGTTCATCAACCTCATTGTTTTCTATCCTTGGTAGTGTGAGTTGATTGAAATCTCTATCCCTTCTTGTATGTGGCTCATGATCATCTTTTAATCTTATTGGCAAGCTCTCCTTTGAAATGGGTTCAAATAGTTTTGCTATCTTCTTCTTCAAACAAGAAGTGATTGCTGTTAGGGAATTTGATGCCTTGTGCTTTTTAGAGTTGATATATCTATCAGCTAGACTAACATCTTCTTCCTTGGTTCCTCTCAAATCCTCTTCCTCATGCTTCTTTTCATCTTGCCAATGGATTTTCTCCACTATTGCTATCAATCTTAGTTGACTTTTTAAGTATTCTTCATATAGATCTTGTCCAAGAAACTCTTCTTTCTCTTCTTAATTTAACAAGTTGTGGCCATTGCAAAAGGTATCAAGTAGTGTGGTATATTATGTATGTTTGATATATGATGGTAAATTTGATGTGCTCTTGAGTAAAATACCATGGCCCAATCCACTAGCTACCTTGCAAACACATGTTCAAAGAATAGTACTTGACTTTCTGTTACATAGGTTGTCCGATTGGGCTTGAAGATTTTCAATAAGTTCAACCCTATGTCTCTCCTAACCGGGTCTTGATAGTGGTGAACTCCCCATCAATTATGCTTATCTTGTGGAAAATCAAACAAGAACTCAACTGAATTGGTCAACTTCTTTGCATTGAGAAAGGGGACATCTCATCTCAATGCACCTTCAATTCCTGTGTCCTTTCCCAAAAGCTCTTTCTAATGTTGGTGAGTCCAATACCTTGGGCTTCCTCTAAGTCCTATATGATATATGTAGGTCTCTTGTGTAATTTCCAGGCCAATCTGGATAGACATGTAAGACCAATTCCTTAATAGAAAGAAAAGTCTTTTCTCATGCAAGTCCTTGCAAGCATACATCTCCAAGTTATGTACCTTAAGATTTTTTAGGTTTAGAGTCTTCTCTCTTTCTCCCTTGTTTGATGGTTTGAAAGCTATTGGGACTTGACACTTTTCTCACTCGCTCTCTCTTGCCTTGAGGTATACTTCCCTTCATTGACTCTCACCTCATACTCTTGCTATTGTCCTATCATTCTTGCACCCATGTTTCTCTAATAAGCAATGAGTTTATCCAAGTCATCTTTCCTTGTATATATCTTCCTCCACATATGAGCAGTCAAACTTCTTTCACACATATGACTGAGTGAGGATCCTTAATTGTTGGTCATTCTTTATTAGGGCTACTTGACATCAAATTGTTCAAGTGCCAACAAACTCCCCAAAGGTCTTAGTCATTCAGTCATACCTTGTACCCTTCCTTGCCACGCCCATACATGTGTAATTTTTTTGGCCATAGTAATGGTTGTCACATGCTAACTTCATTGTGGTGGTACCATCCTTCATAGGTCGTTTGAGTGCTCTTTGACTGAATCTGTTAGCTGCAATTTTATCTTGGTATACTTCAAAACTTCCCATTAGGTCCATCTTTGGTGGAAAATCTCTTGTATAGAGAGATTTCACAATATGTCACAATGTATTACAATGAGATTTTGGATATTGAGTGCAAATCTCAAATGGTGGGAGTGGCTGATAGCTCATCTATGGCAATGGTGAACCTTGCAGTGCAGCCTTGAGTTGCTTTACCCACACTCATGAGGTTTTTGAGCCTTCCATACTTACCAAAGGGAGTCTCAGATTTATTTGGGACTAACAATAATAGTAATTGGTGGAGCCCAAAGCCTATTAGAGAGTGGGTGATGGGTTTTCATACTGGTATTACTGCCTTGTTTGCAATTTTAGAGGCATTGAAGCATCAAGGGTTAGGTTATGATATGGATCTAAACCATTTGATTTTGGATTATGAGCCTTGATTGGCTAAGCAACATAATTTACACTTGACAAATATTACCACTTGAGCACTTGTGAGCTTTGTGCTTGTTGAGATGATTTAAGGCACATGCTAGAGGTGATGGACCAAGTTTCCATGGTTTTCTTTGTACAGAGCCAATGCTTACTAGTGAGAGTGGTGTACTTGGGGTGCAACTAGAGGACATGTGGAGCTTGCAACCAAAGAAAAGAGAGTCTTTTGCTCTGAGGTTAAAATTAGGCAAATTAGGCTCTTATTACTTTAAAATTTGATTTTGTTCATCAAATTAGGCTTAAGTGTTAGAAAATTGCCATGAATAACCTAGTTATTAAGAGAAGTGCTTCAAGAGAAGAAGGTACTTGCAAGAATGTCACAAGAAAGTGGATGGAGCAGTACTCAGAGTGGTGTAGGATAACCTCAAGTGATTGGAAGATGAGTAGGACTTGGAGAGATGTAGGATGATCTTGAGTGTCTAGAGAAGGACCAGCACTTGAAGTGCTATAGAGTCATTTGGAGTGCTTTTAGGAGCTGAAGAGCACTTGGAGTGCAATGGGTTGAGCTTATAGACCTAAGTTTGGAGTTCCACCACTTGGCTTTCATAGTTAAGAGTTGTTACAATTGGAACATACTGCCAACTCAACCAAAATTTGCTACTAAGGGCCATTACACTCAAGATAACTATTAGCACTTTCTGGGCAAGTTTGGCATGTGGGAGAGTGTTGGAAGGAGAATCTTGAACACACAAGATGGAGACTTCTCCCCAAGGACAACATGCAAAGGCCTTTGATTGTATAATAGTGAGTGCTTACCTACTCTATAACTGCCAAATGTTGAGGATTGACCATGATTTTGGACTATAAATTTAGGTATCTAGCTAGCAGCTGCACTTTTTGGAATTTTTTACTTAGCTGATTGTCTACTTAGCTGATTGATTAGTGTCATGCAGTTCATCATGAATCAAGAGAGTTACTACAAGTTGTTTTGGGGTTGCACTCATCATGTTTTGTAGCACAAGTGAAGTGAGGTACTCAAAGTAGTAATAAAAGAAATTTAGCACTCTTGTTTCTCCAAAATCATGGTGTTCACATCAAAAGGGTATAAAAAGATCCTTGAGGCCATTCTTAGGTCCCTAACTGTGAAAAAATTGGTGGTGCATTGTAGGAGTGATGTAATACAAAGCACACACTTGGGATTCTTGCTTTAGAACTAGGAATTAATAGACTTCTAGATGATTTATGAGATGAGGGTGAAAATAAAGAAAACATCAAGAGGAATGAGGAGGAACCTATTTAATTGGGAAAAATACCATTGGAGAATGGTACTTGGTCTTGATGCTTGAGTTGTGGGAGCAATGATCATTGAAACTTTTTTTTGTAGAGAAGGCACTGATAGCTAATGAAGGCCACATTTAACAATAAATGATTAAAGAAAAATGGGTGGAGGGTGGCCAATTACAAGGATCTTGCACAAAGAACCATAGTTGAGGTATTTATTAGAGTCTTCAAAAAAAAAATGAACCATCTACTTAACCAATGCCAAATTTTTTTTCTTCTATTTGAATTTGGGAGAGCCAATAGATTGGGCTGAGATGTTTGATAGATAGTCCAAACTCTTGCAGTAAAATATAGAGGAAGACAAAGGAGCTACCTACCTTGCCTCTTTTCCTATTCATTACTACATAGGGACCAACCTAATGACTTGAGAAGAGTAGAAGAGGCTCCTGATCCATTTCCATTCTGGAAGTTATTTTCATGAGCAACCCAAAGGACCCACATAGATTGCCAAGTATTATTATGCAGATGCTAAGCTTGCTTATATAGATCTTTTTGTGCCTATGGAAAAAGAGCTGGCCATGCCAAAGGCTATGAAGAGGAGATCACCATGCCAAAGAAGAAGCCCCTTCCTCCATCCAAGAAGCCAAGAGCTAGTGCTCATGTTGTGAATGTGTCCTCTTCAAAAGATGAAGCCAAGAATACTAAAGTAGAAGAAGATGATCAAGAAAGGAAGCAAGGATCCTTCATTCTTCAAGGATTGAAATCTACTTTAGGAGGAAAAATGATGACGAAGAAGAAACCCCAAAAGATGCCCAATCAGCTCCAAATTTGTAGGACTAAACTATGAATGAGTGTCTTGTAGATGAAGAACAACATGCTATGGAAGAAGTAGTAGTGCCAAAATAGGTGCCATTGAGTCCAATTTTAGAAGAAGGGGCTACAAAAGAAAATCAAGACCAAGCCAAGTGCTCAAAAGCCCAAGAAACTTGGCTTGAAAGGGAAGAAGAGGCCAAAGTCTACCCAGAAGTAGAAGACCTTATCATTGACCATGTGGAAGAAGAGGATTTCATCCATGAAGCCAACCTTCTTGTACTTGCACCAAAAGTAAAAATCAAGGTGCAAGAAGAACTAGCAACTTTGAAGCCAATGCTGGTCCAAGAAAGGTCCAACTTTGTCATACATTCAATTGGAGCAACATCGCAAATGAGGAAGTGTTGTTGCCTCAATACCAAGTCAACTGCCCTAACATTGTAGACTATACCACCTTGATCAAGAACATGAATAAAAAATTCTACACTTGGAAGGCCAAAGAAGACCTAGTGAAGCAACAATGAAGGCCAAAGATCTTTACAAAGCTAAAGCAACAAAGGTAAGCGCCTTGATGTAAGAGAACCAAGAACTCAAGAAGAGAAGTGCCACAATAGAAAATGAACAAGATCGCTAGGCCTTAGAGACTTGAAGGTTTGATGAAGATTGAAAGCACTCCACCTCAAGTTTGACCAATACAAGAGAGAAACCAAAGACCAACTTCAAGGAATGTGCCAAGAGTTGGAGAGCACTTGGATTGCTTTGGAAGTAGAACATGATCATGTAGTGACCCTAGAGGCGCAAATACAAGAGTACCAAAAGGAAATGGAAGTGCAATTGGAGCATCTGACCAAGGAAGCATAAGATGATAGAACCAAGCATGTAGAAAATCTCCAATTGCTAGAAAAACATAAGGCTAAATGGAGTATTTGGGCCAAGAAAATTAAGGAAGACCAAATCAAAGCACTACAATGGGAAGACACCCATGCCTTATTTAGGGATATGCCAAAGGAAGAAGGAGTAGTGCGTGCAATATAAACAAACCACCATGATCTAAAGATGCAAGTCAAGCAATTGTAAAATCAAGCTTATGAAGAAGAGAGAATGAACATCCTATCCTTGCATTTGAAGGAGCACTCAAACAAGAATTTTAACAAATTTTGCCAAAATTACTTGTTAGAGATAGCTAGGTATCATGCATAGACAAACTAGTTAGTTAGATAATTGAGAAGTGAACTTAGTCTTTTGTCTGTAGTGGTTCCAGCCTAAGGCACTCCCCAAGGGGAATTCCTTTGGTGAGGTAGGCACTCTTAGGCAAATTTCAGGCACTTTGAATTGTATATAATTGAGAAGTGCCCTAGGAATTGTACACTCACTTGGCATTTTACACTAAGATTAGATTGGGTGGGACATCTCGCTTGACACTCACAGGGCACCTAATCATTATGTAGATAATTAGGATAAGGTTGGATTAGGAATTTACTTGAGTGATGTACATTATAGTTCAGGGATGCACTTGGGATCTTGGTCTCTTCAACTTGCTGTAAGATTAGTATTTAAGGCTAATTGCTATGGCATTTGTGTTCATTCATTTTGTAAATATCATACTTTGATTACAAGTAAAGAGTACTCTTATTGCTTTGCAAGTTCTATGTCTCCTATTTTGGATGTTGTTCAATGTCTAGGCAAGAATAGACATGAAGAATTCAAGATAGGTCTTCAATGCTTAGTACCAAGTTGGTAGTTGCCCTTGATGGTGTGCATTGAATGATTCAAATGACTGAACTTGTACAATGAGTGGATTGGGAAGCTCAACACAAAAGAAGTACCACAAAATTGAAAAACATAGGCAATGGGCAGCATAAAGTGCGTTCTTACAAGTTGTACCTTTTGAGAAAGGTAGAAAAAAATTGCAAGAATTGAAACTATGGAATGGAGTGGCACTTGGAGCTGAACAACCCATCACCTTTAGGATCAATCTTGGTTAGACCTTAGAGTGAAGATCATTATTTGTTTCATTTTTGCTAAAGTGTACCACCAAGAGTGACACTATCCAAGAGGTTAAATAAAAAACAATAAATGAACTGAGGTTTTGTGACAATGTTGTGTTAGCTTCATTCTTAGGCATTTCCAACTAATCCTTGTAGGAACAAACTATTCTTACTAATTAAAGTATAAGTGCATCAATATTGGGTTGTCACACATGATAGTCTTTCTCCTAAGTCCTCATTGTAGCAAGCAATTAATGAGTCTTCCACTTCTATAGCAATTTCAAAGGATACTTGGGAGCAAACATTGAAACAAAATTGGCATAAGGCGAAAGATAGAAAGTTTGGAGGTTCTTGAGGAGGTAAACAAGCTCTTTTGCCTTATGTGTGAAGGATTTAGATGCTCTAAAAGGACTTGGTATTTGGATTAAGCTCACTAGTGATACACCAACTTGCACCCCAAGTAGGTAGTTTCTAGAAACTTCCAACTAGCTTAGTTTGCATGCCAAGTAGAAGAAAGCTTCTTGAGAAGCTTCTTGGTTAACTTGGCTTACACTCCAAGAAAGGAGCTCAAGGAAGCTTCTTGAGAAGCTTCTCAAGAGCCTTGTATGCTCTCTATAAATACCAAAGCCAAAGCTCATGCTAGGCATTTGAAGTTTCCCACACTCAAGTGTCCCAATGTGATATTTTATCTCCTATTTCTCTCCTTGGTCTTGATCTTTTACATTGGTATTAGAGTAGGAATGGGATGGATGGAATTTATGGACCATCAAATCCATTTCCACCAAACCATTGAGATTTTTGTGTCTGAGTACTACCCAAACATCTCTTTACACAATTCATCACCTCATGCTCTGGTTAGGATTTTTGGAATACAATCATCTTGTTCAAGGAACCCTTGGTACTTTTGATTGTAACTTGTAACAATATGGAGTTTAGTGATGAAATTAGTCAAGGCTAACAAAGTAAAAATAGACTTAATTAGCCTAGAATATTCCAAAAGTATCTAAGAAGTTTCTTGGGAAGCTTCCTAACTAGCTTAGCTTGCATCTCAAGTAGATAGCTTCTAGAAGCTTCTAACTAGATTAGCTTGCATGCCAAGTAGGCGGCTTCTAGAAGGAAGCTTCTTGAGAAGCTTCTTGATTAACTTGGTTTGCATTCCAAGAAAGAAGCTTAAGGAAGCTTCTTGAGAAGCTTCTCAAGAGCCTTGTATGCTCTTTTAAATACCAAAGCCAAAGCCCATGCTAGGCATTTGGAGTTTCCCACACTCAAGTGTCCCAATTTGATCTTCTATTCTATTTCTCTTCTTGATCTCGGTCTTTTATATTGGTATCAGGTAAAAAATGGGATGGATGGAATTTATGGACCACCATATCCATTTTTGCCAAAATATTGGGATTTTTTTGTCCGAGTACTATCCAAGTATCATTTCATACAATTCATTATCTCACATTGAGTGCAAGATTTTTTGAATACACTCACCTTGTTTGAGGAACCCTTGGTACTCCTAATTGTAACTTATGGAGAACAACAGACGTGTTGCATCTATGTGTTAATAAATTAGAAAGATTGGGGGTGGTGTGATAGAGTAGTAACCATGGTAGCAATACACGAGGTTATCATTGCTATGCAGCAACAAATCAAGCATCTTGCTTGATTGCTGGATAAACAAGATCACCAACGGCTAGAGCACGTAGAGAGAATACTAGTTCAAGAAGAAGAAGACTAAATCTGATTTCCAAAACCCAAGGTTTTTGAAGCAAAAAGCTCTTGAGTGCAACGGAGAATTTTATGTTTGATTGCAAATATTATTTCAAAACTACCAATCTTCAAAACAAACAAAAATAGATTCTCTTGGCTTCTAGCCAATTGGATGGAGTAGCAAAGTTATGGTGATGATTCAGAGTGGAGCAAGCTGAATGGAAAATTGTTGTACCAATCTTGACATGGGTACAGTGCAATAATTAGTCAATTCTAAGCTATGAATGCCATATGAGTTGCATGAGATAGGTTAGCAAAGTTGAAGCAGATTGACTATGTAAGAAGTTACATCGTGCAATTCTAGAATACCATCATGCAAATTTTAGATATACTGGAAGGTGAAGCTTTGGATTCATTTGTGAGGGGATTGAAGTCACTAACCAAATAAGAGATAACTATGCAAGAGCCACAATACTTGGAAGAAGCCATGTGGTTGGCCAAATGCTTTGATTTCTTGGTTGCAACAACTTGATCTTAACCTTGACCTCCACAAAACTTAGCAATACACTTGTGGTACCTATATTTTTTGTTTTTGTTTTGTTCTATTAAAGTTTTGAAGAACAAGTGAGTAAGAAAGCTGAATTCCAAAGGAAAGAATGGATTGGTGTGTCTTTGGAGTAGACCCAAAGAAGTCATCTTGGGATCGGGAACTAGAAGTTCTCCAATGGGGTTACAAAGAGACAAATGCAAAGAATGGCATCTTTGGACCAGGAAGCAAAGGCCAATACAAAGACGGTGTAACAACCTTTCTATATGGCAAGAAAGTACACTTCAAGAAATCATGGAGGCAAGAGAAGAAGGCCTTGATAGTGATAGGAAACCAACACATAAAAGAAGTGGGAGTCGATTTGAAATTGACTAAAGAATGATTGCACTTTGGGGTACTATAAAATTGCGACTGCATAAGGGGAAATTGAATATATCAAATAGATATAGATATCCTATTCCTATGAGTAGTCATCCTGTAGTAATGCGTATCAAGAAGCCGATTGAGAGTGAAATTTTCCAAAGTCCAGAAGGGGTTAGAGTGTTGCATCTGGGAGAGGAGATAGTTTTTTAGAGAGCAAATCATGGCAAAGAATACTAAGAGCACACTTGTAGTGAGGAGTTTTGCAATTTGGAGGTTAGATGTCATAGCACGAATTGAGGTCTTGAATAGACTTTGGATTATATTTTTAGCATGGAATTGGAATTTTAGTTTCCCAAGCATCATGGCAGAGATGGCTGCTAGTAATTGTGAGGAAGGCCCTAAAGTCAAGGAGAAGAGAGGAAATCCGGCTCATTGGATTGAGTCGGATTGGAGGTTAGTATTGGGGAAGGAAGCAAGAGAGGCAACTAGGGTTACCTTCTACTAGAAGTGTGATGCTATAGAGGAGACTACAGAAATCAGAAATTTGTTCTTTGCCGTATGTACTAACAATGGCTACAAAGTGGATTCCTATTGGGACCCAATCCAATGGAGCATTGAGGAGCAATAATGACCATGTTCAAACCCAAATGAATGACATATATGAACATGCAGCAGACAATCTTCTTGCACCAGATGTTTGCAAGAGTGAAGGTGAACTGGGCAAAGTGCTTCCACAAGCAAACATGATAGATGCTTGTCAATTGGAAAACCAATTTGCCTCTACATTACTTTGCACCGTTTGCAACACATTTCTACTTTGGATTAAATTTGCTAATAGTGGAGGAGAGGCATCACATGGTGTCACATTTCCATCTTGATCTACGATGGGAAGCGGATGAAGAGGAGCAACAATACATAATACAATTGTGAGCCAGCAATGATCATTTTATCAAAATGGGATAGAGGAAGATGGTGAAGGAAGAAGTCCAAAGACAAAGAAGTTGACTTAACCCAAAGAGATAGCCTTGCCTCAGCCACAATGGAAGACCCAAAGACTCAATCCGCAAGGTAAGAAGGTGGTGAAGGAGGAGACTTTAGAAACAAAGTCTAAAGGTGAGACAGAGTCCAGAGGAGAAGACTTAGAAGAAGCGGAGCTCACACAAAGTGAGGGATCTAAAAGTGAGAATGATAGTGAAGAGGAAGTTTAGCAATCAACTGAAGTAGAAGAAAATGAAGCGTTTCATGCGGCGATTGATTGTATGGATGGAGGAGATAATCCTTGTTTAGAATTGGCCATGGAGGAGATGGATGCAGAGCCAAAGAAGGAAGAAAAAATGGGAGGCAAAGGAAAGAAGGCAATAATAGAAGATCCTACAGGTCCAAGTTTAGTCTGTAAGGAAGAAGAAAGCTTGGAAGGAATACCGTTGAAAGTACAAAGATCAAGACTTCAGAGAAAGGCAACTGCAAAAGAAACAAAGTACAAAGATAAAGACAAAGCCAAAGACAAAGAGAGCTTGGAGGGAGTAAAATATTTAATGCAAATTGTGACTCCATTGTTGGAGCTATTGAAGATGCAAAAGAGGGTAATTCTGCAAGATTGTATGAAGGTAAAGAATGAGTTGCAGGTGGTGAAGTATCTGCTAGACCAAGTGAAGGGATTGAGAGAGAGTGTAACCCAAAGAGAAGAAGAAGCTTAGGAACTTTGGGTGGATGTAGTCTTGAAGAAGAAGACTTTAGAGAACTTGTAGGAGAGTTCAAGCAGCAAGGAAGAGAGATGCACATTCAAGCCATAGAGTTGAAGGAGCAAATGATGTTGCTAGAAAAGATGAAAGAAGAGGTTAGTGAAGTTTGCATCAAAAGTATTCATGTGAAAGCAATGGCAGCTGTGATGGAGTAGGAGTTAGAGAGCCTGAAGAAGTGCACAACAAGAAAAGATCAAGCATGGCAGAGGGAGTTGTTGATCTAATACCAAGAGGATGAAAGGTTGTGAGTCTTGGTAAGAAGTGTTGAAATCCAGAGTTCTTAGTATATGGAGGAGAAGAAGATGCTTGCTGCTAAGTACAAAGATGAGTTGAAGATGTACCCAAGAAGAGTTGAAGGCAAGATGATCTTGGGGGTATGCATTAGAGTCAATAGGAGAAGTTGTTGGAAGATTGCGAGCCGTGCTGAGCACAGAGACTGAAGGAAAGTTGGAGGAGGCAAGACTGCATGAACTGAAATTGCTTGTGCAAGAAACTCGGAAGAGGAGAGCAAAAGATGTAGATATGAACACTCTTCTAATTTTTTTAAGGGTAAGAGTAGATAAAAAGATGTTGGAAGTAGAAGACAATTTAAGTCTCAGATCAGACTTAGTGAATTCAAAGTCAAAGAGACTTTGGAGTAGTGTGAAGGAAGATAAGAAGTCCAAAGTAGCAGAGATAAGAGTGCAAGTGTCTTCGGATTTGACACTTGACACTTTAGAGTAAGAAGAGTAACTTGGAAGATAAAGAGTTAGAAAGGTTACCCATGACCTCAATTGTAGTTCATAGTGAAAAAGTAGTAGAAATAGTGAAGGATTTGGTATAATCAAATAGACCCAAAGAAGGAGAAATACTTGGAGGATCATTGGGTTTGGAAGCCAAAGTCAAAGTTGACATTGGATCAGATTAGAAACAATTTTGAGATATGAAGAGGCAGATATGAAGAGGTGCATTGTCATTTTGGATTTGTAGGTTAGAAAAGTTGTTGCAAAATGATATAGTTGTTAGCAACTATCAATTGCTTGACTATTTAAAGAGGGCATTTGCAGTGTGTTGTTGTTTAGTATTCCAAATTTTTGAAGATAGATAAAGCAAATGTTGTGAAGCAATGCTCAATTTGAGCTTAATTTGAAGTATCAACTTTGTGTTTCTGTAGTTGTGAGTGTTTGGAGAATTCTGAAGTGAAAGTCAATATGTTTGTTGGATGTTGGATTCCATAGCCTTGATCTTCATTTTATGTGTTTGATCTTGATGGAAGTGCAATCAAGGCAATGCCTTGACAAATCTGAGAGGAATTGTAGTGTTGGTAATATTTTGCAGTTGTGAGTGCAACTTAGTGTTGATGTAGAGCAATTTTGATCTAAGAAGTTGTGCCTTTAGTGGAGCGTTGGAACACAATTCTGAGGCAAAGTTTTTTTGCAATAAGTGTCGTCTTTGGGAGGATCCAAATCATGACAATCAAGAATTGTTTTGACAATATTTGATGGAGTTGTGATTAATGAGTGTTAATTTGTGACAAGACTATGAGTTAGTGCTTGTTACTCTCTTTTGGGTGTTAGTTTCTACTTGAGGAATTAAAGAAGAACTCAAGAAGAACTAATTTGGTTACTTTGCTTTGTATTTGGACACTTTTGAATCATATCTCTGCGGGGACAAAATTTACTTACTAGATAATCACAAAAGTGATATTTGCCAGGTTTTCATAACATAACACATGGGTGGAAGAGCCGGCACCAATGGAGATTGATGTTATTCAATACAGACCACATGACATTACAAATAGAGTATAATTGTGAAAAAATCATGGTTGTTTTGATTGTTGCCAAATTGGACATCACATCATTGAATGTCTACTCAAGAATGGATGACCTCAACAAGTTGCCCAGATGGAGTTTGTGGAGCAAAATGATTAGGGAAACAAAGAATACTAATAGGAGATTTTGAGCTACCTACTAGGAACTTGATTAGTTCTAATGGGATCACAAGCTCAACCTTTGCAAGTTTGCTTTACTTGCAAGATATGATATATGATCATGGTTGTAGGATTTTGGTTGATTCACAAAGTTCAAAGAATTGCATGTCCACGCAATTAGCAAAGGAATTACATATTCCTATCAAACCAGTAATTGGAAGTAGATTGATGATGGTGAATGGAATAAAAGGTTTTGCACTTGTACCTCACATCTTATTACATTCAGGATTGTGAAGGAGTATTTGGAGTGTATGAGGTTTGTAATGGCACCTCTACACTATGATATCATTTTTGGTTTACCTTGGCTTGAATGTTATAAGGTTCAATTTGATTAGACCCGATGACAAATTCAAGTACAACACCAAAGTAGAAATTTCCGATTAGGTTGTTTGGTATTTTTGTGTAAGACACCTAAGAATAGTAAATCCCAAGATAGGAACTTTGTCAAGAAAACAGCCATAGAGCAAGCTTTGAAGGAAGATAAGTCCCAAGATGGGAAGTTTGTTTGTGAAGCAGCCATAGAGCAAGCTTTGGAGGAAAACAAGTCTAGTTTTGCAATGTGGATCAAGCTGATTACACAAGAAGAATCTAAGGAAGGTCAAGAGCCTCATCAAGAAATGGTTTATCAAATAATTCAAGAGTTTGCAAATGTATTTTTGGATGATCTGCCAAAGGGATTACCCTTTGATCATGGTATGCTCTTAAAGATTGAGTTATTGACAAGGAGTACTCTAGTGAGTAGACCAATGTATTGGTTCTCACCAAAGAAGTTGGAGGAGTTGCAAACAACACTTACGGGGTTGTTGGAGAAGGATTTCATACAACATAGTACATCTCCTTGGAGAGCATTGGTATTATTTTTTCTAAAGAAAGATGAAGGAATTTATTACTATATTGATTATTGTGGGCTCAATAAAAATAGTGAAGAATGCATATCCCTTGCCTTAAATTGATGACTTGCTTGATCAATTGAATAGAGCACAATACTTCTCCAAGTTGGATCTTCATAGCAGCTATTGGCAAATTTTGAAAGAGAGGATTTGCAAAAGATTACCTTTTGCACAAGGTATGGGGATTTTGAGTGGAGAGTTCTACCTTTTGGGATTTCTAATGCTCCAGTAGTCTTCATGGATTAGATGTATTGGGTGTTGGATGGACTACTGGATTGATATATGGTGGTGTTCTTGGATGACATTTAATCTATAGCAAGAGAGAGATTCAAGACCCATTTTTCAACCATATGATCTCCAACTACCTTGTGTGGTTGACTTTGATGCTTCTAACTTTGCCATTAGAATTGTGTTGCTACAAGAGTTCTTAGATGGTTTACATCCCATTGCCTTTGTGTCTTGCTAATTAAACACCACAAAAAGGAATTACTCTGCACATGATCAGGAACAACTAATGATGGTATATGCCACCAAGGTATGGATGCAACATCTCTTGGGAAAATAGGTGATCATGCAAACCAATCACAAACCCTTGTTGTAGACATTATATTTGGAACACATGAAGAGTCTACATCATTGATGGGAGGGGCAACTCCAATTATTTGACATCAAACTTGAGTACAAACTAGGTCAATTCCATGAAATTCCTGATGCACTATCATGACAACCTGATTTGAAATCTCTTCCTTTCATCATGGTGGCAATTTTGATGGTGTCACTTGACCATAAGGTCCAAAACAAGTTTAAGAAAACTCCACAACAAGATCCCTTCTTTTAGATGGTACAAGTTTGTCTTGCAATATGCAACAAGGACTACAATACCTTCTCCTTCAAGGAAGGCCTTCTTTTCCATGAGGACCTGATATATGTTCCAACCAAGGATGATATCTGACTTGTGCGCCTCCATGACTTACCAATGGTTGGTCACATGGGTGTGGACAAGACCTTAGGTACCCTCCAACGCCAATGGTGGTTGCACACCATGGCACAAGAGTTTGTCCAATCATGTGAGAGCTGTCAACATAAAAAGGCCAGCAACCATAAACCAAGTGGACTCCTTCAACCACTCCCCATTCCATATGCTTGATGGGAACATGTGAGCTCATTACATCCTTACCCAAGACAAAGCAAGGTCACACAACAATAGTGGTGTTTGTGGATAAGCTTAGTAAGCAAATCCATTTGGCATCAACCTTTGATATCATGGATGCTCCAAAATTAGCACAAATTTACTTCAACATTGTCTTCAAGCATCATGGTGCCTCATGTTCTCATCTTTGACCGTGATCCTCAATTTTTTGGAAAATTTTGGCAAACACTCTTCTAGATACTTGGCACCAAGCTTGCTTTGTCCATGGCCCATCATCCTCAAACTTATGGACAAACTGAACATGCAAATAGCACCTTGGAGGATATACTTCATGCCTTTTTCAATGTTCACCGTACCATTTGAGATGAATGTCTTGCAATTGTAGAGTTTGCATAGAATAATTCCAAAAAAGCAAGCACTAGATTCTCTCCTTTCTTCCTCAATTTTGGTCAAGATCCACTTGTTTCAAAATCTCTTCTTGCTCTTCCTACATCTCATGTCCCTCATACTTCCGCCATATCCTAATCCCTCCAACAAGCCAACTCTCATCTCCTTGTTGCTCAAAATTGTCTGAAACAATATACAGACCACCATCATTATGACCTCAGCTTTCAAGTTGGTGATTAGGTCATGATCTCATCCAGTAACCTACCCCTCCGATTCGATACCCAAGTCTATAAACTTGCTCCTAATTGGATAGGACCCTTTGATGTCACTCAAATCATTTCTCTTGTTGCTTATCTACTTGCCTTGGCTTGTCATATGCAAATCCACTTTGTCTTTCACATTTCTAAGTTGAAACCCTTTGTTCCTAACCCATCTTCTTTTTCCTCTCATGTCCAACCTCCTTGTCTTCCAATCCCTATCAATGATCATTAAGAGTAGGAAAGTTGATTGGATCCTTGCACGTTGCCACATTCAACAAGGACCGTCGACAACGTATAGAGTACAAAGTCATTTGGAAAAGGTGTCCTCTTCATGATGCCACTTGGGAATCTCTTTCTCATCTACAAAATGAAAAAATTGCCATCTAGGAGTTTGAATCTTCAATGCCGACAAGGACATCACCAACTAGCGGTGGGGAAATATAGAACAATATGGAGTTTACCTATGAAGTTAGTCAAGGCTAACAAAGTAGAAAATAGACCAAATTAGCCTAGAATATTCCAAAAGTATCTAAAAAGCTTCTTGGGAAGCTTCCCAACTAGCTTAGCTTGCACCCCAAGTAGTTAGATTCTAGAAGCTTTTAACTAGTTTAGCTTGCACACCAAGTAGGTGTGCAAGCTAGAAGGACCACAACTTCTAGAAGGAAACTTCTTGAGAAACTTCCCGATTAACTTGGCTTGCACTCCAAGAAAGTAGCTCAAGGAAGCTTCTCAAGAGCCTTTTATACTCTTTATAAATACCAAAGCCAAAGCTCATGCTAGACATTTGGAGTTTTCCACACTCAAGTGTCCCAATGTGATCTTCCATTTCCTATTTCTCTCCTTGGTTTCAGTCCTTTACATTGACCACAAGTCATTTATTGTAAGTTCATATTGATTGGAGTATGTTGGAGCCTTGTGTAGGTAGTGCCCACTCAACAAGATGTTGAGGAGAAGGAGTCTGTGGTTGCCTATTCTAGTTGCTCCAACAATTTAGTGAAGACCAAGTATAGTTCATAATAATGAGAGAGTTTGGCAATCATGTGAGCAATACAATTTTTTTGATATTACTTGTTTGTTTATTACCCCTTCACTCTCATCATCAATTTCAACCATTGAAGTGGTTGATGGAGTCCAACAAGGATTCAAGAAAGCTTGCACAATGGGTTTTGATTTTATAAGAGTATGATTTCATGGTTATTCACAAACCTAGAGTGGTGAACCTTGATGCAAATGGGTTGAGTAGAAACCCATGTACCAACCAACATGATCAAATAAGAGCACATTGGCATTGTTAGACAGAGGAGGATGATGGTGCAACATTGACATACATCTAACTTTTGTGTATATTAATTAAGGCTCTTGTTGTATCTTTCTTAGTTTATACAAGAAGAGTTATTGAGATCTATGATCTAGAGAGTGGAGATATTGATATAGATCAATGAAATAATCAGGATTATGTCTTGGTGATAGATTTCTTTGCATTGGTATGATGGTGGCACAATTAGTGCCAAGGAAAGAGATTGTGTCCTCCAATAAGCCAAGCAATTTAGATTGGAGGAAAAACATCTTCTTGGGGTATAAGAGGATGATAGAGTGCAAGTAATACCCCTTCCATCTCAAAAATCAGAATTGATATAACACGCTCATGAGGAGCTAGAACATTTTGGAGTAAAATGGACATATACCTTACTTTATATTTATTATCAATGGTACAACATGAAGATTAATATATAGAAATTTGTTGTTAGTTGTGTGGTTTATGATTGAATTAGAGCATCATTCAATGCTCTTATGCCATAATTACACCCTTATTTATCATGAGGTTGGGTTACCACTTGAATTTAGACATACCCTAGACCTTTAACATTAATTGTGAGACATCATTGGTATATTTTGGTTATGGTAGAACACTTCTACAAGTGGATTGAGTTGGTGGTACTTCTTGACAAGTCTAGTAAAGGGATAGCTTACTGAATTCTTGGATTGGATTCTTATTTATTTTGTTGAACAAGCTAAGGCCTTGATTGAGCAAGGTATAAAGCTCTTGGGAGAGTTTCATGGCTTGTGTGACAAGGCCTTGATTGATCACCATAGTACATCTCAATGTTGCACTGAGGTAGATGGTTTAGCAAAGAGAGTTGCACAAATACTGAAGAGATGATTGCATAAATAGAGTTTATAAAGAGGCCACTTGGGATATTGGGATCTCTAGTTGCGTTGGTTGCCATGGGTTATTGATGCAGCTAGCAAGCCTCCTTAGCATCTTTTTATACCTACTTCTTACTCTATGGATGAGATCTAAAGTAACTTATTACCATTCCTTGTGATGCTACTATAGTTTTGGACTTGGATGATCCAAATGTATGGATGAGCAATGTTCTCAATGTGCAAAGATCTTTCAAAGCATGATGCCAATGGCCTTTGAGTACTTAGCAATTTCTCAACATAAGGATACCTTATGTTATGCTCCATTTGAGAGGGAGGTTACAATCCCTTAATCCGTTAGTTTCATCTAGATTATTAAGTATATTTACAATAAATAACATCAACAACTCTTGATATGACTGAAGGCTGCTTTATCTTGAAAGTATGCAAGGTTTTTTCTTCTAAGTCTTCATGTTGGAAGGATGTGATAGTGCTGTTTGGAAGGATCATATTTTCAATTGTGCACTATACCACCTCTAAAACATTGATGGCATGATAGACCCAAGCTTAGTAATTATACATGCAGGCTTGCATTGTATGTTTGTGGTACCCACATTTTTGCATTTTTAAGTTTTCATCCTATTTTTTAAGAAGAAGTGTATAGACAAAGTCGTATTGTAGTTGTATGGCATTGGAAGGCAAAGAATGGTGTCTTTGGGTTGTAACCCAAAGTAAAGTGAATTTGTGTCAGAAGATGAAGAACCCAGATTGGTCCTATCAGCATTCAAACCAAAGTAAGAAAACTTTGTCTTGGGATGCTCAACCCAAGGCAAGGACAGTGTAACAGCTTTCCTTTGGGGTTGAACATTCAAGAAGGTACCGCATACAAAAATGGTTGGCTTGTGAGCAGGGGAAAATTGACATTGATAGGAGTATGAAGAAGGTGTGATTTCTTGGTAGAAGCTCAAAGTGAAGAAAGACTAAGGAGACGTGCCACTATAAGATTTGAGATTGAGACGAAGAGATGACAATAACTTCCCATCACAATTAAGGAGTTGTTCTGAGGGAGATCAGGGAAAAGGGATGTAGTAAGAGACATACTTGTGCATCAAGAGGAAGTCAGGATTGTTAGTCCGGGAATTGGGCGGAAGAGTTGTCACCAACCCAGAGTGGAGGAGAGTAAGATGGGAGGTGGAAAGAAGAACTCAGAATTTGCAATGAGAAATCATGCAATTTGGAAGTTAGATGTGATCGTAAGGATCAAAGTCTTGAGCAAGCATCGGATCACATTTTTGGCATGGAACTAGAACCTTAGTTTTCCAGTTTTCATGACCGAGATAATAGAGAGTAAGTGTTTTGACAAACCTGAGGTAGAAGGTAAGAGAGAAAATCCGGCTTGTTGGACAGAGTCGGATTGGAGGTTAGTACTTGGAAGAAAGGCAACTGAGGAGCAAGGAGCCACATTCTTGGAGAGAGGAGAGGTAGCTGAAGAAACCCAAGAAGTATGAGATGCCTTTTCTTCAAAATGCACAAAGAATGGATATAAGGTCATGAGTTATAAGGACCCTATGAGGAGAGGCATTGTAGGAGCAATGATGGCCATCTTCAAGCCAGAGTGAACCACTTTTATGACTAAACACCGAGTGGTGTTTTTCCATAAGATGTTTGTAGAGGAACCCATCAATTGGGCAAAGTGCTTTCATCAACACAAAAGATAGATGATGTGGAATTTATGGGATAAGGTGCCTCCACACTACATTGTGCGCTTTGCAGCCCAATTTTACTTGGGAATGAATTTACTGAATGTTCCAGAATAACACAAGATGGTGTTGCACTTCCGTCCTGACTTGAGGAGAGACGTTGATGCAAACAAGCAACAATAAATTCTTATAGATCAAAAGCAATGACAAGTACTATGCACGAATGGGGCAAAGTGTGAGATTGGCAATGAATGCTTCAAAGTCAAAGAAGAGGAGTCAACCCAAAGAAGAAGTAGCGGTGATGAGACCACGGAAGACCAGAAAAGTGAGCCCAAAGAAGGACCTAGTGGTTACAACATCATCAAAGGAAGAATCAAAAGTTGAGGCTGAGTGCAAGTCAGAAGACTCGGAGAGAGAAGAGGAACCGAAACTCACATTGCAAAGTGGTGAAGCAAGTAGCAAGAGTGAGGATAGAGTGGAGATGCAGCCGGTACCAAAGGGAGAAGAGAGAAAGCTAGAGATGGTAGGAGAAGATAACCAAAAGGAAGAAGAGGAAGTTCTTGAGAAATTGGAGAAGAAGGTTGTCATTCAAAGAGGTGTCTGATCAAGGAGAAGCATGAGGCAGGTCCTAGTCGAAGAAGAGAAATGGAGAGTGAGAGTTCAAGGAGCAAGAAACCAAGTCCAATCAGGCAACTTTAATTGAGGAGAAGAGTGTCAGGCAAAGAAGAAGCAAAGAAGGAGAAAAGCCTGCAAGCAAAAGGGAACCAGATCAGAGGAGTGGAGTATCTATGGAAGATTGTTTGCATGTTGCTGATGAAGCTGGAGGAGAACAAGAAAGAAATGAAATTGGAGTATCCTGATGTAAAAACTGCATTGCAAGTGTTGGCACGATTAGAAGAAGAAAACTCGGAGTTGAAGGTGAGTATAATCCAAGGAAAGGAGCAAAAGGAGATACTACGAGTAGAGGCAGTAGTACAAAATCAGGTGAATGAAATTTGTGTGAGAGAGAAGTGGGGAGTAAAGAGAGAATAATAGAGCAAAAGGTCATAGCCAGAGAAAGACAAATAGCTAAGTATGAAATCTTGAAACAATAGTTTGTTGATTCTTGATAAGAAGTCATCCATGCTATGTCAAGGGTAGTAGAGAAGGAGCAAGAACTCAATAGAATGATGCAAAGTGTAGAAGAGAAGAAGAAACTCTAGCAAAGAGAGTTAACAGTGAGGTATAAAGAAGAAGAAAGATTGAGGGAGTTACTTCATAACCTGGAAGAGAAGATAGTGCAAAAAGAGAAGGAGAAAGAGAATGTGAAGGCCAAATTTGAGGCAGAATTGGCAATGTACCGGGAGGATTGGCAGGCAGATTGGGAACGTGAGAGAAGAATGAGGCTCGAACCATTGAAGGAGATAGTAGTGAAGCTGAATCCAATGCTGAGTATTGAAGCCAGTGTAAGAATTGAAGAAACAAGGTTGCACAAGTTAAGATTGTTGGTGTAGGAGACAAGGAGAAGAAATGCAAAGGATAAGGACTTGAATGCTTTACTGATTAATCTTAGAACTCATGTAGATAGGAAGATATTTGAAGTGGAAGACAATATCACGATTACATTAGATTTAGTTAAGTTGGAAGTAGATAAACTTTGGAAGGATGTAAAAGTGATACCCGAAGTAGAAGAAGTAGGAGTACAAATATCTTTGGGGTTGCCATTGGAGATATTAGAAAAAGATGGGTTGCAAGAAGATGTATGTAGGTTATCCATGATAGGAATTGTAGAGTAGAGTGAAGAAGTGTTAGAATTGGTAAAAGAGTTGGTATTTGGGAAACCCGAGGATAGAGTAGTATGTCAGGTTATTTTGGGTTTGGAAGCCAAAGAAGAAGAAGAAATTGGGTCGGAGTAGTAACAAATTTGAGATTTGAAGAGGCAGATATGAAAATGTGCATTGTCATTTTGGATCTACAGATAGGAAAAGTTGTTGCAAAATGGTATAGTTGTTAGTAATTATCGATTGCTCTACTATTTAAAGGAGGCATTCATAGTATGTTGTTGTTCAGTGCTCATAATTTGTAGAATAGATAAAGCAAAGTGCTGATTTGAGTGCTCATCACTTGAGCTTAATTCCAAGTATCAATTCTGTGTTTGTGTTTGTGACTGTTTGGAGAATTATGAAGTGCAAGTTAGTGTGTTTATTGGATGTTGGATTCCATAGCCTTGATCCTCATTCTATGTGTTTGATCTTGAGTGAAGTGCAATTGGAGCAATGCCTTGACAGATCTGAGAGGAATTGTAGTGTTTATAGTATTTTGCAATTGTGAGTGAAACACAATGTTGATGTGAATTTTGATTGAGGAAGTTTTGCCTTCAATGGAGGAGCAGAACACAATTCTGAGGTGAAGTCATTTTGCAATGAAGTGCCATTTTTGGGAGAGACTAAATCATCACAATCAAGATTGTTTGGAAAGGTTTGAAAGATTTGTGATTATGGGTGACAAATTGTTGTGCCAAGACTGTGATCAGTGCTTGTTACTCTCTTTTGGGTGTAGTTTCTACCTGAGAGATTAAAGAAGCAACCAAGAAGAACTGATATTGTTATTGTTTGCTTCAAATTTGATCATTTTTGACCAATATCTTTGCAGGAACAAACTTTACTTACTTGATTACCGCAAAAGTAATATTTGCCAGGTTGTCACAATGTTATATTTCTCTTTTGGTAGAGCTACTACTTTTTTAGTGTGTGATAGTTATTCAAGAGGATGGTATATGACATGTTTGACACCTCCTCTCATGATGGTTCCTCAAGTGCAATGGTTATGTTATCAATGTAGTTGAGATTATAGCTAGTTCACTCCTTATGTGATATAAATTGTAAATAGGCAACAAATTATGGGTTTGTTAGCACCCACCATAAGGTATATCATATACTTGGAGTAGATGACTATTTGGAGTTAAAGGGATCTAACTACCAACTAAAGAGGCAATTTTGGGACTTTGGAGTCTATGTGTGTGACTATCTATATGTGTTGTGCTTCTATAATGTATGTTGTTGAGAACAATGTATGTACATACAATAATTATTAATGCATGTGATGCTAAAGCTAGTTTGCTAGGATGTTGGAGAGATAGTCTTGGCAGTCATAGTTGCATCAATAATTACCCATGGACTACTTAGTGGCAGTAGGATATTACATCAAGGTTTTCTAATTGCACCATTAGAGTTCTAGTCAATGCTATTTGCACCATCAAGTGACCTATTGGATGTGGCATTATGGTTGGACTCCTTGGCCAACCCAAGGAGTATATATTTAAAGTGCAATTCCCCCTCACCTTTTTATGTTGAGCCTTTGAGCTCTTGGATATGGTAGATAGAGGCCAACAAATGGAACTTGGGATTCTTTGAGCTAGAGTATGCATGGCTTGATTGTGTAATCAATGCTTGTTTTCGAAGAGTATTGAGTGTTGAGATTTGATTTGTGGTTCTTTGCAGTTTGTGTGTGTGACTTTCTATATAAGTTATGCTTCTATAGTGTAGGATGTTGATAATGATGTATATTGTCTAATAATGTATATATGCATGATATATAGAGAGGCATGACACCATTTATTTAGTGACTTTTGGATGCCAAGTCAAGGACATATACATGTTAGGTTTGTAGGTTCCATATCCTAACATATTTTAGGACATGCTACATATATCATAACATCCCTAGGTTTATTAGCTACTTTCTCTAGCATATGTTTTGAAGAACATTCCTTTAATGGATGACTATTATACAAAATTGATGGCAAGTATGTATCAAGCACGGTCTTGGATTGGACCAATTGTGTTCTTGGGTCCATAATCCATGTCTTTGGTAGAAAAACCTCTTGCCTACAACATGCTTTTGATGGTATTCAACAATCAACAAACCTCATTGATGATAGAATTTGGATGTTGGGATGCTTTTCTCCAATGGCAAGAGTGGCTAATCAGTCACATATAGTAATGGTGAATCTTGTAGGATAGGATAAAGTAGCTTTACCTTTACTTATCAATTCCCCAACTTCCCATGCTTTTCATGAAAGAGTTCATTAGCTCATTTGGGACTCATGGTTATAGCAATTGGTTGAGCGTAATGGCAATGAGAGATAGAGTGAGCAATGAGTTTCCATATAGTATCACAATAGTGTCAATAGTATAAGAAGCATCCATGCATCAAGATTTAGGTCAAGCTATGGACCTAAATTGCTTGACTTGAATTATGAGCCTCAGATTGGTTGAGCAATAAAGAATATGATTGACAAGCATCACTTCTAGGACACCTATGGCTACCAAGAAAATGGGCATATCTTTGGCATGACATGCTATGTGAGCAATTTATAGTTGGTATTTGTGACTATTAGTGAAAGTATATACTTGAGGTACATCTATGTGAGTGTGGACTACTTGATATACATGTCTACATGATTGAATTACTTAAAATGCAACTAAATGACATGTAGAGCTTGTTGCTAGTATATGGGGATTTTTGGCTTTGATTTGGTAGGTTCTAGTGGCTAGAAGTCTCATAGTATTTTTCCTAAGGTTATGGTGCAACGATTGATCATAATATCTTCCACCTCTACTATGGTTATATAGAACACTTGGAAACCAAACATTGAACTTCAGCTTTTTGGCGGAGAGAGACTAAGAGTTTGGAGATTATTGAGGAGCTAAAAGAGTTGTTTTGCTTTTAATATGGACTATGCTTTCAATATGGAATTTATTGCTTTAAAGCAACTTAGTATTTAGATTGAGTTGACTAGTAATACATTAGTCTTTTGATGTTTGTATAAATATAGTGATATTGAGAAGACTATGATTTAGAGTAAGTGTCAAGACCTATTTGTGGCTATTTTGGTAGAGATCTCACATAGAGAGTATGCTTCTACCAACCAAGAAGGATATGCATGAAAAATACACTAACATATAGATGTATGAACATTATCATCCTATTAATTGACACAAGAAAGGTTGATCAATATGCTACACCTATATTAGAGGAGATCTTTGATGCAATTGAACATGCAAAGGTCTTCAGTACTTTGGATTTTGAAGCAAGTTATATTAGTTTCTAATTAAGGAGGAGAATATGGCCAAGATGGCATTTTCATAGGTCAATCCTCAAGGTAAGAATATAAGTTATCATTAGCAATTCTTATTCTTTGGCTTATAAAATACTCCTATTGGGTTTATAAGACTAAATTTTGCTCAAAGATATATTGATTACATTTTGGTCTATAATGCTACCATGGAATATCATTAGAGATATTTTTTGAGGTATTTCAAAGATTGAAATCTTATGGATTCAAATTACATCTTGGGAAATGCAAATTCTTCCAAGAGTAGGTTGAGTATTTGGGTCACACTATGCACTCTAGTGGACTTGGTTTCTAGCAAATAGAATTGAAGGCTATTGCACTTATTCCTTGGCCTATAGATGTGAGTAGGATGCAAGCATTGTTTAGATTGGTGAAATTTTATTGTGAATATGTTAGAGGATTTAGTGCAATTATCTTGACAAAGCTAACCAAGCTTGCACATCAATAATATTGGGAAGATGAGCAAGAGAGATTTGGTGAAGCTCAAGGAAAAGCTAACATCCTCTCTTATCCTGATCAAAGGATGCCCACTATAAGTTCCTATTGATTTGGAGCATGTTGGGGCTTGGAGAAGTGCTCACTCTTCAAGTGATGAAGAGAAGGAGTTTGTGGTGACCTATGCTAGTTGCTCCAACAATTCAACAAAATCAAAGCACATTTCATATGAGGAAGGGTATTTAGTATTAGTGTGTACAATCTTGCACTTCCAATTTACTTATTTGGGAACTCTTTCACTCTCATCATTATCATCAACTATTGAAGTGATTGTAGAGTTAAATAAGCTTTCAAAGAGGCTTGCACAATGTGCTTTGATTTTACAAGAGTATGATTTCATGGATATTCATATACTTGGAATGGAAAAAGTGTGATCTATATGGATTGAGTAGAAATTATGAACTTGCTAGTATGATTTAATTGGAATAAGTTGGCAAAGGTAAGATGAACAAGGAAATAGTGCCAAATTGACATGCATCTACCTTTCATGTATGCTGATTAGACCTTTAGTGGTATCTCTTTTAGGGGAAACAAGAGGAATGATTGAAGTCTTAGATCCTAAGATTGGAGATGCTAGGACAATTCAGCAGGATATTCATAATAATAGGTTAGTGATGGCTTATCTTTGTACTAGTATTATGATTAACACAATTGGCACCAAGGAGAAAGATTATGTACTTTAACAAGCAAGGCAATTTAGGTTGGAGAGAAAACTTCTTTGGGTGTGGGAGGATGGTAGAACATGAGTAGTACCACTTCCATCTTAGAGAAAATAATGGGTACAACATGTGAATGTTGTACCCATTATTATAGGATATTTATGAGTGAAATAGATATATTGTTTACTTTTGAATTATCATAGGTAGTGCACTATGAATTATCATAGGTAGTGGTATATATTGTGCAATAATTTGTTGCCAGATGTATGGTTTGCAATAGAGTTAGAGCATAAATTGATATTCTTATGCCACTATTACACCCATTATCTTTCATGAAATTAGGTTATTAATAGATTTTGGACTTTACAAGACCTTTACCATTAATTTTGAGACATCACCACTGTGTTTTAGTTATGATGGTGTTATTCTTTAAGAGGATAGAGTTTCTTGACATGTATAAGAAAGAGATAGCTTATTTGTTCTTAGATTAGGTTCTTAATATTTTGGTGCACTAACCATGGTCTTGATTGATGAAAGTATAGAATCCAAAGGGAGTTTTAGGCCTTATCTGACATGACATTGATTGATCACATACTACATCTTGAGATCACTCTTAGGTAGATGTGAAGAGAGGATTGCAAAAGTATAGTTTTCAAAGATGCCACTTGGAATATTGAGATCTCTAATTGCATTGATTGGCTATGGGATATTCATTCAGATATCAAATATCCTTCTCTCCCTATTGACAAGATCCAAACAACCTTTAGATATGAATTGTGGTTTTATTTCATTTTTGGACTTGGATGATCTTAATGTATAGGTTAGAGCATGTTCTCAATGGCAAAAAATCTTTTAAAGAGTGGTGCCAATTATCTTTAAGAACTTAGCAACTGGTGGTTATGTGTTTTATAGAAAATTATCTTGGAGATATTTGATATGTGTAATAGACCAAGGAGAGAAATAGGAGAATGAAAGATCAAACTAGAAATTCTCAATTGAGGGAGCTCAAGATGCCTGAGTTGAGCTTGGGTTTTGGTATTTATAGGTTAACTCAATACACAATTCCAAGGGAAGCTTTGATAGAATTTTTCTTTTAGAAGTTGGTTTTCTTGGCATACAAGCTAAGCTAGCTATTTACTTGGCATACAAGCTATTAAATCCTTTGGAAGTTTCTAGAAGCTTCTCACCAAGAAGCTTCATGGATGATTTTGCAACATTCTTAAGATTTCTAAATTTATACTAGTTTTAACTTTCTTTTACATTTATGTAGCTTTTTCTAACTCAATATTATTAAAATATGACTACAAGCTGCACTGTCTTGAGAGCCAATAAGGTTTTGCCTTTTAGAGTACTTTTGCTGAAAGGACATGATGGTATTGTTTGGTAAGATCATATGCACTATACTATCTCCCAAATACCAATGGTATTGTGAATTGGATTATGTCAATTATACATGTAGGCTTGTGGTGCATATTACATGGCTCTACTAGTGAAGTTGCTTCTATTTTAGTTTGCAATAGTTGTTCAAAAGGATGGTATATGGAATTTTTGACCTCTCTCCTCATGGTGGTTCCTCACAAGTAATGACTATGTCCATATTGTACTTGACACTTTAACTACTTTAATCCTTATGTATTATAAATTTTAGATATGAAACTAATGATGGGGCACAATAGTACATGACTTCTTGATCTTTGCTTACCATAAGATATACTTAGAATAGATGGCTATTTGGAGTTAGAGGGATCTTATTGACAACCAAAGAGGAAATTATAGCACCTTAGAGTTTTGGATGACTTCTTATAAGACTTTTGTTTTTATAGGGTATGATGTTGACTAGAATGTATGTTGTGTAGCAATGTATATTTACACAACAATTGTGATTACATTTATAATTCTTGAGCTAGTTTTCTAGGATGCTTAAGTGATTATCTTATTGGTCACAATTGTATGAACAACCCTTATATACTATTAAGTGGTGGTTTTCTATACTAATTAGGTTGTTTTTTGCCATGTAAGAGCAACCATTTGCATTGTAAAAACCATTGAATGTGTTGTTAGGGTTGGAATCATTATTCTCTCCAAGGAGGAGTATACTTCAAGGTGGAGCTTTAGAAGGGCTCACTTCTTCCTTGTTAAGCCTCTTCAGCTTTGGCTATGGTGGACAAAGCTAGCAAGTATAACCTAGATCTTCTTTTCTAGAGTGGCTTTATTTGGATGAGTATAATCATGTGCTTGTTAGAAGAGTATACGGAAATTTCTGATTCTTTAGTATTTTTACTTTAAATTTTATGTATGACTGCTTAATGAGTTGTGCTTCTATAATGTATAATGTTGATAATGATGTGTGTTTTGTAGCAACTTATATACACACAATATACTCTACAACCAACCCAAAATAATTTCTCAAACAAGTCTTTATTAAGAAACCATATGGAAGAAGAAGTTTGAGGGACACATTGTGAAAAAGAGATCCTAGTTGTAATAAGGAATAAAGAAAGCTAAAAAGAAAAAATGGAATGAAGCAACTGGAGCAAATAAGGTTTGGCCTAAGAAGAATAAGTTAGTATGTAATCCCTTTCAATTTTGTTGTACCAAGAAGACTATGATTTCCTTAAGGAATTGGCAAAGTCGTCTACTCATACATACCTATTACAAGTTCTAGCTAGTTATCCTTATCTTGGAAAGAGATTCTTGAGTGGAGCAAGGATGAAAAGAATGAGAAGGTTTGAAAGAGAAAAAAGCTTCTTAAATGAAGATCTACTTGATTTCAAAGATGATCTATGAACATAAAGTTGAAATGTAGATAACAAGATGCCTGATCAAACCAGTTCTTGTTAAATCAAGATCAAGAGAATAAGAATTGATAGAGAGATTCATATGATTTAGGAACTACCAAATATACTTCTTTGTGGATGGTAGAACAATCCTAAACTTAACCTTTGAGGAAGTTGAACAATGTGGATATAACTATTAGAAGTACACTTTGAAGCTTATATACCATGTAATGTAGGCTGCTTTATCTTGATCTAAAGGATATGAATATATTGATTATAAGAAGGCCTTGGTCATGGGTTTCTTAAATTGAAAGAGATGAATTTCAGCTGTGAGTGAGTTTATAAGAAATGAGAGCCACTCTTATCTTTTATATTGGAGAAGACCATATACAAATTAAAAAGTTCCTTGATTGATAAAGGCTATTCTATAGAGAAAATTAAGAATCCATAAAGTAATGATTGCATTATTCCTTTAATAAAGGTGACATATTGATTGTAGGAGAAGAAGGAGAGAGTGAGCTTGTAAGTCTTCTTGTTATATTGTAGATGTATCATGACTTGACATACTCTTGTTAAATCTCAAGAAGTATTGGATCAAGAGTTCCTTCATTAGCTTTCATGAGCTTCTAGTCTTTGGCAATAAAAGCCTTTTTCTTCTTTATAATTTCATTGATAATAAAATTGTTAAACCCATAAAATAACAAAATTTTAAGATGATCATACTAGATTATACCATAAAGATGAAAAGATTTCATGGGTGTGTCTAAGAGAATACCTTATAAGCTACTTGGTTGATCTTATTGAGTATTGATTTTTCTTTAATGATAGATAAAGTCACTCAATATGGACTAAAATGCAATGTATCAATAAGTACCAAGCCCGTTTGCACAAGGATACAATTTGGAATGACTAGACATGAAGAAAAATATCACTATTATAGTTCTTTTTTACTACTTGTGTAGCCTCTTGGGCAAAAAGTACACCAGAAGAACATAATGTCAGCAAGAAGGCACACTATGGAAAATAAAGGATCACATTCACAAAAATCAACTACATCAAACTTCTTAAGGTGATGACCTAGTCTTGTACGAAGAGGCTACTTCACAACAAACATGACTGTTCAAAAGAGCATGTTCTACCCTTCCTAGAAGGCACATTTTTTCCCAAAGGGTAGTTACATCAATGCTTACTCTTTGCCTGTATTTCTGTTAAGTACTTTCAACACTACAAGACTTAAGTTAAGTCTCATCAAGTCGTTATTTCAAGAGAGTTACATTAGGGATCATACATACAAGGGTCTTGATATTTTCACTACAAAGATTCCTCAACATCCACACTACAAATAACAAACACTAATACTCAAAATTAAGGGAAGCTATGAAGAGCTTTCAACTCTTCTATTTTACTCATCTTCAATCAATTGAGTGAATTTTTATATTGAATGGAAACCTTAAGTAGTAAAATCTATTTGGGTCCTAAAAAATGTAATGGTTAAAATGTTGAAATATACAAGATCTCTACCAAAACTACAAGTTTCAAACTTTATCATCAAGATCTTCTTAAATCTTTATCATTTACAAGGTCTTATCCTATTTATTTACAAATATTGCACGCTTGTCTTTGTAAGAAAATAATTCCTTTCAAAATAATCTTCCTACTACCTATCTTCTTTGTGTTACTAATTTAAAGAATCTTAAATACAAAGAACCTTTCAAAAAATCCTACTACAAAGAACTAACTTTCCCTCTAGTTATTTGGAAGAGAATTTCAATTCTCTCCTTGTAGTATGCTATTTCTAAGACTAAGGTATCACATGACTCATTAAATTTTCCCTCTACATGTTCCCTAAGGTTCAAAGCTAAGTGATCCATCCTTGAGTCTTCAAATGTCTTGTTGTTGAGGGTGCAGACTTGCAGCTACAATTCATGCACCTTATTCTTTGTCATCCTTCCATTGCTTCTTCACCAGTTGATCGCAAAGATTCTCCAAAGTTTCCATCATCGTCATACCTATTTTTGCTTGAACAGGTTGTTGAACAGGTCACAAACATCTAGTATAACTTTCTCTTGTATTTGAGGTCAATCTACTACTTGATTCTTTTTCTCCTTCTAAAGATCATCTTGCATTATCTCTAACTTGAACATAATCGCCTTTTGATACTCCTCCATCATTGCTTCTAGGGTACTACCCTGATCTATTTCCAGTTCCTTTTGCAGTTTAAGAATTTCGACACTTGTAATAATTTGAGGACAAGAGAAATCTCCAAGAAAAAAAACACAGGTTTCACACTCAATCCTCTGATGCCCTAAAGTAGCACCCTCTCTTTATATATAGCCAAAGAGGATCTCCTCCAAGGAAGCTCCACCATAGGATTAGGTACATGGATAGGTGACATGTTAGCAAACTCCACCCTTAGATTACTTGCTTGGATGGGTGACATGTTGGTCTTGGTCCCGTTTGGTTGGTCAAATAGGCTTTGACTAGAGGGAATCTTTTAGGGAATCTTCTTGTATGAATCTCAAAATCACATGGGTGAGGTACCATTAGAAAGCTCTTGGTGAGACAAACTAGGGGGAGGGAAGGCTAGCCTTTCCTCTATTGGGGGGGAGGGGTGATGCACATTTTTTATGCCTATTTCATCTATTTAGGCCTCCAAAATTCCCTCTCAAGTTTTCAAGCCTACTTTGGCTTCTACCCTATTAGTAGAAGTGATCTTGTCGTGATATCTCTATGTGATCTACTTTCTCTATCATATGTAACATCCTTCTAGATGTCACCAATCCAAGTTTCACCTCTAGATCATATGCCTAACTATTGATTCTAAACTTTCCAAGCATGTTTTGATTTTGGCTTATTAGTAGGAGTACTCTTTCGGTGATACCTCTGTTTGATCTACTTAGTTAATCATGTATAATGTCCTTCCAGATGTTACCAAACCAAATTTCATATCTAGATCATTTGTCTAGCTATTTGGTATTACAAACCTCCCTCCTTTTAAGACGCATCGTCCTCGTTGCAAAGTTGTTGCTCAAAAGATTTCACTAACATTGGTGCATGTGTCAAGTTGGTTGCTAGCTCCCATGTCACCTCATATAAGTAGTAACCTTTCCAATGTACCAGGTATTCCACACGCAGATGGCGAGAACCCTGGATGCGCTTCTGGAGAATGAGTTTGACTTCATACTCCTCTATGTCATCAATTATTGATGGACAAGGTCAAATTTCCTATAAGGAAGGAAACTTTTCTGGTTGGTGTGCATATCCGCATAATAAGGAGACATGGAAAATTGGATGAATCTTCATGTGAGCCAGTTGTTTGAGGTGGTAGGCTACTACACCAATTCAATTAAGTATGGAAAAAGGTCCAATAAAATGTGGTCTGAATTTGTGAGGGCCAACTAATGTGAGATTGGTTGTTGATAACCAGACTTGATCCACCACATCAAACTCCAAGTGTCAGTAGTGGGCATCTGCATATTGTTTCTATTAATTTTTCATGTTGAACTGTTGTCTCCACTCTGCTCACCAAATCTATCAACGAGAGAGATATTTTTGTGTCTCAAGGTAGACTAGAGGTTTATGATCTGTCTCTACTACAAATGCCTTCTTGCCAAGAAAGTGCTTCCAATGCTTGGTTGCAAGGACAATGGCCAACTTTTCTTGTTTGGTGGTGTAATAGTTGTGTTCTATTGGTAACAACTTCCTAGAGAAATATCCAACTAGGTGCCATCTATCATGTCATTCTTGTTGTAGGATTGCTCTTATTGCTATGCTTAATGCATCTGTAGCCAACTTGATTGGATGTTTTGGGTCATACCATTTGAAGATTGGTGCATATAGTAATATGTCTTTCAATTCTTGAAAGGCTAATTCTTGTGAGGTTCCCCATATCCATTTTTTTCCCTTGCCAAGCAATGCTGTTAGAGGTTGTGCTACCTTGGAGAAGTCCTTGAAAAATTGATGATATAACCTCATCAACCCCAAGAAGCTCTTGAGTTGAGTTTGATCCTCTAGAGTGCACCATTTTTGAATGATCTTTATTTTATCTATCAACACTTGGATACTTGCTGCACTTACTCTATGCCCTAGATAGTCTACTTCAGACTTACCAAACTCACACTTTCAAATTTTGGCATAAAATTGATTTTGTCATAGAATTTAGAGGATTTCTTGCAAATGTTGCTTGTAATTCATCATCGCCTTATAGTAGACAGCAATATCATCTAGGAAAAAGATAATATATTATCCTAGTATGGAAAAAATATATCATTTGTCAAACTAATGAAAGTGGTTGGTGCATTGGTGAGGCCAAACAACATCACCAGGTACTCAAAGTGACCATACCTTGTTTGAAAGGCAGTTTTATGAACATCTTCCTCTACAATCCAAGTCTGGTTGTACACACTTTGCAGATCCTGATTAGTGAAGTATTTTGCCCCATTGAGTTGATCAAAAAAGTTGTCCATGCAAGGTAAGGGGAAATTGTTCTTCATTGTCTATTGATTTAGGCCTTGAATGTCAATGCACATGTGCATTGTACCATCCTTTTTCTTTACAAACAAGACAAGAGCTCTATATGGTGATACATTAGGTTGGATAAATATTTTCTGCAACATATCCTCAATTTGAGCCTTATACTCCTCTAACTCATGAGGTGATAGATTGTATGGGGCCTTACAAGGAGGTGTATTCCAAGGAATTATCTTGATTTTATGGTCTGCTCTCCTTTTTGGTGGTAATCTTGATGGCAGGTCGTCCAAGAAGACATCTTGGAACTCATTAACCACATCTTTCAATTTCTCAAGAACTTGTCCATTGAGTTGTGCACTTTGGACTTCTCTTATTAGACCCATGAAACATCTATCTATATTACAGATCATTGTTTTCCCTATGACATAGAGAGGTACTTCTTGCGTGCATGCTCTATCTTTAACTCCAATGATCTTCCATTGGTGAGTTCTCACTACATTGTTTCTCCAATCAACCATAAGATTGTAGTGCTCCATCCATGGTATGGCTAAGATTGCATCATGATGAGCTAATTATATCACTCACCACTCAATTGCTTCTTGATATTCTCCTACTAAGAGTGCTAATTTTCTAGGTAACCACTCAATCCTCTCTGTCTGTCCATTAGTTTACATGACTTCTTCACTCTCATCCTTCTCTAGATCCATCCTCAATTTCAATGCAATAGAGCGAGACAAGAAATCTTTTTTTGCTCCAAGATCTATCAATACTCTCACTTGATTGCCTTCTAGGACTCCATTCATAACAATCAATTGTGAGTTTGCCTTTCTGGAACTTTGCGCACTTGTTCACTTCCTCCCCTCACTTTTTTGCTTCCTAATTGAGCCAATAAGGCAATGAGGTACATTTATTGGCAATCTTTGTTTTCCAAGGTGATTTTTCACCCTCTTCTTCAGTTCATCTCTCCATGTTTTACAAAGATTGCATGTATGGAAGCCGAGGGCCTCTAAGAAGACGGGCATGAAAATTGATAGATTTGTGCCCAATATAGCCAAAATTGTAACAACAATGTTGTTCTCCTCAAGGTCCTTCTCCTCTTGTAGCTCCCTCTTTTTGTTCTTCCACTCATCCCTATTTTTCTTGGAGTGGTCGTGCTCCTCAGTCTTGAAACCAAAGGTTGTCCAACTCCATAGGAATTGGTCCACCCATGTGTGGCATTTCAGCCTAATAATGTTGAGATGGAACTTCTCCTTCTCCTCCTCCAAGTGCCCCAACTATTCTTTGAGCACAAGCAATGGCCTCAAATACAATACAAGATTTTGTACCATGACTTCTTGGCAAATCCGCTCCTTCAACACTTGTTTGAAATTTTCTAGTGCCTTTGTTAGACTCCTGTCAATTACTACAACTTGTAGATCAAGAAAGGCCTCCACGTACTCTTGTAGAGTATTATTTTTCCTCAATCCCTATAGTCAGGTTTGGGCCATCTGCACGGAATCCATAGACTAGAAATTCTTCAAAAGTACTTCTTGCATTGTTATCCATGTGAGATCTCTTCCTTCTGCCAACCTTGATTGTTCCCAAGCATTGTACCATGTGAGGGATTTATCAGTCAAGTAATCACATGCAAACACACCTACGGACTGCTCAATGATCTTTGTTGAGAACAATCTAAAGTATTGTTTCATCCTCAAAATCCAATTCTCCACTACTCCTTTAGAACATTGCACTTTGTAAGGCTCAATGTTGCAAGTCTTTTTCATCCATAGTAGCAATGTGGCTTCATTGTTGATCGGATTTGGTGCCATTAGCATGGGTGCCTCTGTAAGAGCTTCAACCTCACATACCAAATTTGTGATAGTTCTCCCGCTTGCATTGCTTGGTCATCCCTGAAGGTCTATACTTGACTTTGTAATGCCTCCATAGTCATCTTGATCTCTCAAAACTCATTCAACATCCCTTGCATTCCCTGCATTAGCTCCTGCAATTGTGGATCCATGGTTCTCACAAACATTCTATCTCTCCTTCCTACTTCAATAGAGAGTTAATATGATCACTCGAGAGTGTGCACAAACTATTGAGACTACCATTGGAACTTCAGAGGCTATCACTCATTGATAATATTACTCACTAAAATTGTGGACTACAAAATCCATAAACATCAATTTTGGTCTTACTACATAATAGATTTCTACTTGCATGAGTGATGATTTGGTACATTCATATCCATAACATCATAATAGAATGTAGTTGGTCAAATCCCACTCTCTGTCGTATACCACCATAGGTAGAATCACCAGATTTGGTGAACTCATCACTCTATCCATGAGTTCTGCTCCAAAGTGATAAAGTAGAGATACTCTCATTTTCTCACACTGGATATACATAATCTTGATATAAAATGGATTCAAGAATGGGAAGCTTGGTGCAAAAAATTGTCCTCTTGATGCATCCATCTCATCCTCTCTCTAAAGTACTTCCCAAGTCTAACATTTGTATTATGTTCTCCCCTCAAATTACTCAACTTTAGTAGCTCATGCTCTTCCAAGAGGAGTGATTCACTCTCTTGGATTAAAACACCTGCTTTGATACCATGTAATACTTTGAGGACAAGAGAATTCTCCAAGAGAAAAAACACAAGCTTCACATTCAATCCTCCGATGCCCCAAAGCAACACCCTCTCTTTATTATATAGCCAAAGAGGATCTCCTCCAAGGGAGCTCCACCTTAGGATTAGGTACATGGATAGATGACTTGTCAGCAAGCTACACCCTTAGATTACTTGATTGGATGGGTGACATGTTGGTCTTGGTCCCGTCTGGTTGGTCAAATAGGCTTTGACAAGAGAGAATATTTTAGGGAATCTTCTTGTATGAATCTCAAAATCATGTGGGTGAGGTACCATTAGAAAAATGTTGGTGAGACAATCCAGGGAGGATGGAAGGCCAACCTTTTCTCCAATGGAGGGGGAATCTACACATTTTTTTGGCCTAATTCATCCGTTTAGGCCTCTGAAATTGCCTCTCAAGTTTTCAGGCCTACTTAGCTTCTGCCCTATTAGTAGAAGTGCTCTTTTGGTGGAACCTCTATCTGATCTACTTTCTCCATCATATGTAACATCCTTCTAGATGTCACCACTCCAATTTTCACCTTTAGATTATATGCCTAGCTATTGATTCTAAAATTTCCAAGCATGTTTTGGTTTTTGGCCTATTGATAGAAGTACTCTTTTGGTGATACCTCTTTTTGATATACTTAGTTCATCATGTATAACATCCTTCCAGATGCTACCAAACCAAATTTCATCTTTAGATCATATGTCTAGCTATTTGTATTACAACACTCTGGTCTTGCAACTCACTTTCTAACCACTTTTGCCTCATATTCCTCACTATCCAAAGAGCACTCATCTACTCTTGTAGTCTTCAAACTTTTTCTTCTTGAGTTTCTTGGCACCTTGAGCAAAGTATTCTGTCTTTGTAATTTTCCACCTCCTCCAACAAGTTGTTACTCCTCTTGCACTCCTCTTTGTTTACATTACAATTCTTCTCCATCTCCTCCTACCACTGATTGTTCTCAACCTTAAGTGCATATTCATTTGTATGCATCTTCTTCACTAAAGAATTGTTGTCCACTACTTAAGGCCAAGCCTCCTTTTATTATGGCATGATCATTTGCAAATTATTCAAAAATGGGTAAAAAGTGTTCTTTATGAAGGCTACTCCATCAAACATGTACATGACTCTTTCTATGTTGACCATAACTTCATCTTTGTACCAAACCCTCTACAGACTTCTTCTTCTTGAATCTCTACATCTTCATTGGCTTTTCCTCCCTTTGTACCCTACTCACATATCTCCAAAGGCAAACTTTGCTAAATTAGGTGCAGGTTCTTCCTTCTAAAGATCTTCTTGGTTTTGGCTTGGCAACTCTCCTCAACTTGATCTTCATTTCTTGGAGGTTGCAATTCCCCTCAACTTAGACTACACATCTTTTTTTCTTGCTCACTTTCAAATTCAATCTCCATATCTTGCAAGGTCACATCCTCCTCTTTGTCTTTGTCTTCTTCTTTTTCCTTGTTCTCATTGGAAGATAGCTCCACCACTTGAGGATTCTTTGGGGCTTCTTTGTTGTTTGAGTGGGTTTTGTTATATTTGATCTTTTTGATATGTAGAGATCTTTTCCTTGTTCAATTTGAATACTCATTTATTTTGGCAAACATTTCATCCACCTCCTAAATGCCCTTTGTGACACCTTTCTCCTCTAGTTGGGTGGAAAAGTACTCTACAATACTAAAGTAACAAGGAAATTGCTTCCGCTCTTCACTGTTGAATAGGTTGAGCCCCATGTGTACTAGTAATCCTTTTGTTCATCTCTTCAACTATATCTTTAAATTTGGTGTTGAAAGTCAGTCCTTGAGATATGCTTGCATCCATCCCAAGTACCATCTTCCAATGTACTTTGGTCTGTACCTTGGGGTTACCCCAAAGGTTCCTTGACTCCTTTGTTGTGCATTCTCTATCTCCTAAGCTATTGTAAGGGAGCTAAGATCTTGATTCCATAAAAGAAATGTTAAGTGTAGGTCAATAGCTGTAGTCCAGTACAATAGTTCACTCTATATGTGCATGTCCCACTTGTCTATCATTGGATAGTAGAGGATCACAACTATTTATTGCTTGTTCTCTCACTATTTTGTCACTCATGAAGATCACTCACCAAAAAAAGGTCTAACTTCAAAGGATCTAAGTCTGCACTTCACTTTTTTGCTCTTTGCTCTTCAGATTACTTGTAGTAAAGTTCTTGATAGAAAGTGAAGTTACTTGCCGACCTCAATCTTATAGCAATTGATCTTTGGCCAATGGTCTTCAATTGGTGTATGGTTTCTACCAACATGTGAGAACTCTTTGGTAGCACCAATAGTCCTTGATGTGATTCTTTACTTTGGTGTTAGGGCAATTCAAACTTTTATATGGTCTTTGGCTTCAAAATATTTGGGTGAAGAACCTTTGCACCGTTCTTCTTCATAGCTTTTGAGTCTTTGTACTTAGGTTCATTGTACCACCTTCTTGATACCCTCCTCTTTCTACCTTCCAAGTCTTCATAGTTCAGTTCTTTGAACCTTAGCATGTACAAAGATGGATATGCAAAATACCCAAACAAGAGGTTTCTTCCTCCAAACATAAAATGTCTTCCCTTAACATTACAAAAAGAAAGAAAATAAGACAAATTGCCAAATTTACAAAAATGTGTGCACCACAATATGCTCTTCCAAGTATTAAGCTTGTGCAACTAGTTAAGTTTTATCTCTTGAATTTATAATGAACAATGTATAAGGTGTTGGAAAGAGAAGGATCTTCCACTTTGAAAAGTTCTTTTCCTATGGCACTTTTTATTACTGGTTTGCACTAGATAGTATCAATCTCCATTGGAATTGCTTCATTCCCTAGTGTAAAATAATCATGCATGATATATGGATGTCATAGATGTAAAATGCTGAAAAGATAAGGTATTTAAATCCCTAGATTTGCTTAATTACTAAGGTTTGCTTAGGCTACCTCCATTTTTGTATGAGGTTTCAATTTATTTATTTATTTACTTTTTTTGTTCATTTATTTATATTTATATATATGAAATAATCAAATCATTCTACTTCATGAATTTCAAAGGTTTGTATGGGAATATTATATTATTGAGCTAGATAACTCTCTATCAATCCATTTCAAACTTACAAGATGATCCTTGATTGTTATTCTTACATTGATCACTTTAAGTTTAGATGTGAGTGACCTCTTTAAGTTTTGCTATAACCAATCTATGCCATAAGATTGTATTTGTTCTTGTCCAATTCATACATCTACCAAGACTTTGTAATGCTTCTAGTTTGCTTATAAGAAATCAGATTTGGTCCTCATCTTCTTCTATGTTGGTTGCATTGAAATATTATTCATACTAAAACAAGAGAAATGATATTTGCCAATAATTTTCATCCCATCAAAAAAATTTTGATGTAAAACACAAACATGATTTGCTCCTTTGCACAATATCACTCATTGGAAAACTAATCAGAATATCATTGGAATCATGGAATTTTGCTATGAAAAGGTTGCATGAAATCTAGCATTCAAAATAAGGAAAATATATAACAGCAAATAACAAAATTTGGTTGATATTAGCATTATCTAAACCTTTCCTTTGTTTGGTGGGGAAGGGTGGGGGATCCGCACATTTTTGAAGCCTTATTCATCCGTTTAGGCCTCCAAAATTGCCTTCAAAGATTTCAGGCATATTTTTGTTCCTACTCTATTAGTAGAAGTCCCCTTTTGGTGATACCTCTTTTTGATCTATTTAGTCCATCATGTGTAACATCCTTCAAGATGTAACCAAACCAATTCTCACCTTTAAATCATATGTCTAGCTATTGGTTCTAGGGTTCTCAAGTCTATTTTGGTTTTTGCTCTATTAGGAGAAGTACTCTTTTGGTGATACTTTTATCTGATCTATTTTGACCATCATGTATAACATCATTCTAGATGTTACCAAACCAAATTTCACATCTAGATCATATGGCTAGCTCTTGGTATTATAGTCGTGTCCAATGCTCGCAATAAGATGCGCATGACATGCCTACAACACCACAAGCTCATGCAGCACCTCTTGTTGGTGCAATTCCAAGCATTGCAGATATGTTGATTGCAGTGGATGGTAGGCTCAAGCGAGTGCGTGTTGTGGTTTGCAAGAAATGTGGACACAATCACTATGCCAAGATGCCTCGTGTGGAGCAACCTAAATAATTTAAAAAGACATGCATAGTGTGATGTGTTAGGTCATGAGGTTGGGGTTAGCTTGGTGGATATTTTTTAATCAATGATCCACCCATTTTTGCAAACAAAATATTAAAATGGCCTATATATGAAAATTCCCCTTCTAAGTTCCATGTTTTTTGAAAGAGGAATAGTGTAAAACAAAGAGAATAATATATTTTGTGCATAAATATCTTTTTCAACATCATACACTATAAAATCAAAACTCATACCAAAGTATACATAAACTATAAAGTACCACAATAATCAGTTCACACTCAACTTGGATCAGAAATTGATCCTAAACTTAATGGTCTGCCAATAACGGGTCTTGATTACAGTCAAGTCACACACACTCTAGCTAAAAGTCTCCAGGTGACACTCACTGGCCATTGTGCACCATAGCCATGAGCTCAAAGACTCAGCATCTGAGAAGTGAGCTCTCTAGAGCTACACTACAAAATTGTACCCCTCAATCTGATCTCTAGCCCTAACGGCATTGTTGATGACATATTTGATGGTGCATTCAATGGGGTGATCAGTAGCCCTAACACAAAATCTAGTTATCACTAAGTAGTCTAAGCAACTACTAATATAACTTTGACTGCCAAGATTATAATTCCAATGTTTGAGCAAATTAGCTTTGTCGATGCAAATATCTTGATATATAAATATAAACAAAATCAAATGATGTCTTTTCATGCATAATAAGATTCTTTTGAGTAATTTATAATTGTGGTGATCTTGTAGTAAATAAATATATATTGAAAATTATCAGTAATAAATAAATAAAATTTATTTATTTTAATTTTAGAAAATTATTTATAGTATAATTAGGAAATTTTTAAGGGTATACTTTGTGTATTGACTTGAGGAGATTATCATAATTAAAAGTAATGAGTAGTTATATTGAGTTGAGATATTGAAAGTTAGAGTTTTAAGATTCCTTAACAATATCTATAGTATATATTTCTGTTATACATCTGAATTTTATGAGCTCTAATGATTAAAAACATTATATTCTTGCATAAATAGGAATCAATATGAAAAAATTATGGTTACTTATGTACTTTTGCATAAGTAACTAACTTGTATTAAGAGGTACTATAAAATTTACCTACAAGTAACAAAGCTATCTAGGTACATTTATATGAAACTATATATTTAGTTGTATATGAAGACATATTTATAGCAATATTTTTAATAACTATAGATTAACAGATCCATTTGTTACTATTCACATGATAATTATTTACCACAATTTTAGCCAAGATCTACTAATATAATAAGAAAAAAGACTTAATATTAGTAAATTGATATCAATAAAACATCAACTAATTGGGTGACCAAGTGAGATATAAACACAAATTTTAATCATACTAAAAAAAGCTTACTAGTTAGGATTATACTACTTGTCCCCATTTTGGTTTGAGCTAGTCTTGGTGAGGATAGTTTAGCTTTCACCAGGTTGACTAAAGTAGAAACTCATTGACATACTTAAGGATCAACTTCTCGTGATAAAATTAAAATTTAATATATTACTGAGATTATTAGTCCAAATTAAGGGAAAAAGGTTGAATTTAGATAGATAGGTACAATTTTAAGGGCTATGTTTGTCTCAATATTAAGGGCCATGTTTGTCTCAAAATACATTAAAAAGTCGTTGACTATTTGTCTAAATCCAAGTTTTTCTATAAATTCTTGGTTAATGGCTTCAATAACTTTAGCAACTATAGAAATCTGAGAACAAAATAATTAATTAAGCCATAAATATCCTCAAGAAGGCTATACACTTCCAAAATAGCCTTAACTAGCCTTGTTGAAGCATATATATATAATATTATTATTATTCTACCATCCTCTATATATATATATATATATATATATATATATATATATATAGAGGATGGTAGAATAATAATAATATTCATACAAAAGAGCCTAAGAATTGATTATTCCACCTTATTTCCAGATATGAAAATTTGTATTCTTATTTATTCCACAATATAAACTTCCATGCGAGAGTAACTCTTTATTTTAATGTTTTAAAGATAAGAGTATGAGGAGAAACGTTGACCTACAGTGTACATATATAACATGAGATCTGGATAATTCGTCATTAATAATTATTCACTTGATGATCTGGATCCCAATCCTGCATTTGTAACGGACGATGACCTATTTCAAGTGTGCCTTCGTCATATGCTTAGATAGTTTCTATAGTTTTTCTTGCTGGCATCATATGGATCTTTTATATAGTACATAATACGTCCAGGCTGTTGGTGAGCAAGGTTCGATATCCAGATTTACCACTCCTGTTTTTACTTTTCATTAGGAGAACGTGTATTTTGCCAGTAATAATTGAGATCAATTGAGGCTTCATAAGTCTATGCCCCAAAAACTAGTGTAATTTTCAACAATTTTGAAACTATATTTTATCATCCCTGCCGTCGATTTCAAAACTGACAAATTCGATAACTTTTTGCTCGAAACACATGAGGTTATCATTTCACCAATGCGATAAAATGGAAATGAAAGAAGGTCAATAAACATAGGATAACACAATAAAATCCTTGATCAAAGATGTTCAACCAAATGATAAAAATTGCATGAAACCAGACTTCGAAAACAAATGGTTCAAACCTAGTGATAGGCATGACTTTATTTCAGGTCCACGTCCACGTATTTCTCCTGGGGCTATGTCGTCGTCCAGGATGAGAAACTAAAGTATGTACAGGCGCCGATCATCATCGACGTACAGAGACGTCTAGGAATGAACCTATGATGATGGTGCAGTCAGTTGGCACATCCGGGCCCAGTATTCATACGGACTACCCAAGCCAAGAAGACTGTGAATCTCGGGCCCGCGATGTGTAGCAGGTGCCTCAGGTCCCTAGCACACATGTGCAAAAAAATCATCCGGAGGCCCCAACAACGCTGGCGGTTATTATCAACAGCTGTTCTATTGGTCCCCACTGAGTTGCCTTACGACAGTTTGTGTCTCCAACACCTGCGGTCTGTGGTTGACTGCAGGCACAAATTTTCAAGCTTTACACGCGTCCACATTCCATTAATCCACATACATACAACCATTATAATGCCGTGTTCTCTTCCTTCACGAACCTGTACTGGTCCGCCACGCTACCTGTCTGTGCCTTCTGCGTGACATGTTTGGATGACTTGGTTAGCTTGCTAGGTAGACGTGGCACCCCGATCATACGGGAGTCATGCTGTTGGATGTTACAGTTTGGTTTCACGGCAGAAGAGGGGAAAGCGAGCACAATGAAAGTTTGATGAGAGCGGACTCGAAGGCAGCTGCAGCTTCGTCGCCCAGGCATGCGAGGGCGGGGGGGGGAAACAAATCTGCATTACACATGCTAATGCCTAAAGAGATATGGCGATATCTATTGCCAAAATGACACACGTGGACTTATTATCAGGATTGATGATTGAGAACTGATGATTGGAACAGGAACTGCGGGATGGGGGGCCATCCACTCACTGTTAATTAGTGGGAAGAACATCTGCTTTAGCAAATAGTAATCGAGGAGTCTGATAGTTGACAGTGGAGTGTGAGAGTGCCGACTCTGCACTGAGGTCATTAAACTTCAGGAATTTGCGGTAAGAAGACGGGAGAGGGAAGCATAGAGAGGCCGATGGCGGTCGAGTGTGGGCATTTGGTTTGGACGGAAGCTGCAGCGGCCTCGCGGCCATTTGCGTAAAATTGGAAAGAATGATCTGCTTGACGTAGGAGATGTCTAAACTGATGGATCGAGAAATGGACCCACTCTGAGTGCTGGAACTTGAAGCCAGTGCTGGGCAGCACTAGCGAGGGAACCACATGGGAAGGATTTTGGGCTTCCCCATGGCCCCTTTAATTTTGGCCCTCTTTGCACAAGAGTTTGAAATCTATTTCGACACAACTCATGCCGTTTTGGGTGATTTCAGTAGGGCAGTACGGTAAGAATGAATGGAATTCTAAACAGCAAAGCATATCCTCAATCTTGCATATGGGGTCTCAGTAGGAACGATTCGTGGGTACATCTGGCTTTTGATGGTAGTAGAACAAGGGCCCGATGTCCGATGCAATAGAGCTGACAGTTGCGGACGGGCTATATGATCTGAAGCTTCAGAGAGGAATGTGTGGGACCGCTGCTGCGATCATAACTTGTATGTATTCGCAGTTCTGGGGATTTCATCAGCTGATTCCGGGTCAGAAAACGGGAAAGGCTTTATGAAAATATGTGTTTTGATTAATCTCTAGTGGTCAACGTATGAAAGGTCTGACTTATCGAACAGGGCAAAGAGCTCTGATACTAGTATCAACTAACTTTGTTGAGTATGATGGGATAAGCTGAGCTGAGATGAGGTATGTGCTTTAGTATTTCCTGGAGAATGTAGCCATCATTTAGACGAATCCGTACTGCTAGCAGTGCTACCGTCGTCCCCTGCACACGAGACCTAGGTCTATTTTTTTATCTGTAAAATTTACCCCAATTCAAAGTTATTTTCCTGAATGGGACGTACCGCTTAGATACAAAACGATACGGTTCTATGGAGACCAAAAAAATAATTTTGTTTATCTGTACTATCAAAAACATGCTGGTAGCAATTGATCATCCAGTGTTGTACATACGGAAGAAAATACGACGAAGTAAATCAAATCGATTCAACTAAACATCTATTATAAATTCAAGGTTATAAATTGATGATCTACATTTTGTCCTTTGAGGAACAGTATCTACACTTACTCTTAAAACTGTATCTAAGGCGTATTATTCGTTAAAACGCACAGGTCTTGTGCGCGAAGGAAGACGGTAGGTTTTTGTGTAGTTGACTGACCCAGTTCCATCTTTAAGTTAATTAGTATCAGAGCATAAATATTCAGTGAATCACAGTCGTAGCTATGTGGACTTGTGAGGCTGGAGAAACCAGCTGGTAAGTAACCTGGTTTCATGATTGACTATACAAAATTGTGAAGGAAAGACCGAGTCTACTCCGGAGAAATGAACGAAGAGACAGCTAGAGAGAAAGCATGACGATAAGACGAGGAGGGGGAAAACCTATGTGTGGACTCTTGTACAGCCGTACGCACGCCACGATCAAGTTTTCTCGTCAGCTAGGCGGCCCTGACTTCGAAGCTGGATCGTTAAAAACTGCAGTAAACTGATAAATACCATTATTATAATCACGCAAGGATAACGACCATTGCGGACCAAATCATGCCACTGAAGAGCTTATAATTGGACCTCGCGTTGACACAATGGAATATGTAGGCTCACATAATAGGAGCAAAATAGCATTCTTTGCGCTAGCCACACACGCTAAGATGCGGATTACATACAGTATATGTACGATCCCCAAGTACTCAATTAATCCTTTGTTGGGAAGCGGGCATAGGATCTACTCCGCTGCATGTAAAGAGGCGACCCTGCAGATTAGAGCCACGCAGCCGTCAACTGGTCACAAGCAAAATTAACGAGAGTGATGAGAGTAGGAGATTCTTCGCAGCTGCTTTTCGTGCTTTCTACCTTGGGGCTTAGCCCCATGTTACCTTTTTTGTCTCTCCCTTGTACGGCTTGATGGGGTCTTCCCATCCTTCATTTTTCCTACGCGGTCGCCTTTTTTCCTTTCTACCTTCATGTGTTAAGCACTTGCGTATAATGCGGAGAATGACTCCCCACAGAAAAGGTTCGTCAAGCCTAGTATCATTCGATAACTTTGTCGTGCACTGCACACAGCCCCAGTGGAGAAATCCACTCTTCTGACTCTCCCCTATCACCAATCTTGTGGGCTGGTAATTGAACAGCGCTTCACTAGGTTTTACTGCGCTGCTTCCAGAGCCTAATCCCATCGTAGTGGTTGACCTCCATCCTAAACGTTCGGTCGGTATAATACAGAAGTTTATTCCAGTCCGGGATTCTGTTGAAATTAAATTGTGCGAGACCGTAACGAACCAGGGTCCTGCCCGATACTCTGATAGTCTTCCCTTTGTAAAGTGCGTACAACCGTTATCACAGAATTACTGACCTTCAAGCTGGGGATATTCGGGATATTACCAGCGTGGGCTCAGGAAGAAGCGGTGGAGAGGAAAAGTATGTTGCAAAAGGTCTCCAAAAGGAAAATAATACCACTCTCCTGCAGTAGCTCCGGATATCCGATCGGCCCGTAAGCCAAGGATCCGGACTAGCACCCACCGTGATACCACATGGACTGTACCAAACTCGAGCAGTACTGAATAATCATACCGTAAACTGAAGCGCACACCTTTTATTTGCTCCAATGGTACTTCATCCAGGGGCCCCAGAGCAGCTGCTGCTGAGTACCACCATAATATCGCTAATTTCAGGGATATGTTCATACTTCAGATGCGAGAAAACGTGAGTGTTCTTTTTGTCTTTCTGGATAGATAGAACGAACGAACGATCGAGCGCTAATTCATGGAGTTTAGTCAGTCATTTTGAGTAGATAGAGCAGGCGCAAACAAACATAAGCGTTTCTCGCGAAAAGCGAAAATCTACAACGTCGTCTCCTACTACACTGGGCCCCGCTACCGCCCCCAACTTCCTTGCCCATTAAAAGCCAGGAAAACGCTTGCGATGGTGAGTAAAACCTCTTCGCATGGCCTCCACGCGATCGGCCTTCCACACAACAATCACTCGGCCCCAATATCAACATCGAGGGGCCCCTTCCCCAAGCGTATATCACCACCCTTTGCCACGTACACCAATCCATGTCAACTAAACTTCCCTTTTTGCCACGTCATATATCCATATCAGCCCCCAAAAGGGAATCTTCCTCTCCACGTGGTCCTGGGTGCAACCGTCCATTGTTCTCTCAACATAGACTACAGTAGTTACGCGATAATAATTTCTTATCTTCTCTAAAGTTTACCACATCTACCCTACTGCTACTCCTCCAACTTCTGTGCTCCGTGACGTCGTTCCTAAGACGTCACAGTCGTGACGTCACCTCTCCGCAGTCTTCCTCGATTGTATCGGATGCGGTCAGAAAATTTTGTGTATGGTTTCCCGTCAACAACAGAATGTTGTTCAGCGAAATTGTTGTCCATGTACAAACCCTAATCCAAATTTTGTGAACGAATTCAGACCTTAAATTTTATACTCTCTCCCCGACTGTCACACAGAACGTCCTTCGTTACTTGAAAAGTGGTATCATAAAGGTTGCAGTAGATTGAAGGATTGGGATCAGAATGTGTCGTGGTAGGGGTCCACCCATAGCCTACTGCTGCTGGTGCTACTGCAGATGGAGTACCGGGAAGAACCACGTCGGAATGCGTTTCAGAAAACTACATTCGTCCGTCCTCGGATATCTTTCTTCCTTCCTCATTCAATCTCTATGGACAATTGTTTTGGTGACTGAAATGAGTGACAACCGAGTTAGGACGACTTCTAACTAACTCGATTTAGAATGGCGATAAGCTTGGGAAGATTGGGAATAGAATCTTGATGCTTTCACAAATGAATTACGTATCACGACCAATGATGTAATGTGGAAGAAACGATAGTTTATCAAGTGTTATGTGGTTTCAGTCTTGTCTTCATCGAAGGAAAAACACTGATTAGTCTGAATCCTTTTCAGGCCCCGTCAGTCAAATTCACAGGATAGAACCTATCTGGAAATAGTGACCATGGCCTGTTAGGTGGTGTAAATCGTCTGGACGGGGGTGCTTAGAAATCTTAAATGAAGAAACGGTCAGAGGAACTGGAAGGAGTGGAGGGGGCCTATTGACCGGTTGTAAAGAAAGAGGCAGAAAGTGAAGGGAGAAAAATTAGGTCCATTTTCCCCCATGCATAACAGAATAAATTTCAGGTCAACAAGTGAAAAGCTGTAACCATGTAACCAATTTAAGAAAGAAGAAAAAGAAGAGGAATGTTGGTGGACTTTACACAAGCTGGTCAAGCGAAATAGAACACCATATACTTCACTCAAGTCATCTTTATGAGTGACCTCGTAGGAGATGGTGTTTCTATGAAACTTTACCTTGTAATTCTTGAAACGAACGTTCGTCGGTCAAAGAGAACATGCGTCATCAAAGGTCCCGATATCCTTCATCGTATAAATATATAATTCAGCCTAAGGTACAATGAGAATGCTTTGACTACTTGTAATCTGTAAGGAGTGATACAGCGCGAAATGCTTTGGTCCTTTGTCCCGCATGAGTTCCTATTATAGTGTAGGACCAACATGTGGCTCCTTGAGGTCTGTGAAATGTCCCTATTCATGAATCAGAACAAAGAATGAAATAATCTTGAAATTCTAGAGCAGGTTCAAGCAGTGGTTAATCTATACTACGATAATATGGGAGGGCCTAGGTTCCACGTTGATTTGCTCATGCTAAACGAAGTAGTAGCACATGCTTATGGGTTTGTGGCCTACTGTTTCTAACTCCTACCTTTCTAGCTTATCGCGATAATAATTCAGCTTAGGTGTTCTTGTGAAGTGATAAAAGAAACCTTTCAATCATCAAATGATTGTCAAAAAGTTGCACAACGTTGTACATTACACCATGTGCACTCTACGTGTTGGTATCCACATATAGTGCAAATACCTACTGTTGTATTAGCTAGTGATTTCTGATTTTGGCAAGATGTATACTCGTGTTATATATGTGAGCAGACTTTATATGATGATTGTACTTACATTTGATGGTCAGCAAATTCTCATGGGCTATTAAGATTGGAGGTTACTTCTACAAATTTTACGAATGTGGATTCTAGCGACGGCACATGACATAGCGACTATGGCCGCCGGATGATCAAAATCTACTATCAACTGCTGTTGACGTTAGACCATTGAAGTTGGTTGCGCACGTCTCATAAAATTGACCAAACCACTACAGTGAATAAAAAAACTACGAATTTGTCCAAGTAAAATGTAACAAGGACAGGAACATTGTGTTCAATCGTGAGAAGAGTTGATGAAAGTTTTATGCATAAATCTTTAAGCATACTTGAAGGACTTGAATCAAATGTTCTAAATGCACCGTGCATTGGATGGAACGCGCGAGCATTCGTTATTACCTGCTTGGAACTTCCATAGTGCAAATTTATGAAACTAGCATGATCCACTTCAAGGTTTGGAATAGAAGAATAGCTAATATGACAGTAATTTCATTTTTGAATGTAGAACAATCTGCTCTGTCGTGGACTGGGCAGACTCAAAAGGACGTAGCTAAGGACTTCCAATGGAAAATGCTCACAGCCATTGTGCTTAAGAAGTCTTTATATTCACACGAATCTCCTCTGTCTTAAGAAAGAAACTTTTGCGATTGCCACATTCCTGTTCAAACTTGCAATCACTCAAAAGCCGATGCAATGACCTCTCATCTTGATCTCATCAAATGCATCCCATGTCAATTCTCATATCATTACGACAGGGATGTGGAGCAGATCGGTGATTATTGAGAAAAGATAAACATTCAAAAGCCAATTTTGTCAGGCTTCATATCGTACGAGTGATAAAGAAAAAAGTTCAAATTGGATTTTATATGATGCAGTTCACAGGCATGTCAACAGAAATTTCTCAAATCCGCCTCCAGTTCAGTGTATCCTCCTCCTTTGGGTCGACATATGATAATTGGGTTGCGGGTAAATGAGCTTTTCAAGTCGACTTCACTATAAGTGACCGAGGAACTCCGAACCAAGTAGGTGACGGTGAGATTGTTATGATATCTCTTTCTCCAGATATCTCTTTGGTCACTTTTCAGTGATACTTAGCGCAAGTTTGTCAGCTTTAGGTGATTCGAGCCCCTCAATCAGTATCTGCCATATCGCCTTTGGGAACTGTCTAAGCATTGGTGGTTCATCGTTCCCTTCTCTTCCCTGTGCATGGTTGTTGTATCCAACATAAAAGCTGCCTTGTCTGGATTTTCGGTCATGTTCGGCTACTGCAGAAATGTGAATCCATTTTTTTTCTATTGTATTGACCAATGATCTCCGTTTGTCCTCCCCATTTCCCCTTTTCTCATAATATTTTCTTTTATGACAATGTGGAGACTCGATCTGACAAAGAGATCGTCCATGTGAAATCAACCTGACGGTGGTCGTCTATTGCACCTGCTGTTGACATAAGAAAATCAATCCAGCCATAACCGAATTTTAGCTCTAGTCATGTACATTGAAATAAAATTTTCACAGACGTTGTTGGGAATTCATTATCAAAGATATCCAGCAGCTAAGGACATATCTGCAAGAAGTCACATTTATGCCAGTAAACACCATATCATTGTGATGTTTGAGGTGATGAGAGTCGGAATTAGATTTGATCAAGATTGTGAAGTCACTTCAGCAATAGCTTTACTTCTGCTCGGTTGAACATGATCGATACTATCTACAGTAAATTCTTTCTTCGGAGGCGTCTCTCTCAATCTCTCTCAAAATCAGGTCTAGTGTATGTTAAATTGCTTAGGAACGTCAATTGGAAATTTCTAGACCTTGATGCCTCATCATGATTATATGCCATGCCAAAAGAGGTAAATCGATTAAATCAAATTCGTAAAGCAATATTCAAACAAATCACTAGAATTTCTGAGTCAAACTTAATCCTTCCATCGAGACCACTGTGTACTATCAAGGACAAATGAAACTAGGGTAATACAAGGCCTTGACGACGACACTATATTCCCAGAAGTTTAGCATGTCGAGGGTACTCCATGTCATTTTCCTCTAGAATTTGGTTGCATTCAGGGTATCAAGTATCAACATTCCAGTTCTAGGGTGTCCATGTGGGGCTTATAAATGTCAGTGCCATGTGTCCAATTAGCAAGTCTTTTGCGATCGATATCACTCTGACATATCTACTCTGGCCACCTTGACCATGCTTATGTACTTCTTCTCATCATTCGCAGTATCGTTGAGGCGTTATTCTGCATTGCGAGAAGATCAACATTGAGATACAGGAATTCTGGTATCATCAGACTTTACCTCGGTTTCTGGCAGATCCGAGCCCTAAAGGACCAACTTTAAGCCTTTGTCCTTCTTATAATCCGGTCTACTGTCGCTACCATATGCGAGAAGTGTGACAAGAAGACAATGTTCAAGCCTTTTGTATGGATGTGGACTTCACCAGCTTATCAGCGTCGAACAGGCTACGCTTGGTATCCCAACCAATATTTGCCACATGGCAGCAAATTTTATTTGATCTTATGAGAGACTGCCAGGTGTCCATGTGGTCACTATACAAGCCTTTTTCTTTACTCAACTTTGGTAGTTCATGGGTAGCTCTCACCCTTTATGAACAGTAGTATGCACTTACTAGAAATGATGATGATGATGATCCATCCCAATACAGTAAATTCCAATCCCTTAGGTCTCATCTCGGTAGAACATGATCGATACGCGATCGATCATGATCGATATGATTCACTCCAGGTTTGATCTCAGCAAGTGAACTCAAAGCTAAAACTTACTCCGCTTCTCATCCTTAATATAGCGGGCTATAAACAACAATAACAAGGAAACAAAATTGATTAGCTCCTTCACGGGCAACATTCCATTACAGCGAAAAAGGACAGACATTCCGTATGAGAAGCGCTAAGTAGAAGGCTATGTGGTAAGTTAGATATCCATTGACCAAAGGTCAACAACTGGAGAGAAGCGAAGAGGTTTTGTAGACGAGATATATATCTCGAAACACATATCTTGGATTTCACGCAAGACCTCACTGCAAATATCTTAAGGCTTTGTCTGAATTTCCTTTTGTCAATAATCAATAGGAAATTTGAAATTTCATAATCGTATCCGAGGGATTATAGAGCTACAAATATAAAGCTTCGCTTGAGTTTCCAAACTTTGACCTAGACATATCCATTTTTAGAATGATAGTGTTCTGTTGTTGGGTTAAAGACCCCCGCCCAGGTAATTTCTTTCATGGTCTTAGGTGGGTCTCCTTCATATACACTGAAATTTCCTTTTTTTCTTTTATTTTTGGCATCTTTTCAAGTTTCATACAGATAAACATTCTGCAGAACACATAGATTTGTAAAGTTTGCCTATGAAGAGAAATGCTGAGGTCAATATTTGTCAGTTATAAATAATATTGTATACTTAAGTATTCGTAGGAAATGTTTCTTTTTTTTTTATAGAAAAGTTACGTTTGTGTGTTTTGAAATTTGAGATTCTGATTTGCCTTAATTCTGTAATAGGAATGAAATTACTAATAATAGGAATGAACAGTAAAATTATCTCACATCTCTAGTTTTGTCCAAATATCTTCAGCTTGAAGATTGAAGAGTGCAAGCAACTCAGAGATCTATGTGGCTACGAATTTTAATATGTTTTTTTATTGGTTTATTATTTACTGCAAATCTTGAAAGATTCTCAAATTTAACTGATGATTGAGAATGAACTAGATCAGCTAACTCTTGGAGAGGGGCCGCTATATGGAATCCTTAATTCTAAATCTACACTGATAGTCCTGTCAATTCGTTATTAAAAGTTGTTATAAGATTTTATTCTTATTTATCAAAGTTGGCCTACTTGTCATGGAAAGCATTGGTCTACTACACTAATGGAGAAGAATCATTTCGAAGTGACTCCAATCAATTCACATGCAACATAACGGGTTTAATCTGTAATGACATAGGGATAAAAACATTTTAGCAGCTATTGTAAAGATATACCAAGTATGACTGGTGAAAAAGCCAGCATTTGTAAATGTTTTGTGATGATAACAACAATTTCAGTCTCCTCCTACCTTAGTTAGAGTTTAGTAGTTGTGATACATTACAACGAAAAAATTTGAGATAGATTTATTTCTTATACAGTGTATAAGAAAAATATTATCTAATTATATTATTTACAGCCTATTAATGCAACTTTAACGTTATAAGTTCTATGTAAATAAAGATTCCCATTATTAAGAAATACCTGGAAAAGTCCTTTTACTATTGCTTTATTCCTAATATAGTCATAAATATTTGATACATATATGTGATATCATACTTGCAAAAGAACACTAATAGCTTTATTTGTTATATTTATCAACTTAAGATATCAATTAAAATTATTTTTTAAATTAAATTAAATGGAGTCGATATTGATTTAACGAACTTCAAGTATAATATCCTTTGAGACAGCATTGTGCTTAAAGACTATGTTCCTCTTTGTAAACTTGAGTCCATGAAATATTAACAACATCTTGTCACAATATCCTCAAAATACTGCCTTAATTTGTTAGAAAAAGCATATAACTTACATTTGAGTACCGTCCGGAGCAAAGGCTAGACAGAACTTTAGACACATCTTTTGCTGACGAATTTTATCTAGAAATTGACAAAAGTTGCCATAGCTAATGTCATGAAATGCTGTAGGGTCCGGAGCAAAGGCTAGACAGAACTTTAGACACATCTTTTGCTGACGAATTTCATCTGGAAATTGATAAAAAGTTGCCATAGCTAATGTCATGAAATGCTTTGGGGTCGAATCACGAAACCTATCAACTTTGTCAACTGTTCGAGATAGGATCACGAAACTACTTATCATACTAGTTTTTACTTTCGGACCTCTCAGTTTGAGCATCTACTAATATTCTCCGACATTCTCTGTTGCAAAAGAATTGGGGTTAATTTCAAGATGATAAATAACATTAACCAGGTTGAGCTTAAACTTCAAGGACATATGATACATGTAAACAGAGCGACTCTAATTCAATCCACATTGTTATCTCCTTAGTCTACACCCAAAACTACAAGTGAAAGGATTTTATGATAGATTACGGAGTTATATTGATATTTGTTTTTACTTATAGTTTGCATGAGGTTTGACGCAAGGAAATTGTTAAGTGGCTACTTGTAAATATGGTTGAAAGTTCTTCTAATACACACTGACATCGAGACTCTACGAACAATGAACAACTAAGTATATTTTGAATGGTAGTTTCTTTTTTGGAGAATAAAAATGAGGTGGATATCATTAATTATACAATAGAAGTCCACCATGACATACCCAACTCATCCATATGTAAGGTCACAATTGCACTCAGTATATATTAATTTCAGTTTTCAAAGAATAATGTGATATTAACCAAAGTTCCTATCATATCATCCATTTCGGTAATTTCAAAGATACTGGAAAGGAAAATTATTTAGAAATTTTTTAAGAAAATTAAGATAAACTTAGAATAAGTACCTTACTATCATCCTCTTTAACTTGATAAAACCGAGTTATAAGTATAAGCGTCCAATCTGGTAATGTTTCATTTACTTGATTCTATTTAAAGTCTTTAATCTAGTTAAATATATGATCACAACCAGAGGTTGCCACTTCCCCTGAACCCCGATAGAAGGAAATACTCTAGCTCTCTAGCTCTTTTGGATATACAAAATCGTCTGACACTCCTAGGCTGACTGATTCCATATAGCACTCTAATATAGACCTTTTAATTCTAGTATGGCATTGCTGTATTTCATGAGCTGCATAATATTGCATTACCTGAAGCTAATTTCTGTCTGTTATTCTCCTAAGTCACCTGATCCAATTGGTATAGCAAGAGACTAGGATAGCAAGTTTTTATTTATTTATTTATCATTTTATATGAAATTGGCCTTTACCTTGCCAAAACTACTCTAACTATATATAACTCTGGAAAGGGTGATAGTATGATCGTCCCTTATCCCGTGTACAAATGTAGATATGCATTAAAAGTAGAGCTATATGCATATGGCTCTAAATACCACGTTAATCCACTACCCAGTATATTTTACTTTTGCCCTACCTCAATCACCTTAAAGCCCTTGACACTAAGTTCATATTGTACTATCTCAATCACGCTTAAAGTCCTTGATGCTAAGTTGGTAAGATCAAAGGCCTCAGACAATCATTTAATTTTTATCCAAGCGGTGAAAATCTCTAAACAATATCAAGGAACCACGGAAGTGAAAGTAAACATCACCTCGAATGAAAGATTGACCTTCAAGTAACACATTATAAAAAATTAAAATAGACGGCCTTTAACGAGAAATGTGTTAGCAGTTGTAATCAACATGGATTAGCGAGTTAAGTAGAGCCATATAACTAATGTGTGTGTATATATATATATATATATATATATATATATATATATATATATATATATATATATATATATATATATATATATATATATATTCTTTCTAAGATTGTCGTGCTCTCGACAAATTAGATACGTTAAGGAAGCTCCTACTTCCAAATGTATTTCACAAGTACTTATAATTCATTGATTTTCAAGCCTCACAACTTACATCAGCATTATTATTTGATTAATCTGGTTGAAGCTGACAGTAAGGAGCCGGAGTCAGCGGACTTTATTGAATCAACGTTGGCATTAGTTTAAATTCTATTACAAGAAAATAAGTGAGTTGTGATATACGATGAAGTTGAGCCATCCAATATTTTTTTCTTTGATACGCTAAGAGAGTAAATATGTCATTGCAAGAATCACGAATATGCACATTGGTGATTACAAGTTTCTGAAATTAATATAAAGAAAATATTTTCCAATGCAAACATTCACTTAGCTTTGTCTTTTCCCTCTTTATGTTATGCCTCTTCGTTTGAGTCTAATTTGTCATCTGACGAGCGAGACTAACGGTGTAAGGGAACTAAACACTAAGTTCCGTAGAATTATCAATCATGGATAGATAGATGCTTTCTCTTTCTCGTACATCAAATGTCCTAATCAATCTACATGACAGAAAATGGGGCTTAGCCCCATTTTACCCCTTTTGTCTCACCCTTGTATGGTTTGATGGGGTCTTCCCCTCATTGGTGTTTTCTACGCGGTAGCCCTTTTCTCGCATGATAAAGGGGATGCTTGCATGAGTATTCTACTTCGAGTAGATTCTCATGCAACCCACTATTTGAATGTTTGGAGATGGACAATAATCCCTGGTTATGCATAGGGTTGAGTGTCATCTGATGTCCTCCGTATCCTCATGTGGTCGTCGGTAGCTTAAATGGGACACATTTGGATTTGCAGTAGCATTAATTTATTGACCAGGAGTGGAACGAGAGCGCAGCCACTACTCAAATACCCCAGCAGAGTCCATATTATTCCTGATATATTCTTTTGAAAATCCTGTTTACTCCCGATTGAGTAGGTTTTTCATCTTCTGCAACTGTCTCAGAGTGTATGAAATTTTTTATATACGCATGTGTTGAGAAAATTTCTTTTTTCGAGTTTAGCATAGCATAATTTTGTAGGACTTTCAGATAAGCACAACGTGGATCATCTAGCTATATATTCTCGTTTACCATGTGATGCCTTTGGAGGTTCCACATGAAATCAAGAATAATCAGTTCACCTGGAATAATTGAAACGTCTGAGAGCATGATGGAAAGATCATAACGCACGTGTCGATATGCTATCAGAAGTCTCAAATTTATACAACTGGAGAAGGTTCTTTTATATATACTCTACTGTATAGTCCTACTTATAATCATAGCTCTACAGACTTCTATAATTGGTAATAGAAAATGATTATAAATTCAGCTAGTTTAAACCCCAAGATTTACCGACATTTTAGTTGCTTCTGCTAGTTTAAGTGGTAAAGACTGAGACCGTGCCCTATTCATGCTTGGACTAACACACTAACTTAGAGAACATCTTATGTATTTGGAGCATTGATTTTATCGTACTACATTCACGGACTGATACTATCCCTAGTTCATATTAGGCAAAAGAATTCTATTGTCAAGAGATAATTACTTTAATGTTGATATATTTTCATGTTTTACATGAAGCATGCACCATAAAATAGTTTGACAATAAATCTCGACATATGTTTGCGTTATAAACTTTCCAAGAACATTTAATGTGAGTCGGATGAAGAAGAAATTGTTTTTCAAAAAATGGAAAATGAGGATCAAGATTTATTTCCCAGAAAACTTGTAAAACATGTAGACATAGAAATATGTTATAGGATAAATTCTATATCAGGTAAGATGAAATTTCTATCATATCAGATAGTATAGCACTTTACATTATACCAAGGCGAAACCAGGAAATGGGATCCATGCGATTATATGTGATCAATGCGTTCTTTTCGTTAATTTTTTTACTGTGAATTTATACATAAAATTTTATTTTTTTGGTGAACATAACATATCGAGAAGAGTAAGTATTTACTTAGTAGAATTCTCCATTGTAAAAAAAATACTAAGAAAATGATCAGCGGACACAATAACCTAAGGACTTGGAGCAAAAGACAAAAATGAATATCAAAATTTATTTTTTAAACCAACTAAACAATGAAGATTGATCGATATTTTAAGAGCTATTTTTCCGTTGAAGTAAAGCTTAAAATAATTTAAAAGTTACGAATTCATATAAACTCATATCCCAATTGACGGGTACATGAAAGTACATGAAAGTATTAAAAAAGTTTCTAGCTGATGCTCTAATTAGTCTCCTGCCCATCGATCATTTCAACGCTTGCGCTTTAATTTTGAGATGACATTATGTTTCTTTTGTTAAAAGTTTGATTGTGATACATACCACTACTTCATCTCAGGGATTTTTTAATGAATAATCTTCAGTATTCATGCTATGGATGGTTACTGATTTGTATTTCATGCTTGACAAAAATCTTCTTCTTGAAGAGATGCGTTTGAATTGATGAGTCCTATAATTAGAAATGCAGCTAAACTTTTTATAAATATCCAAGATAAGGACGATCAGTAAATTTTGATGCGCGGTAGATTATTGGAGACTCTCGTTGATACCTCGTTGACCGAATGCATGTACCCGAATGTTTACCGAATGTCAGAGAGACTGAAAGAAGAAGTTGGGACGGAGCCTTATTCCTTTTGGACAAATTTGGTTATTTGGACCCGTTATCCATCTGTTCATCCGTTATGCTTCGGATGTACTTTTCCATCCATCCATCTATAGTGAAGTGCGGTTCGTTGTACAGACCCGACCGTCCGACACACAAAGAGAAACCAACTAGACCGGCTTTTCCGCAATAAACGGAAGGAAAATTTCCCTGCTTCCATATCAACACAAATTTCCCCTACGTTAAGGTACAACGAGGGCTGGGAAAGGATTGGAGCTGAAAGAAGGAGGGAAGGAAAGTCCCACGAGGTCAATGGGGCCGGAGGTGGTGATGGATCTCGCGCAAGTGAATCCCGCACACCCGTTATTCCGCGTCGAGATATCCAGTGTTGCTAATTCTGCGCAGGTGATTCGTGCTAATCCAAGCAGGGTGAATTAGCACGGCAGATGATTCACTTATGTAGAAGCGATTGCTTTAACCAGATGATCTACGGCTCAGAACGTTACCCCTGCAGGTTAACCTTGTAAGGACTTTGCCCACACCAAGCAGGGTATTAACAAGGCAGAACGTGGGCGCCTGAACCCGAGGGTCTGCGGTGGAGATGAGATATACTGTGCGGTCATCGATTAGCGTGGAAGTTAAACCCTGGTTCGCGAGGAGTCACCTTGGTTCGCATCCAACGGTGCGGAAACTTTTGCGCGAAGACAGCATTCGCGGAATGCAACTGCGCGAGATCCGCCACACAGCTCCTTTGGTCCTGGGGTACCGGTATCGCGAAGTAGGAATTGACTGGAAAAGTTCTAATAACACGTGGGCGTTTAATGACGGCGCTGTTGTTGATGCTGCGGTTCCTTCTCGTTCGGGTACTAGAGTAGTGTAGCGTAATTTTGCTTCTATCTGGTCTGTGTGTCTCTGAATTTCAGAGAGAATTGCATCCGAATTTGAGATGCTCTGACAATTTCTCTCATTTGAACGCGAGCTTGAAGTTTCAGCAGTTCAAGTTCTGTTGAGTTCCGTTCCTTTGGATTGGCTGGCACCCATGCATAACAAACAACACAGCAATTTTCACCTTTATTATCTGTCTACCCATCCTGGGGGGTGAAATGAAAGTGTGATTAATAACTAATGCGATGGTAAAGCTTTTAGTGACAGACAGGTTCGTGCTGGACTGACCGACCAGACCAGACCAGACCAGACCAGACCACATCAACACAGAGAAAAAGAAAGAAAGAACAGCTTGAACTGAATTGAAGCCGTTTCGGGCTGGTCAGAGAGAGACGACTCGGAGTAAAATAGTTTGTCTACTACGGTCCCCCTCCCTGCCTGGCTATGAGCATGGATAGCACTAGCAGGGCCATTGAAAAAAAATTGTGTGGCTGGGGGGAGGAAATTACATGGGGGAATGGGGTAAGAGAGAAGAGCACTTTATGTATATTGAATTGGTTGATCTGCTTAGGTGGTGAGATTTGCGGAAGCACTTGGTTCATGGGCGGGGAGGGCGGCGCGGAAGTGAAAAAGAGGAGAAAGAGAAGGGTGCATGGGCTGGCGGCCCTGGGGTGATGATGATGATGATGATGACGATGCCATGGTGCGAAGAGTGGGACGAGATCGAGACGGCTACGGTGGGAAGAGATTAAGAGCGAGCTATAACTCGAAACTGTTTGCCCTCCCCACCAACAAAAGGCTCATGTTAAACATTCCGTTTCTGTGTCTCATGTGCTTGCTAGTTCTGGGCGCAGCGCAGCTCTGGATGTGTGTTGCTGCAACAGCATAAGTGCTTCATGCTTGGCGAGCAGGGCTCTCTTTTGCTCCTAGCTTGGTGTTGGTGTAGTGGTATTTCTTCTGCGACAACTGTCTTCTTCCGAGCTGTCGGTCTGGTGGTGCGAGAGGGAGAGAGAAAGTTAACGAGGTTTTCCGTCCTCCTGTTGTGATCGCCTGCGGCGTTGGGGTGTTGCTGAGAGAGAGAAATCGTTGTTGTCGGTGGTGGTCGACGTTGTTAGTACTTCGGTTGTCATCCACTTTGAATTGTTGGGAATTCCGGAGACGGGAGTTGAATTCAACGGCTGTACCTTGGATTCAATCAGTGTTTACATGGTAGGATAGCTCAGTTTGGGACGCGGGGCGCAGTACGTTATTACGTGTTGTCCTGACAAGGAGAGCTCAGTGAGAGTGACAGCCTTTGGGAGTGAATGAGATAGTAATAGTGAGCGAGGAGGGAGATCGAGACCGCGAAATAGAATCTTACAAGGCAGGCTTCGAGGAAATCTCGTTGGAGGGACCACTTGCCAAAGGCTGATAAGTACCTGGGCCAATGGTCATATTTTCGTCACTCTTGGTTTTCCAATTTCTTAGCAGCGCGGTATTCGAGGGGGAAATTCAGCAGTCGACAAAGTCCTCGATAAGGCTTTGCTGTAGTTGCCAGGACCATCCTGACTAGAGCAGCGCACGAGCAGTTTTCCAAGTGTATCGGGTTGATAAAGGTTGGTGTAGATTACGTTCGATTTGTCATAGACCATGTTCCTGTTGAACGTTCGAATTGGTCTCGAGTACTTCCTGTAACAGTAGCTACTAAGCGGGCTCTATTCTTTACGAGTTTGCGAGCAGGGACAGACCTTGTGATAATCGGGCCTGCTACTGCTGGCCTGAGCGTCGCCAAGATTTTTCACCTGTGACTGCTTCGCAGCCCACAATTTTGATACCGTAGCAGGTCTACTTTGTGTTCCCTATACACAACTGTAAATACATATTTTGTTCGCTTCTTCTCAAAGATCCTATACAACAACAACAACAACAACAACAACAACATTCAACATGGTGATGGCTGCAAAAGGACCTGCCGCGCAGCTAGCCTTACCTCCAGGCTTCCGTTTCCATCCAACTGACGAGGAACTGGTGTTGCATTACCTGTGCCCTAAGGCTGAAGCACATGTGTTCTCCCTGCCCGTGATTGCAGACGTCGATCTCTACAAGCATGATCCTTGGGACCTGCCCGGTATGTATCCTTTTGGTATGCATTCTTTCTTGTTTGTCTGCTGGTTCAGACGTTAACACACGCCTGGCCCAGAAGGAATGAACCATGGTATCAGAGTACTCGAATTAGAATCCACAGCTGACAATTGCTCACGGACTCATCTGATTCTTCTTCGGAGAATCTGTGCAGCGTGTAGTAGCAGTAGACATTTGTGTGGTTACGAAGTCTTTGTGATAGAGTAAGAGGAATACATCACTTGGTCCTATAGCGAAGCATAAGCTACGGGGACAGGATTACGCATCTCTCATGGCTAGTAATCTGGAATAGAACATACCCCATCCATCTGCAGAATCCTCGGATTAGTTGTCTGAGAGCTCTTGGATCCCGAGGTGACACTTGAGGTCCAGGTGGTGACGCAAGGTTTCACATAGTCCCTGAGCCTATATTTATTAGTGCCTGCACTCTCTATTGGAGCCCATTCCCGGAGAGTCTTGACCTGGACTTAGATTTCCTATATCTTTGAAGAGTTCTAACTGGCCCTGTCATATATAGATCATGTGTACATGAGTTACTATATTCAAGCCTGACTTCTTTATGCAGAGAGAAGAATTGGCTAATAGTCTTCCCGGCAATCCTGAAGCCCAAATTTACCCGCTTACCGTCTGCTCTGTAGTTATTGGCATTCGAACATCTATAGTCCATACTCTCAAGACATCCGTCTCTTTGAGATTCACGATCTCGGTCCCAAGTGCTGTTGAGCTGCACCCAGATGCCATATTAGATAAATTAGGCTGTCCTTAAGAAATAATATAGGCTACAGAAGACCAATCTGTGTACTGCTTGACTCGAGGTTTGTTCAAATACTGTAATAGGAATTCTCGAATGAATCTTTGCGCTGACGAGTGAATTGTTCATGTGATCGCAGACAAGGCGATCTTTGGGGAGAGGGAATGGTACTTTTTCAGCCCCCGGGATCGAAAGTACCCCAACGGAGCTCGTCCCAACCGAGCAGCGGGTTCTGGATACTGGAAAGCAACGGGGACTGACAAACCCATCTACAAAACCAAAGATGAGAAGGTGCCAATTAAGATCGGCGTCAAGAAAGCTTTAGTATTCTACAAGGGTCGTGCACCTAAGGGAGTAAAAACTAATTGGATCATGCACGAGTACCGGCTGGCTGAGAATGGGATTTCACCGACTCATCACGTCCACCGAAAAGGCTCCCTCAGGGTAAGCAAGCAATTCTCCTCAGCTTAATAGCGGTCTATACCTCAGCGTGGTCAGCCTACATGAGCGTTTCGTAGTTTTGTTTTAAGTTCAGTTAGTCGAGGTGGTCTGATTCCACCTTAACCCTATAGTGCGTGGAAATATAGCCTTCCATTCATCTGATTATGATATCATTCTGGCGGGGCCATGGCTAAGCAAGCAGGGCAGTACAAAATCATCAATCAGCTAGTCCGGACCGACAAGCTTTTTAACCACATTTCCATCCGGTCCCATGAGATGGACCCTTTGATAGCAACCACCGGGACCGAGAAATAGCTTCCTTCTTCAGGCTCATCGTCGTTGGTCAAACAGCGTATTTGTGACAAACACGTGGGTACCTGCTAATTTTATGTATTCGGTCAAAGTGATATGTACTAGTCGCTGTGAAAGATTCGATTATGGATGTTGATATGGAACCAGATGTGGTACGGAATATTAATAGTGTTATGAACGAATTGGGTGTGCAGCTCGACGATTGGGTTTTGTGCCGAATTTACAAGAAAAGCACGAATGCTCAGAGGGCGGGCAAGGAGAGGGAGAGCTCGTCCTGTGTTGAAGAGGTGCTTGCATCGCTGCCCGAGATCGAGAACCCGCGGATTATGCTTCCCAGGCTCGAGCAAACATTCAGCGGACTTATGGAGCAAGATCTACAGAACATGGGTTCGCCAATCATGGACAGTTTTCTGACAGGAGAGGGATCGGACATTGGGAGTCCCACTCCTCCAGATCAGGTCGAGTCGTCGCCGGAATTGAGGTCCAGTGGGGTTCAGACCGCCTTGCAGCCGAAAATTGAGCCCATGACTCACAGTGAGAGGGCTGGGCTGAATGCTGAGCATCCACTGAACCATGCTGCATTGGTGGCCGAGTTGGGAGCGAACAACAGCGGCAACCACAACTCGTGGAGGCCGAATCCAATACCCACGACCAAGGAGTTCATGCAGATGATGCAGGCAGAGATTCTCCTGGGGGGCTCGAGACAAAATCCGCCTGAATTGCTAGACATGGAGGATGAAGCACAGAGTTCGTATCGGTCTTCCATCGTTGGCTCCCTTTACGGGTCTGGTGGAATGTCCCAACGTTTGCAGCAGCAGCAGAATCATCATCACTCAGTCCAGCAGTCAAACAGCTTGGACAGTCCCGCTGGTTCAGTTCCCTCCTTTCCACCTGCGTCCTACCTCGACTTGCAGCAGAGGCACCATGATGATGGGACTCTCGGGAGCATTCATGCCCACTTTACGTCCGGGGCTGCCAATTTGATGTCCATGGGGTCAAATGTTGGAGGAATGGGTACCAGTGGCAGGGCTGTTGGGTATCATCCAGCAATACATCACTTCCAAACCCAGCAGCAGCACAATGTGAGCCTGTCTCGATCTGCCGGGTACTTTGACCTTCCCCATAGCTCGACCCTGAACCACGAATTGGCTGCTGGAAGGGGAAGGTGAGGGTAGCCGAAGATCAACCGATCAGTCCTAATCAACGTGAATTGCAAACGACTGATCGAGATCGAGGGAAGGCTGCTGTCCGTTGGGACAAACATATCACTTTCGACAAGAGACTGATCGAGATGTGTCTGCTCTGGTGGGGAAGGATGAAGGAAGGAAGGAAGGAAGGAAGGAAGGGAGGTCATCATCGCGGGGGGATTCAGTGAAGACGGACAAAAATGCGTGCAAGTGTATATAGGAGGTACAGTTGTTGTACAGCAGCTAATCCAGACATCCAGGAGCTACAACCGGCATGAACAAATCAGGTCCGGTCGGTGGAAGGAGGATTTTGTCAGGCCGAGGCGACAACATCCTCAATAGTCAGTCGGTCTCCATGTGCATATTGTCAAATTTTTCATGAACATAGATAAATAGATTTTCTACAGGAGGGAGCCTGATAGAACTGATCTATCTCATCTATGGGTCTATCAATCAATGCCCCCCACATAATTACACACATTTTCATTCTTTGAAATCTCGGTAGGAAACTAACACCTTCCAGGATTTTTATTACTTTCAAATAATCAGAAAATTTCATCAAGTTACAGAACTGCAAAGTTCACTTTGTATAGGAGTTCTCAGTTTATCAACAATAGCCACCCTGGGTCTTTCTTTTAGGCAGCGCAAGTGCCTTCCACTACTTCCTCGAATTCTGTACCACCTTAGTACTAGTCCCTGTAGGCGCCCGTGCCCAGGTGCTACTCCTTGATTTACTCGTGGCTCGTCTCATGGCTAATGGCATGGCTCTCTTGAAATACCATTTCTTTTCAGTTACCTTGGCCACTGCTTCTGCTGTTAGAGCTGAGTTGATTCATATCCTTACTCGATTTGCGTCGAATCCCAACGATTCATGTCAAACACCGAGGAGCAGTAGTCTACCATGGGATGGATCTACAATCCTGTCAAACTTCTTACTTGTCTTGCAAGTACAATACCTCATTGGGGAGGTTATTAAAGTTGTTTTTCCAACTGTATCCAATTAATATGTGAAATGTCTCACTGTTTCTGGGTCATCGCTGAGTATCGTGTTGAGCCTTTGCCAATTGATTTTTTCGGGCATCCTTATATTCATTTTATGGTGAACGAGTGTCACCAGAAACAGCTTGAAATTGACGGCACAATTTGGCAACTAAGGGTGGTAAATGCTTTGTAGAGATGGCTAGTGTCGACCAACCGGTGTAGGGTTACCGTCGGTGATGGAATTCAGGTACACAAGTCATGAATAGACCACCCCCGGCCCCCTTTGTAGAGTTGTACGACTATGTCATGTCAGCAATGAATCCTCTCGGAATTGTAGACAAAGCAAGGTCGATCGCGGGACGCTATAATTTTGGATGACGCTGCAAGCAGGTCCGCGAAAATCCGAAACGGCAATCATTGAGGCAGGCGTTACTTTAATTTACAGTAAATACCGCGCCTCACACTCGGCTCCTGTTCAAATTCAAGTCAAAGCTGAAACATGGAGCTATTTTGCAGTTGGTCTAAACGTTCGAAATACAAGACTTGCTCCCAGACCTGCGGACTTTCCAGCTTTGACCCTTGCATATGATAGCCAGAGGACCTTGGTTTGCATAAACGGCGGTGGTCCTTCATCGCAGTGACTCCGTCGTAAATTCTCGAGTTCGAGGACCAACCACCAGGTCCACCGCTCTCGTCTGATACATTGACTTTCAGAATAACGAATTTATGAATCACATATTTTGTTGCTTGAATTTGGTCCGAATTCAACGCATCATATGCGGGAAGGGAGTTCAGGATGTCTTGCACAGGCAGCTAACAAGAAATTGCACGGGTTTCTGAGTCATCCAAAGACTGACGCTACGTACAGGTAGAAGCAACTCACAGTGTATGATGACTACCCAACCCACACCAGCTCTCATAATGCTTGCAGAGGCCTGATATTTTGGGGCCAAATTGGTGCACCTCTACGTCAAATACATCACAAGTTCGTTGCCCCGGTACTCCTTTTCGTTACAACCTAGGGCTTGTGTTGCAAGGACCCGACCGTCCTGCAGAAATCCTAATCAGATGTACAATGATAAAGGACTTTTGGTGAAGAAATTGGATATGAGCGTGTATGGATCAACTAGAGAACATGAACTCCACCTCCCTATTGTCGTCAGACTTGAGTAAAATTTTGCCGATCCCCGGACGTCAGATGATATACCGCGAAACATTGGTGCTGGCGGATTTTCTTCATATAATCCCTGGTATCATTGAACGCCATGCTTGATACTCAACTATCTCCACCTCTCACTCCACCGCCCTTGACCTTAAGTTTTGAGAGTGATGATCTCGTATGGAGAATGTCTGGTTCATACTTGAAGGTTTCCTGGAGCATCTAAGGAGTTGACTGCCCAATGTAACGCATTTAACTCATCATCTACATCTGCAGCTATTGAGAGTTTCAGTTAATCGCTCATAAACAACTTACAAGAAAGAATTCTCGGTGAATATTAAAAATTCCCGCGTTGGGCATTTTCATTGAGCAGTGACATCAATTGGAGACATAAGTTGCGACAAACAGTGCGGTATTGGGGTTCAACACCTGCTTACAAATCTTGTGAACACATTGCTTGTAACTTCTTCTCGAGATATGTTCGATCAGATGCTTGATATATCTGCTCTTCATCTGACCGAGCTCACTCACAGTTCCCTTAGACTTTAAAGTGTACATGACGAAACACCGTTTCTGTGGAAAGAAGGTATTGTCGAAATCCTTCAAATTGGAATCTGACATCCATGAGTTGATACTACTATGTTTTTCGTTCATGGAAGCATCTAACACTTATGGTGTGCGTAAAGGATGAGGCACATTTATACTTCAGCTCACCAACCCACCCGCCTACCCAGCGATCGCGGAATCTTATGGCTGAATTTGTCGAGGAATAATTAAGCACCACTTGACAACCAATACGGCAAAATTGAATTACCGAGCCAGCTTGAGAGCAGGAGGCGTTTCAGGTCTGTTGCTTCGAAGCGTACATAAACACACTATCATAACACAGGATTATGAATGTCTCAGGAATAGTTGATATGTAGTACACTTGGAAGATTTATCTATGTGCTCCTGAAAGTGCGATCTCCCAGAAGTTGGATGACACAGAGGTGATCGGAGAAGGTATTGGCCGTTAAAGGAGTACTCAGTGCCAATGTGGGAATCAATTTGCACGTGCAATCGTCTTAAAGGACCACGGGGGCATTACTGTAGAAAGATCCTCTAAGTCAAGATTCAGTTGGAGAGCTATCACTCTTCATGTGTTTGAAATGTTTGAAACTCGAGAAACGACTGTATCATTTAGAACTACTACAGTACTGGTAAAGGGGGGCTCTTTCAGAATCAGTTTGTCTTTTTAGATTACCATTGCCTTTAAGTTTAGCTTTTCCTGTTCCCTATGCGAAAGATAGCGATCATGCGTGCGAGATAAAGTGCATGATCATAGAAGCTTTTTGTCATCATGAGGATCCGGAGTGCAAGGGCTGGAGCATTTGAAATGTGCTTGTTTAGGATCTTCACTAGACTTTTGTGGTGATTTTGCGGATCGATCACATCACCCAAAACTGCATGTTCTAACCCCCCAGTCTTCCTTTTCTTTCACGTGGCGCGACTCGTGGCTCTACATCGTTCGAAGGGAGAACCAAGTATGGGGTCCCTCGAGATGTGTCAAAGAGAAATGATTTCTTGACAACATAGATGGTAGAGTTGTGCCGCTGGAACCCCACCGTCGTGACAGCTTTGATGGAAGGACTTCCTAAAAGACATCTCGTTGCTATAGCTAAGGGCCATCAAGTCATTGAACAGCCCGGAGAAAACTACAAATCACAAAATGGAAGAAATACTTATCCTGTTCTAGCTTCAGGTCGCAACTTTTCACTGATCCTGCTTTGTCAAGAGCAGTCCAAGAAAAATATCAGTTACGTAGTTATTGTGGCAGGCAGTCCAAATCTTGGTTTCTTGGTATGTTGCAACAACCTGAGCGGATCTGGACTCGGACCATTAAAAGGTGGACACAATGTGCGGGAAATGAATAGAACGACCGGACCTGGTCTAGGAGCAGCTGAATCAATACATGTGCATGTTCCAGGTCTCTCCGGTCCCAAAGCTTCTCCTGAACTTCACATTATCTTCTATTCAGGGTCAGGAAGCCCTGACCATTTCGGACAAGTCTTTTTGAAGAATACCATGCCTTTCCGCCGAGGTCCTTACAAAGTCCTACCTCCTCGTGAGGCAACATGTGGCTTTCCACAGGGCTCCGAGCAAGCTTAAAGCAGTTGCAGGTTTCTCCCTATAAAGTCCTAAAGTCACAACCCTAGCCTCAACCACCAGAGTCGCCCCTGGCTGCTATAGCCTCCACTTCTTCCAAGGTGAATTGTTGCGCGCAGCTACAACCTCCAGCATGTCTTAAACGTGTTCAAATGATAACTACCAGGTCTCTTGTGCACTGACTCTATGAAGACCTCCGGAATGCAGGTCTAGCATAAGTTGATTGGCGTTGTACTTTTGGAATGAGGTGAGGCTTTGACTAAAGTTCTAAGTCTTCTGAATACCTAAGCTATCGCTTGAAGTAATCGATCTTGAGAGACTCGGCGTAACTCGATTATGGCTGTAGTTGAAGATCAACCGGGAAAAAAAGATATCCGATTTTGTTACAGCCAATGGAAGGTTCTAGGGTGCGAAACTGGATATGCCGCGAGATACGTCGGTTCTTCCACAGAAGAAGAAACATATGCTCGGGACTGTAAAGAGGTATTTGCTCAGATTCTCAGGCCGACACAACACAGCCAAATTCAAAGATGGTTGAGTCACCAAGCTCTTGGGCTGACGTACGTTGCCAGCAGTATATTTTCGCACGTTAGATTTATAAGCACATGCTTGACTTCTGTGAGGGAAAACCAACCTTCCAGTCTCCATATTACACGCAAGATGCGCCAAATGCATCGAGTCTGAGCTTATCTCGAAGCTGCATAGTTGCTGAGGACAACTCGAGATTGAGGCGGGGCCTGACTGACTTGAGGCCTTATAGGTTTTTAAATTTGGTGACCACCTCCTCTTATCCATTCTCCAGTTTGGGCCAAAGTGCCATCCAATCTTCTACTTATGAGAGAATGTGTTCTGTTCTGGCCGAGAGCTAGCTGCCATGCCGAGCAGGAAAACGAACTGATATTACTCCGTGTGCGTCCTTCGATACCGTCGTCCAACCAAAGCATCAACGACAGACGAGGTTTTAGCATATGCTATGTTACTTCTGGTACTTGAGTGCACAGTAGCAACTACTAATTTGGCGTCTTCTCGAGCCCATTACAAGAACAATTGACCAGCCAAGCCGCGCTTGACCTGATCCAGTCCGGTAAGTTTGGAGCTCCAGACACAAGAATTCGAGCTACGTCATGCTTGACTCCTAGTGAAAATACAAGTGGAGGAAATTCGTAAGTGGATAAGCTCGGTGGAGCTCTGGGTGGGGGTCTTGTTTCTTGTTCTTTATACCACCCTTAAGGGCAGATTATTCAAACTTCACTCCACACAATTTCCTTACTCCTCGGCAGCGAGTGGCCATAGACACCTTCATGACTACAAAGTCTCCTACTCTTCACTCTCTTGTCAATGTCGTTAATTCCAACAGGCTCCGAGCCAGCCCTCCCTCGACTGGAGGGCTCATAAATGTCTGCGCATGCGCGAGGTACCGGTAGGTTTGCTGTTAAACGAAGCAGGTCCGACCCAAAGCAGCTTCTCCGACATTCAATTTCGCATTCACTTCAGATTCGAGCCATGAAAATGCCCTTGCCAAATGCAATAGGGTCCAACATAGCCCGTAAACGGACTTGAAGGGACATGAGAATCAATTGTTGCCTCCTCTGCTTCTAGCCGAGGAAGTAGCCCTTCCTAATTTGGAACTTCGCATCTTTCCACATGTTTGAGCACGTGATACCGGATCAGCAAATCATGACTTAAATCTATTCCGTAATCTCGACAAATCGCTCGACATTCAACCTGAAGTGCAAATCTTCTGCCAGCGCACAGCCCGGGCCCAAACCCTCAGAGTGGACATGGTGCCCGCTCGCCCCACTAAATCGCAACAAGAATCAATTTCAGAGCTCGGCGGTCAGTCTATACACTTGGGCACATCTCTGCACATGCCGAGACATGTGAAAAACGAATCAGCGTATCAGCTTACGTGATTCAGAAATGACACCCGATCACCACTTGGCAATGCCAGCATGCGTCGATGCGCTCAGAGCACCTCCAGAATTTTACCTCTATTTTCTACCCGGTCCTCTCAAGGCAGGCAGGTCATCGCCTTGAAGGATCACATCGAACTTCATGGTTTCGATTTTTGCTAGTGATCCAGCGAAATAGTGCTGGTAAAATTGTGACGGGTTTCAGCCCTACTAGATACGTAAGGCCTAGGGTTTTGAAATTCACAGACGTACCTTGAACATCTGACCTGGAAGTTGGTTATTCGATTTTGTGGAACTGTTTTCGTCTTTCTGATTCGTACATGTAAAATTACGAGTGCCTTGGGAGTAGATCAGTCATGGGTCGCCTGAAACGCCAGATTAGAAGGTTTTGGAAAGGATCGCATGTTATGGAGCAGGTTCATCACCTTCTCCAAGTTTACTGCAACGAGCGAATGAAAGGCTTATGCGGCTGAGAAAGTTGGTTTCAAGCGCAATCCACGGCCCTTCATGGACTCAACGAGCCTCCTGCGAACGCTGCATAAATCGTCTCCTCTCCACAGTCAGACGGGCATCAAGCATTTCTTTCTAGTGAAGTTATGGCCTCGGAGCGCTTGACGTTTGACCAGTCCTTCCAAAGTGGTTTCTACCCAAGTTCCTTGCTGGAATCTGGTCACGTGTTTTGAAAAGGTAGCACTGTCCCTCTACAAAGCAAGATAATCAACTCACAAGCCCAACACAAAGAGCCTGCACACTCCAAACACAGAGCCACGGGCCCTCACCCCTCCTGGATATTTCGTTCCTCTCAACTTACAACTTAGCTTACTGAGTCTGAGCCTTGGCTCTGACGGAAAGCAACACTCCGAGTTTCTTCATCAGTACTCAGGTCCTATATTATCAGTCCCTTACGCCTGATTACTTACAAAGTCTCGTAGGACTGTTTATTGACATGGTCACAAGTCACGCCGTGTTTTCATTCCTCAGTCATTCTAGATAGGAGTTCACTGGAATGATTTAGTCTTCAGTACTCCTCCGCAATCAACTCTTTGATAAAGTACTAACCGACTGCACAAAAACATATTCTTTTCCTTTGATAAAGGTTTATTGATAATGTATGCTATCATATCTTTAGCACGGCAGTATTTTTCATGAAAACTGACATGCTTGATTGCCCACTTTCACCAGAGTTGATTTTCCCTCTGAAAGTCCTCCCAACTTAGAAAATAAATCTGGATAGAAATAATCTCCTTGGTGGCTTGAGTGTGGGTATAAATTCAGCCCCACATGTAGAAAGCACAATCATTGGAGTGATTGATTGTTTCTTGCTCACCCAACTTATTGTCCCTCCCTAACCAAATAAATATATGGACTTGATACCATTTCATTCTGAATTTCAATTGAAGAGCTCATTTCTTGACTGATGCGTAGACCAAGCTCCAATGTAGTGGTCATTGGATATGCAATTTCTATTTTGAAATTCTTAATTTCTTTATTGAATATTATGTGATTGAGATAAAGATAGATTCACTCATTTCAAACCTTACATTCAACTTCTCCTTCTCCTTCATATTAATGTTCATATTTTTGGAGGATATAAGAGTGGCATCTACATATATTAAAATGACCAATATATCATTTGATTCCCTCTTGAAATAAAATCCATAATCAAAAGTGCTCCTTATCAAGCCCAACAAAATTAAGCAGGCATCCCATTTCTCATATCATGCTCTTGATGCTTGTTTAATCTATACATAGATTTCTTGAGAAAACATTTTATTCTTTCTCCCTGTTTCTCAATAAATCCTTGTGGTTGCTCCATGGATATTCCCTGTTTCAAATCTCCATTCAAGAAAAGCACACTTCACATCCATTTGATGTACTTTCCCAATTTCTCATCTTTGCCATTCCCATTAAATATCTAATTCCTGAAAATCTGAACATGGGAGAGAAAGTCTCACTAAAATGAATGCCTTGTAATTGGTTTTATGTTTTGACTACAAGCCTAGCTTTCAACCTAACAAAATTTCCCACTGAATTCCTTCTTGATCTTAATTATACACTTGCACACCAAGCAGCCTCTCTCTCTCCTTTCGTAAATCTACAAGTACCCATGTTTTATTCCTCAATAAAGAATTTACCTCAGATTCCATAGCTTACTTCCCTTCTTCAAAATGCTCGCCTTTGATAACTTCCTCAAAGGTTAGAACTTTATCTCCTTGTGCAATATTTGAGATAAGTATATTATAATCCTTCAATCATCTTGAAGATATTATGGTGCATTATAGATCTCCTAGGTTGGGTTGATGATTCTCCTTTGCTCCCTAAAGGAATTTAACTGATCTAGTCTTGAAAATTCCAAGTTATCTTCCTCTATAGTCTCCTCACATTAGACATGTTATTTCTTCTCTTGTAATTTAATATCCTTATTAAATATCACAACTCTTGGTCCAATTCTGTTAGTGATCGGACCAAACAACTCATGAAAGATTACTCAAAGGAAATATCAGAAAAGAATAAATTTCTTATTTTTAGGACCAAACATTGCTCTTTTCCCTCTTTCCATGTATCCATACCAATTACTTCCAAAAATGATCTTCAATGAAAAATGTTAAGCTTGTTCCCTCTTCCACCCTCTTGTGATCTATTTCCTTGAATTTTATTGTGGGACTCCTATTCTTCACATTGGCTGCTGGATTCATATCCTCACCCAAAATAATTTAGAAAATTTATTCTCCAAGAGCATTGGAAGTGCTTTCTCAACAAGGGTCCTATTATTCTTTCAGCCACTCCATATTGCTCCAGTTGCTCAAGTGCTGCTCTTGCTGAAACTTTTCACTTGTTCTTTTCTTGCCTTAAAAAACCTGAGAATTCCTTGTTTGTATATTCTACACCACCATCACTTCTCAATATGGTTATTTTACACTTGCTCATATTTTATACGTATACCTTGAATTTTTGAACTTGCTAATGACGTTCATTATTTTATTAATATAATTAACAAATAATTTCTTTGACTTGTCATCCATAAAGGTAATAAGATAATAAGATACTCCACTTGTTGACAGTCTCCTAGGTACACATAAATCTATATGTATCAGTTCAAGTAGATCCTCTTTCTCTTTGGAATTTGATTTAGGAACAAACGCTTGCCTAAGTTATGTTCCTTGTACACAAGCTTCACAAAATGTATTGTTCTTAGATTGAGTAATCTTCATACCCGCCACCATATTTTATAGTAGAGAAATATCTCCATGATTTAAATACCCAAGTCTTTTGTGCCAAGTACAGATAGAAGCACTAGAAAATGCATGATGGCCAATTGAAATATTCTTCTTATTTTCTTCATAAAATTATTATTCAATATGGATGGGCCTACTTTCTTGGCTCTACCAACTATCATTGAGCAACCAAATTTAGCTACGTTACATAGTATCCACTTGAATAAATACTTAGTCCTTGTTCCTTCTTCATGTTTACTCATTGAATTCAGATATTTCTTGAGTTTAGGCACAAATTGCACATTATGTAATTTTCTTGCTATTACTACTCTTGCACATTTCATTAGAAGAATTGATTAATACTTCACCAACTCCAAATGCTTGTATTTTAGTATTATCTCCCATTAAAATTTCTTTTTCTTTTTCACCAACCAATATTTTATTCCACTCCTGTGATTGCTTGCTCTAGAATCAAATCCAATCATGTTTATTGATAGGTAGTATTTTCAAACTATGAATGATTCACTTTCCTCATTTGGATTGCTTCTTCACTTATTTTCTTGTAGCATTTGCAATTTAATTGGAGACCTTATTGTTCCGCCTCTTTTTATGGAATTTTGCATTGTCGGAATTTCTTCCATTTAATTTCCAGTACTCTCTAGGAATATGTCTTGGATTTTTAAAATAATAGCATGTCATCTTCTCTTTTCAATTCTTTGATGTAGAAAATCTGTTATTTTTCCATATCCATTGAGTAAATACAGTTCAAACCTCACTTGATTTTGCCTCTCAATATTCATACTCATCTTCATCTCCTCATATTGAAATTTTGAGCATACATACTAATTGAAAGCTTTTATCATGGATGTCCAATATAGACTAAATATAATTATAACTTTAAAAAAGGGTATGCAAGAGTTAAATAACTGGCTTTTTCTTCATCAACTTGAACTCCAACTGAAGTGAGGTCATGTAAGATCACTTTGAATCTTTCAGAAGTCTCCATAGTCTCTCCTTTCTCGGGTCCAAGAATATTGTGATATTTATATTTCAACTTCATTTACCTTGCCATTTCTAGGGTTCAAAGTGAGTTTTAATAGCATCTCACGGACCCTTTGATATCTTTACTCCAATACACAACTCAATTTGGATGAGGAAATACTAGTAACGTATTCAAAAACTGTTTCATTATCTTTGTACTTAAATGCTTTGATTTCTTCCTCGTCTCCATATCACTGTTGCTGTCACTGGATAGAAATATACTCCACTGTTTTCTCCTTGTCACTATAGATAAAGATCTTTCCTCTGAAAAAAAACTCCATAGTATCTTCCACATTAAATACTTAATCTGAAAATAAGTTCCCATAGTAGTCTAATTAATGACTGTTTAGTTTTTCAATGGTTGGAAATCGGTGTATACCCAAAACCTTTTGAAAAGGTAGCACTATCCCCACCCAACAGCAAAATAATTAACGCAATTCGCAAAATAATTAACGCAAAATAATTATTGGGTTTTAATAATAAAACCCAATTCAAACATCCTGCACACACTAAACACAGAGTCAAAGACCCTCAGCACTCTTGAGGGTCCCTCCTGTAGTTCACTCAACTTGTACATGGTAGATACAACTTAGCTTACTGAGCCAGAGTCTTAGCTCATATATATAGTTACGGGAGTGTCCCTTCATCATGACTCGGGCCCTGTATTCCTCGATCTATTGGGACTGATTGTTTACAAAGTCACATCAGTCTATTAGCACTGATTAGTGAGAGGACCACAAGTCAAGCTGTGTCCATTCCTCATTCACTCTATTCAGGAGTTAACTGCAATAATCTATTCCACAATAACGTGCGTTTCCAAGTTCTGTATTTGCTCGACACCAAGCCATGTTCCTGTTATTGGATGTCGTATCAGGACTTACAGATTCGTGTTGCTTGACACTCAACCCGTGGGCTAAGACGGATTCCACATGTTGCTTGACACTCAACCAGTCGGGCTTAGACGGAAGGGGAATCCTGCTCTAACAAGACTACGTAGACCTCGTCAGCTTCTGAACTCACCCAAGTTCCATATACACCGTAGGTACAGTAGCTACTGTGCTTAAAGTACATAAGATGACATTGACAAAATATTCAGATTCTTCGTGCAGAAAGTCACAGTTCTAGATAGCATCATCGTCTTACTTTCTCCTTCGTTAAAGTTCTTCATAGAAATTCACTGAAAAACCAAGTCTCAGATTCTTCTCCGCACATAAACAACTGCGAAGGTCTCTCCATCTCGAAATACACCCGACGAGGGACACATGAAGGAGATTTTGAAGTTTCTTCGCCGCAGAGCTTCAGAGCCTTATTTCGTCTGTACTAAAGTTTCGTCAGAAACTGCACATCTTTCTCCTCACAAGGTAAACCAAGTCATAAATCCCCCCTCACCTGATCCAAAAACTGTGATGTCAAAATGATTGAAGCTCTTCATGTCTCCAATTAGATTGCAGAAGCAGCTTGAGGTAACCAGCACCTCTGAATTTTATACTCTAACCTGTGGGTAGACCCACACTGATCTCTGGTAGGCATCGCTAGTTCGTCATGCTCCCATTCGCTTCGCTTCCGTCGGTAGGAACGTTCGCTCGAAGTGTCATGATCCTTTAAGTCTGTAGCCTTTATATTCTTGAGATTTGATCCGCACTTTTCGTTTCACTAGAGCTTCATGAGAGTCCACTTTTCACCTTCAATTTATTCCAAGTGACAAAACATCGGAAAGAACTCCAACGTTACTGTCCTGCGTCCCTGGACGTTTGTTTACCAGCTTTACCGACGTTTGCTGACGTGGTCCATTTTGCTGAGGTGGCAAGCGTTATGTTGACCTTATCAGTATTGTCTTCAACCGCGTTGAATCCACATCACCACCTTCATGCTCTGCACGTGGTCTCCGTCATTCGATACTTCCATGTCAGCCTTACGCCACGTGCGAGTTGAAACCTCGTACGAAGGTCCACCACAGTCCATACGCTGATCACCCATCTCCCGCCTGCTGCAATTTATCCGGCCACCGGTAAATGAAACCCGGTTGTACCTTTTTCCTTCTAGAACCACCTTTTCCACCTAGAACCACCTTCGCAACTCCTTTTTTCTTCAAATATCTCATATCCCCTTCGTGGAAGACATGACAATGTGGAAACGTATCCATAAGATACTTCGTTCGGGTGTTATAGAAGGCTTGTGATCATTTATAATATATATACAGATTTTGGTGTAAAATAAATACTTAATAACATATAAAACATATAGGTTTCAATGTTTTATTTGGATCTAATGGATATCCACTTTTGAACTACCACGTGCGCATGACAATGGAAACGTGTAAAAACCTGTGAAGTCTTAGCAGCATTGAAAAAATACCACTGATAAATAACATAACTTACCACTGATAAATAGTTGAAATTCGATGATCAAAATATTTACTTCTAGACCATGAGTAAGACATCTCTTTTCGTGCCAAGAGACAGAGGATACGATAAACGAATGCCTATGGGGAAACCCAATGTTCACCAATTGAAAGGAGAAACGCTTTTTTGCTTCATAAAACGCCATGGTACAAAACCAACCTGGTTATAGACCAACATAGTTGACCCACATACCTCCTCACTTTAGTATGAAATGTAACAGTCAAAGTACACCCTCAGTAAATATATCTGCTTGATAAGTAGATAGATTCTGCTTTTTCTGCCGGAAGGACAGACATTACAAAATAGAATATTGCATCCACTCCAACATTCGATTGATTGGCTTCTAAAAGTTTGTCTTTAAGTTCTCTAAAAGTTATACTTCTCTTGTCATCATAAATCTGCAAATGACACGGAATTTTTAAGAGCTTGTCTTTAAAATATAATATTACATCCACTCCAACGATTCGATTGATTGGCTTCTAAAAGTTTGTCTTTAAGTTCTCTAAAAGTTATAATCTCATGTCAAATAAATCTGCAAATGACACGGAATTCTTAACAGCTTTTAGATCTGACAATATTATAACAATAATTAATCCAATATCTAGTCAATGATCGGACTCCAAATCATTCCCCTCATGGAAGTATCACATGTATAGAAAGAGTCCCACCTTAAAGTCCTATCGGCAGCAATACTGAATGGTAGTTCTTTCCTTCTAGACTTTGTATAATATTGTTCATATCAAACTCTTATATATTCGGTATGGTTTTGTATTTATCTTAGTATATCTTACAATACATCTACCTGTAGTTTTGTTTCTTAAAGAAAGTCTATCACCGCAATAGTTATTGTTATGTTATCCAATACTATATATTGAATGTTGCATTTCAAAAAAAAAATAAAAAAAAATAAACATAGATATATATATATATATATATATATATATATATATATATATATATATATATATATATATATATATATATATATATATATATATATATCTCTGCACCAACCAACATATTGCATCTTCGAAATATCACATGGTATTGAGTTGGGGTTGGACTAATATTCTATGTATCTACAATATCTGTCTAAAAGTCTACATGATTGACGATTGTGGATAGGGATTGCTATATAAGCTTAAACTTTTTTGTGAAACTGTGGTAAATTCAATATTTCTTAAACACCTCTAGATTTCTTTCAAGTTTGTAGGCAGTGCAGAAACCATTATCATTGTAATTTTATCTTTGTGTACTCTCAAGCCTTAGTGCAATACTCTACAACCAAGAAAAATTCCTTCCATCATATCAACAGAAAACTTGTTTGGACGGAGAGTAAACTTTGGCTCTTTATATTTATT